>OX637392.1:48772092-49372092 GCA_951799425.1 Ilex aquifolium | reverse complement strand
ACGAATTCATATGGGATGTTGAAGAAGTTGATAAAAAGAGAAGTAACGCAAGCCTCAAAGATCTGGAGTCTTTGTCCAAATTGACTACTTTAGAAATTAGCCTAGGAGAATTGGAGTTTATTCCTAGAAGCCTACGCATTTGCTCGAAGTTGACTAGATATGCTATATATATCGGTGTTCCTGCCTATTCTGTAGAACTAGATTGGCACAAATTTATGCATCTCACACTCCCTACAATAACTACTTTTCCAGACTGGGTTAGTGAACGGATAAAAGAATCTGAAGTTCTGTGGTTGGAATCTGATGGTTCAAAGAGTGTAGTGGATGAGTTGAACTTGAACGGTTTTCTACACTTGAAGGAGCTGAGGATTGAAAAGTGTGGTATTCTGGAATATCTTACTAGTGCAGTGCATGGGCGGCCCTCATCTGGTATTTTTACTTTTCCAATCCTGGATACACTTCATCTCACCAAGTTGGCTGCGTTAATCGGGGTTTGTGGAGACCAACTTCCTGCGGCAGGGTCCTTCAAGGAGCTAAAAGAGTTGCGGCTAAACTGGTTACCTTCGCTAACACATTTATGGAAGTGTCCGACTCAAAATGTTTGCCTTGGCAATCTCAAGTTGGTTTCTATACATGATTGTTAGAGCTTGGGAAGCCTTTTATCACTCTCAATTGCTAGCGGAATGGCTAAACTCGAAGAACTTCATATAAGCATCTGTGGCAAGCTGGTAGAAGTCTTTTCAGAAGAAAGTGGAGATGGAAATGTAACTAGCAAGATCAAATTTCCCAAACTAAAGAAAATAAAGCTAGCAAATCTACAAAGTCTCATTCGTTTCTGTGGAAGGATTGATGGCATTGAGTTCCCTCGATTGAATGAGTTGGAAGTTTCTTCTCTCCCAATGTTCATGGAATTCTACCCCAAAAGCTGCAATGACAATACTTGTGGGTTGCAATCACTTTTCGATCAAAAGGTACATACCTGCCTATACCCCGAATAACTTAATTATTTCCTTTCTTCCTTTTTTTTTCCGAGGGATGGTGGTGGTGGAGAGTGCTTGGGTTGGAGCACAAAAACTTTCTTGTGGTTCAATGGTTAAAATTCAACTTAATAACCTTGATGTTTTTGTGAGTTCAAAACTTAAGTACAATCACTTGTACAACTACAATCAATTGTATGGCCTGCACCTACCTAGTCAACCCCTCGCATACTCCCTCCCCCCAATTAATAGGGACTAAATTAGGTGTTATTAATTTATTCCCATTGAGCGAATCAATTTTTTTAATATTTTGTTTCAATTTTATACTTCCCAAGACTATTGCCATCTCTTTTGAAAATTTGTTTCCATATTAAACAAGTAAAGCAGGCTAAATGCCCATAAAACATATATTTAAAAAAAAAAAAGAATAAAGCTAGCTAAATATATTTGACCTTTTTAAAATTTTTTGTTAGTTATGACAAATTTTGTGATCAACTTTTTCAACCCGCGGTTGGTAGGGACTCTCTTATACTTTGATTATGATTTGAAGTTTCAGAAATGAATTAAAGTTTTAGATAAAAATGAAGGCTTTGAATTTGGCGAAATTCAATTAGAAAGAAGAAAACTCTTTAACATAAATATAGTTGAAGGGGCGGGGATCTGAACATAATATCTACAAAAATAGTCAATGACTTTTGTACTACTTATCTAATTTTTGTTTTGGAATAAGGCGCATGTTAACATGTTGTTACGAATTTTTGCAGCTTGTTTTTGGTAGCTTAAAGCTGTTGGAACTCCATCAATTGCGGAATGTGAGTGAGATATGGTGCAGCCAGATCCAAACTAGTTCGTTCAGTATACTTGAAGTACTGGTGGTTGAATCTTGCAACAATTTGAGACACTTATTCTATCCTTCCATGGCTAGGGCTCTCATGCACCTCCGACACTTGACAATAAGAAATTGCCTAGCGATGGAAGAAGTAGTTGTAAAGGAAGAAAAAGAAGCAGAGGACGAAAGGCGGATGAATGATATTCTGTTCCCTCAATTGAGAGATTTGGAACTTGACAATCTACCCAATCTAAGGAGTTTTTTTCAGGTGAAACATGTGTTGGATCTTCCATCCTTATATTTCCTCCGGATCAATGATTGCCCAGAATTGGAGGCCTTCTCTCTGGGAACCTTAAGCACGCCAAAGCTGAAGGCCGTTTTACCTACTTATCGAGGTGTTTGGGTGGACGACCTTAATACCACCATAAGATACATATATGGAAAGCAAAAGGTATGTGATTTTTTAATGCTTATGACACATGACAACATCTGCTTAATTTCTTTCTTTCTTGGAGTAACTTTTCATTTAGTTATTTTGTGACAATATTAATCAAGTTGTATCTGTTATGTTAGACACTAACAGTCTTGGATGCTTTAATTAATAGTATCTTTGCAATTTTAAATATCAAAATGTCTTTAAATTTATAAGCATCAAGGAATGCATTGTGGCAATTTGAATGATGGTCGACTGCATTTAATTATTAGGATCTAGTGACAATCTAAGGATGAATTTCACTTTGTACCCTAAAAAATTTTAAATTTTTTAGTTTGTATCCTCAAAGAAAAAATAACGGAAACTAATAGAAGGGTCACATTGCAACACTTTTGATACATTGAGGATATAATATAAAAAATTTAATCTTTGAGAGTACAAAATGAGAAACTTAAAATATTTCTGGCTACAAAATAACAAGAACCCACAATCTAATGACCACAATTTTTATGTCTTCCAAAATCGTACGATTCACAATTATATTCAATTTAGTCCCCATTCAACTCGTATCTAACTACATAATCATTTTTTACGGAGAATCGCAAGAATCGTGCGATTTGATTCTAATCAAAGGAATCGCCCGATTCTTTTTATTATTTTTTTTTATCCTATTTCTAGTTAAATGACGCTTCTTTGACTGTTAGTAGTTAAAACAACATCATTTTACTCTAAGAGACCCACCTCAAATATAAAATTTGTGTCTCTCTTTGTATCTGTTGTTCGCGTTTCTACTTCCCAAGCGACTATCTAAGCGTCTGTAAACATCACACAAAGACGACGTCTTCTTCACTTTAGATATGCTTCTTCTTCTTGAAAAATAGTTACCAAACTTTAACATATCCTACTTCTTTTTCTTCAATAAATGCTCTGTTTTTTGTTTTTCATCAAAAATTTATTTTTCAATCAAATGTGGGAAGCGATTTTCTAAGTTTACATGTTCGAATCAGTATGAATTTCCATTTTAGTTTAACTTCATTGGTAGTAAGACAATAACTATATGTTGGTTAAAAATCATGCATTTTTCATTGTGGCTTGAGGGAACGATTTATTTTGCATTAACAAAGAAGTAACAGAGATATAAATTGAAGTGTAGCTTTATAAAGATAATCATGTCAATATCGTCAATTGGTTATTTTTAAAATGTAATAATGTAATATTTAATATCTTGCCTATTTAAATACGTACATGTTATTCTTTATCATTGTTTGAATTTTATGTCAAATTTTAAAATTTTCGATTCTCAAATCTAGGATTTAAATTCCCGATACAAATCTCAATTTAATAACTATACTTTTGTAGTGCTTATCTAATTTATTTTATTTTATTTTGGAATAAGGTGCATGTTAACGTGGTGCTACGAATTTTTGCAGTTTCATAGCTTAAAGTTGTTGGGACTCCATGAATTGCAGAATGTGAATGAAATGTTGTGCAGCCACATCCAAACTAGTTCGTTCAGTATACTTGAAGTACTAAAGGTTGGATCTTGTCACAATTTGAGACACTTATTCTATCCTTCCATGGCTAGGGCTCTCATGCACCTCCGACACATGGATATAAGAAATTGCCCCGCAATGAAAGTAGTTGTAAAGGAAGAAAAAGAAGCAGAGGACGAAGGGAGGATGAATGAAATTATGGACGAAGGGAGGATGAATGAAATTATGTTCCCTCAATTGAGATTTTTGGTACTCGACAATCTACCCAAGCTAAGGTGTGTTTTTCAGGTGAAACATGGGTTGAAGCTTCCATCCTTAGTTGGCCTCTGTGTCGATGGTTGCCCTGAATTGGAGGCCTTCTCTCTGGGAACCTTAAGCACGCCAAAGATGAATGATATAGCTTATGGAGATTTTGGAGTGGATGACCTTAATACCACCATAAGACACATGTATGAAAATCCAAAGGTATGTGATGTTCAGGGACAAATGCTTATGACACATGACAACGTATCTGCTTAATTTCTTTCCTTCCTGGAGTAACTTTCCATTTAGTTATTTTGTGACAATAATAATCAAGTTGTATCTGTTATGTTAGACACTAATAGTTTTGGATGCTCTAATTAGTGGTAGAGTAATACTATTTGGACTTAAAAATATGACTTTATTTACTAGCTTGATTTATTATGATTTTTAGGGTGATTGTGGACCCCGCCAAATATTGGAACTTGCTCCTCCTACAATGGTTCCAATGAAACTACATGATCAGGTTAGTAAATGAGATCAAATTTTTAGTCTTAGTGGTATCATTGCAATTTTAACTATCATAATGACTTAAAAACCCAAAAGGAATGCATTGTGGTCATTTAATTGATAGTCGAATGGATTTAGTGTCAATCCTTGCTTAAGACAAACCTTGATTATATTGTGCCCTCTTTGGAGGTCGTGTGTAGTGACCCTTTTTGGGTTTCTTTTCATCATTCTGTGCATGGTTTCTCATCTGTTATAGGTGTATTATTTGAGAATTATAATAGTTAATTTGTCACTATAATACCCCACCGATGAGTTCCCAGCTGATTATTTTTCTGTTTTGTAGGAATGAACAGGGATGGTGGTCAATCGACAACTACAGTAGTTTAATTATCGGATTCAAAACAAACTTATTCTAGTACTAGTTCCGATTCAATTCCCTTGACTTTATATGTGGTGAATTCAATTAGGAAATAACTTTCATCGGAGCTATTGACAATCTAATGACCACAATCATTATATGTCTTTAAATTGCTCATATTTTATCCTGCCTCTTGCAATGGCTTTAAGCGTAATTCCTCTGTGGAGGGATATTAACATGTTACGATCTTTTCATTCACATCAGCTACATTGGTTTTCCCCCTTTGTATCATTTATTCACACCAGATTATATTTTTTTATTTTTGATTTTAGATTATGCATGAACTATAAAATTTTTTATTCACACCAGATTATAATTATTATATTTTTTTTATTAAAGTACAATTTAATTTGTGGGTTATATGATTTTGTTCTTGGAAATCTTGCAGGGATTTGAATTTGTTCCTGTGTCATTAGAGGAAAGCTCGACGGGACCAATTGTTCTGGACCAATCTTCCCAATCATCAGAACGAGGGTCTCTAGTGGCCCTTGAACCGAAAGACGGAGAGCTGAAGTTGAATGTGCATCAAACGACAAATCTTGATGGTATTAGGTGTCTTTCACAGTTCCAAGATGTTAAAATGCAGTTCCCGGAAGTTATAAGACCCATCATTGATGATGTCATACATGCCGAGAGAGATGGACATTGTGGGTTTCATGTGGTTGCCAATTTCATGAAATTTAAAGATGATGGTTGGAAGAAAGTGAGGAATGATCTACTAGATGAGTTGGAGAAAACTGATTACTCGGAAGTATTCTTTGGAGCAGATCATGTGGCTGAATTAAAGCTCTCCACTCAATGTGAGGATGCTACTGTTGACGAAAAACACTGGATGATAATGCCGGATATGGGACATGTGATTGCATCACACTATGACATTGTCGTAGTCTTCATATCACGCGGTCTATGTCTCACTTTTCTTCCCCTCGAAAAAGCACCTCCAGAAACAAGCCATCGAATTCTCGGAATTGGTTATATCAACGAAAATCATTTCGTTGGACTTAAATTTAAGCCAGACTCGCCTTTACCCCCTGTGTCGGAGAGATGGCGCAATAATCGCAAAGAACTGGCCAAAGAGTGGATTACTCCATATGAGACCAGGATGGAGAAGTTCCGGGATATGGTAAAGAATACAAATGTTGCAATATCTGACATTTAAATCAATGTTATTTTACTGTTGTTTTTGCAAAATTGTAAATTGGTGGACTTTTGTTGTTTTGCAAGCCTACCTGAATTCATCAAATCTCATTTGTAGAAAACTAGTTGTTGCACGTGGACTCTTTTTGAGGAGGTTTGTTATGATTAAGCCTATTAAGGGCCCGAACATAAATTAATAACCGTCCCTATTGTTGTGTATGGAGAATGATCATTGTTATCTTTCGTCCCTATGGTGAAGTCTATGGAGAATGGAATGGTCATTGTTATCTTTGGTAAATAACCATCACTTGTAACTTGGGAAAAGTAGATAACCAACAAAATCAGGCAAGACAATCCATGACCTTTGTTCTCTTTTCATAAATGGGTTCTTCCTACACATAAAACACCCTCAAAAAAAAAAAAATGAATGGTTAAACCTTTAAAAAAAAAATGAATGGTTAAACAACCTTAAATTGCAAGCTTTTAAAAAATCCCACACATAAAATACAAAAGGAATAACAACACAAAAATAAATTGATTCTCAGGGCTAATAGAATATAGAATATAAGACTAAGTATCACAAAAAGCTAAGACATTGTTGACCAACCCAAAATACTTAACCACCCGAAGACAAGTTGAGGCTCACACTCTGCAACAAGGGATAAAAGGAGAAGAATATGAAGAAAAAAAAAAGGACTGCCATAAAATGTTCCAAAAGCACATGTGAAATATGTTGTTGGATCAACTATTACAATCCTTCAGACAACCGATTCCAATCCCTGATTGGAATAATAATACTTCCAATGGAAAAATCATGAAAAATCCGATTAAATTTAAAATCAGAAAAAAACTACCAAAAAACAATAAGGAAGACAGAGTAGTAAGACTCATAATTGAAAATTATATATTCCCAAGATCGCTTGTAATAGCTTGATTTTTTGTTCAAAGATAATTGTTCATTGCAACCTTTACCAAGGATAGAAAAATTTAAGTAGTCCTCTTTCACATCAAGCATTGTGATTAGAGTTTGGGGTGTATAATTAGTTATTTGTGATGTAAGAGCAAGAGTAGTCTTTCTTCTTTTCATCTTTGAAGGCATACCCTGCTAAAATTGTATCACATACTATAAGAAAGAAAATTATCACATTGACACCAAATTAGTGCATTGTCTTTGCGTTTTATACCTCATGTCATCCTTCTGACCAAGTAAAATAGAATAATGAAGTTAAATCAATCAACTATTAAGAAAAAGGGATAAGAACATAACACTTTTTCTTCCCAAAGTTAACAAATGAAAAGAACCACCTCAAATATGAAGATGAGTAATGAAATTATCCAAATATGTTGTTATATTAAAAATATTGAATTTTGACATTTCCTTGTTAACTTTAAAGGAATTCCTATTGGTTTTGGTTTGGGATAATAAGATCACAAGAGGTTAAGTGTAGGTTTTAACATGGTAGGAAGGTAATATGTTACTGTGTCAAACCAATAAGAAATATTTGATACTTTTTCTCCAAAAGAAAATATTTAGAACACCCAAGCAGAAGTGTTTTCCTGAAGTTTTTTGTATTTCTTGGTCCTTAGAAGGGTATACTCCCACCAGCATAGCATAAAATGTCACCCTGTTTGTCCATACAATGGCCAACGGAACAAACAAACCAAAATCAAACAAAACTTGCCAATTGGCAACGATTCATGTCTCTACTCCACATACATTCAGATACACATACACATAGAGAGACTAAAAGAAGTTTAGCACGTTGTCTCAACATTGATGTTATTTTCCTGCTAGTTGGCGTTTATTATGAAGTTATGAAGTTAATTGGTGGACTTTTGGGAACAAATGTAATGCATATATGTTTATTATGAAGTTAATTGGTGGACTTTTGCTGTTTTGCAAGCCTACCTGAATTCATCAAATCTCATTTGTAGAAAATATATAACAAGCACTCTAATTAAGTTCTAATGCTCATGACAAGCTAACAACAATCGTGTACTCTTCATTTCCAAATTCACCACGATCTAATTAAGTTAAAAAAAGAGATATAAAATTAATTAAGTTATACTTAGAACTTAATAGCATGGGAAAGCAGTGGTTGCGATGATTCTTGAAAGGAAAGCAGAGACTATGAATGCCAATGTCTACAAGGAGAATGAAACAAAAGCAAAATGATCTATTTCACACCTAAAGATTTTTGGTTTTCCTGATTCAAAGGATCAACGAGCAAACTTTTGAATATGGTTGAGTACTTCTAACTGCATTTTTGTTGTAAAAACCAACAATGAAGGGAAGCAGTCTAACCGTACCACCATTGTACTACACCAGTTCATTATGGTGTAATCAGAAGCAAACTACTTGACCTATTTTCAATGGTATCAGGGGCGGATCTATCATGAGGGCAGCTGCCTCCACTGCAATTTTAAAAAATCTGGGTCTACTAGAAAATTTGAGAAATTTAGCATTATTTAGAACTTGCCCCATTGAAAAGTCTGTAGAAAAACAGGGTAGGTTTGCATTTTAAAAAATAATTGGGATTCTATTATAGATTTAACAATTAGACGTCAACTTTTCATACAACTCTACCTTTAATCTCCAATTTCCTCTCTTCCTTTGACAACTATAGGTGGCATTTGAGTCATGTCATGGAACTTCAACTTCTCATTGATTTTTTTTATTAAGACCTGTCTTTTTTGCAAGAATCCATATTCAAGAACTCATGAAATTCAGGATCTTAGGTTTCAACTCTTTTAATTAAACAAAACCCATATTCTTATAAACACAAATTTGGGAACAATAATTTTAGAAATTCTGATCCCCTCGCAGACAAAACGAATTAACAGGAAAAATAATCATCCAAAATATCATTGCATCTAGGCAGGAAGTAATGTGCTTGGAAAGATCATGACACACCTAGGATAATTAACTAAATTTGCAAACCATTTTTTAGGTTTTGTTGGTAAATGCAACAGGTAACCATAGCAAGGTTGACTTGGTTCATACAATCTTCTAACTTGATCTCTTTTATCTTATTTTTCATTCTTCCTTCAGTGCTCTCAGAGGTTTTGACAAGCATCAATTCAGGCAGTGAGCTATAGAGGTTATAGAAGGGATATAGGAGCAGAGCTAGTGAAGCCTTATGTTAGGAAGTTGCAGAATGATCAGAGATTTGGTCAAATTTTGAAGTCCACTAACTTTGGTAATTTCAGCCTTTGTTCTTGGACAAAGAACAACCGAAGCTTAAAACAATCCAGAATTTCCTTAGTTACTCAAGTTTTGTGAGAAAGGATAGGCTCTTAATTCAAACTCCAGGACTCTCTCTCTCTCTCCCCCCGTGTGTATGTGTATGTACAAGAGCTTGCGCGCGCGCGCGTGTGTGCAAGTGTGCATGTGTGTATGTGCAAGTGCGTGTGTGCGGTGTTTCTGTGCCCAACACAGCACTAGTAAAACTTTTCAGTCATCCTATGCCACCATGTCTTAGGTGCAAGATAGTATCTGGAGATTTCACACTTTCTCAAAGCAGAGGAGCTGCAAGAAGGGGCTTGAAATATAGAAGATGAGATCTATAAGGCAGAGACCATCGGAACATCATGTAGCTGCCAACTCATTGCTATCCGCTCTCAAGACCCCCCTTAAAGACAACCAAATTGTGCTAACAAAAGTCCAACAATCAATTTCAATCCCGATCTAAACATATATGGAGCTCAGGGCCCAAAATATTGCCACAATATCTACCATAGAACTTCCCATTTTTAAGGCTTAGCCAGTTCAATAGGCAGATTTAATCATAGTGCACCTTGATTAATTTTGGGATCTACATATCAAACCAAGAAAACACCCAAAAATTTATAAACACTCTTATTCAGTTCAGGTAGCACCAACACTTGTATGACTATTTAATGGTCGCGAATACTTGAATAGTACCACTGTGGTTTTTTTTTTTTTCCCTGTAAGTAAAATAAGGAACAAAAAAGCCATCAAATGAGGCGAACCTGAGTACATGCGAAGTCCAAAAGAAGGAAGAAAGAGATCCAAAGGAATCCAAAAAACTGTCCTAAACCTCTACAATTGAACCATATTTTCAGGGCATGATTACTTAACACCAAAAATATTAAGCCCTCAAACACTAAGCACTTCATCTAGTTACTAGCCAGTGCGGCTCCCTTCCTCTACTCCTCTGCTTCCATTGCTCCACATCAAGCATAGGGGAACGGCAACCTTGGCATCTCGATTTCTTCTATATCCCTAGATAGAGTGCATGTGCTGCTCCATCATAAAATAAACTGCCAGTACTATAGAGGAGGCTAAAATTTACCATGAAATCTATAGCAGCATCAACATATGGGCCAAAGAATGCATAAAACACCAGGTCAATTCTACACCACAAAGGTTGGGGCAAATATCATTTTTCTCTTCTTTTTCATGATATTGATAAATAAGGATGGGCCAGATTCATACCTTAGATAACCTACCGACTGCCACACCAGGTATTCCATTGAAGAAGTTAAGCACAATTAGAGTGAAGGTCTTAATTGGTGGAGCTGCTGCAGACGTGGGTGTAGGTCAGTGTGAGAATAAGGGGCCTCGTCCTAGCCTCATCCTTAAGCCTTGCTATGAGAATTGACACTCCACCCCTTATTGAAACTAGAGTGCTATTGTGCCTTTACTTTTTTTAATAAGCAAGAAGCCTTTCACTGCTCTAGCAATATCACAACTCTCTGGGCAAACTCCTTAATTTGCAAAAGGCCCAACCATACTTGTAAAAAATTGTCGAACAAGGCGGAAAGGAAAACAAATTTGATGCTGATTATGTACTACTATAGGAGAGGAGCAGAAGCAGCTCAGCATAATGTTTAAAAAATGAATTCAGTTTTCCAAAAGATGAACCTTATCAAGGCCCATGAGCTTATAACACAACAGTAAACAATTGCATACTCTACTGAAGCCTATAAAAGCAAATTATGGGATACAAATAAGAGCAAACAAACTAAATAAAATAAAAGTTCAAAGAGCACACTGCATCATTTGACGAATGGAATTGAATAAATAAAACACAAAGGATATTCAAAGTCACACAAAATCTATTTAGTTTACTGTCTAGCCCTATATGGAGCACCAGTAATAAAACATTCTTGCTTCACAATCAACATCGTTTGGGTAAACTTTTGAGTTTCACAAATTTATGAATTTGAGGCTTATCAGAGGAATGAATTGGCCATAAATGCTCTCAGCCAATAATATGTGGAATGGAACACAAATATAAAGGGCTTCTGAAGAATATAGCCAACAATGAAACAAGGAACTCTATTATGCCATCATAAAGAAAACTTAAGATATTCAACATAAACGAGCATTAATCAAGCTTGAATGGCAATATATGTCTCCGGGACGGCGGGACAAGATATAGCCGGCGAATGCAAAACATGTGCCCTTGAACACGTCCTGTTCTTAGTATCTGCAATCCAAGTTGGATAAATATTTAGCAACAATGAATTTAGACCCAAAGTTTGTCCACAGTTCTACTGTGTGACAGCTAGGAACACACTGATGCATTCAAAACTAGCTGAATGCACACATCATGACTCACAGGGTGACATTTATGTGTAATTCCCTTTGTGAATCCCAAAACAAAGCCTTTAACTTTCCATGGAAGATAGTGAAGGACTACTAAGGAATTAGTGTCATATATTACACAGAAGAATCTTATCTAGCCATAAGTTTTTTAATTGGACAAATCTCTTGCAAACTATTGTGACTTCAGAATTTTAGTTTATAAATATTAGAAGTGATTAAAGGTATATGGTAAGCATTACAAGATAGTCTAATTGACTAGTAGTGGACTAAAAATGACTGACCTTTAAGTTTTCCTTCCTTTCCCTTCTTTTGAAGCTCGTACACACTGTCAACTATCACCTTCTGCTGCTCCGCATTGAAAACACCAGTGTGCAGCTCAAGTCTAGCAACAACGTTCATCATTTTCTCACTAACGATCTCTATTCTTCCAAAGTCTTTCTTCTCCTTGATCTCCTAAAACCGCATATACTTGGTTTGCTCCACATGATAGTAGCACCCTTGACCAATCAGCAGGCAGTAGTGAATCACTCTTTTGACTCATTGAGGGCTCAAAAAGGGTCTCCAACCACCCATTCGCTCCATCCTCCCAACTACCCAATGAATTCGTATCTATGTTCTGCACACACACAAAAAAAGAAGAAGAAGATGAATTTATGTTTGTTGTAAGACTCGTATCCAACTATGCCTTTTCGACTCCCAAATGGATTCTTGTGATAATATTCTTGATTGTCATTATATTCATTATAATCCATATCCTTCGGAGTTGAGACAATAATATAGTAAAAAAGTTTGATGATACCCTAAGCCAAGCATTTAAGCCTCATAGAATTTTCTTTAAATCCTCAAACTATATCTATAAGCAACTAACTGAATTTGTAACAAAACTACTCATATGACTTAATAGAAGAAGATGTCGTATTTCATGCTTTAGAAGAATAGCATTTTTGGCACTTCAATAATGATAGAAGCCAAATAAAACGCATCATCATTGCAAATAAGTTAATCATCAACAGAATTTAAAACATAAGTTGCAAGTAAAATATTCGACTCATGAATTCTTTTGTAGAAATGTCATATGACTCATACCTGAGCACGAGGAGAGCATTTGTGGAAGCCACAAGTGCAGATCCAGTCACCATTCTGCCATCCTTTTGACGCAGTTAGAAGTTTAGCTGCTTGGTTTCCATACGAAAGACTAGAAAATTGGTTCCCAGCAGCAAGAGCCCAAATAGAAGTTGGCCATACTCCATAATTATTCGCAGGCTGAACTCCATGCATATTAGCCCCTCTAATGCAATCAAAATGGCCAAGCAAATATTAAGGGATAGGGGAGTGATTTGAATTACAACAACGCTATTCTTAAGAAGTTGATTTTACCGCCTTCGCCTTACCAACTCATATAGACAATTGGATTAGGTGGTCCCATTAATATCTAATGATCGTGGTTGTGCTGCGGCAAGTGATAAAAAAATAGGTAAGGAAAGCTGGTTAGAGCAGCATTTTTGTTGCTATTAGTTTGAACTGATTTAGTTTTATGTTTGGAGAAGTCTAGAGTCAAAAATTTTGGTCTAATTATGACAAGTTTTTATCTAAGTCTGTTTTTCATATAGGAAATTCTTGGGTAGAAAGTTTCTTTGGGACAAAGTAAATTCCTTTAATGAAGTCCTATAACTATATATCTGCTCTTAAAAGATGGAGACTATGTGTTTCTTTATTTTATATTTTATGTTGCTGTTCTCAGGTCTAAGCTCATAGAATTAAGCCTATCTGTGGGAAGTTAATTATTTTGGTCTCTATTTACCGGAACGCTAATGTAATGGTCCTATTCCTTCCTAATTTGAATAAACCATATCTGAAAATTCAGTTTTGATACTTATTTTTGTCGTATACATCACCAAACCACTACAACTTTAGGTTTCTCATTCCTAAAATCATGAGGGTCATCATTATGTAACCAAGAAACCAACCTGTCAGACAAAAGGGTGTTTGATTAGATGAACAAACTGAAAGGAGAAAAGGGGCAATTGAAATGTGGTGGACAAGAATTCAAGAAGCCAACAATAAAAGGTGTACGAGAGAGGAAGCAGCTACATGAGTTATGAAGAAAAGTCTTATAGAAGGTAGATTCCTTCGCATGGACTACCAACTAAAACTATTTGTGCAATTTCATTGTCTTCAACAAAGTGATGATAGTGTTAAATTGACTAAACCGAGAAGTTTTACAAGTTGTCCTTGAGGGCAGGAGTTTATGAAGCAGAGGAAGTCCTGACAGCAATTACTAGGCTGATCAATGCATTGCTATCCATGATGAGATGGCTTGTTTTAGACAAGATTGTAGGGAAGACATATCAAGCTGCTTCAAAGAAAGATCAGAAATTAAAGAACCAATTCATGAGGGAGGGAAATAAAAACCGGCTTGAATTTCAAATGCTCTTTTCGAATCCTAATAACAAAGCATACCCTCACTGAGAAGATTGACACTTAAAAATGACTACTTCGAAAGTAAAGAGGTCATTCACACAGGCTCGGAAGTACCCAAGTCTGGTCCACACAACACCACACGAAGGCCCTTTTACTCCCATTAAGTCCTTGCGAGAGCTATTCCTAAGATGTGTCTAGTTCATGGAATCTCAAACAATCAATATGGGTGATTTCATATCAGATTATTTTATCAAAAATTGTCAACCCTAATTATACAACGTTATTACAGAAAGGATTTTTCGTACCTGCGGAGGGCAATCGTCTCAGTCGGCTTCGCCAGATTAACCATTGAAACAGTCGTAATTGGCAGAATTTTGGTTTCATCGCCATTGCGGGACTGCTTGCACTTGCTGCAGAGGGATTCTAAGGCATAGTTGATGCTCTCACATTCGTTGCACTTCCAATCCCCTTCTGTCTCTCCTCCTCCTGCCATCGTCCTTTCCTCTTCCTCTTCACAGACCTCTGCTGTTAGTGGTCTAACAGCAACTTTTGCGGTTAATTGGGACGACGTAGTTTTGGGACCAATCTTTCCAGCCAAGAACATAGCAACGAACGACGTCGTTTGCTCTTCTTCACTTCCTTACGCAACTTGGATGATCCCCCTCCATTTTGGCAAATCACTCCCGCCCAAAACATTTTCTCTCCATACCCATCGTGGGACTCGGTTCTGAAAACGGAATCAATGGCGTCCGCCGGAGCCTCCACCTACCGAGATCGGACGTCAGAATTCCGATCTCTATCGGATACATTGAAGAAGATCGGAGGAACAGCGGCTGCCTCAAACGAATCACAGAACCTCCCATACACATCCAAGCCAAACCCAACTGCGTATAGATCCGAATTCAACAAAAGGGCTTCACGAATCGGATTGGGCATCCACGAAGCCTCTCTGAAGATCGCTAGACTGGCCAAACGTAAACCTCTCTCTCTCTCTCATGAATCATTTATATATCTCCCAAGATGATTATAATATCCTCCTGCATTAATGGTTTGATTTGAGGCAATAGAAATGGTCGAATTAGGGCACTTAATTCAAAATTCAGCTACTTTTTTCCTTCTTTTTTTTGGTCTCATTTCACCATTAACACTGAGTTTGGGTGCGAGAGTTAAGGTATTTTAAGTGGAATTTTGGAGGAAAAGTCAGCTAAAAAGCTGAACTAGTTTTTACCCAATCTCATTTATGAGGCGCCTGAATTTTACGCTCTCAATCGCCTTGGTTGATGGATATAGAGACCATGAGACAATTCTAGTTCTGTTTATGCTTTGAAGAACAAAAACAATTTAATCTAACCTGATTGAATCCTTGCTGTCCTTCGATATGGATATGAATTTTTATTGGAATAAACTCAGTTCGACTTTAGGTCAGAGTTTCTTGGGTTTGTCATAAAGACTGATAAGTTGAAGTTATTTAGATTGAAAAATTTTACTAAATTTGAACTATTTTCTGATTTTTTTTTCTCCGTCCTCACCAATTGCTTATTGTTTCAAGGCAAGACACTTGAGTTTGAATGACAAGTAGTAAAATTATTATTTTGAGTCACTGTATTAAAGTTTATTTGTCATTTTGAATTGTAAATTCAATATGCAGCCTGCTATTTGCTGAAGTTTCTTTTTTGCGCATGAATTCTTTTTTAGGGATTTGAAATGGGTTTAAGCCAATTTGTGTAGAAGTTTAAGTCGGAGTGACATTTCATTGCTCAATGGAAGCATCAATGGATGTTGCTAGAACAGTTTGATGATATGCTTGTCAAGATCCTCCTTGTGGCAGCCTGCATATCATTCATTCTAGCTTACTTGCATGGAAATGATAATGGGGCTGCATATCAGTCAGTTGCTCTTGTGGCAGCTTGCATATCAGTCAGTTGCTCTTGCCAAGTTAGACATGCACCAAGATGCTGCTGACATGTTGAATGAGGCTATTGGACATTTAAACTCTTGTTCATTGATTTTTATAATTTTTCCATTCTTTGGTTCTTGTAATCTCCTGAATTCATGGAATAAAATTTCTCTTTATGGAACTATTTTAATGTATTGGTGTATTGGTTGAAGATGGTTCATGGCATGAGTGAATGTGTATTGGTTGGTTGAACATGGTGATTTGGTGTATTGGTTGAAGATGGTTCAGGACATGAATGAATGTGTATTGGTTGTCCAAGATAACAACTACACATTGAACACCATGAATCATACATAGGTGAGATCAATTCCATAAAAAAACAAAAATGAGATCATGTACACAGGTGTTTCCAAAGGGATGACAGATCTTCTAAAACAAGAAAATAGAAGATCCACCATCCCCATAGCAAAAGAAGATCCACCATCCACATTTCAAAAGGATCAAAAAGAAATTGTAACAACATCCAGCATTGCAGCAACATCAATTCTCCTCATTAGGATAATCAACAACGTTGTCCAAGAAGCATGATTCAACATTTACCCGAGCATTTTGTGAACAAATTGATGCTTGAGAATTTGATGCTTGAGAAGACATGTTTGAGATTGGATTTGAGTGATTATAAGTTGATGCCCATGAGTAGGTAAATCCATTCATTTGTGAATTTTGCTCATCCGATTGAGATACCTTCAAAACAAGAATTCAAAGACGTAAGATATAATTAAAAAAAAAAAATCCAAAATATCATAACCATAATGTTGGGGTTGTAATACCTTAGACCTATAGGAAGTTCCAGTTTTCCTCTTCGTTGGCTTCTCATGCCAAGACTTCAATCGACCCCAACCCTTGTATCCACCATTTTTCCTCTTCAAGCCAGCTACTCGTAGAATGTTAGGGTCAACATTTTCTACTCCTTTAAACAGAGAGAGATTTTCTACTCCTTCATCACCATCATTGTCCTCCTCAGTACCAAGTGATGCATGCATCAAATCCACTTGTTTGAACAACTCATCAATACCACGGTTCACCAACTGGTGTGTAGGCTTAAGGTTAGAACAACGAGCTGCTAAACGTACCATTCTAGGACATAGCGGTCTGTAACGTGATGCTGCCATCAGCTTGGGATCCTCCTCATTTAGTGTGGCACTAGAATAAGGACTTGACCACTTTCTTGCATCTCGCCTCCATCTCTGTATTATATATTGGTTAGGAATTTGCTTAATGTTCATCATGTCTAGCACTTTAAGTGCATGCCCACATAATATCCCAATCATTTCAAATTTTCGACAGCTAAACAAAACGGTTTGCTCATTGACATTGATCAACACCAAGTACTTTCTCTCTTCATCATACAATTCCACCACAAATTCATGACATTCATCGAACACATTACAAGGATTCGCAATAGCACACTGGAATACATCATATTCATCTTGAAATAAATCAAAAACAGGAGGAGTGTAACATTGCGCTGCTTGCACCAACGTATGAGCTCTTTTCAACTTCATTCAAGGCAATTTTTGCCTAGCTTGATATTCCTTCTCTGTCTCCTTATATCTCTTATCATTTAAAACCCTGTCAAAATGAGTAAAAAAATGAACAATATCATGGTCTGGCTTTAAGTACTTTCGTAATGCTGAGTTCAAGCTCTCACTTAGCTGAGTGCTCCTCATACCGGTTATGAAAGTCCGTTTCATATACACATGTGCCCATTTCTCTCTTAGTGCCCAAGTTGAATTCATCCAACTGTTATTGTGGAAATCATACTCATCAAGCAACAATTTCCAAGCATCAACTAACTCATGCTCTTCCTCGTATCCATACATGCACTCTTTAAATTGGGCTAGAAATTTTGAACCATCCTTATATATGTTCCCTAAATGCTTTAAAGCATTTTGGGAAAGGTGCCAACAACATAACCCATTATATGTCTCTGGCATCACTATAGATATAGCTTTAGCCATTGCTTGATCTTGGTTAGTGAAAATGGTAACAGGCTTCTTCCCAGACATTGCTTGTAGGAATGTCTCAAACAACCACTGAAATGATGATGCAGTTTCATCGTACAATAATGCAGCACCAAATATCACTGTCTCCCTGAACTGGTTGAATCCAATCAAAATGACTAAGGGTCGGTACTCTTTGTTTGTTCGAAATGTTGTGTCAAATGTGAAAACATCCCCAAAGTGGCCATAATCAATAATCATCCCTATATCAGCCCAAAAAATATTTGTTATGCGCTCTTCGACATCCAACTGGATTCCATAATAAAATGATGGATTCTTAGCTGCTTCTACTTGGAAATATTGCAACAAACTACCCGCTTCACCGTATTTCAAGTCTCACTACCTCCTTTCTCGAATGTAATTTTTTTGGTCTTGATGAGTGAACCCTAAGCTTTCTCTCCCACCTGCTTGGGTACTCAAAAGGTCGTAGGACGCCTTAAGTGATATCCCACAATCCTCAGCAATATCAACATTGATGCCTTGAGCTATAGTAACCTTTCGTTGGGATGACATTATATGCATACATTCGGTCAGGTGCAAAATGTGATTGTATTGGTCTTCCCATTTAACAACAACAAATTTTCTAATATCTCTCTTCAAGGATATGCACATGTGAGCGGGCAATTTGTTCGAGTCTCTGCCCGAGCCTTTGTTGTTTTCCAATCCCTCTGATCTTTACACCTTTGTCTATGTTTACAACATACGTATTTTCAATAAATTAATACACCATCCTTCAAACTCTTGTTGTGATAATCTTTTCTGACACTGAATCCCATAGTTCCACCATAATTATTATAGAACCTATAAGCATCTTCTTCCGAGTCAAATTGCATTCTCATACATGGAGTATTGTCTGCTTTATCAATCTCAACACATTCTATCTCCACTATAGATTAGGTCCCCTACAATAACCAAACAGTTACACAAATTAAACATAAGATCAAAAATTGCCCATAGAAATTTTCAACTGCAAATGGAACAAATAAATACTTATTTTTTATGTTCCCTATGAACAAGAAGATCTTATGTATCAAAGTCTATATAACTCAATTTCACCAAAGCCTATAC
Organism: Ilex aquifolium; assembly: GCA_951799425.1. Lineage (NCBI taxonomy): Eukaryota > Viridiplantae > Streptophyta > Magnoliopsida > Aquifoliales > Aquifoliaceae > Ilex > Ilex aquifolium. The sequence continues at coordinate 49,353,031 of OX637392.1, read as the reverse complement.
AATCAATACCCATATATCAAGCAATCAAATATACTCACAAAAACGTAGTAGAAAGAATGATGGTAGTCACATAATTCTATCAAGATTCTACAGGAAATTTAAAAAAAAAAAATTTTGAATTTTATGAACTAGAATTTCTAAAAAAATATCAAATTACCAATGTGAAATCGTAAGAGACGAACAAAAAAAGAAGTTGATGTCAATCACTCCAACAATGTGTGTAAGAGGCTTAATGTTGATACTTTAAGCTACCTGCAGACTACACAGCTGGTGTTGTTGTTGCATTTTATGTGAGTATACTGATTCTAGCCCCTAATCTAATCAATCAAACCCAGATCGGTTTACCACTTAAATTCTTGATTTTCATTTCATATTAAGGATTTACGTTCTAAATATCTCATCAAAGTATCAAACCCCTCAGACAGAGATGGGTTTCTTGGAAACCGTTTCTTTGTACTGGCCATAAGTAATTTGTTTTTCCAACTATGGTAAAAATCGACCACACTGAGACGGTTCTGACAAGTGAAGTTGATTTATGAAATGCTTTAAGCCAAAGTTACTGATTAAATCCACAAAACCCAGGTGGTGGATTGCTTGCTTATTTTTTTTTTTTATGAATCGTATATATATTGTTAAGAAATTATTAGATGCCAGGAAATTTAAAAAAAAAAAAGTATGAATTTTATAAACTAGAATTTCATAAAAAAATTCTGAAAAAATATCAACATTACCTGAAATCGTAAGAGACGAACAAAAAGAGAGAAGAGAAATGGAAACTTTGGAACTTTGGAAGAGCAGAACCTTAGGCAGTGGAGTTTTTTGTATGCTTTGAGAGGGAGTGATTTGCCAAAAATGGAGGCGATCAACCAGTTTGCCTAAGAAAGAGAAGAAGAGCAGAGGCCTCTGCATGCTTTGGGCGGGAGTGATTTGCCAAAATGGAGGGGGATCATCCAACTTGCGTAAGGAAGTGAAGAAGAGCAAACGACGCCGTTCGTTGCTGTCTTCTTGGTTGGAAATATTGGTCCCAAAACTACGTCGTCCCAATTAACCGCAAAAGTTGCTGTTAGACCACTAACAGCAGAGGATCTGCACTCCGGGTACAGCTCGTCTGCGGTTGGGCAGAAACCGCATGACATGCGGTTTAATGAAACGTCGGCGTTTCACTGGTTTTCACAAATTTTTTTTTTTAACAGCTCATACCAAAAACGACGTCGTTTTTGGTCTCTGAAAATCCAGATTTGCACCCTTCTTCATCGCTACTTCAACAGCAAAGCTTGCGAGGTGCAGATCTGGGCGACGTCAGGCAACGTATGTTATCTCATCTCTCTCTCTCCTTCTCCCCTCCCTTTCTCTCTGTCTCCCTCTTTCTCCTTCAAGCAAATCTCTCACACACACCTCCCCGCCCTCCAACTGTTTGAGAAAATGCCAGAAAGGATTTGGTAAGCTTAATTGCTGATGATAGGCACCTAAAGAAACAATGGATGGAGCAAGCTGATGAACCGAGAAAAGCAGAAGTTGTCAAAGGATTGTTAGGAGCAAGAGATGCCATGCTTGGAATCAGGCGTTACATGTGCCAAATGGGGGAGGCTGCAGGCATCCCAGTAAGTTCTTTCTCTTTTATTGGAAGCTTGTTCTGTCTTTCTTTCTCTGTATCTATATGCACACATACACGTGACAATATATATTTCCTTGTTTTCTCTTCTACAATTTGTTTGATCACTGTCATCAACTGCTGCAATGTGGAAACTTTATATACATAGGCCCTGCATGGATCTCTTGTAAAGATACCTATTAAAGGGGTTCAAAGTAACTTTTCTAATATTGTCCTTTAAATGTTTCCCAAGAGAGATTCTTGTTCTTACTCAACAAAAAGACTGTAGTTTTAGGTGCCTGTATGTGCTCCATGCAAATATTTGTAACTTGTAAGTGTGATTTGATCACTTTGCTTCACAAAGTGGAATGTAAAATGACACTGTCATAGGAAGAGCACCTGTATTTTATTGGATGTTTCATTCAATAATTTAACGTATGATTTTTTTCTGCCTTTTCCGATGTAGTTTTTCCAATTTCCACACGCGGGCATTGTATTTCTTCTAATTCTTCTATGCTTGTACATTCTTGACCACTTCTTTTGATTCAGGTTGGAATGGTCCATCAAATTTGAACCATGTTGCTGATATGATGCGGAAGCAACAAACTGCTCCTATAAATGAGTTTGAAATTTCTCATGACAGTGCTTCCAATACGTGGCATGTGGATGGAGCAGGGTTGCAACGTTTTGTCCAAATGACAAATTGGAGGTTGTAAATTATTTTGTGTCACTATTATCTACATTTTCCCTGCTGTCATTGTCTCTTGCCCAATTACATTTTTTTTTTCCCAAGAGAGATCCAAGTACAAAATCCAGTTATAAAAAATTTCCAAGTAAAAATAGTTTAAAGGTTTTCCTCACTCTCTATCTCATCTCTTCCGTATGTGGTTGCAGGTATGTATCTATGGCTGACATGATTGAAGATGGGGTATTGAATTTATTGCAACCTGATGAACAACTCAAGAAGAAGAATGGAAATGGAGGAATGGAAATGCTATTGCTGAATATCATTTTTATTGCTATTGCTATTTCTATTGCAACCTGATATTCAACATATGTATGTGCCATGTAGCTGATGAGGAACTGATTTGTGTGGTTTTGATGGTTTTGGATGTTGGGTTGATTTGGTTTTGTGGACTGGGGTGTGGATGGGTGCCAGGAGCTGGGGACTCTGTTGATGGTTTTGGATGTTGGGTTGATTTAGTCTGTGCATGAAGCTTTTTTTCCTCTCTGCACTGGACTGCATTGGACTGTTCTGCTTTGTCCCTGTAGTACTGCACTGATCTGGAGCATGGAGTTGGGGATGCAGGCAGAAGTTTTTCAGACTTAGAGGGTTACCAAAATGTAATTAGAAATGGTTTAGTCCATCTTGAAGGATTAAAGCCATTTTTTCATATTTTTAGAACATTTTGTTCTTTGATTTTTGTAATTCATTCTTTTTAGAACTTTGTAATGTAGTGATGGAACTTTGTAATGTAAGAGCAATGGTGTATTGATAGAACTTGTGTTGTGAATGAACTTATGCATTTAATTTGAATGAAATTGTGGGTTTTGGTTATTATTGTGAGTTGGCAGATCACATTCATTAAAAAGATCACATTCATTAAAAATATCACATTCATTATAAATACAACAAGCATCCTTACAATACAAAATGATCCAACTAATATTCATGGTTCATTAAAATTACAAAATGATCCAACAAAATGATCCAAGCATCCTTTTAACTATTGATCCTCCAAGCATCCTTACAAGTTGAATCTTTCATTCATGAAAAATGATTCAGCAGTATTTACAGAATGCACATATGTTGAATCAGTCGGAGTACCCTACATTAATGAGAAGGAGTCAGACAAAGAAATTTGATACATATGTGAAACAATAAAATCACATACCATAACACTTTGTACACTATTTAAAGCTTGAGAAGATATCGAATGACCATATGCTGTGTTGGAAATCAAGCCCACATTGCCACATGCATGCCATATGCCTGTGCAAGTTTTCTCTCCATATTTAGCATCCTCTATTGACTTTCCTGAAATAATGTAATGTACAACCTTTATTATAATTGATTTAGGAGTATGTTAGGATAAATATAATCATACCAGCTGTATGATTACCCAATTCCCGCAAGGTAGTTTATTCACTTTCCATGTAAGAGAAATTACGTCCGGTGATAGTGTCCCATTCCGGAATTGTCTCAAACCTGTAAGCTATTTATTTATGCTTTCCTTCATTATTCAAAAGACAAAGGAATAATAGAATGAATTGAGTCAAGGGAGTCAGGGTTCCTCCATAGTTTTAGTCTTCAATTTCTTCATGCTAATGTACACGGATGACTGAAACCTTGTACCTGGAATTGAAGTGGATTCTTGCTTGGTAACTTTCAGGTTTGTGTATCATCCGATGGGATGCCTTCTGGCGTGGATGCTACCATTTAGTCAACCAATGTAACATCGGCTCTTTGATGTTTTTTTTGGAGGTGTTCCAGTTTCTCCAACCTTGAAAGCTTCAGTTGCCAATGGATTAGCCAAAGCCCTCAAATAAATTCCGCAAAAGGCTATTAGTTCCTGAATATTTCTGGTTCAATCATTCACAGACTTACTTCATCAATTATGTACTGTAATAAAGATTATATATGACAAGCACTTTTGCTATTAAGCAGAGATCAAGATTCGAATTACAGTTCATCTGGTTTTATCTGCTCAAGCATCTTTAGAACCTCTGCCATGGTAGGCCTTTTGGATGGCTCTGGCTCGAGGCACATCAATGCAATACCAAATACATGGTTAATTTCATCAACTGGAAAACTTTCTAAGCTGTTATCAAGTACGTACTCTCCTCTCTTGTCTTGAACCACTGCTTTCACCTGCTCAGTAATTATAACAAAAATTAGAACACATTTAAATTATAGAGCCCCTTAAAGATAAAATATTGTGAGTAAAATCATGAAAGGCAAGGCCACTTCTCTGGTTTGATCAAATAAAACCACCCGACCAACAAATTTCGTCCCATTACTCTTGGACATTGGAATATTTAGTAAATTCAAAAACTTACCCATGTCACAAGCTTGGTTCCCTCCTCGATAAACGCTTCATCTGTCGGCTTCTTCCCTGTTAGAAGCTTAAGTAAAACAACACCAAAGCTGTAAACATCCCCTTTTGCTGTTGCTCTTCCTGTGTCAAAATATTCTGCAGAATAGCATTACTAATGAAGGTTAGTACAGAGAAATGGTTGAGATTCTCTTGAATCATGATTCATAGGCCTCAATATAAATCTACATAACTTTACACATGGATGCATGTATGTCGGGTTTTCTGATCAATAAAAGTTTCATCATATATCTGGTAGATGGGTTGAAGGCAAATACTCTTGACCTCTTTATCTAAACTGAATCAAGTGTTAAATTCAACACTAAATGTATTGAAACCAATGGCCTAACTTCATAATAGAATATACAGATTTCAAGCAAATCCCAAAAACGAATAATACTTTCATCAGCAATTAAGCTTACCAAATACTTTCTGGCATTTTCTCAAACAGGTGGAGGGCGGGGAGGTGTGTGTGAGAGATTTGCTTGAAGGAGAAAGAGGGAGACAAAGAGAAATGAGAAAAGGAGGGGAGATAGCATACATTGCCTGTAGTCGGAGCTGCCTGAAGTCGGAGCTACCTGAGGTCGTCGGAGTTGCCTGAAGTCGCCCAGATCTGTTGCACCAAGGCTTTGCTGTTGAAGTCCAACGAAGAAGAGGGGTGCAGATCTGGAATTTCAGGGACCAAAAACGACGTCGTTTTGGTATGGACTGTTAAAAAAAAAAATTTACATAAAGCACCCAAACGGCACCGTTCCACTTAACCGCATGTCATGCGGTTTCCTCCTTACCGCAGAGGAGCCGGACCCTCTGCACCCCTCTTAATGTGTATGTGTTTTGCTTAAGAAGAGAAACAGAGATGATCACCGTCTTGGAAGCCTTAAAAAAACTGTACTTGGCGCGATTATAAGTCAGTGTTTAGAGCAAATTACACTTGGACCACCAACATAGCATACATAAAAAACCCTACAAACTCTATTAACCTGCTATAATAATCTCTAACTCAATATAATATACAACCCTGTAAATAATTATACAAACACTCAACCTGTATCACTCACTCATTAAAACTAAATACATAATTAACGGACATACAACCTAAGTAATATCACACCAACTTCGTTGGACTACTCCAGATTGAATTCAACTCCGCGAGATAATACTCAACCGACTGTACAGTGGACTGATCTACAACTCCCTCGATAGTACATGAAAAAGAGAAACTATAGGAGTGTGAGCTAAACTATGCGCTCAGTGAGTATACATGCTGTATTACTATCATTATTCCCGCTTTCTTAGGGAACCCGAACCCAACTTGAACTTTTCAATATTTGGGCTGTGTTTTTTAATGCTTGGGTGGGTTTAGACAAAAAAATTTCAATTCAAATTGAATTTGGATAATACTCTAGTTGGGACTTTGGATTGACAGGTTTAGAATCCAGCCCGAATTTATGAATTGGAGTTTAAACTTAAATTTGAAAAAAAAAATAAAAATTACAAACAAGCATACGTATATATAAAATGTTAAGACATTTGCCCCGCAATCCTTATCTATTGTTATTGATGTTTTAAGCCTATTGCAAGTGTGAAATTTATTTTTATGTTTTTTAATTAATGAAAGTTATAGAATTTAAGTTCAATTTTGGAGCTGAACATAAAATTCAACCCAATTTTTTTTTCAATTTGAATTTTGATTAATAGGAAACTTAATTTTAACTCGAGTTTAACCCGAATTGTGTAATTTGAGACCAACCCGAATTTAAAAATTTAATCATAGTTGGGCTCGAGTTAGAGTTGCTTGAGTTGAGTTGCATTCAGATAGAAGGTTTTATATCTTGAGTTGAGCTTGGTTAATCCCTCAACTTGTCTAACCCACCCGAGTTACACCTCCACTCTTACTTAGTCATTTATATTTTTCTATTACATTTTCTTGCATTATACTTTTAATTATGATTATTGGTTTACATTGTCCAATAATATAAATTAGAGACATGCACTACACAATTGGAGATTTATTTTTAAAACATGATGAACCTTTCGTTTTTGAAGGTGTGAAATCAGTTCAAGGATTTAAGAGAAAAACAAGAAAAAAAATCAATAATTGAAAGGACAAAGTGAGGTGGATTCATAACTAAGGTAGTCTTTTTTTTTTTTTTTTGGTTGAACTGATAACTGAGGAAGTTAAAATCTTGTAAATTTCTCCAATTTAATGAGTATGTTGACACCATTTGGTTATGTATAATACAAAATTTGGTTATACATGTATTTACATGATCTATATATGATATGAACTCGACAGGACACTAGTCAATTATTCTTGCATATAAAATAAATTGGATGTAAACAAAATAAATTTTAACAGAATAGAAACTCAATATGACCTTACCCAATGCCCAAATGGTGTTAGCTAATGTTAATTGATGTATTTATAGTAGACTTTAATGCTATGCCTGATTTCGTGGATATTGGCGACACTATAGAGTCTGGAGAGAGTTAGATGTATATATCTTTATTGTGTTCTCAACTACTGAGATAAATACATTCTTGGAGCCTTTTGAATTAGATTACCAATGAGCAGAAGTTTTGTAATGTGTCATTATTGAGCTTGTTATAAAGAACAACTTACTTTAATTTTCACCTTAAGCTTCTATTTTTTAGTATTCCTATTTCTTTAAACCGTGTAATTAGACAGTAAAGATCGATGACCTAAGAAGTTTTAAAAATAAATTGAGATAATTAAAAGTTAGTAGTGTATTATAAAGCTAGTTATATAGTTTTATTTTTATTTTTTATATTCGTAGATTAGATCACTTTTACAATCGAGAATCAGTTATAACAACTTTCGAATAGCATATCTATAGGAAAGGATGTAGCAACAACATTCCTAAATGAGCACCATAGTTCAGTTTCTTTCATCAATTCTTAATTAGTTTCTAATTGAACATTAATGTCCCTAGCCAAAGCTAGATTTACCTTTAATTGTTCATAGTCAAACTAATGAATGCCATATTTCCCCCTCTTTCTAGTACAACAATTGCACACAAAAGTCCAAATTTTGGGTGCTTATAAGGCACCTGGTGGCAGTGGTATTTGGTGCCTCTACCCAATGAGATTTTGCCACACAATTTGCTTGTGGGACACAAGTTAGTTTTTTCCAAAAAGAAAAGAAAAGAAAAAATCTAACAAAGTGATAGATGATAGATGACAACCATTCATTAGACATGTATAGTTTTTTATTGTTGATGTACACCATATAGCACTGCTCACACAATATCAACATTCATAAATTCAAGAACGGATCTCTTGCTAATACACAAAACACAAACTATCACTAATTGAAATTAGAGAAAATGCATTGAGCTGAATCTCAATCCGGGATTTAGTGCCATAAATATCAACATAAAGGACATCACTTTAGAGATACATAAATCCTCTACATGTAACACTAGCTTCTCTTGTCCTCATCTTTTCCTATTTCCCCAAACACAAAGAAAGCCTCTCTCTCTCTCTCTCTCATGTTCTCTAAGCATGGAGGGAAAGAAAACCCAAGGTCGAAAGAAGATTGAAATGACGATCATCAAGAATGAAAATGCAAGAAGGATCACCTTCACTAAGCGTCGAACCGGGCTATTCAAGAAGGCCAACAAGCTTTCTACTCTTTGTGGAGTAGAAATCGCCATTATCGTCTTCTCCTTTGGAGGGAAGGCCTTCTCTTTCGGCCATCCAAGTGTTGGTTATGTCATTAACCGGTTTCTTAGTGAAAACCACCACCTAACTGAGCAGACCTCTAGGCATCTTGAGACCTGCCACAAAACTAGACTTTAGGAGCTCAATCAGTAGTTCAACAAGCTGAGCAAACAGTTGGCAGTGAAGAAAAAAAGAGGGAAAATGTTGGAGAAGAGTATTGCATAATCAAAGTGCCAAAGTTTTGAAGAGTATGTTAATGGACTTGGTCTGCATGAGCTTCAAAACCAGAAAGGAGTGATGGAAAAGCTTAAGGAAAATGTGGTTAAAAAGGTTAATCATGAGTTGCACTCAGAGGCTCCAGCTCCTCCCAGGGATTTCAAAGCAGTGGATGTGTTGAATGTTTGGAAAAATGGGACTGGTCGTGATCATCCCATTCCAAAGGATTGGTTGAGTTTGTGAGCAATTAAACTATTTTGAATAAAACAATGATAATATATAGTATGTTTTTGATAGTACTAGTTACTTTCTTTCTTTGGTCTATGATCTATGGAATTTGCAGAAGAGTTACTAAGATTACTCTATAATCTTCGTTAATTAATTTTTAGTAGTATTAGGATATCTTTTTTTTTCTTTTGTAATCTTGCCAAAGGGCCTCTTAGATTTTGTAAATCTGAAGCAGATGCACTTTAATTACCAAATAACTCTTCGCTTTAAGTGCAATTGAATGTCCTTCAAATTGTGATTTATTTGACAAGCTAAAATGAGATTGAAAACTCATTTTTGGGAGGACGCATGAGAGATGTACTCTATGCTTGGGACACAAAACAAAAAATACCGTGTATTAGTAATTATTGTGTCAAAATTTACTCAATCTATTGTTGACTCATCTGTAACCATATATAATTCGATTCATGTCATGTACAAATATTATCGAATCCTAGATAGTTAGGCTCGTATCATGTATATTAGGGTTCATGATGATATTTATAAACTAGTTTGCTTAAGTGGGCTCCAAATATGTCTTGTTAAAGCTAAAAGCATATCAAATGACTTCTAGTTTTGATCAACCCATTCTCGTTTTGTTTGACGTGAAAATAGAGGAAGACCTGAAATTCAGATATAAAAATTTGTTGAAAAAGACGGCATCCCGAACCGTGCCCCTATTGGGGAGTTTGACAAAAAGTTAGAATCACAAAAACTTAAGGATTTTAAAACCTTGAACTTGCACCTAAGGCTCTTGATCAACCCGTTTTTGCTCTATTTTCTTATGAAAACAGATGGAGAATCACAACTCGGATATAAAAACTTGCAAAAAGAGACATCTTGATCTGAGTCCCGGTTGGGGAGTTTGATGAAAAACTAAAAACAAAAATTTAAGAAAATTTCAAACCTTGAAATTGGACCAAGGATGCCAATGGTCCTGTTTTTACTCCGTTTATCATAAAAACAAATGAAGATCCACAATTCGAATATGAAAACTTGAAGGAAAATAGGGTGTCTCGATCCAAGCACCATTTGGGGAGTTTGATAGAAAACTAGAAACATCAAAATTTGACAATCTCAAAACCTTAAACTTGGACCTAAGGTTATCAATCAACCGGTTTTTGTTCCATTTGTCGTGAAAAATGGACGGCAACCCACAACTCGGATATAGAAACTTATAAAAAAAGATTGCATCTCGATTTGAGAGTTGATTGGGGAGTTTGAAAAAAAATTGAAAGCTTCAAAATTTATGAATTTCACAACGTTGAACTTGCACCAAAGGGTTCCGATCAATCCGTATTTGCTTTGATTTTTCATGAAAACGGACTGAGACCCACAACTCGAATATAGAAACTTGTTAGAAAGGAAGGCGCTTCAATCCGAATCCCATTTTTGGAGTTTGAAAAGAAACTTGGAATGTAAAAACTTATGGTTATTTTTCCCTTTTTTAGACATATGCTGCAAGAACAGGTCTGGGAAAGACTCACTAGCTGCTTATATTGATATTGGGGTATGCATTTATATGGTAGCCAGGTTTTTGAGAGAGTAATAGATGCATATTAATGTTTAATACAATGGTAATGAAAAAGGAATATGTGCTACACAAATAGATTTTTTATTCAAAAAACTATATTTTCAGTTTGGTACCAAAGTAGAGTTGCTCAGTTCCCAATTCCCTAGAGAAATAGTGGCTAAGTGGATTATTGTTTGGATGGACCCATCGGACAAAGTAGAGTAAAAGATATTGAGACCATATTTCTAAAAAGTTTATGTGGAGAAAGTGATAAAATTTGATGCTTGATTGGCAAAATTGCTAAAAGTGGGGCTATTCCCACCCCACAAATCTTCATTTCCACTCCATTTAATTTCTCATTATCAAACTACTAAGTTCACATCTTCTATACTCATCCCATTAGTAACTAAGTTCACCTCATACGACATACACCCCATTAATAGTTAAACTCACTCATTCTATGTACACCTTTTTAATGAAAGAAGTCATCGTAAGAAAAATAATAATAAAAGAAGACAATTAGTTTGAATGCATAAATATACTTATGAAACAAGAAAAAAAAAAAAGAACCAAGCAAAACTAAAACAAGAAAGAAAACAACCAAAAACGAAACAAGTAAAAAAAAACTAAGCATGTTGAAACAAGAAAAAAGAAAAGAACAAAACAAGAAAAAAAAAAAAAGGAAAGAAAGAAGCAGACTAAAAAAAAAAAAGAACGAAATAAAAAAAAAAAAACAGAAAAAAGAAGCAAATCGAAACAAAAAAGGAAAAAAAGCCAAGTAAAGATTAAAGAAACAAGCAAAACTACAAGACGCAAAACCGAATATGAAAAAAAATAAGCATCAAACACATACACAAAATTGAACAAGAAAAAAAATAGCAAGTATAGATGCAAAACCTTAACAAGATAAAAAAAACAAATAATCTGAAAGTATACATATACACACATACAAATTCTAAATAAAAAATTATTAAACTTGACAGAGATATCAAAATATGCTGAAAATAATGAAAAATCATATAACAAATATGAAATCAAACATAGAATCAAATTGAGAAGTAATACTAACATATATCTCACTGAAAAAATTCATATTAAAAAAATATTTTTGTAAATGCAATAAAACCTAATTAGGACAAAATATAAAGTGGATTTAATTATTAAAAGAGGTTACGTAGCATGGGGTGGACTTAATAGTTTGATAATTAAAAATTAAATGAGATGGGAATGAAAATTTGTGAGGTAGGAATAGACCTACCCAATTGCTAAAAGGTAGAACCACTGTTAGGCAGACAATAGTTCTTCTAGGTCATCTATTAATGTATGTTGCATTTTAATTTCATTATTGTTACGTTTGTTGCTTTCTGTAATTTATTTCATTAATAATATAATAGAAACAATTTTTTTTTTTTTTGGCAGGTATTGGGGAAAGAGTAGTTGTTGCTCGTGCCATCCTTCATTTATGTAATTGTAATATCTTTATGTTTAGTATTTTATTTTTGGATTAGAATAATTTGTGTGTGGTAGATGAAGTCTACAGGAGATCCATATGAATATACAGAGAATTGTTATGAAGGTATAGGACCAGGTCTAAATAATAATTAAATCTTGTTTCGTAAAAAATAATACTGACAACAAAAATGAGTGAAAACATAAAAAAAAAGAGTGTCTATGCCAAAAAAGAAGAAGAGTATTTGCATTGGCACTATTGCTAAAGCAAAAAAATATTATTTGTGTTGACATTTTTCCAAAGTAAAAATAAAAAAGTATTTGCATTAGCAAAAATTGCTACAACAGAACAATATTATATGCGCTGGCATTTTGTTTCTGCCAAAAAAAAAAAGTAAATGCCAACTCAAAAAATAATTATTTGTGTTGGCAAAAATGCCCAAGCAAACACCTATTTATTTATCCATTTAGGGGTAGACTACGGTACAAATCATTGAGTTTTTTGGTAACATACTGAAAAACTAATGTTGGCCGTTGATAGGTCTACCAATCAACAAAGACCATTGATCAAGTTGTCTTTTTATTTTTATATTTTTCAATGTGGTAACCGGTTACCTCTTAACTAAGCATTGTTTAAAAAATTATACAACATAATTAATTTTGTCAGATAGTACAAGTCATATTAATACAATTCAAAATTTAATAGAGTTACAACAATTATAGTCATATTTACAATTAGGGTAAAGTTACCAACACTTTGAGTAAAGTTACAAGAATGTAGGTCACATTACAAAGTCTGTGGGTTAATTTACGACAAAAATGTGTTAAAATTACAATTATTATTGTGGACAAATTTACAACAATTTTGATATAGTTATAATAATTAAGGGTACATTTACCATATTTTAGAATTAAGTTAAAATAATATTGGACAAAGTTACAAGAATGTAGGCTAAACTTACTACTGTATTGATTAAAATTATGATATATGTGGATAATATTATAAACTTAACTTAAAGGTAAAATGTACATCAAGTGTGGTATCCTTATCCTAAACATTCAATTTATCAAATTAACACTAAAGTACTATGCAATTTCATCCAATTAACATTTAATTTAGGAAATTTTTTTGTCAGACCCCCTTCTAGTTTACCTTATCTTCAAAGGCATCCCATTTATTATTCAAAATATCACTGACACCTCTTCTAGTTTATATTTCAACATCACTAACACCCCTTGTTGTTAAATCACCATTTCTAACAAAAAAAAATTCATCTAAAATACTAAAATTGTCTTTACATAAATCTCAAATAATATTTCTACATAAAATTCGAGATAATTAAAATTTATTTTTTTACATATTAAAATTTAAATTGATTAAAATTCAATTCGAGCTGATTAAATTTTATTATTTTTACATATTAAAATTCAAGTCTATTAAAATTATTTTTTTATATATTAAAATTCTAGTCGATTTAAGCTCTATCTGAGCTGTTAGTACCAATTAAAATTCGATTTGAATTGATTAAAATTTATATTTTTTTTAGTAATTAAAATTCATGTCAATTAAAATTCTATTTAAGTTGATTAAAATTTATTTTTTACGTATTAAAATTTATATTTTTTTGTGTATCAAAATTCGAAGCCGATTAAAATTTAATGCGAGTTGTTTAAAAATAAATTTTTTAATCGGCTTAAATTTTAATACGTAAAAAAATATAATTTTAATTAACTCGAATCGAATTTTAATATTTTAATACGTAAAAAAATTTAGAAAATAAAGGGGGTCTCATTAAAAATATGTCTATCTATAAGGGGTGTAGGTGACGTTTTTTCTAAAACATATTATGGGTAATTTAGTAAAATTACAATCTAGTTAACACTTTTAATCTGATAGGGAGTGTTATTAAAGATTCAAAAAATAAAGGGAGTGTTCTTGAAGATATGATAAATTAGAAGGGGTGTGAATCAAAATTTTCCTTTAATTTATCAAATTAACATTCAAATTGGTCAAAATTTTTTTTTTTTTAAGTTAAACCAATGTTGGGCAAAATTTATTAATAACAAAATTATAAAGAAAATAGAGGAGGACATAAACCTTATCCCTTATATAATAAAAGAAAGTTTACTTTAAATGCAATTGCATTTGAATGCAGTTACATGAAGATTTCATGCAATTCCTTGTAGCTTCCCTATATCACCTTCCCAACGTTGGACTGACTGCATGTGGCGGCATGTGAACAAATGCAAAATTTGTCCCCATGTGCATGTGATCACATATCATCTGCATGTGATCACGCATTAAAAAGGCAAGACTTGGTGGGCAGCAGATCACGATGCAGCTCCTATTCTGCTGAAAAATCCCTTAAAATCCTCCTTTAAACTGGTAAAGACCGACTGAAAGATGTCCATAAAATCCCCGAAAATCAGCTCCCTTAAAGCCCGAAAGATCTTCTTCAAATCTCCGAAAATTCGTTTAATTAACATTAAATTCATCAAATTAATATTTCATTTCATTCGATTAACATTCAATTATCACACTAACAGTAAATTAATAGTCAATTCATCAAATTAACATAAATTTATCATTCAATTCGTCAAATTACAATTCAAATTCAACTATTGAATATTAAATTTATTAAATTAACTTTCAGTTTCATCCAATTAATATTCAATTCATCGAATTTATAGTCAAACTCCTCTAATTAACAATCAATTTATTAAATTAACATCCTAACTAACCCAATAAATATTCAATCACTAATGTTGTTAGGACATATTTAACCCACAATCATTAATAGTCAATTTTATTTAATTAACATTCAATTTAGTAAATTGGCATTCAAATTCAATTAACTAACATCAAATTCATCAAATTAACATCCAAATTCGCTCAATTAATATTCACTTCATTAAATTAAAATCAAATTAACATTTAATTCATTCAAACTATATTCAAATTCATTCTATTAACACTCAATTCATGAAATTAAACTCCAAAATTATCTAATAAACATTCAATTCATCAGATTAACTCCAAATTAACACACAATTTCATCAAATTAACAATAAATTATCACTCAACTTCATCAAATTAATTCAATTAGCATTCAATTTATCGACTTAACAATAAATCATCACTCAACTTCATCAAATTAACATTCAATCTCGTTTAGTTCATATTCAATTCATCAAATTTGACTAGTTCTCATTAACTTCATCAAATCAACAACCAAATTAATCCGATTAATATTCAATTCATAAAATCAACACTAATTTAACATTTAATGAATTCAATTTATATTCAATTCATACAATTAATATTCAGTGTCATCTAATTAGCAATCAATGTATCAAATTAATATTTAATTTTATATAATTAACATTTAATTTTTCAAATTAACATCAAATGTCATTCAATAAACATTAAATTCATTAAATTAACGAGAAATTAACATTAAGTTAATAAAATTAATATTTAATTCATCAACTTAACAATAAGTTAATATTAAAATACCAAAATTGTCCCTACACAAACCTCAAACAATCTTTCTATATAAAATTTGAGCTGATTTCTACATATTAAAATTTAAGTTGATTAAAATTTATTTTTCATATATTAAAATTTGAGGCGATTAAAATTCAATTTGAGTTGATTAAATTTTATTTTTTTACGTATTAAAATTTGAGTCGATTTGAGCTCAATCGGTCAATCTGAGCTACTAACGCTTAGCACCAATTAAAATTTTGATTTGAGTTGATTGAAATTTGTATTTTTTTTACTTATTAAAATTCGTGCCAATTAAAATTCGATTTAAGTTGGTTAAAATTCATTTTTTATGTATTAAAATTTTAGTAGATTAATTTTTTTTATGTATCAAAATTCAGGCAAATTAAAATTCAAAGCAAGTTGTTTAAAATTTTAATCGGCTCAAATTTTAATAAGTAAAAAAAAACATTTTAATCGACTCAAATTTAAATATGTAAAAAATAAATTTTAATTAGCTTAAAATCAAATTTTAAATATCATGAATTTTAATAAGTAAAAAAATTTGTATTCAATCAACTCAAATTGAATTTTAATTTGCGCAAAGTGTTTTATTTATTTTTTTTTTTTTTTGAGAGGGGTAGGAAAAGGGGGAGGGGGACTTGAATCCTTGGCCTTAAGAAGGCAAAGTTTTCGCAAGGTAATGAATACTATTAGACTAAATGCTCGTTGATAATCGGCGCTAGGCGTTACCAGATCATGTTGAGCTCAAATCGGCTCAAATTTTAATATGTAAAAATAAAATTAATAGGCTCTAATTTTAATATATTAAAACATAAAATTTAATCAGTTCGAATCAATGTTAATAGCATGTAAATTTGGTGTTATTTAATTTAATGGATTTTATCTCAATTGGATGAAATTGAATGTTAAATTTATGAATTTTTATGTTAAATGGTGTTAATTTTCTGAAACTATAAATAAATTAAATTGAAGGTGAATTTATTTTTAGTTTGATAAAATTTAATTGTAATTCAATGAAATCGAATGTTAATTTTAATATGGTGTTTATTTAGATGAAATTAAATTTTAACTTTAAGAATTTCAATGTTAATTTGGTAAAATTTATGGTCAATTTAGTGTTAATTTGATAAAATTGAATTTTAATAAATAAAATTGAAGGTTAATATGGTGTTAATTTGATAAAATCAAATGTTAATTAGATGAATTCGAATGTTACAACCTTTTGGTGTTATTAGCAGTATTTTGAATATGAAGAAATTATTATTATTATTTATCTCTAAAATATTTGCGATCTATCCCAAAAGTTTGGGATCTATCGCAATGTTACAGCAGTCTCTCCCAAAAGTGGTTTTCTCACCCAAATTTGATTATATACAACCAATTTTATTGAAAAATGGTAAGTTTAGGTCGATCATATAAGTTTAGGTCGATCATAAGCTTAGGTCGATCTTATAATCTTATTGAAAAATGATTATATAAGTTTAGGTGGATCATAAACGTCTATAATCGATCATAAAGGTCTATAATCGATCGCAAGGTCACTGAAGTGAGTTTTAGCAAAATTATGGATAATTGACCACAATTAAGAGCAGATTTACCACATTTAATGGTGGTGCTATTTTGAGGTACTAATATACCAAAGAGTAATGGTATATGGCCTTAAAATATGAATTTAATGTGAACTTAATCAATCACTATCAAAATATGAATTTAATGTGGACTTAATCAATCACTATGATTGATTTCACTGTAGTCTTCATTATTTGTTGAAATTCACTATTTATTCAATATTTGTAACTGATTAAGTCCACATTTTATGTCAACGTAACATTTTTACGAACGATTGTAAGGTAACAAAAAAAATGATAAAAACAGTCACCACAAAAGTGATAAAAATACTCACAAAAATTGTAAAAACACACATAAAAATTTTAAATGATGTTACGATACCAAATTTTTTTAGACAACTCCAAAGTTACAATACCAATCTTAAATTTCTTTGACTATTATTTCCCGTTTTGAAATACATTGACGTTCGTTTTGCTTGTTAACTCTTCTTCTTTTGATTCAGAACTGACGTTTACCAATGCAATTGACAATCTCCTTTGCTTAATAGCAATTTTCAGGCACTAGTGGTCTCTCCGATCAAGTAGTTGACTGCTCAATATCTCAATTTTTCTTCATACATCTGTTGGTGAAACACTGAAGAATCTCTCTCTGTCTATTGAGCATGAGGCCGACAACCAAAGTCTTTAAATATATATTTATTTTTATAATGCAAGTGGCCACGTAAAATTGAATCAATAAAACTATGGTGACCGCTTCCCAACACCATCAATAGAATCAATATCTCAATAGACTCAATACTTTTTAGGTCATTTGTATGGAAACTCTGGAGTCAACAAATTACAGCTCATTTCAGAAATATAAAATCACAATGACATTTAAATTTTCTTTAATTCACATTTCATTTGAATTTGAATTTGCATTTCATTTACATTTCTATTGCCTATTGGCCTTTCATTCGTTTTCCATCATTTAGTACCCAGTCCCAGTCTTCCTTCTCATGCATTCTACCAGCTATTGTTTTCATTTCATCTTTTAATTTGTTCATCCAATATTCAACTTTCCAGCAATATAGATTGTCCATATTCATCCATCCATTTTATACCCAGGTAATCCTTGTTTCTGTTGGCAAAGTTTTAACATTTTTTTTTGTAATTAATGGTTACTATGGTGTAAAGAATTTATTTTTGGGAATACGTTCATTGACATTGTGTACAAGTGTATAATCGACACACTTTAATAAAAATAAAAATTTAGGCATTGAATACTTGGAGTTTTGATTTTGAGTTCATCATATGCAATGCGGGTCAAATTTTGTATTTTGTATTTTTTTTTTAAGATTAATATATAGGAATGTGTAGTTTGATATGCATTAAAATAGTGACTAGGTGGAGAAGAAAAATGTGTTGTCTATGTTAACTTGCTAATGGGGGCTCTAAACCTCTTTGAATTGATGCATATTGCCTGATCAATAGACAATGATCATACAAGTGCTTGCTTAATGGAATTGAACTCACAAGTTAAATTTAAAGTTCATAATTTCTATGTATAAACACCAAATGACAAGTTACATTATAATTTCTATCTATGGTCGGCATTTTTAAATATAATTTCTTTTTACTTACAACATATAAGTTACAATAACAATCTTAAATTTCTGTGTCTATTGTTTCACACTTTGAAATACATTGCCGTTCCTTTTGCTTGTTACTCTTCTTCTTTTGATTCAGAACTGGTGTTAACTGACGCAATTGGCAATCTCTCTGTTGCTTAATAGCAATTTCCAGGCGCTAGAGGTCTCTCCCGCCAAGTAGGCGACTGCTCAATATCTCAGCTTTTCTTGACACATTTGCTGGTGAAACACCGAAGAATCTGCATCTCTCTCTATGATAAGCTCCAGGTTCAATCATATAGCTGATAAGAGTTTGAGCCCCTAAAAGCTTCCATTTCTTGCTTTTAAATTTCATTTCAGCACCTGTCCAAAAAAAAAAAAATTTTAATTTCAGCACAAACTTCTTCTTCTTGTTGTTGTTTCATTGTAATTTCACCACAAAAAAAAGGATTGAAAAAAAAAAAGGAGAAAAAGCAGAAAAAAAGAAAGAAAAAAGAAGGAGAAAAAAAAGAAATCATCTGAGAAATATAGATATGGAGACAGTTACAACGATTGCGAGAATAATAGGACCAGTCTTGGGTCCCATTTGGACGGGCTTTACTTCTCTGAATGACTATGATAAGAACGTCCAGGCTTTCTATCAAGAAGTTGAAAACCTGAAGAAAGATAGAGTTTCTGTGCAGCAGCGGGTTGACGAGGCCGAACGGAACGGAAGAGTTATCCTACAAAATGTTAAGGGGTGGCTTTCACGTGCGGATGAATTCGTCAAAGAGGCAAGAATTTTTGGAAAAGAGGAAGATAGAGAAAATGGACGGTGTTTGTATGGGTGGCAGTGTGTAGTGTGCCGTTACTGCCGGAGCAACAGTGCAAAGGAAAAGACCCAGGTTCTTAAAGAACTCCGTGCTGACGGAAACTTCAGGATAGTATCAGTCATTGGACGTCTAGGGGAGAAACCTACACCCAGAGGAAATAGGAAGGAGCCTAAACCACGAAAACATATTGAGGAAGAAGTAATGGCAGCTTTGGGGAATCCCGAGGTCAATATGATAGGGATATGTGGCTTGTTGGGAGTAGGGAAGAGAACACTTGCGAAAGAAGTTGGTGAATGGGCAAAAGAAAATAAGCTGTTTGATAAGGTCATCAGGGTAGTTGTCTCCCAGACTCCGGACCTGAAAAAGATACAATGCGAAGTTGGAGAACCATTAGGTATGAAACTCACAGAAGAGACTTTGTCTGTTAGAGCTGAACGGCTAAGAGATAGATTGATGAAAGAAAAAAAAGGAGTCCTCATAATTTTAGAAGAAGTTTGGGAAAAGCTCGATTTGGAGGAATTAGGAATATTCTCCTTTGGAGAAGACCACGACGGGGGATCCAAAATCATGTTGACTTCGCGGAACCGGCGCGTTTGCAGTGATATGGGAGCTGAGATTTTCATAGTAAAACCTTTATCTACAATAGAAACAAGGAGTGTTTTCGCAGAGAAGGCAGGCATTCCCATTGACGATCTTGAGAGGGATCCAGTGAAACAATCGATTGCAGATGAATGCAATTGTTTGCCAAGTCTGCTTGATATTGTTGGTACTGGACTAAAGGGAAAAAGTGATTCCGTCTGGCATGATACGCATCTACAATTGAAAAGATGTATCTTCGCAACTCTCCAACGAGTGTGTGTAGAAGTATACCAGCCACTCGAGTCGTGTTACAATAATCTGCAAAGCCAAGAAGCCAAGTCTCTGTTTTTGCTTTGTTGTTTACTTCCGAAAGATTTTGATATATCAATTGACGATCTCGTTATATATGGAATGGGTCTCAATTTGTTTAGAGGCATCGAATCTGTGGTGGAAGCAAGAAACAGAATTTGTACTTTGTGTGAGACACTTAAAGATGATTTCCTTCTGCTAGATAGTGATTGGAGTCCAAAGTATGCCGAAATGCTTGATGTTGTTCGCGTAGGCATGTCAATCGCATTCAAGGATGTACACGACCGTTTTCTAGTAGGTCGTGATGTAAACCTGAAGGAGCTGCCAACATATGAACATTCCACAGGAATGTCAATAATATTAGATGAGAGTATCGAGCTTCCTCCAATGTTAAAATGTCTAAGGCTTGAGATTCTGCTGTTGGTATGTAAGAAATTTCCATCAGAAGCTTTCCAACTACCAGACAATATTTTTACGGAACTAGAAAAACTCAAAGTTTTAGAAATTCGGGATCTGCCAATTGCATCACTGCCATCGTCACTTGGACTCCTGACAAGCCTCCAGACATTGCGTCTAATGGGTAGATTGTCAATTGAAAATATGTCTTTAGTTGGAAAGCTAGTGAATCTAAAAAATCTTAGCCTTTCTGATCTCACTATGGTGGTGCTACCAGAAGAGATAGGAAATCTGAAGAAGCTCAGGTTGTTAGAGCTGTGGAACTGTAGAAGTCTCAGAACAATTCCACCAGGTGTCATCACAGGCCTCCACAGCTTAGAAGCATTATCCATGAAAGACATGTACCGATTTGAAGATTTATCCATGAAAGACATGTACCGATTTGAAGATTTATCCATGGAAGACATGCACCTATTAGAAGAATCATCCACGAAAGACAAGTACCGGTTAAAAGAATTCTTCAAGAAAGGCGTGGACGAATTCATATGGAATGTTGAAGAAGTTGATAAAAAGAGAAGTAACGCAAGCCTCAAAGATCTGGAGTCTTTGTCCAAATTGACTACTTTAGAAATTAGCCTAGGAGAATTGGAGTTTATTCCTAGAAGCCTACGCATTTGCTCGAAGTTGACTAGATATGCTATATATATCGGTGTTCCTGCTTATTCTGTAGAACTAGATTGGCACAAATTTATGCATCTCACACTCCCTACAATAACTACTTTTCCAGACTGGGTTAGTGAACGGATAAAAGAATCTGAAGTTCTGTGGTTGGAATCTGATGGTTCAAAGAGTGTAGTGGATGAGTTGAACTTGAACGGTTTTCTACACTTGAAGGAGCTGAGGATTGAAAAGTGTGGTATTCTGGAATATCTTACTAGTGCAGTGCATGGGCGGCCCCCATCTGGTATTTTTACTTTTCCAATCCTGGATACACTTCATCTCACCAAGTTGGCTGCGTTAATCGGGGTTTGTGGAGACCAACTTCCTGCGGCAGGGTCCTTCAAGGAGCTAAAAGAGTTGCGGCTAAACTGGTTACCTTCGCTAACACATTTATGGAAGTGTCCGACTCAAAATGTTTGCCTTGGCAATCTCAAGTTGGTTTCTATACATGATTGTTCGAGCTTGGGAAGCCTTTTATCACTCTCAATTGCTAGCGGAATGGCTAAACTCGAAGAACTTCATATAAGCATCTGTGGCAAGCTGGTAGAAGTCTTTTCAGAAGAAAGTGGAGATGGAAATGTAACTAGCAAGATCAAATTTCCCAAACTAAAGAAAATAAAGCTAGCAAATCTACAAAGTCTCATTCGTTTCTGTGGAAGGATTGATGGCATTGAGTTCCCTCGATTGAATGAGTTGGAAGTTTCTTCTCTCCCAATGGTCATGGAATTCTACCCCAAAAGCTGCAATGACAATACTTGTGGGTTGCAATCACTTTTCGATCAAAAGGTACATACCTGCCTATACCCCGAATAACTTAATTATTTCCTTTCTTCCTTTTTTTTTCCGAGGGATGGTGGTGGTGGAGAGTGCTTGGGTTGGAGCACAAAAACTTTCTTGTGGTTCAATGGTTAAAATTCAACTTAATAACCTTGATGTTTTTGTGAGTTCAAAACTTAAGTACAATCACTTGTACAACTACAATCAATTGTATGGCCTGCACCTACCTTGTCAACCCCTCGCATACTCCCTCCCCCCAATTAATAGGGACTAAATTAGGTGTTATTAATTTATTCCCATTGAGCGAATCAATTTTTTTAATATTTTGTTTCAATTTTATACTTCCCAAGACTATTGCCATCTCTTTTGAAAATTTGTTTCCATATTAAACAAGTAAAGCAGGCTAAATGCCCATAAAACATATATTTAAAAAAAAAAAAGAATAAAGCTAGCTAAATATATTTGACCTTTTTAAAATTTTTTGTTAGTTATGACAAATTTTGTGATCAACTTTTTCAACCCGCGGTTGGTAGGGACTCTCTTATACTTTGATTATGATTTGAAGTTTCAGAAATGAATTAAAGTTTTAGATAAAAATGAAGGCTTTGAAATTTGGCGAAATTCAATTAGAAAGAAGAAAACTCTTTAACATAAATATAGTTGAAGGGGCGGGGATCTGAACATAATATCTACAAAAATAGTCAATGACTTTTGTACTACTTATCTAATTTTTGTTTTGGAATAAGGCGCATGTTAACATGTTGTTACGAATTTTTGCAGCTTGTTTTTGGTAGCTTAAAGCTGTTGGAACTCCATCAATTGCGGAATGTGAGTGAGATATGGTGCAGCCAGATCCAAACTAGTTCGTTCAGTATACTTGAAGTACTGGTGGTTGAATCTTGCAACAATTTGAGACACTTATTCTATCCTTCCATGGCTAGGGCTCTCATGCACCTCCGACACTTGACAATAAGAAATTGCCTAGCGATGGAAGAAGTAGTTGTAAAGGAAGAAAAAGAAGCAGAGGACGAAAGGCGGATGAATGATATTCTGTTCCCTCAATTGAGAGATTTGGAACTTGACAATCTACCCAATCTAAGGAGTTTTTTTCAGGTGAAACATGTGTTGGATCTTCCATCCTTATATTTCCTCCGGATCAATGATTGCCCAGAATTGGAGGCCTTCTCTCTGGGAACCTTAAGCACGCCAAAGCTGAAGGCCGTTTTACCTACTTATCGAGGTGTTTGGGTGGACGACCTTAATACCACCATAAGATACATATATGGAAAGCAAAAGGTATGTGATTTTTTAATGCTTATGACACATGACAACATCTGCTTAATTTCTTTCTTTCTTGGAGTAACTTTTCATTTAGTTATTTTGTGACAATATTAATCAAGTTGTATCTGTTATGTTAGACACTAACAGTCTTGGATGCTTTAATTAATAGTATCTTTGCAATTTTAAATATCAAAATGTCTTTAAATTTATAAGCATCAAGGAATGCATTGTGGCAATTTGAATGATGGTTGACTGCATTTAATTATTAGGATCTAGTGACAATCTAAGGATGAATTTCACTTTGTACCCTAAAAAATTTTAAATTTTTTAGTTTGTATCCTCAAAGAAAAAATAACGGAAACTAATAGAAGGGTCACATTGCAACACTTTTGATACATTGAGGATATAATATAAAAAATTTAATCTTTGAGAGTACA
Organism: Ilex aquifolium; assembly: GCA_951799425.1. Taxonomy (NCBI): domain Eukaryota; kingdom Viridiplantae; phylum Streptophyta; class Magnoliopsida; order Aquifoliales; family Aquifoliaceae; genus Ilex; species Ilex aquifolium. Next base: position 49,329,216 of record OX637392.1, on the reverse strand, counting down.
AAATGAGAAACTTAAAATATTTCAGGCTACAAAATAACAAGAACCCACAATCTAATGACCACAATTTTTATGTCTTCCAAAATCGTACGATTCACAATTATATTCAATTTAGTCCCCATTCAACTCGTATCTAACTACATAATCATTTTTGACGGAGAATCGCAAGAATCGTGCGATTTGATTCTAATCAAAGGAATCGCCCGATTCTTTTTATTATTTTTTTTTATCCTATTTCTAGTTAAATGACGCTTCTTTGACTGTTAGTAGTTAAAACAACATCATTTTACTCTAAGAGACCCACCTCAAATATAAAATTTGTGTCTCTCTCTGTATCTGTTGTTCGCGTTTCTACTTCCCAAGCGACTATCTAAGCGTCTGTAAACATCACACAAAGACGACGTCTTCTTCACTTTAGATATGCTTCTTCTTCTTGAAAAATAGTTACCAAACTTTAACATATCCTACTTCTTTTTCTTCAATAAATGCTCTGTTTTTTGTTTTTCATCAAAAATTTATTTTTCAATCAAATGTGGGAAGCGATTTTCTAAGTTTACATGTTCGAATCAGTATGAATTTCCATTTTAGTTTAACTTCATTGGTAGTAAGACAATAACTATATGTTGGTTAAAAATCATGCATTTTTCATTGTGGCTTGAGGGAACGATTTATTTTGCATTAACAAAGAAGTAACAGAGATATAAATTGAAGTGTAGCTTTATAAAGATAATCATGTCAATATCGTCAATTGGTTATTTTTAAAATGTAATAATGTAATATTTAATATCTTGCCTATTTAAATACGTACATGTTATTCTTTATCATTGTTTGAATTTTATGTCAAATTTTAAAATTTTCGATTCTCAAATCTAGGATTTAAATTCCCGATACAAATCTCAATTTAATAACTATACTTTTGTAGTGCTTATCTAATTTATTTTATTTTATTTTGGAATAAGGTGCATGTTAACGTGGTGCTACGAATTTTTGCAGTTTCATAGCTTAAAGTTGTTGGGACTCCATGAATTGCAGAATGTGAATGAAATGTTGTGCAGCCACATCCAAACTAGTTCGTTCAGTATACTTGAAGTACTAAAGGTTGGATCTTGTCACAATTTGAGACACTTATTCTATCCTTCCATGGCTAGGGCTCTCATGCACCTCCGACACATGGATATAAGAAATTGCCCCGCAATGAAAGTAGTTGTAAAGGAAGAAAAAGAAGCAGAGGACGAAGGGAGGATGAATGAAATTATGGACGAAGGGAGGATGAATGAAATTATGTTCCCTCAATTGAGATTTTTGGTACTCGACAATCTACCCAAGCTAAGGTGTGTTTTTCAGGTGAAACATGGGTTGAAGCTTCCATCCTTAGTTGGCCTCTGTGTCGATGGTTGCCCTGAATTGGAGGCCTTCTCTCTGGGAACCTTAAGCACGCCAAAGATGAATGATATAGCTTATGGAGATTTTGGAGTGGATGACCTTAATACCACCATAAGACACATGTATGAAAATCCAAAGGTATGTGATGTTCAGGGACAAATGCTTATGACACATGACAACGTATCTGCTTAATTTCTTTCCTTCCTGGAGTAACTTTCCATTTAGTTATTTTGTGACAATAATAATCAAGTTGTATCTGTTATGTTAGACACTAATAGTTTTGGATGCTCTAATTAGTGGTAGAGTAATACTATTTGGACTTAAAAATATGACTTTATTTACTAGCTTGATTTATTATGATTTTTAGGGTGATTGTGGACCCCGCCAAATATTGGAACTTGCTCCTCCTACAATGGTTCCAATGAAACTACATGATCAGGTTAGTAAATGAGATCAAATTTTTAGTCTTAGTGGTATCATTGCAATTTTAACTATCATAATGACTTAAAAACCCAAAAGGAATGCATTGTGGTCATTTAATTGATAGTCGAATGGATTTAGTGTCAATCCTTGCTTAAGACAAACCTTGATTATATTGTGCCCTCTTTGGAGGTCGTGTGTAGTGACCCTTTTTGGGTTTCTTTTCATCCTTCTGTGCATGGTTTCTCATCTGTTATAGGTGTATTATTTGAGAATTATAATAGTTAATTTGTCACTATAATACCCCACCGATGAGTTCCCAGCTGATTATTTTTCTGTTTTGTAGGAATGAACAGGGATGGTGGTCAATCGACAACTACAGTAGTTTAATTATCGGATTCAAAACAAACTTATTCTAGTACTAGTTCCGATTCAATTCCCTTGACTTTATATGTGGTGAATTCAATTAGAAAATAACTTTCATCGGAGCTATTGACAATCTAATGACCACAATCATTATATGTCTTTAAATTGCTCATATTTTATCCTGCCTCTTGCAATGGCTTTAAGCGTAATTCCTCTGTGGAGGGATATTAACATGTTACGATCTTTTCATTCACATCAGCTACATTGGTTTTCCCCCTTTGTATCATTTATTCACACCAGATTATATTTTTTTATTTTTGATTTTAGATTATGCATGAACTATAAAATTTTTTATTCACACCAGATTATAATTATTATATTTTTTTTATTAAAGTACAATTTAATTTGTGGGTTATATGATTTTGTTCTTGGAAATCTTGCAGGGATTTGAATTTGTTCCTGTGTCATTAGAGGAAAGCTCGACGGGACCAATTGTTCTGGACCAATCTTCCCAATCATCAGAACGAGGGTCTCTAGTGGCCCTTGAACCGAAAGACGGAGAGCTGAAGTTGAATGTGCATCAAACGACAAATCTTGATGGTATTAGGTGTCTTTCACAGTTCCAAGATGTTAAAATGCAGTTCCCGGAAGTTATAAGACCCATCATTGATGATGTCATACATGCCGAGAGAGATGGACATTGTGGGTTTCATGTGGTTGCCAATTTCATGAAATTTAAAGATGATGGTTGGAAGAAAGTGAGGAATGATCTACTAGATGAGTTGGAGACATTTAAAACTGATTACTCGGAAGTATTCTTTGGTGCAAAGCATGTGGCTGAATTAAAGCTCTCCACTCAATGTGAGGATGCTACTGTTGACGAAAAACACTGGATGATAATGCCGGATATGGGACATGTGATTGCATCACACTATGACATTGTCGTAGTCTTCATATCTCGCGGTCTATGTCTCACTTTTCTTCCCCTCGAAAAAGCACCTCCAAAAACAAGCCATCGAATTCTCGGAATTGGTTATATCAACGAAAATCATTTCGTTGGACTTAAATTTAAGTCAGACTCGCCTTTACCCCCTGTGTCGGAGAGATGGCGCAATAATCGCAAAGAACTGGCCAAAGAGTGGATTACTCCATATGAGAACAGGATGGAGAAGTTCCGGGATATGGTAAAGAATACAAATGTTGCAATATCTGACATTTAAATCAATGTTAATTTACTGTTTTTTTTGCAAAATTGTAATGCATATACGTTTATTATGAAGTTAATGCAATGCTAATTGATGGACTTTTGCAAGCCTACCTGAATTCATCAATCTCATTTGTAGAAAATATATAACAAGCACTCTAATTAAGTTCTGATGCTCATGACAAACTAACAACAATCGTGTACTCTTCATTTCCAAATTCACCACGATCTAATTATTAAAAACAGAGATATCAAATTAAGTTATACTTGAACTTAACCCAAGATGCTACCTTTAGAATACACCCCAAGCACTTCCACAATCTTCATAGCATGGGAAAGCAGTGGTTGCGAGGAGTCTTGAAAGGAAAGCTGAGAGTATGAATGCCAATGTCTACAAGGAGAATGAAACAAAAGCAAAATGATCTATTTCACACTTACAGATTTCTGGTTTTCCTGGTTCAAAGGACCAACGAGCAAAATTTTAGTTTAACCGTACCGCCATTATACTACACCCGTTCATTATGGTTGTAATAGCAAACTACTTAACCTATTACTGCAATTTTAAAAAATCTGGGTCTATTTGAAAATTTGAGAAATTTAGCATTATTTAGAACTTGCCCCATTGAAAAGTTTGTAAAAAAAAAGGGGTAGATTTGCATTTTAAAAAATAATTGGGATTCTATTATAGATTTAACAATTAGACGTGAACTTTTCATACAACTCTACCTTTAATCTCCAATTTCCTCTCTTCCTTTGGCAACTATAGGTGGCATTTGAGTCATGTCGTGGAACTTCGACTTCACATTGATTTTTGATTAAGACCTGTTCTTTTTGCAAGAATTCATATTCAAGAACTCATGAAATTCAGGATCTTAGGTTTCAACTCCTTTAATTAAACAAAACCCATATTCTAATAAACACAAAATTGTGAACAATAATTCTAGAAATTCTGAACCCCTCGGAGACAGAATGAATTAACAGGTAAAAGCATCATCCAGAATTTCATTGCCTCCAGGCAGGAAGTAATGTGGTTGGAAAGATCATGACACGCCTGGGATAATTACCTAAATTTGCAAACCATTTTTTAGGTTTTGTTGGTAGATGCAACAGGTGACCATAGCAAGGTTGACTTGGTTCATACTATCTTCTAACTTGATCTCTTTTCTCTTATTTTTCATTCTTCCTTCAGTGCTTTCAGAGGTTTTGAAAAGCATTATTTCAGGGAGTGAGCTATAGAAGTTATAGAAGGGATGTAGGAGCAGAGCTAGTGAAGCCTTGTGTTAGGATGTTGCAGAATGATCAGAGATTTGGTTGAATTTCGAAGTCCTCTAACTTTGGTAATTTCATCCTTGTCGTTGGACAAAGAACAACCGAAGCTCAAAACAATCCAGAATTTCCTTAGTTACTCAAGTTATGTGAGAAAGGACAGGCACTTAATTCAAACTCCTGGACTCTCTCTCCCTCTCCCTGTGTATGTGCATGTGCAAGTGCGCGTGTGGGGTGTTTCTGTGCCCAACACAGCACTAGTAAAAACTTTTCAGCCATCCTATGCCACCCTGTCTTAGGGGCAAGATAGCATATGGAGATTTCAGACTTTCTCAAAGCGGAGGAGCAGCAAGAAGGTGATATGAAATATAGAAGATGAGATCTATAAGGTAGAGATCATCAGAACATCATGTAGCTGCCAACTCATTGCTATCCCCTCTCAAGACCCCCCTTAAAGACAACCAAATTGTGCTAACAAAAGTCCAAAAATCAATTTCAATCCTGATCTTAGGAACCCAAATTTCAGAAGAGTCGCCCAAGCCAAATCTAAACATATATGGAGCTCGGGGCCCAAAATATTGCCACAATATCTACCATAGAACTTCCCATTTTTAAGGTTTAGCCACTGCGATAGGCAGATTTAATCATAGTGCACCTTGATTAATTCCGGGATCTACATATCAAATCAAGAAAACACTAGACCCAATGTTTGTCCATTGTTCTACTGTGTGACAGCTAGGAACACAGATGTTTTCAAAACCAGCCGTATGCACACGTCATGACTCACAGGGTGACACTTTTGTGTAATTCCCTTTGTGAATCCCAAAACAAAGCCTTTAAGTTTCCATGGAAGATAGTGAAGGACTACTAAGGCATTAGTGTCATATATTACGCAAAATAATCTTATCTAGGCATAAGTTTTTTAATCGGACAAATAGCTTGCAAACTATTGCGACATCAGAATTTTAGTTTATAAATATTAGAAGTGATTAAAGGTATGTGGCAAGCATTACAAGAAAGCCTAATTTACTAGTAGTGAACTAAAAATGACTGACCTTTAATTTTTCCTTCCTTTCCCTTCTTTTGAAGCTCGTACACAGTGTCAACCATCACCTTCTGGTCCTCTGCATTGAAAACACCAGTGTGCAGCTCAAGTCCAGCGACAACATTCATCATTTTCTCATTAACGATCTCTATTCTTCCAAAGTCTTTCTTCCTCTTGATCTCCCGAAACCGTATGCACTCGCTTTGCTCCCATTAGAGTAGCACCCTTGACGTATCAGCAGGCACTAGTGAATCACTTTTTTTGCTTCGTCGAGGGCTCAAAAAAGGTCTCCAACCACCCATTCGAGCCATCCTCCCAACTACCCAATGAATTTGTATCTATTTTCCGCAAAAAAAATTAAAATAAAAAAGAAGAAGATGAATTTATGTTTGCTATAACACTCATATCCAACTGTCTTTCTGACTCCCAAATGGATTCGGGTGATAATATTCTTGATTGTCATTGTATTCATTAAAATCCATATCCTTCAGAGTTGAGACAGTAATATGGTAAAAAAGTTTGATGATACCCTAGGCTGAACACTTAAGCCTCATGAAATTTTCTTTAAATCCTCAAACTATATCTATAAGCAACTAACTGAATTTCAAACAAAACTACTCATCACAGGCCTATAATTGTTTCTTATAGAAGAAGATGTCGTATTTTGTGGTTTAGACGAATAGCATTTTTGGCACTTCAATAATGATAGAAGCCAAATGAAGTGCATCATCATTGCAAAGAAGTTAATCATTAGCAGAATTTACAGCACAAGGTGGAAGCCACAAGTGCAGATCCAATCACCATTCTGCCATCCTTTTGGAGAGGTCAGAAGTTGGTTTGCTTGGTTTCCATACGAAAGACTAGAAAATTGGTTCGCAGCAAAAGGCCAAATAGAATTTGGCTGTAATCCATTATTACTCGCAGGCTGAACTCCATTCATATTAGCCCCTCTAATACAATCAAAATGGCAATGCAAATATTAAGGGATAGGGGAGTGATTTGACTTACGACCACGCTATTCTTAAGAAGTTGATTTTACCACCTTTGCCTTACCTACTCATATAGACTATCGTATTAGGTGGTCCCATTAATATCTAATGGTTGTGGTTGTGCTGCAGCAAATGCTAAAAAAATTGGTAAGGAAAACTGGTTAGAGCAGCATTTCTGTTTCTTTTAGTTTGAACTGATTTAGTTTTAAGTTTGGAGAAGTCTAGAGTCAAAATTTTTGGTCTTATTATGGCATTTATTTGTATTTATTTAAGTCTGTTTTTCATATTGGAAATACTTGGCTAGAAAGTTTCTTTGGGACAAATTAAATTCCTTTAATTAAGTCCTATGTAACTATATATCTGCTCTGAAAAGACTGAGATTATGTGTCTCATTATTTTATATTTTATGCTGCAGTTCTCTAATCTAAGCTCATAGAATTAAGCCTATCTACAGGAAGTTAATTATTTTGGTTTATATTTGTCGGAACCATAGTTATCAAAATCGTACGATTCGCGATTCGATTCGTACGATTCGGTTCGATACAGGTACAAAACGATTCGTATCTTATAAGAGAATCGTTTTAGAGTTGAATCGCACCTGAATCGTACGATTCGTACGATTCGATTCGTATCTCACGAATCGCACAATTCAATCATTTTTTTTTTAAACCCAATTTTTTGGCAAAACGACGTTGTTTTGTCCGCTAAACAGTAAAACGACGTCGTTTTGTTTGCAGAAGAACTCATGTTCTAATAAAAACTCAACCTCTTTACTCGTTCTCTCTCTGACGTCGTCTAAAACTCGTTTTGCGTTGTCTAAAGCTAAAGATCACGACTAACGCTCTCGCATCATCGGTTGATTTTTGCTCACAATTCTTTCATGGGTAGTTTGTTAGGTTCTAATTTTTGTTTCAAGATGTTGGCCCGTATGTTTTCTCCTAATAAATTTTCTTATTTGTTATTTTTCCATTCATGTTTGTAACCTAATCTATATTGGGTGTCACTATTTTGGTTCTTGAATAGCCATGGTTCTTTAATGAATTTTTTTTTCAAGTTGTTGAATTTGAAAATAATTAAGTAAAAGATAAAGATGAAACAAAAGGCTAGCATCTTTCCATTTAGACGACGTGATTATATCAATTGATTATTTTTAGAATGCAATAATATTCAATATTCAATATTTTGTCTATTTTAAATATGTAGTATTATTTTTTATTTTTGTTCAAATTTTGTGTCGAATCTTACGATTCACGATTCGATACGATTCACGATTCTCAAATTTAAGATTTCGATTCACGATACGAATCTCGATTTGACAACTATGGTCGGAACCCAAATGTAATGGTCTTAGTTCTTCCTAATTTGAAGAAAACATATTTGAAGATTCTGTTTTGATACATATTTTTGTGGTATACATCACCAAATCATTACAGCATTAGGTTTCTCACTCCGAAGTTACATCAGTTGGTATTGGAGCATCAAAGATCCAAGTTAACTTGCTATTATCTTTTTGTCAGAAAGGTGACTAATGCTGACCAAGATGACAAAATCCTAAATCATGGCGAATAGTTTGATCGTCCAACAAAAAAAAAAACACTTTCAACAAATTGAAGAATTGATGACCGCCCTCATGAAAAGGCCAGGACAATCAAGGCAAAGGATACATAACCCTTCATATTCATGTGTAGCTGATGGTAAATAGTCTCAAATACTACTCAAAAGTCATATTCGCAATAATTGTGCACTGGTGCACTCATGGAACCACATGCAAATAATTCAGGAGACCCCTGGAAATAAAATATAGATTTAGAAGATTTGGGACAGTAACAGGTAAGTTTCCAAGATAGAGAGAGAGAGAGAGAGAGAGAGAGAGAGAAAAGAGGGGGGGGAGGGGGGGGGGAGCTGGATGCTAGGGCTCATATTCATTAACAACCAACCATGATTAATAATGCTAGGGGCAGCAACATATCCTTTTTCGAAAATCATGAGGGTCATCATTATGTAACCAAGAAACCAACCTGTTGGACACAAGGGTGATGTACTTGATTTTAAGGGGAAAATGAACCTAGAAATACTCTTGATTGGCTGCTCTCTAGCATGGACAAGTCTTTTTCTTGGCATGAACTAAATGAATTACTGAAAGGAGAAAAAGGGCAATTGAAATGTGGTGGACAAGAATTCAAGAAGCCAACAATAAAAGGTGTGGGAGAGAGGAAGCAGCTACATGAGATGTGAAGAAAAGTCTTATAGAAGGTAGATTCCATCGCATGGACTACCAACTAAAACTATTTGTGGAATTTCATTGTCTTCAACAAAGTGATGACAGTGTTAAATTGACTAAACCGAGAAGTTTTAGAAGTTGTCCTTGAGGGCAGGAGTTTATGAAGCAGAGGAAGTCCATACAGCAATTACTAGGCTGATCAATGCATTGCTATCCATGATGAGATGGATTGTTTTAGACAAGATTGTAGGGAAGACATATCAAGTTGCTTCAAAGAAAGATCAGAAATTAAAGAACCAATTCATGAGAGAGGGAAATAAAAACTGGCTAGAATTTCAAATGCTCTTTTCAAATACTGATAACAAAGCATACCCTCACTGAGAAGATTGACACTTAAAAATGACTACTTCGAAGGTAAAGAGGTCATTCTCACAGGCTCGGAAGTACCCAAGTCTGGTCCACACAACACCACACGAAGGCCCTTTTACTCCCATTAAGTCCTTGCGAGAGCTATTCCTAAGATGTGTCTAGTTCATGGAATCTCAAACAATTGAAATTCCAGAGTAATATTATCCTAATTTAGTCCACATAAATAACACATCCAAAACTTGTCCACCTTCTATATTCGATCAAGGCTTTCAACCACAAATATTATCTCATTAGTATTGGAAACATGTACTGATAATAAACCCAAATACAATGTTATAAAACATCTAACAAAACTCTGGCCAAACTACTGCGGCGAAAATTGTCGACCCTAATTATACAATGTTATCACAGAAAGGATTTTTCTTACCATTGAAACAGTCGTAATTGGCAGAATTTTGGTTTCATCGCCGTCGCGGCACTGCTTGCACGTGCTGCAGAGGGATTCTAAGGCATAGTTGATGTTCTCACAATCGTTGCACTTCCAATTCCCTTCTCTCTCTCTCTCTTCTCCTCCTCCTGCCATCGTGCTTTCCTCTTCCTCTTCACAGACCCGTCTTAATGTGTATGTGTTTTGCTTAAGAAGAGAAACAGAGCTGATCACCGTCTTGGAAGCCTTCAAAAATCTGTACTTTTTTTTTTTTTTTTTCCAAAAATCTGTACTTGGCGCGGTTATAAGTCAGTGTTTAGAGCAAATTACACTTTGACCACCAAATTATGCCCCTTCTGTCACATTATTCCTTCTTTCTTCGGGAACCCGAACCCAACCCGAACTTTTCAATATTTGAGCTGTGTTTTTTAATGCTTGGGTTGGGTTTGGGGAAAAAAATTCAACCCAAATTAAATTTGAGTAGTACTCGAGTTGGGACTTTGGATTGACGGGTTTAGAATCCCGCCCAAATTTATGAATTGGAGTTCAAACTTAAATTTGAAAAAAAAAAAAAAAATTTACAAACAAACATACGTATGTATAAAATGTTAAGACATTTGCCCCGCAATTCTTATTGTTATTGATGTTTTAAGCCTATTACAAATGTGAAATTTATTTTTATGTTTTTTAATTAATGAAAGTTATAGAATTTAAGTTTAATTTTGGAGCTGAACACAAAATTCAACCCAAAATTTTTTTTTTTCAATTTGAATTTTGATTAATAAGAAACTCAATTTTACTCGAGTTTAACCCGAATTGTGTAACTTGAGACCAACCCAAATTTAAAAATTCAATCATAGTCGGGCTCTATTCTTACTTAGTCAATTATGGTTTTCTATTATATTTCTTGCATTATACTTTTAACTATGATTGATGGTTTACAGTGTCCAATAATATAAATTAGAGACATGTACTGCACAATTGAAGATTTTCTTTTTAAAACAAGATGGACCTTTCGTTTTTGAAGATGTGAAATCATTTCAAGTAGTTAAGAGAAAAACAAGGAAATATCAATAATTAAGAAGACAAAGTGAGCTGGATTTCTCCAATTTAGTAAGTTGGTTGACACCATTTGGTTATGTATAATACAAAATTTGGCTATACATGAATTTACATGATCTATATATGATATAAACTCAGCAGGACTCTAGTCAATTATACTTGTATATAAAATAAATTGGGTGTAAACAAAATAAATTTTAACAGAATAGAAACTCAATATGACCTTACCCAATGTCCAAATGGTGTTAGCTAATGTTAATTGATGTATATATAGTAGACTTTAATGTAATGCCTGATTTCGTGGATATTGGCGGCACTATAGAGTTTGGAGAGAGTTAGATGTATATATCCTTATTGTGTTCTCAACTACCGAGATAAACACATTCTTGGAGCCTTTTGAATTAGATTACCAACGAGGAGAAGTTTTGTAATGTGTCATTATTGAGCTTGTTATGAAGAACAACTTACTTTAATTTTCACCTTAAGCTTCTATTTTTTACTATTCTTGTTTGTTTAAACCATGTAATTAGACAGTAAAGACCGATGGCCTACGAAGTATTAAAAATAAATTGAGATAATTAAAAGTTAGTAGTGTATTATAAAGCTAGTTATATAGTTTTTTTTTTATTCGTAGATTAGATCACTCTTGCAATCGAGAATCAGTTATAACAACTTTCGAATAGCATATCTATTGGAGAGGATGTAGCAACACCATTCCTAAATGAGCACCATAATTCAATTTTTTTCATCAATTCTTAATTAATGAATGTCATATTTTCCCCTCTTTCTAGTATAACAAATTGCACACGTAAATCCAAATTTTGGTTGCTTATAAGGCACCTTGTGGCAGTGGTATTTGGTGCCTATACCCAATGAGATTTTGCCACACAATTAGCTTGTGGAACACAAGTTAGTTTTTTCAATAAAGAAAAGAAAAAAAAAAATCTGACAAAGTTATAGATGACAATCATTCATTGGACATGTATAATTTTTTTATTGTTGATGTACACTATATAGCACTGCCCACACAATATCAACATTCATAAATTCAAGAACGACCTATTATTATAGACGGATCTCTTGCTAATACACAACACACAAACTATTATTAATTGAAATTCGAGAAAATGCATTGAGCAAAATCTCAATCCGGGATTTAGTGCCATAAATATCAACAAAGGACGTCACTTTAGAGATACATAAATCCTCTACATGTACCACCAACTTCTCTTGTCTTCATCATTTCCTATTTCCCTAAACACAAAGAAAGCCTTTATCTATCTCTCTCTCTCTCTCTCTCTCTTATGTTCTCTAAGCATGGAGGGAAAGAAAACCCAAGGTCGAAAGAAGATTGAAATGAAGATCATCAAGAATGAAAATGCAAGAAGTATCACCTTCTCTGAGCGTCGAACCGGGCTATTCAAGAAGGCCAACGAGCTTTCTATTCTTTGTGGAGTAGAAATCTGCATTATCGTCTTCTCCTTAGGAGACAAGGCCATCTCTTTCGACCATCCAAGTGTTGGTTATGTCATTAACCGGTTTCTTAGTGAAAACCACCACCTAACTGAGCAGACCTCTAGGCATCTTGAGACTCGCCACGAGGCTAGACTTGAGGAGCTCAATCAGCAGTTCAACAAGGTGAGCAAACAGTTGGCAGTGAAGAAAAAAAGAGGGAAAATGTTGGAGAAGAGTGTTGCAGAATCAAAGTGCCAAAGTTTTGAAGAGTATGTTAATGGACTTGGTCTGCATGAGCTTGAAAAGATGAAAGGAGTGATGGAAAATCTTAAGGAAAATGTGGTTAAAAAAGTTAATCATGAGCTGCACTCAGAGGCTCCAGCTCCTCCAGGGATTTCAAAGCAGTGGATGTGTTGAATGTTTGGAAAAATGGGACTGATCATGATCATCCCATTCCAAAGGATTGGTTGAGTTTGTGAGCAATTAAACTATTTTGAATAAAACAATGATAATATATAGTATGTTTTTGATAGTACTGGTTACTTTCTTTCTTTGGTCTATGATCTATGGAATTTGCAGAAGAGTTACTAAGGTTACTCTATAATCTTTGTTAATTAATTTTCGGTAGTATTAGGATATCTTTTCTTTTTTTTTTTTCTTTTGTTAATCGAGAATGGTCTCAATTACACACTCTTTGAACTTGTGAGGGCAACTTGAACTCGATCGGAATGCGTAGGATCTCTGGAGAACCATGCACATTGGATCAATCAGGATATTTCTTGTGAAACTCGAATTAGCAACTTCAGGGTAGTTAATCAATAGTGTCATCCCATTCAAGTTGCAGTGTTGGGTTTATATTTTCACTTTTAATGTTAAGCGAGCATGATGAAATTCGAATGATGGCGTCCCCTTCTTATTAGTAATATTAGAATGTCATTAGCTTTTGTACATGAGAGTTCGATTACTGCCAGTAAATGTGAAAATTTTGCAAGATGGTTGTAGTTTGTTTTTTTTTATTTTCTTTTTTGGATCAATTTACATGAGAAGGAAGAAACGAGGATCGAACCCACGAACTCAGTGGGGCATTAGCCACTAGGCTAACTGCAGGTCCTCGTATCATGTATATAAGGGTTCATGATGATATCTATAAACCAGTTTGCTTAAGTGGGCTCCAAATATGTCCTGTTAAAGCAAAAAGCATATCTAATTACTTCCAATTTCGTGTGAGATTAACAAATTATGTTTTAAAGAAAATTAAGATAAAGGGCATGCACCTACTATAACAGTTTTGGATGATCATTCCATTTAATTTGGATGAGATGCCCCAATTTTAGAGTTCGAAAAAAAACTAGAATTTAAAATTTAAGAATTTTACATACTTGAACTTGTACTAGAGAGTCCCCATCAGTTCGTTTTCGTTCTGTTTGCCGCGTAAACAGACGGAGATCCACAACTCGAATATAAAAACTTTTAGGAAAAGATAGAATCTCGATCCGAGCCTTGGTTTAGAGTTTGTGAAAAAGTAGAAACGTAGGGGTTTTGATCAACCCATTCCCGTTTTGTTTGACGTGAAAACAGACAAAGACCAGAAATTCAGATATAAAAATTTGTTGAAAAAGATGGCATCTTGAACCGTGCCCCTATTGAGGAGTTTGACGAAAAGTTAGAATCAGAAAAACTTAAGGATTTTAAAACCTTGAACTTGCACCTAAGGCTCCCGATCAACCCGTTTTTGCACTGTTTTGTTGTGAAAACAGATGGAGACTCACAACTCGGATATAAAAACTTGCAAAAAGAGACATCTTGATCTGAGCCCGGTTTGGGAGTTTGACGAAAAACTAAAAACAAAAATTTAAGAAAATTTCAAACCTTGAACTTGGACCTAAGGATGCCAATGGTCCAGTTTTTACTCTGTTTATCATAAAAAGAAACAAAGATCCACAACTCGAATATGAAAACTTGACGGAAAATAGGGTGTCTCGATCCAAGCACCATTTGTGGAGTTTGATAGAAAACTAGAAACATAAAAATTTGACAATCTCAAAACCTTAAACTTGGACCTAAGGTTCATGATCAATCAGTTTTTACTCCATTTGTCGTGAAAATGGACAGCGACCCATAACTCGGATATAGAAACTTATAAAAAAAGATTATATCTCGATTTGAGTGCCAATTGGAGAGTTTGACAAAAAATTGAAAGCGTCAAAATTTATGAATTTCACAACGTTGAACTTGCACCTATAGGTTCCTATCAGTCCGTTTTCGCTTTGTTTTTTTTTCATGAAAACGGACTGAGACCCACAACTCGAATATATAAACTTGTTAAAAAGGAAGGCGCCTCAACCCGAATCCATTTTGGGAGTTTGAAAAGAAACTAGGAATGTAAAAACTTATGGTTATTTTTCCTTTTTTCAAGATATATGCTGCGAGAAAAGGTCTGGGAAAGACTCATTAGCTGCTTATATCAAAATTGGAGTAAGCATATATATGCTAGTCAGTTATCTGACAGAGTAATGGATGCATATTAATGTTTAATACAATGTAATGAAAAAAGAATATGTTCTATACATATAGATTTTTTTTTTCTTTTTTTTTTTTTCAAAAACTATATTTTCGGTTGTAGATTGGTACCAAAGTAGAGTTGTTCAGTTCCCAATTCCCTAAAGAAATAGTGGCTAAGGAGATTATTGTTTGGATGGATCCATCGGGAGAAGTAGAGTGATAGATATTGAGACTATATTTCTAAAAAGTTTATGTGGAGAAAATGATAAAATTTGATACTTGTTTGGCTAAACCGCTAAAAGGCAAACCCACTGTTAGGCAGACAATTGAAAGAGTTCTTCTTGGTCATCTTTTAGTGTATGTTGCATTTTAATTTCATCATTGTTACGTTTGTAGCTTTTTGTAATTTATTTCATAAATAACATAATAGTAACAAAATTTTTTTTTTTGCAGGTGTTGGGGAAAGAGTAGATGTTGCTCATGCCATCCTTCATTTATGTTATTGAATTTTGTGTACAAACGTACTTTTTAACAATTTCGTAGATGTTGGACTTGTGATAACTGAATTTGGATGTTTATTGTAATTGTAATATCTTTATGTTTAGTATTTAATTTTTGGATTAGAATAATTTGTGTGTAGTAGTTAAATCTTTTTTTTTTTTGTTAGAATAATTTGTGTGTGGTAGTTAGAATAGGACCAGGTCTAAATAATAATTTTTTTGTAAAAAATAAAAATGACAACAAAAATGATTAAAAGCATAAAAAAAGAGTGCCAATGCAAAAAAAAAAAGAAAAAGAAAAAGAAAGATTATTTGCGTTAGCACTTTTGCCGAAGCAAAATAGATTATTTGTATTGACAATTTTCCAAAGTAAAAAAAAATATTTGTATTAGCACAATGCTACAACAAAACAATATTTTTAGCGCTGGCATTTTGTTGCTGCAAAAAAAAAAAAAAAGTAAATGCCAACGCAAAAAATAACTGTTTGCATTGGCAAAATGCTGAAGCAAAAACCTATTTTTTGTGTCAAAAACAGTGCCGACGCAAAAGTGACTAATATATGAATACTCTGCACAAAATGTTTCCCAGTTGGGTTTGGTAATCTTCACCACAATAAAGAGCTCTCAATGACTCAGGATTCTTGACCTGGCTGTGCAGACGAAGTGAGGGGAAAAAACATCAGTCCAAGCAATCCAAGGTGCTCAACAACTTTAAATCAAGTGTTCGGATTGTAGATCACCCAATAAAAAAAATACCTAAACGTCTAGGTATTTTCTCGACCTCGGCCAAAGAAGTAGGTAAGCCTTTGCTCGGCAAAAGCGCAAAAAGTTGTACGCATAAAACCTCTTGGGTGTGTTTGGCAAAGGGGATAAAAGAGGATAACTGCCATTGGACTGGGTTAAAATATCCGGGGGCCCACAAATCCTTGCTTTGGATCCATTTTTTTGAATGGGATAGTCGTTGGGCTCATTTCCTCGGGCCGTAGCCTTTGCTGCCATTTATCCCATCTGACCCACTTATTTGTATCCCACCCAAACTTTGGGATTAGTTAGCCCATTACCCGGATTATACTAGGAATTACTATAATACCCCTGAACAGTATCACGTGTAGGGTTTTTTACTGGCTCCACTTTTTTTGCCTCTTCCTCCTTATTGGTCATCTGTTCGGACTCCCAGCGGCGCCCAGTGGTCCCTTTGGAAGGTATATATATATATATATATATATATATATATATATATCTCTCTCTCTCTCTCTCTCTCTCTCTCTCTCTCTCGCGTACATGGGTTGTCGCTTTCTCCCTCTCACCGACTGTGTGTGTATATATATATATACACACACAGTCGGTGAGAGGGAGAAAGCGACAACCCATGTAACTTCATTTTGCCAGTACCATAATAACTTCACTTTACACTTCTGTGAATTTATGTTACGATTGGAAATAGTAGATCCTCTTATCTTTATTTTGCTCTCATTGAACTGATGTTTCTGAGTGATGACCTTCTGGTTAGATTGCCTTCCCACTTAGATTTTTGCTGCTGTTATATTTTTGAGCTTAGTCTTTTTGTCTTCTAATGTCCATGGAATCATGGATGTCGTTTTACAACTTTATCCGTATTGGAAAATGTAGTCCTTTCTTATGCCAGCATACTGAATGCTTTTCAAAGGTTTTCTTTTCAACCTCCCAAAACTTTGCTTTGATGGGAAGTTTTGGCCTTGTTAGTAAATTTGGTCCAGATTGGAAGCAAATGTTTGAAAAATATATTTCTTCTTTGGAAATTAATAGCTATCAAGATTCATTCTCAGTTATTTGCATTTCCATTTTGTATGTACCTGCTAAGACAAGATACATTTACTGGTAATTTTTTTCCTATTTTAATGGAAACACAAACAAAGCTGTCAAGTTATATTCCTCAGCGGGTATTGTAAACATGAAGTTTGTTAAACAACCATTTGCTCCAAAAGTTTAAGTTTGTTAAACAACCACTAGCCGACTGAAAGATCGAAATGTCTTGATTAATTCAACTATTCTGAGCGGTGAATCTTGATTTTATTCATTGTTTAAATTTATATATCGTAGCCAACTAACATTATACTCCCCCAATATATATCCTAGGAAAAAAGTTTCATCAAATTTGGTAGTAAATTTTCATTTATATTGAATAATCAATGATCGACATTTCTATAACAATAATTGACACGATCATTCAAACTATAAATATTTTTATCACCAAGAAGGTGATGTATTGGTTAGGAGATAGTTTTTTAACAAAAATTAAATCTATTGTTTGATAGAAAAAAAAATTAAGTCAAATTTTTTGGTCTAGTTATCTAAATTAGCTTTAATTATATTACATCGGTATGATGGGAAAAAAATATCCATGAAAGCTTAATATCTATCATATTTGGTATTAATTGTTAGAGTAGTTCAAGACAAAAGTACTTGCAAGCTGCAATAGTTTGTATTGCAAGTAAGCTAAAGTATTAGTATTATTTAGTTTACATAAATTCTTAATTTGACTGTGAATTATTCAAGCTTACGATATAGTAAAAAGTCGTACCCAGTATTTCATGTTTATCTCTTGGTGTATTCATATTAAAACCAATTAATTAGAAGTAGGTGTTCAACTTTCCCAACAACAGATTGAGAGAGACAAACATAGATAGACACATAAACACATCATTATTTGTAGTTGTTTATTATTTGATCAGGTATGTTTATTATCACTAATACAGTTGTTACGTTCTTAACAGCATTGACATAATCAGGGGTTTCACAAGCAACATTCAGGTACATATATGTTTTGATGTAATTAATTTTTTTATATATTTATATTCTTGCATTAGTGCAGTTAAAAATGTTGTGGCAGATTGTATATTTATTTTTACTCCTTGATTTTTTTTACTGCTTATACATTGAATGAGGTTAGTTGTAAATCTGTTGTAATTAGAATACCATATTGCTGTGTTATACTTTGTTTTTTATTTTATTTTGTTGATAACTGTGTATCACTTTGTTAACCAAACAATTTGGATTGCATTATTGGATTTGATTTTTGTTTACATATCATTGATGGGTGATAACAACATTATTGGTTCATTTTTTTTGTTTCCATTTAATTAGGTAACCATGGATAGCGAGTACGATGAATTATGTTTGTTACTTACCTTAATGCATAGGAGTATTCGGGAGATGGTAGTGGTGTTTAATCTTGTCGTCTCAATAATGTTAATGATATGGGACATGGAACACAATAGTACAATATCCGAGGTTCCACCATCTTTTAATAGGTCTAGATTACAGATTGAACACTTGCACCAACTCATTGGGGAGACTGACAGGACGTGTATAAGCCAACTAAGGATGGATAGGCATACTTTTATGGTCCTGTGTAATCTGGTGCGAGATGTTGGGCTGCTAAGACCAACTAGGCACGTTAGTATTGAGGAGATGGTGGCGATGTTCTTAAGTATTTTAGGCCATGATGACAAAAATCGACCAGTTAAGTTCAATTTCTTGCGCTCGGGTGAAACCGTTAGTAGACATTTCAACAATGTCCTTACTGCGGTGTTAAGGCTACGCAGTGTATTGCTCCAGTCCCCAGAACAAGTGCCCGAAAACAGTACAGATCCTAAATGGAAGTGGTTTAAGGTAATGACCATTTAACATTCAAGTCAATATTCATTATTTCAATTGTCATTTCACAAGGATTTTTTTTTTGCTTTAATAAATATTTATAAACTTTTTTAATCACTTGGCTTTGTAGAATTGTGTGGGGGCATTAGATGGCACGTATGTTCCTGCCCGAGTACCGCTTGTCCATCAAGCTAGATATAAAACACGTAAAGGTGGTATAGCAACCAATGTGTTGGGTGTTTGTGCACCGAACATGAAGTTCATATACATGCTTCCTGGATGGGAAGGGTCAGCTGCTGATTCTAGGATATTGCGTGATGCGGTTAGTAGGCCAAATGGGTTGAAGGTAGCACGTGGTATGTAGCATATTATATATTTATTTTATAAGTATGGTCACATTTACATGTGTTTGGTACGTGTAACAAACATATTTTTATAAAACACAGGAACGTACTACCTAGTTGATGCGGGTTATACAAATGGTGATGGTTTTTTAGCACCATTCCGAGGTCAGCGATATCATATTCAAGAGTTTGGGGTTGCTTCTGCAGCACCCAGAAATCCCGAAGAATTGTTTAATTTGCGCTATTCTGCTGCAAGGACTTCCATTGAGAGATGTTTTGCTTTGTTAAAAAATAGATGGGCGATTCTTAGGGCACCTTGCTACTACCCTGTGCGCACGCATAACCGCATCATAGCTGCATGTTGTTTGTTACATAACCTAATTAGGAATGAAATGAGCGTTGACCCATTTGAGGAGGATTTGCCAGAAGAAATTCCTGTTGATGGTGACCATGCGGATGATATCATAGACATTGTTGAGACATCCACAGAATGGTCTACGTTTCGAAATCAGCTGGCATTAGATATGTACAATGAGTGGAGAAGCAGTCGTGGACAAACTACCTAATTGGAGTACTTAGTATTTTATATTGTTTACTAATTTTATGACTTTATTAATGTAGACTTTGTGGGACACCCGAAGAACTTAATGTGTGTCAATGTAATGTTGTATGGTCCTATTAAGTGTTTTCCATTGCCAAGTGTTCATGTTTAATATAATGTTGTGATTTATACATTTAAATTGCCAATGATGTTGTTGTGATTTTTTTACAATATAGTAGACAATGTCAGACACAGTTGCAAGTACACAGTCAGAAAGGGGTGTTAGAAGGATATGGAGTATGGCTGAAGAGAATCAGCTGTTACAATCATTGAAGGAACTGTGTGTAAATGGGTGGAAGTGCCAAAATGGCACTTTCAGACCTGGATACTTACAAGCACTTGAGAATAGCTTGAAAGTAGCGATTCCAGGTTGTGAGTTGCGCGCTTCGCCCCATATAGAGTCAAAGCTGAAAATATGGAAGAAAAATTACAACTCTTTATTTACCATGATGGTCACATCAGGGTTTGGGTTCAACAGTACTGATAATAAGATCATGGTTGACGGCGACGACATATGGCAAGACTACTTGAAGGTGAAATTTACCTTTAACCAACTAATTAACTAGGTTTCATTTTAATATGGTACAACATACTTTTAATTATTGTAAATGCTGATAATAATCCTAAATATATATTGTAGAAAGATCGAAATGCAAAAGGCATGCGAGATAAATCGTGGCCTTACTTCAATGACTGGGGTGTTATATTTGGCAAGTACCGGGCAACCGGAGAGTTCGCTATAGATATTGAAGATATGGTTGGTGATGCCGAGGCCGAAGCATCCATGAGGGAAGTTGACACAATGGAAGCACAAAATTCTTTAGGAACAAATGTCCCGGCATCTAGTAGTGCAAATCATGGAGGTGATGATCCACCAGTTGCGGAACCAAGTGTTGCATCACCATGTTCAAATAAGAGAAAGAAACTAAGGTGAGTAGTAATGCTTCTGACTCTATTGCAAAAAGTTTGGGAGACATGTCCAAGGTATTTGGTGAATATGTTCAAGAGAGTCGTAACCAGCTGGACAATATTGCACATAGAGTTGGGTACATGCATGATGTTGCAGACGCCCGAAGAAGAGTCAATGCGGAACTTGAGAAGATTAATGGGTTGTCTATGGTTGATCGTCATGCGGCACTTTATAAGATTTGTTCTGACCCAGTCAAAGTTGACATCTTCTTCAGTTTGCCGGATTATGAGAGACCGGCATGGGTTGGTGGCCTATTGTGGCAGCAACCACAATATTGATTGGTTATTTTCATGTGTACCGTTTGCCTAGGCCACCACCTAACATCTTTTTTTGCTAAGAATGTGTCTGTGATTTTTGTGATGTTGAATGTAACTTGATATGTGGATGTAGTTGGAGAACATGAACAATTGCTAAACACTTTGATGATCTTTTAATAGGTCAATTTTGTTTGTATATTTTTGGGTGTGTATGTAACAAATATTATGCCATATATGTAATATTCGGTTCGAGTATGTGTACGTTTTTCATAGAACTTATTTTTGTAAATAAGTTTTAAATGGGACGTTGTTATTATGGCCAAATATGCATTTTACTGTAATAATGTTCCAACGTCTTATCAGTAACGATAGCTTGCCTTTTGTTGTGTATATAGATATGAACAGGAAACAACGTTGGTATGTAGTATTCATTGGACGACAGGTTGGTATTTACGAGTCATGGGTGGAATGTCATGCGCATGTTAACAGGTATCCAGGTGCATTATACAAATCTTATGATTCGTATGCTGAGGCTGAAACAGCATTGACATTGCATAGTGCACGACATGAAGTTGAAGTACCCAATGCGATGCCGTTTCATCCACCTGCACCTACGGACAATGTCGTGGACGAAGGTGTTGTGAACAACGATGAAACACAAGGTCGTTTAGTTGGAACAAACGCGTACACGCGTGATATCATGTGGTGCATGATAAGTCTATTCATGCTTATTGTGGGTATTGTGGTCACCCATATTGTCTACTATGTAATGGGTTATCGTGGGTTTGTTTAAGTGGTTACTATAACAACAAACATATTTTTATTCATGTTTATATAATATGTAATGACTTGTGTAACTGTTTTATGTAAACCTAAGTACCTTATGCTTTTTTTATGAACTAGATTTGTGTAGTAATAAGTTATTGACTATGTAATGTATGCATGTGATTCGTGTACTGTCGATATCATATTAGTCTTAAATTTTATGTATGTTTGTACTCAAATTAATATGTAAAGTATATGTTGTAGTTGAAAATGAAGATTCCACAGATTTCGGAGGATGAAACAGACATCATTATCGACACATTATTAGACTTCAAGAATAAAGGAAAGTTACTTCCTGTGGGCCGTTACACGCATAAAATGATGGATGATTTGTTGCGTGTCGTTAAACGACGTTGTAGAGGGTTTACATTGTCGTTTACCGAACTTATTCGGGTCATATTCTTTTGGGAAAGACAATTCTTCACTATTAAGTCTATGATTGATTCTGGCAATTTTACTTGGGATCCTTTGAAGAAGTCAGTCGTAACCGGACTAGGCAGAGGGCCTGTTAAGTATTTGGAGGTAAGCTACTTCGTTCTTAGAATTTTCCTTACGTCATTGTCAAGTATGAAATTCAGTTTCATAAATTTTTTTTTTGGCCCTCCATTAACACATACTTTCATGTTAATAATTGTAGGAGGATGATTTTGCTTCACAATATTGTATTCAACCATGCCCGAATTATGAATATTTTGGTCTTATATTTCTAAAAGATGAAGCAAGCTCAAGAAATGTTCTTAGTGACAGTGGAGGGAGTTCATCGTCAGTTAACTCTTACTATGACGGTGATATAGTAGTCATCGATGATTGACTGTTGCTTATGTTCGGTCAGTGGTAACTTATTATATATGTATGTATGACAATATATATGTGTATGTAGCAGCTGGGTAAGTATGTTTACCATTTTTTTGTATGCAACACACAATAGCGTGTGTGCGCGATTCGCTCTTCGTACCTCCTTGTGTTGCTTTCATTTTGTATGTATACTTCAAGGCAACAAACAATATAAACATATCGGGTACGTGTAATTAAGTAGTACGCTGCCTTACTTTTGCTTCGTCTTTTGTATAAGGCTACATGTGGTAATGAAATATGTTTACCTGTTTATCGATTTGTGTATATTGATTATTTTTTTAATTTTTTTAACAAATGTGGGACAATATTATGACCTAATTAATTACATTTATCTTTTTGGAAATTCCAAACATCAAAACCAAATTGTATTCGGTTTGTACAGTTGGTAACATAGATGAAAATTGGAATTAATAAATATAGGTGGACAAAATTAATAATATTGTCTCAACCAACATTGGCTTTGGATTGGATTAGAGTGAAGGGTAAAATTGTAATTTAATGTGAAAGGTAAGAGAATTTAGACAAAATACAATGGTTTTTCCGTGGGACCCATTAAATACAAAAGTATTTTCCAAACCAAGGATTGGATTGCACAACATTAATATTATCTTATCTATGTCCCATGTATATGGGTTTTCATTGGATTGGTTTGGATTCAAAATCCTAACCAATCCTATCCCCCACATATTTGCCAAACACACCCCTTGGGTGTGTTTGGGTAGTAGGATAAAGGGGGTTATTTACTTGTTGGATGGGATAAAATAAGAGTGGTACCCATATAACCTTTGTTTGGGAAGTCATTTTGAGATTGGCTACAAATCCCAGGTCACCGTTTGACCCGGTTGCTACAGTTGAATGTTAACCCCCACAGGCCGGTCTTAGATAACCTAGCCCCCCTGGGTTACCCCCCCCCCCCCCCCCCCCAACAAACGTATTTGCCCATCTC
Organism: Ilex aquifolium; assembly: GCA_951799425.1. Classification (NCBI taxonomy): domain Eukaryota; kingdom Viridiplantae; phylum Streptophyta; class Magnoliopsida; order Aquifoliales; family Aquifoliaceae; genus Ilex; species Ilex aquifolium. The sequence continues at coordinate 49,305,577 of OX637392.1, read as the reverse complement.
TCTTTATCCACCCACTCAGCGACGAATCCCTCTTCTCTCCTTCTCCTGTCAGCTAAGCTCTTCCAAGGGTTCGCACAGAGGCGAAGACGATTGTGGCGTTGGGGAGGTCCTCCAATTTTCTGCATTTGTGGGTGAGAGCTTCTTCACAGTGTCGATGAAGAAGACGATTTCGCTGGACAGAATGAAGAACACAGCTTCTTCTTGAGGTAAGTTTCTCATCGTTCTCTCTATCTCTATTATGTCTCTCTCTCTTTCTATATCTCTCTGGACAGAACGAAGAACACACACCGAAGACCAGATCTACTTTCGTTCACCCTCTGTTTGACGAACAGGTCTGGATCAGAGTTTGACGAACAGATTTAGATCTTTATTGATCTAGATCTTAACATATCTGCGACGAACATAGGGTGATAGGAACAGATCTGCTAGTACCCATTTCACATTTGGTAGAGGCTTAGGAACATATGTTTCATTCTTGAACTGGGTATAGTTTATTGGTCTTCTGGGGGTTGGGTGGATGTGTAGATACACCTTACACTGACACTAAAGTACAACAAAATAAATCTTGCAGGTTTCTTGTAGAGTATCACCTGTTTTCAACACTCTCAAAAGAAAGTATGAAATTATAAGAAAAAAATAAGTTTAGTTCAAAAACTGTTATAAGAATTACAACATAACTGCATAAATTGGCACTTAATTTAGTTGTTCCTTCCACTTCTAAACCACAATAATGAGGCACCACAATTTTAAATTGTGTACTCTGTTCGAATATGAGTATGTACATATGTATTGTACATAGAGTCTGTTGCTGAATTCTTATATGTAGTTTTCAATGGAGAATACTTAAGTTTGAGAATCATACACGATGAACCCAATAAACAGGTAAAATTATAGCCAATTTCTCAGTTTAGCATGCATATGAGATTCAAAATATTCAAACAAACATGACAAGTTCCCCAATGGAATAAATAACTCTACCGAAGTCTGAGAATCATACATGAGGAACCCAATAAACTGCTAAATTATAGCCAATTTCTGAGTTTAGCATACATAAAAAGATTTAAAATATTCAAACAAACTAGACAAGTTCCTGATTGGAATCAATCACTCCCTTCTATATAGTGAGTAGTGACAAGGAATTTTCTTGATTCAGTACCAAAGAATCTATGATTACGATATCAATGGAATCATATCCCCAACAACTTCACAAGTTTAGGACATATATTGAACTAGCTTCAAGGAGCAAAATTTAAGGGTTTGTTTGCTGCTGATTATGGGTGCTCTAACATGGTGAATGAGTGTTCACTGCCCCTGCTATGTCTTCAAATTTAAATGCTTGATCATTGCACTATGCTAGGCATTGATGGTTTCTTTAGCTTAGCTTCAACTATGTTACATCAATACTATATTTTATATTTTTCTCTGCTAATAAATTTTCTCCATTGTCTGGCAGGCTGCTTCTGCAACAGGATTAAGCTGGGATGCCTACTGCAAGGCTGAGGAAGGTAGTGATTGATCAAAGGGCCAGGAGCTGAACTTTGAGGAGACTAAGATGCAGGAATATAGTTTGCTTTGGGGAATGATCAGAAAGGTTTGCCTGTGTTAAGGAAAAAGAAATTTGTGATTTTTGATGATAAGGGCCAATGGAGCTTTGGCGATGGGGTTTAGTGTTGATTTGCTGGAAATTTTGAAGATGGAAAGATAGCTGGAATGGAGCTTATGGACTGAATGGTTTTGCTTACTAATTGGTTTTGCTGGTAGTTTTTTGACTTTTTACTTGATAAGGTGCCTAGGCCTTATTTTTAGTTTGGTTTTATAAGATTGCTTTGCCTTGTTTGCTTCTTGTAATGACTCTATTTTTTGTAAATAAATAAATATTTTTCTGTTAAAAAAAATACCAATATATATATATATATATATAACTTTCCTTATTTTTATATGTTTTTATGTATATGTGGAAAATGTATAATTTTATTAGGCTTGGATGGGTTAACCAAACATATGATAGGATTGGATTGGATTGGAATGGATAAAGTCATGGGTAGAATGGTAAACTACTACAAAATTATTTTTGTAATCTATGGGGCCCACTGAGTTATACATTTATTTCCCAAACAAAGATTAGGATTGGATATAATCTTGGGTGAATGTTTTAAAGTGGATGAGTGTGTTTGACTTGGATGAGTTAGGATATAAAAAAACAAATTCTACCCTATTCAACCCCATTACCCAAACACACCCCTTGGGGATAGGTTCGAGAACTTGGACTTAAGAGTACTCCTTATTTAGGGAGGTAACATGAGAGTCGGGGTGAAGCCCTAAACATGATAAGTCTTTGCTCAGCTAAAAAATCAAAGTCCTAGCGTAGGCACCAAACCTCTTAATGACGGGTTTACATAAACTTGAATTGGGAGTACTCTCGGTTTAGAGCATCTCCAACCATGACTCAAATTTAGACTCAAATTTGAGTCTAAATTTGAGTAAAAAGCTTGATTTGGTATAGAGTACTCCAATGGGCAAACTCAAATATCTACTCAAATATTTTAAAAAATTCTCTTATTATTTCAAAACTCATTTTTTTGTGACATTCAAATCATAATATTTGATAAAATAAATGAAAACTTGCACCTCTCCACAAATGGATAATTCAAAAAAAAAAAATGAATATGTATACAACACTACATGAAAATAAAGAAATCACCCAAGAATTCTAAGATTATTCTAATCCCTTATCATTTTTATAAATCCAGATAAAGAAAAAAAAAATAATTAACATGGACATGGTCTGAAGAACACAAAAATATACGTTTTTAACAAAAATAGAAGATTGAAAAAATAAAATAAATTTTTTTTTAAATTTGTAGGTACCGAAGACTTACAATTTCAGAAAGAATTGGTGGTCTGAAATTGTATTACCGATAGTGTTTAACTCGAAAAAATCAAAGAAAAATTTTCTGGGTAGACTTAGGATTTATATAGTATGAAAGATGTGTGAGATTAGAGTTTTGAAAAATACAAGAAATTAAGAAGATGGAAGATGAAAAGCAAAAACTTTACCTACATGCCTTCAAATGATTTGTGAAAGCTTCGGTGGTGGTCGGCGATGGAAGCAGTGTAGTAAAGAAGAGGCAAAGAACAAGTAGTCAAATAAGTCTTTTAGTTTTGAATAAGTTAAAAAATTACCGTTAGAAATTTGGTATAGAATTTGAGTCTGCTTCAATTTGGGTCCAGAATAAGTTTTGTCTTGATTTGGTATAGGTTTGAGTCCAATGTTGGAAAAGTTTTTTAGGCTATTTTAACTCAAATTTAAATTTGAATCTACATTTGAGTCAAGGTTGGAGATGCTCTTAGGGAGGCTACACGAGGAGGGTCTCTAGGAAAGAAAATGAGTTCCTTCCATGAGGTGGCACCTACTTGATTCAAAGACAAATGGCGAAGTCCACAAGGGACTTGGTTGTTTTGAATATATATGCTCAAATACATAAAGAACTCTCGGAGTTACAACACGTGTAGGTGTTGACTACACTTGGACCATGTAAGAGCAATGAGGGACATAATTAGGATTTTGTCACAAGGGGCCAATAAGACCCAATAAAAAAAAGCGTAGAGTTTAAAATTATATTAAATGAGATCACTCAACAAATTATTATTAATGCCACACTTTAATTGTGTAGAACCTATCAAAATCTATTTTATATGATAAGTTTAGGTCATAGAATTCAAAAATTAATTCATACAAAACATAGTTAATCACTAACTCTGGATTGCTGAGGCCAAGGAATAGATATATTTGGGCCTTCTTTTATGGACATTCTCAAGGGGGAAAGTTTATTCGGTCTATCTAGGACACGGTGTGTTCGGTCCTTCTCTGGGGACCAAGTCTATTCAATCTTTCTAAAAGGACAGGTTTATTTGACCTTTTGTAAGGGACAAGGTTATTCCGTCATTCTTTAGAGATTGAGTTTATTTGATCTTTCTTTAAGTCCTAGTGGCATTCACATATTCGATCCTGTTTCAAGGGCCAGATCTCTCTCAAACGACACCCTATGATCATCTTCTCTAGGACAACTATTACTATCTTTCTTGGGATTTGATTATGATTGTCCTTTTCATGACTCAACTATCGTCATCCTTCGGATTCAATTGTGATCATCCTCTTCGAGACTTAGATATTATTGTGTTCTTTGGATTTGGTTAAGACTCTGCTATGGTTGTCCTATTCGGGACTTGGCTCTCTCCAACAGACATCTCATGGTTATCTTCGGTATTCCTTGAGCCCCCCAAGAAGGTACTTCATTATTGTTCGGCCTAAAGGATTTCTTATAAGAAAAATAACCAATAAGTACTATTTTACATACCAAATTTCCATGAAGTCATATAAATTTTCTTTAGTGCCAATAAGTCATACTTTTTTATAAAGGATTTCAAATAAGTACATAACCTGTAAAATTATGAAGTGAACAAAATTATTATATTTGTAATGAATACAATGGAAACTAAAAATACTATCAAGTTATAAAAAAATTATTTATAATTTTTTAATAAATTATGATATATTTTGGAGTTGAAAACAAAATTTATTTTCTAGTTATTGTAGAAATTATTTGTTGTTGAAAATAATGGTGTGAATTTATATATTTATTGAGCTATCTGATTTGACAGTAACATGAAAGAACAAATACTAACATATAAACTGTAAAAAATAAAACTGACCCAATTGTAGATTAGGAACAAAGATTGAACTTTTATAGATTAAGGATAGTATTTTGACACTATGTCCTTAAGACATATTTTGGCCGCACACTATTGCTTCTGAAAATCTCAACGTCTGCCTCCCAGTATTCAATGATCCTCACACAATCGAAAGTAGCACCCTAATTCAATTGCTCAATGAACTAGAATCGTGTTGTGTACTCTCAAAAATGCAAACTCTTAATCACGAAATAATGAATGTAATGACTGCTTTAATGACTAATTTCGTAAGTGTAGAAGACTAATGAATCTGGGTTATATATAGACAGAGCAGTGACTGTTTCGGACAACCACAATGCGAACTAATGCAACCAAGAAGACACATGCGATCCAGAAGACATCATTCAATAACTGCTCATTCATGAACATACACAAATTCGAATTCCGACTGGAAGAAAACAAAAATATGAACCAGTACGAATTTTGAATGCCAATGGGAAAAAAATATGATCAGGCAATACACGTTTGCTTTATAGGATTTCCAAGATACAGCTGCACTATCAAGTGTAAAAATAGAACCACTAGTGTTGACTTTCTATCATTTGTGTTGGATATCCAGTTAGCATCACTATACCCTTCAAGTACACTTGGATATTTTGTATAGTGCAATTCAAAATTCATGGTATATCTTAAGTATCTAAGAATCTTGATAATTGTCTTCCAATTGTCTACGCTAAGATTATTTGTATATCTATTCAATTTACTAACTGAGTATACTATACCAGGTCTATTACAATTCATGACATATACTAGACTGCCAATAATATGAGAGTATTATAATTGTAATATGCCTTGTCCAGTATTTTTAGACAAATTAAGGTTTATATTAACTGGTGTTCTAGTAATACTACTTTCATCATTGTCGAACTTCTCAAGTATTTTTTTATATTGAGATAATACAAGTCTACTAAATGTTCTAGAAATTTCAATTTCTAGTATAATAGCTGCACCCCCCAAATCTTTCATGTCAAACTTATTGAACAAGTTATTCTTGGTAGCTTTAATGATATTATCATTACTACCTACAATAAGTATATCATCCACATATAAGTAAACAATTACATATCCATTACTTGTATCTTTGACATAGATACATTTATCACATTCATTACTTGTGAATTCATTTGACACCATGACTTTGTCAAATTTCTCATATCATTACTTTAGTGTTTATTTTAATCCAGAAAGTGATTTAACAAACCAGTACACCTTTTTCTCTTGTCTTAGAGCAATAAATCCTTTGGATTGCTCTATATAAATTTTCTCATTTAAGTCATCATTTGGGGAAGCTATTTTCATATCCATTTGGTGTATATCAAGATTATGCAATGTTGCAATAACTATGGGCATACGAATGAACGTTATTCTTCTAACTAAAGAATATGTATCAAAGTAATAAAAACCTTAATTTTTCTTCTAACCTTTAGCTACAAGTCTAGTCTTGTACTTATCAATTGATTCATCAATTTTCATTTTTCTTTTGAAAATCCATTTACACCCCAATGGTTTACTTCCCTTAGGGAGATTTACCAACTCCCAAGTGTGATTTTGTACAATGGATTCAATTTCACTATTTATAGCTTTTTTCCAAAAAGGTACTTTCAGGAGTGGACATTGTTTCTTTGAAACTTTGAGGCTACAAATATATTAGAAAATCAGAGTCATAGGACTTGGAAGTCCTTTCCCTCTTTCTATGTCTAGGTGTCTCATCACTTTCTTCATTTATAGACTGATGGTCGATATAACTAGTCATAGTATTATGTGAGGTCAAGGGTTCAAGTTCCCCTCCCTCTCCCCCCAAAAAAAATCAAAAAAAAAAAAAACAAAACTAGTCATAGTATTATGAGTTCTTTTAAGATAACTATCATTACATGTATTATGACAAGGAAATATATTTTCAAAAAATGATGCATTTCTAGATTCAATAATTATATTGACATGAATATCAGGAATATTAGATTTATGCATAAGAAAATGATGTGCACTACTATTTAATGCATAATCAATAAATATACAATCAATAGTCTTAGGTCATATTGTAATCATTTGGAAATATGAATCATCACCGTACCAAACACCCATCTTCGTAGCCAAACACCCCCCACACTTTTAAATATTTATAGGAATGACTCTGACATTTTAAAAATTCACAAGGAGTTTTGTCTATTTTTTTTGTGGGGTAACTTAATTAGAATATAATTTACTGGAAGCAAAGCTTCCCCTCACAAGTTCTGAGGTAATCCTGAACTAATCAACATGACATTCATCATCTCTTTTAATATTCTATTTTTATGTTCAACAATCCCATTTTGCTGAGGTGTATAAGAGGCAAAATTTTGGTGAATAATCTCATGTTTTTAACAGAAACTATCAAAAGGTGCAGCATATTCACCATCTTGATTATTTCTTATTGCCTGAATCTTTTTGCTAAGTTGAATCTCATTCTTATAATGTATAAATTTTTTAATGGCTTCATCTTTATTCCTTAACAAATATACATAATAATATCGTGTGCAATCATCAATAAAAGTAACAAAGTACTTTTTTTCACATCTAGTGTCAACATATTTTCAATCACATGTATCCCTATGAATTAATTCTAGAAGTTTAGTACTTCTTTCAATATTATGGAATGATGCTCTAGTTAATTTTGATTCAATACATATCTCACATTTATGATTTGTATCAATATTGAATTTAGAACATAATTCTAAATTCATTATTTTACACAAAGTAGCAAAATTAACATGTCCTAGTCTATCATGCCATAGATTAGAAGACTCAAACATACAAGCATCAAATGAGTTCTTTATTATTAAAAGTAAATATAATCGTTATTAAATTTATCTTAATCCTAAATCAAGTCCCTTTGAATCCATGGAATAAATTTTCAATTGCTTTCCGGAGACTCTATTGTCCTCCTCAATCCTCAATCTCACAATCAAGTTTTAGAGTTTTATTTCTTTAATAATTATAGCCAGTGGAAAATATTCACTTAGCACCATCCATTTGGCATGAATTTCATGTAAGATCACTTCAAGTTCATAAACTTGATTAATACCAGTCTTGAAATCCACCATTTTACAGTCAATGAATTTGTCCACAATGAATTTATTCATTCCGGTATCCTTCATTTTTCATTTTTTATCCAAGGATTCCCACAACTCTCTAGCTATCTTGCTTGAACTATACATATTATATAATGTGTTATCCAATCTATTGAGGATATAATTGTTATACAGAAAATTAGAGTGCATTCATACATCCACCGCAACAACAATTTGGCAGCCAGTCTCATTCTCAGGAAGACTAGGAGCATTCTCACAAAGAAATTTCACAAGATTCAACGTAGTGAGATAGAACATTTTCTATTGCCATCTCTTGAAATCATTCCCATTGAACTTTTCAGGTTTTTCTCCATGAGTCACTGGAGTAGGTGCAAAAATAGGCACCACATACTCCACATGATTTGTAGTAGTAGAGACATTATTCTCATTTATAGCCATTTCTAAAAAATAAAATTACAAAATATTCAAAAATAGGAAAACAATAACATTTTAAAAAGCAAGTTACTAAAATAGAAATAATCTATGTTACTGTTCAATGTCACTGTTTGATGTCACTGTTTTGATGTCACAGTTTCAACTTCAGAATTACTATAAAAATATAAACATATAAGTATAACTTATAACTTTCCACAAGATATTCCAAGTATCACCAAAATACTACAGATTATAAAATTCAAGTTCTTAACAATTGCAGTATTTCAAATAGTTTGAAAAACTAATAGCATGAATCAGAAACATAATAAGTAATTAGACAAATATGGAATATGTCTTAAGATTGTTGAAAATAATGGTGTGGATTTCTATAATATGGCAAAATCACTTATTGAACTCTCTGATTTGTATCATGCAATTTAGAATAAATAGTAACATGCAAGAACAAATAATAACATAAACCCTATGACAAATAAAATTGACTTGATTGCAGATTAGGATCGAAGATTGACCTTTTATAGATCAAGGTTAGTGTTTGATACTGTCCTTAAAACATGCTTCGCCCACACACTGATGCTTATAGAATTCTCAGTGTTTGCCTTCTAGGATGCAGTGCTCTTCACGTAATTGAAAGTAGCACTCTAATTCAATTGCCCGACGAACTTGAATTGTCTTGTGTACTCTAAAAAATGCAGACTCTTAATCATGAAATGATGAATGTAATGACTGCCTTAATGACTAATTTCGTAGGAGCAAATTGCTAATAAATCTGGGTTATTGATAGACAGAATGGTGACTATTTTGAACAACTAGCTTGCGAACTGATGCAACCCTGAAGAACTTCTCATCTATGAACATATACAAATTCAAATTCGGACTAGAAAGAAATAAAAATTCAAACCAGTGCGAAATTTGAATTTCAACGGGCATAAATTAAAATCAAGTTAAGAATTTCGAACCCAATTTGACAAATGAATTTTATCCAAAAGATAAAGTTGGATCTAAACCACATCCACACCCATACGTGTACGCAAGCCCGGTCCAGTGCGTGAGTGTTTGAACCCAAACCCATGTAGGTGTTCACTTGTAAAACCCCGTACTATAATTAAATAAGGATAATATCATCTTAAGATTTCTCTTAATATGAATAAAATGATGGTAGAAACTTTGAATCATTATTAAAAGATTGATTATAAAGTTTGAGTTTCATGTGTATTGACTTTCGGGTGAAATATAATTTCAGAGGTGTTTAACCTTAAAAAGGGTGGTTAGGTAAGTTTCTAAATGTTTTTAGGTCAAAATAAGGTTACCATTGAATCTGGAAGGTAAAAAAACTTTGAAAAATGTGATATGAGGTGTATTAGAAGCTTGAAAGTATTTCGAAGTCAAAATGCATTTTGGGGAGAATTCTTGTAGAAAAGAATTTGACATTACCTCAATATTTTGGACATATCTCTTTTACTCCGATGTTCGATTGATCTGATTTTTAGACAGTAGAAACTAGACTTTAAAGTCTACAAAAGTCAATTTCATAAAAATGTCGTGAATCGGCTTCTAACTAGGTCAAAATCTAGTTAGAAGTCTAGGACAAAATGTCACCCACGTCCGGACGGGAAGAAACACGCATCTGGATGCACGAGACAGAGATTTGTCCGTGCTGACTTGTGTTGATTGTTTTCTCCTATTTTGACACTATAAGTACCTTAAGGACATATTTTAGGGTTCTTGCACATGTTTTTCAACCCGAAAAAGTCTAGAAGCGTCTTAGAGAGAAGAAGATGAGGAAGATGAATAGATTGGTCTTACACTTGAGGACATCAACATTAAAGTAATCACACAAAATGCCTTAGGATTAATCTAAGGATCAAGGTTGGGGTTCTTTCTTAAACTCATTCATTGAGATTAGTGATATATATTTATATCATTTTCATCTTTATTATGATAAACCTAATAGATCTACAATGCTTTTTTTACGTTCGTTTGAACCCATGAATCGTTTCTTGAATAAAATACATGATTTGCGTCCAAGATTTATTCGTTCTTGATTTAAAACTTTAGATTTTGAATATTATGAGCATGAACATTTCTTTTTATGATCTCTTGCATGTTTTTATTGAATTACTCTTGTATTTAGAAAATTGTGAAATTGTGGAAAGATGGATTTTGTGAAAGTATGAAATTATCTCTTATATGGGAGGGTGCGATCAATGAATGTGAATTTTACTCGAATCTATATTGTAGAGTGTTTAGATATTTTTTCTTACCTCGAGGGGTTTGAAGGTTTTTTATCACTTATAGTGGAATTGCTTGGTGCCTTGTGAGGTTCAAGGATTCGCATTTTTCATTCACCGTGATCGAGATTGGGGGTTAATATACTAGTATTGGGAATAATTCGTCATTGCTGATGCATCGGTATGCACCCTTCCTAGAGTATTATGACCCTATGAGAATTGATTGGATGGGTTGTGATTATGGTGTGGTGTGGACCAAATATGTTTGGTGTATAGATTCATGCTAGTCAACTTACATACATGAGAGATTATGATTTTATAAGTTGTGGTTTGTGACGGATTCTATCTTACTATGAATTTTACTGTTTTATATCTTAAGCTTGAGATCATTTATTAACTGTCACAGTTTTACTTCAAATTATTATTTACTATTTTATCAACTGAGACTTAGCTCTTTTATTATTTGAAACCTTGTTTGGGTTTGAGAATGTTTTCCTACTGGGCTTGTTTGCTCATCCTATAATATAAACATGCAAGTTGATTGGGATACTGAGGCGAATCATGACGTGAAACCGGAATTGGAAGCTTAAAGAATGATTCTTTATTTTGTAGTTCCTAAATGCTTATGATTACTTGATTTCTTGGATGTTCTTTAGTTAGTTATTAAGGGATATCTCTATACTATAAAAAGATGTATCTACAAACAAGGAGAAACCTCTATTCTACTCATTCTAATTTTTCAGAATTTTGAAATTTTTATTTTTAAAAATCCTATTTGGTATCATCTTATTGGTCCATTTAACCGTAACTTATCTTTTGTTAGTCGTAAGGATAGCATTTCCCAATCCGTTAATGACACTATGTCTTCTCACCATATTTTGATGTAGAGTTTGTATCGTACATGCCATCTTCCTGCAGGTTCTAGTACCAAAAATGCCATAATAATAGGGCAATGGTGAAATTTTTAGTTTCCAAAACATCATAGGTTATTGAACATATGTTGTATATAATTTCTTTAAGAAGATAACAACAATATATTGTTTCATTCCCTGAACATTAGTGTGTCAATATTAATATACTAGTCATAACCTGTGCCTGAAGGCACGATAAAACATAAGATTCTAGCGTTCAAAAAATTGATCCCACTATACCAAATTTAAAATTAATTTCTTTACATACATCATTTAAAATTAATTTCTACCTATTATTTTCTTAAAAATAACGTCAAAATTTTCTTAAAATGCATAACTAGATAAAAAAATTTCAACATGTGTACACTATCGTATATGAATAATTTATGAAATAAAAGTTGTGTTAAAATACAAATTAACTAAATATTAAATGATTGAACATGTGATAGATTTTGGTGATGTGATATTTTTTTGGGAAAAATGTATAGGGAATAAAATTCAACTTGCTAGCTGATTTATTATATAGATTGTGTTTCATTACACATTACTTCACGCACATCCAAACTAAATGTTACAGTTTTTGGAACCCAAATAATTGTATTTTTCTTGAAGGAAATAGCCTTTATAGCTGATATATAGTTGATATGTTTCCTATGTCTAACATTGGTTGACGAATCATAATGTACGGGTACTGCTAGTTTACTTTGTTTTGGATGTAACTTTAAGGATTTATTTATGTTTTATTTGGAGATTTATCTATTTAGATATTAAATGGTAAGTGATTTTATTTATTTAATAGTATTTTTAATATTCTCTTATGGTTTGATGGTTGATAGATAATTAATATCTCATTATGGATTTTTGGGCGTTACATCACCGTCCACAAAATTGCGATGCCACTTGGGGCCCAACTTATAGTGCAAACTTAGGATATATATGTATATGTAAAGTTTCTTATCCAACTAATGTGGGATTTGTGTCAAATTCCACAATGCCCAACCTCTATTTCTATTTTCCAATAGGGTCATTTTGAAGTTTATTTTCTCATTCACCTTTCGATTTAAGCAAGTGAATATACTGCATTATTCTCCTTACAGAGTAGAATATGAACCCACGAAATTTAATTCAAAGGGACAAGTGGGTCTCACTTTAATTTAGGCTTAAAGTCGACCAAAAATTCAATTTTTATATGTAAAAATCTGCTTTGATCCAACAGTTATAAGGGGCAACATAGGAAATAAAACGGATTGTGAACATTTTTGGGATAAAAGAGGATGTATTGGAACTACTAAAAATGGGTACGACTTAATGGTTATTAGGAGCGTCAAGTAAGACTTACTTGATATTTTTCATTTATTATACGTTCATTGTTATTAATTGGGCCTAGCACTGTTCTCTCTTTTAATAAACCATGGAAATATTATCTACGACATCTAATAGACGCATTGTTCTAACTATTTAAATTATCACTCATTGATTGTAAAATCTTTGAGCTATGCGTTTATTGATCATGACATTGGTATTCTATTAGAAATGGCAAGAATATTAGAACTCAATACATTCTATTATCTATCGGATTCAAGCTCTGTGCTCACTTGATGACATATAGTGTGTGTCAACATATCGCTCCCTAGATTTTATCGAAGGAGACGGGGATATTTGTCATAGATTTTATCAAAGGCGACGGGGATAATTTGACATATAGTGTGTGTCAGCATATCGCTCTCATTGAACTTTTCAGGTTTCACACTATTGGCTTCATCTAAATACCCCATTTCAAAATTTTGGTTATAGGGCAAAGAGAAATACTAGATTATCCTGAAAGAAAATTTTAAAATTCAAATGTCACGTTGAGTTTTATTTCGTCTATTAAATGCTATAAATGGTTCTTTTAACAAAGAATAAACTTCACTCTTAGGAATAGATGTTTAGTTCTCTAAATCAACTCTATGTCTTTTATAAAACGTAACTAACAGAAATAATCTAACTTAATTTTCCAGAATTTTTAAATTTTCAGATACTTGATACTATTTACTGCCTTTACACTACAATCCAACTTCCACATATTAATACTTTTAGTCGCTTTAGAATGTAAGAACAAAAAACCAAACTGATCATCAACTTAGAAATATTAAATGAATAAGCCTAACACATATAATTTAATAATTAAACTAAATAATGGATAAATTTGTGAAACAGTAACAACTTGATAAACTAGTTTTGACAGTAGCAAATTATATATTGTGGATGCATATAATATAACTATTGACACATGTTTCAAATTAAAAACTAATAATTAAAAAAATGCAATTGAACACAATATAAAACAATGAAAAATAAATTAGAAAGATCTAGCCTTTGAGGGCCTGTGAAGCACCTCGAAACGTTGTCTTAAAGCAACTGAGCCTCCCTACGTGAAGGTATTAGCGGACTGCAGCAACTCAAAGATTCAACCCAAATTCAAAACCAATAACTCCTCAGGGTTCACGTACACCGAAGAGTGAGGATGAATCTAACTTTAATCGAGTTGCCCAAAAATTAGTATAATCAAAATACTCAAGAATGCAGAGAAGAACAAAACCCTTTGTGAACAACCAATGTAAATGAAACTAAAAGTTTCTGCCGACTTTTCCTTGTATGGAGACCAAATGAAACAAAGTTTTTCAAGTTGCTAGGAGGTTTTTCATCTATATAAATACTCATTGATTTTGTCTTTTTAGAGGCAGAAGATTTGCCTAATCGCTGGGAACGAAACCAGTGGAAAAAGTGTCGTTGTGATGCAACAGTTTAGACTTCAATTGCAATGGTTTAAAAAGTTTAATTGAAATTCAAGTTTCAATTCCTTCACCAACTGTCATATCTCATACATATATATAATATATAATAATTCAGAATGTATTAAATAAATCTTAGGGAATAGAAGAAAAATGGAAGCGTTTTTAGAAAAAATAAAAAAAACTTAATTTATTCCAACATGTCTAACATTGGTTGACGAATCATAATGCACGGGTACTACTAGTTTACTTTGTTTTGGATGTAATCTTAAAGATTTATTTATGTTTTATTTGGAGATTTATCTAGTTAGATATTAAATGATAAATGATTTTATTATTTAATAGTATTTTAATATGCTCTCATGGTTTGATGGTTTATAGATAGTTAATATTTCATTGTAGATTTTGGGGCGCTACATCACCGTCCACAAAATTGCAATGCCATTTAGAGCCCAACCAATAGTGCAAACTTAGGATATATATATATATATATATACATGTAAAGTTTCTTACCCAACCAATGTGGGATTGATGTTAAATCTCACAGTGCACAACATTTATTTCTCCATTTCAATAAGATCACTTTAGTGCTTATTTTCTCATTCACATCTTACTCAATTTGAGAAAGTGAATATACAGCATTATTCTCCTCACGGAGTAGAACACGAACTCACAAAATTTTATTCAAAGGGACGAGTGGATCTCACTTTAATTTAAGCTCAAAGTTGACCAAAATTTCAATTTTTATGTGTAAAAATCTGCTTTGGTCCAACAATTATAAGAGGTAACACAGGAAATAAAAGGGATTGTGAACATTTTTGGGATCATTTTTAGAAAAGTAGGACGTATTGGAACTACAAAAAATGTGTAGGACTTGATGGTTATTAGTAGCGTCAAGTAGGACTTATTTGATATTTTTCATTTATTATATGTTCATTGTTATTAACTGGGCCTAGCACTGTTCTCTCTCTTGATCAACCATGGAAATATTATCTAAGATATCTAATAGACGAATTGTTCTAACTATTGAGATTATCATTCATTGATTGTAAAATCTTTGAGCTATTCGTTAATTGATCATGGCATTGATATTTCTATTAGAAATGACAAGAGTATTCGAACTCAATACATCCTATTATCTATCGGATTCAAACTCTCTGCTCACTTGATGACATATAGTGTGTTTCAGCATATCCCACTCAAATGAAACTCAAAAATTTGTAACCCAAATGCTCTATCAATTTTTTTAGTGAGGTTCACTCATCCCACACTCATCTAAAGGATGATATACATTTGAATTTTAATTTTTGAATTTTATTTGAGTTATGTAACATTTTTCTTTTATCAAAAGAGACGGGAATATTTGTCATAGATTTCATTTCCTTCTGGGTGGTGCAAAGAAAATAAAAGATGGGGACAATTGGAAGACAATAATTTAAATTTGAAAGATATGGACCCAATAAGAAAATACAGGAAAGAAATGGGGTCAAATCTGCACACTCTCCAAGGGGGAAAAGTAAAGAGGGTCCCAGTATAATAAATACATTACAAGTATTTTAATGAGGATTTTAACCCTTGGAAAGAGCAAGCCAACTCACGTCTATCTCCCACAATGACGGTTGAATAGTGCATTATTTTTTTGTGCATTATTTTCAACGTGGCTAATGAGAAGCAAGATATGATCCGTAAGTAACTAAAGACTTTTCAATAAATGGGGTTAAACCTCATAGGTAGGGAAGTCCCGGTATGGGCACTCGGCTCCATAACATACACACATTTGTATCATTTTTCTTATTTTATAAACTTGCATATTCAAGTATTGACTACAATACTGATTTAGGCATCAGAGTGTCTTTTTCTAGCTCAACGTTGAGAGTCCCTCTAACCTTTTATCTATTTTGTAGTTGATGATATCGACGATTAGGGACACACCTCAACACATTTCAATGATTGTTGGATTTTCCTGTGCAAAATCTTTTAGGATCCTATTACTTGTAACTCAATTAGGAGTTTGTCGTGACAGTTTGATTGCGTCAGCAATACATTTATATTTTTTTTTTGTCAATGCTATCTTATTTGATAACTGTAATAATTGATTCTTGATTGTAATAATGATCAACCAACCTATATAAAAAAAACACCAAAAAAATAAAAGTAGTGCTGCCTCACGAATTCAAATAACTAGATCTTCATTGGCATAATCTTTGGTGTACAAAATTATTTAACCTTCAATTGAAGAAATATAGACTTGAGATAAGCGGCAACAACTAAGTTATCAATTGAAAGAATATTTTTATAATGCAAGTAACCAAATCCCATCGCACCTAACCCCAATTGCCACCACCACCACCACTCCTAATCCCTTCTCTCTCTACCTCTCTTTTCTCTCTCCTTCTTAGATCCCCGAGGCTCTTGTCCTCCTCCCTACAACAAACCCCATCGCACCCAACCCTAGTTGCCACCACCATCACTACTCCAAACCCACCACTCCCAACCTCTCTCTCTCTCTCTCTCTCTCTCTCTCTCTCTCTCTCTCTCTCTCTCTCTCAGATCCCCTACGCCTCCCACCCCCTCCCTACAATAAACCCCATCGCACCTAACCCTCCCAACCCAAGTGCCATCACCACCATGACTCTAAACCCTTTCTCTCTCGCTCCCTCTCTCACAGATCCCCCAGGCCCTGCCCCCTCCCCCCACTACACCTAACCTTCCCATCCCTAGTTGCCACTACCATCATCATTTCAAACCCACAATTCTCAGTTGAACTAATTATACTAGTTGATAGTAATTTTTGATTAATTTTAATTAAAATGTAATGGTTTAATGATAATCTTTGATTAATTTTTATAATTGCATAACTAATGTTATTAAAATGATAAATTATGATAATTAGTGGACAATATTGTCTTAGAAAATGTTGGGCATGTTATAGAGGGGTAATTTTGGAATTAGATAAATTTTGTTCCCTGACATCACTATTTTCTATTAGTCAGACTAACGGCAAGAAGACGGAAGGGGTGCTCGTGTCTTGATTTTTAAATCTCAGGGGGTTGCCATGCAATTTAGAAATGTCAGGGGGTCTCTGTGCTATTTGGTCAAATGTCAGGGACTGTGAGTGTAATTTATCCTTTTTTGAATGCCAGAAAAACTGGGAGGAAAGAGGGAGGAAGGATAGGAAGGAACCAGTGAGACTGTGAGAGTTAAATACTAATTTGTTATCTAATTTTCAAGAAATTTAAGTATATCGGTGGTGCTATTTTGAGGTACTAATATGCCAAAAAGTAATACTACGTGGACTTAAAATATGAATTTAATGTGGACTTAATTAATCATTGTCATTGATTTAACTATAGTTCTCAGCATTTATTAAAACTCACTATTTATTCAATGTTTGTAACTGAATTTATTATAATATAAAGAATTTATTTATGGGAATACTTTCATTGACATTGTGTGTAAGTGCATAATCGACACACTTCAATAAAAAAATTAGGCATTGAATACTTGGAGTTTTGATTTTGAGTTCATCATATGCAAAATGCAATGAGGGTCAAATTTTGTATTTTTATTTTTTTTTAAGATTAATATATAGGAATGTGTATTTTCTCAAATTTTGTCAAATTCTGTGTCTATCGTTTCACACTTTGAAATACATTGGCGTTCCTTTTGCTTGTTACTCTTCTTCTTTTGATTCAGAACTGGCGTTAACTGATGCAATTGGCAATCTCTCCTTTGCTTAATAGCAGTTCCAAGCGCTAGAGGTCTCTCCGATCAAGTAGGCGACTGCTCAATATCTTAGCTTTTCTTGATACATTTGCTGGTGAAACACCGAAGAATCTGCATCTCTCTTTCTCTATGATAAGCTCCAGGTTCAATCATATAACAGATAAGAATTCGAGCCCCTAAAAGCTTCCATTTCTTGCTTTTAAATTTAATTTCAGCACCAACTCGTTGTTGTTATTGTTGTTTCATTGTAATTTCACCACAAAATTTTCTCTTCCTTGTAACAAAACTTTTTCACTTTGTCTCTTGAAAAACGAGAGGGAGAAATATTGATATGGACATAGTTACGACGATTGCGAGAACAATGGGACCAGTCTTGGGTCCCATTTGGACGGGCTTTACTTCTCTTAAAGACTATGACAAGAACGTCCAGGCTTTCGATCAAGAAGTTGAAAACCTGAAGAAGGACAGAGTTTCTGTGCACCAGCGGGTTTACGAGGCCGAACAAACGGAGAAGTTATCCAACCAAATGTTAAGTGGTGGCTTTCACGTGCAGATGCATTCCTCGAATAGGCAAGAATTTTTTTGGAAGATGAAGACAGAGAAAATGGAAGGTGTTTGTATGGGTGGTGGTGTGTATTGTGCCGTTACTGCCGGAGCAGCAGTGCAAAGGAAAAGACCCAGGTTCTTGAAAAATTATGTGCTGAAGGAAACTTCGTGATGGTATCAGTCCTTGGACCTCCAAGGGAGATGGAATCTACCACCAGAGGAAATAGTAAGGAGACTAAACCACGAAGACATATTGAGGAAGAAGTAATGGCAGCTTTGGAGAATCCCGAGGTCAATATGATAGGGATATGTGGCTTGTTGGGAGTAGGCATGGCCGGCTCAACAATGGAGTGGAAAAAACAAGGGCTTTAGGCCCACACATAAAAAGACTCCAAATTTTAAAGTTCAATAATTTAGTATAGATCAAAAATTAAAACTCATTATAATTTAGTTTAACAAAAAAATTTCTAAAAGATTAAGTCAAAATAAAATTTAGAATTTAGGTTTAAAAGTGCAGTCGACCTCACAAATATACATTACACATACATATTTATTAAAGGACAAAAAAAGGTTAACACTTTAATAAAAAAATATAATAAGTATCTCTCTCTTTTACAAATTAAAATAAATCAAACACATTTTCTATTTATCTCAAACTCAATTTTGTTCTCATTTCAATACAAAAACACAAACTAATTAAATTGTTCATTCTCATAAAGGATCCACAATAAAAACTAATTAATATAAAAAACAATTCGATAAAGTTATTATCAGAGAAAGTAAAACACAACAAAACAGTAGGTGAGCGTTACATATATAAACAAGTTATGGATCATAAAAAATTAAAAAATAATAAAATAATTGAATAACAAGATAACAAAAAATTATGAATATTTACTGATAGTCGATAATCTAATACTATAATTTTCATGAAGAACATACAAAACAAATAAGAAGAACATAAAAATAGTAAATATATTCCGAAAAGTGCAGTTCAAGCAAGAGACGAGAGAGACAAATAGATGTGCAGATTTGTTTGTTAAAAATTATGTACTTATAGCCATGATGATCTATGTATATTTTCAATTCCTATGAATTTTACTATTGAACAATTGCACTCATATAGTATGATTATGAAATAACACAAATCTAATGTTTATTATATATTATATGCCAAAATTACTAAAAATAAAAATTATGTGACACTGCGTTATAACATTGAACATTTTTACTATGACAATATCCCTTGTAACGGTCCACGAATTATTTTTGACAAATTAAAAAAATGAATAAAATATGGAGTAACACATATTACCTTTATTCCTTACGCGTCATCCATTAATTAATTTGTCTCACTTAATCGATTCCATAGACGAAGACTCGATAATGAGACGCAAACAGAGACTACAATTGTTACGAGATGCACAAAAACTTCGATCATTTGAATGGGAGGAGACATAGCAGGCCTAACCATTATAATAGTCTCCTAGAGCCCTAATTTAATTTTCAGTCATTAGGTCGGCTTCATGTTTTGAGACCCTTTTGAATAGACCAAGTTTGTTTTTTTTTTTTTTTTTGGCGAACCTCGATGGTACGAGGGAATTTTATTGATTAAAAATTAAATTACACAAAGTTAGGGGGGACGTATGTACTTTACCTCTCGATGCAATCTAATTATAATAATTAAGGAATTAAAAAAATTCTAATGCATGATAATTACATGGAAATAAAATAATAGATAATTCTAAAATGCTGAACTTCATAAAAATACTCCAAAGATGATGAATCATGTCCATATAAGGCCCAATATATTTCAAAAATCTATCTAAAACTTTCTAGAAAATTCTAAAATATAACAATATTTTCACATGTCTATATAATGTCTTATATATATGAAATCCTAACATATAACAAAACTTTCTAAAAAAATCTAAAAGTAACGATTTCTAACTTTAAAAGTAGCAATCTCTCTCAAATTCTTTTTCACTATTTTTTCCTCTACTCTCACCACCTATTTCCAACTTTTTCTCTCTCTCAAACTCTCATTGTCTTGCTCCGGTTCTTTCTCCTTATCTCTAACTCTCTTGTTGTCTCTTTAAAATTTCATTCAATTTATTCAGCTATAAGATCTTGACTTCATAATTACATCCAAATTTTTATCTAATCCCGCCCAATCCCAAAAGCACTAAAATATTGAAAATAAATCATACCGCAACTCTC
Organism: Ilex aquifolium; assembly: GCA_951799425.1. Lineage (NCBI taxonomy): Eukaryota > Viridiplantae > Streptophyta > Magnoliopsida > Aquifoliales > Aquifoliaceae > Ilex > Ilex aquifolium. Next base: position 49,284,917 of record OX637392.1, on the reverse strand, counting down.
TATAAAACGTCTAATAATAGTTAAAAATAATTATTTTTTTCTTAAAATATTAAATAAGATCTCATGTAAAATTTTCGCTTTAGGCCTCAATTTGCTTTGGGCCGCCCTTAGGAGTAGGGAAGACAAAACTTGCGCAAGAAGTTGGTGAATGGGCAAAAGAAAAGAAGTTGTTTGATAAGGTCATCAAGGTAGTTGTCTCCCAGACTCCGAACCTAAAAAAGATACAATGCGAAGTTGCAGAACCATTAGGTATGAAACTCACAGAAGAGACTTTGTCTGTTAGAGTTGAACGGCTAAGAGATAGGTTGATGAAAGCAAAAACAGGAGTCCTCATAATTTTAGACGAGCTTTGGAAAAAGCTCGATTTGAAGGAATTAGGAATATTCAACTTTGGAGAAGACCACGACGGGGGATCCAAAATTATGTTGACTTCGCGGAATTGGCGCGTTTGCAATGATATGGGAGCTCAGATTTTCATAGTGAAACCTTTATCTACAAGAAAAGCAAGGAGTGTTTTCGCAGAGATGGCAAGCATTTCCATTGACGATCTTGAGAGGGATCCAGTCAAACAATCGATTGCAGATGAATGCAATTGTTTGCCACGTCTGCTTGTTATTGTTGGTACTGCACTAAAAAAAAAAAAGCGCTTCCATCTGGGATGATACACATCTACAATTGAAAAGATGTATCTTCGAAACTCTCCCAGAAGTGTGTGTAGAGGTATACCAATCACTCGAGTTGTGTTACAATAATCTGAAAAGCCAAGAAGCCAAGTATCTGTTTTTGCTTTGTTGTTTACTTCCGAAAGATTTTGATATATCAATTGACGATCTCGTTATATATGGAATGGGTCTCAATTTGTTTAAAGGCATAGAAACAGTCGTGGAAGCAAGAAACATAATTTGTACTTTGTTTGAGACACTTAAAGATGATTTCCTATTGCTAGATAGTGATTGGAGTGCAAAGTATGCCGAAATGCTTGATCTTGTTCGTGTAGGCATGTCAATCGCATCCAAGGATGTACACGACGGTTTTCTAATAGGTCGTGATGTCAACCTGAAGAAGCTACCAACATATGGACATTCCAAAGCAATGTCAATAATATTAGATGAGATTACCGAGCTTCCTCCAATGTTCAAATGTCTAAGGCTTGAGTTTCTGCTGTTGGTATGTGAGAAATATTCATTAGATGCTCTACTAGACAATTTTTTTACGGCACTGAAAAAACTCAAAGTTTTAGTAATTCTGTCTCCACAAATCCCATCACTACCATCGTCACTTGGACTCCTGACAAGCCTCAAGACATTGTGTATAATGGGTAGCTGGTCGATTAAAAATATGTCTGTAGTTGGAAAGCTAGTGAATCTAGAAAATCTTAGCCTTTCTGATTACACTATGGTGGTGTTACCAGAAGAGATAGGAAACCTCAAGAAGCTCAGGTTGTTAGAGTTGAGGTACTGTAGCTGTCTCAGAACAATTCCACCAGGTGTCATCGCAGGCCTCCACAAATTAGAAGCATTATCCATGATACACATGGACGAATTCAGATGCGAGGTTGAAGAAGTTGGTAAAAAGAGAAGTAACGCAAGCCTCAAAGATCTGGAGTCTTTGTCCAAATTGACTACTTTAGAAATTAGCCTAGGAGAATTGGAGCTTATTCCTAGAAGCCTACGCCTTTGCTCGAAGTTGACTAGATATGCTATATATATCGATGTTCCTGCCTATTCTGTAGAATTTGATTGGCACAAATTTATGTGTCTCACACTCCCCATAGTAACTACTTTTTCAGACTGGCTTAGGGTGTGTTTGTTAACCCAAATTCAGTACTTAAAATGAATGTATTCAGCACTTATTAATTAAGTCCGTTTGATAACCAAAATTTAAACTCTCTGAACACGTTAAGTGTTCCTTAAAAATAGGCTACAATATTAAGTAGGAGACCCCGTACTTAATTCTGAAAGCTGAAAACGATCAGCAAAACCATCTTTAATAATATTTATAATATGACAATTATACCCTGAAATATTTTACAATCCTATTAAAACTCTAATTAGTCTTCTCTCCAAAACTCATAACCTATCTATTTTCCTCGTCGATCTCTCTTTTTTTTTTTTTTTTTTCTTTCCCTTGTCTTTTACAACAAAAATATACATACAAAATTATAATTACACACACACAACTACACACACAAATGCACACACTGCACAGACACAGTTGCACATAGACATACGCACTGCAGACACACATAGTTACACACATGGACTGCACACACACACACACATATACATTCACGGCGCACACCCATCTTGTTAATGAAATCTAATTTATTGTATTTTTTCAATATTATTTGATTAGTTATTAGTTATTATTATTTTTTATCAGGTATTATTATTCACTTATTGTGTTATTCAATTTGTTATTATTCACTTATTGTGTTATTTAAATCTTATTTATTGATTTATTTTAATCAAATATTTGTTAAATATAGACTAAAATATAATAATAGTGATTATGATTTATGTTATGATATATTTTATAAATATTTTCAAATTAAAGAGTGGAAGTGTAAAACTGAAAATTAATTTATTTTCAGACGTTAACTTTGTGTAGTTATCAAACAGTTTAGTTCAATTCAGTACTTAAATTTCAGTGGATACCAAACAGTCCACAAAATCAGCATTCAGCTTTCAGACTTTAGTTTTCAGCTTTCAGTTTTCAGATTTCAGCTTTCAGTTTTATCAAACACCACCTTAGTGAACGAATAAAGGAATATGAAGTTTTAAATTTGGAATCTGATGGTTCAAAGAGTGTAGTGAATAAGTTGAACTTGAACGGTTTTCTACACTTGAAGGAACTGAGGATTCAAAATTGTGGTAAGATGGAGTATCTTACTAATGCAATTGATGGGCGGCCCCCACCTAATATTGTTGTTTTTCCAATCTTGGATATACTTGATCTCAACTATCTGACTAATTTAATCGGGGTTTGTGGAGACCAACTTCCTGCGGCAGGGTCCTTTAGGGAGCTAAAAGAGTTGCGGCTAAGACAGTTACGTTCACTAACACATTTATGGAAGTGTCCGACTCAAAATGTTTGCCTTGGCAATCTCAGGTTGGTTTCTATAGACAAATGTGGGAGCTTGGGAAGTCTTTTATCACTCTCAATTGCTAGCGGTATGGCTCAACTTGAAGAACTTTACATAAGCAATTGTGGCAAGCTGGTAGAAGTCTTTTCAGATGAAAGTGGAGATGGAAATGTAACTAGCAAGATCAAATTTCCCAAACTAAAGAAAATAAAGCTAGTAAATCTACAAAGTCTCATTCGTTTCTGTGGAAGGATTGATGGCATTGAGTTCCCTCGATTGAATGAGTTGGAAGTTTCTTCTCTCCCAATGTTCATGGAATTCTACCCCAAAAGCTGCAATGACAATACTTGTGGGTTGCAATCACTTTTCGATCAAAAGGTACATACCTGCCTATACCCCGAATAAGTTAATTATTTCCTTTCTTTCTTTCTTTTTTCGAGGGATGGTGGTGGTGGAGAGTGCTTGGGTTGGAGCACAAAAACTTTCTTGTGGTTCAATGGTTAAAATTCAACTTAATAACCTTGATGTTTTTGTGAGTTCAAAACTTAAGTACAATCACTTGTACAACTACTATCAATTGTATGGCCTGCACCTACCTAGTCAACCCCTCGCTTACTCCCTCCCCCCAATTAATAGGGACTAAATTAAACAAGTAAAGCAGGCTAAATGCCTATAAAACATATTTTTTTTTTAAAAAAAAAAAAACAGAATAAAGCTAGCTAAATATATTTGACCTTTTTAAAATTTTTTGTTAGTTATGACAAATTTTGTGATCAACTTTTTCAATCCGCGGTTGGTAGGGACTCTCTTATACTTTGATTATGATTTGAAGTTTCAGAAATGAATGAAAGTTTTAGATAAAAATGAAGGCCTTGAAATTTGGCCAAATTCAATTAGAAAGAAAAAAACTCTTAACAAAAATATAGTTGAAGGGTCGGGGATCTGAACATAATATCTAATTTTTGTTTTGGAATAGGGTGCATGTAACATGTTACGAATTTTTGCAGCTTGTTTTTGGTAGCTTAGAGCGGTTGGAACTCGATCAATTGCAGAATGTGAGTGAGATATGGTGCAGCCAGATCCAAACTAGTTCGTTCAGTATACTTGAAGTACTGGAGGTTAATTCTTGCTACAGACACTTATACTATCCTTCCATGGCTAGGGCTCTCATGCACCTCCGACACTTGACAATAAGCTATTGCCAGTCGATGGAAGAAGTAGTTGTAAAGGAAGAAAAAGAAGCAGAGGACGAAATTATGTTCCCTCAATTGGAATATTTGGCACTTGTCGGTCTACCCAAGCTAAGGAGTTTTTTTCAGGTGAAACATGGGTTGGATCTTCCATCCTTAGATTACCTCTGCGTCTCTGGTTGCCCTGAATTGGAGGCCTTCTCTCTGGGAACCTTAAGCACGCCAAAGCTGAAGGCCGTTTTACCTGCTTATGGAGGTGTTTGGGTGCACGACATTAATACCACCATAAGACACATATATGAAAAGCAAAAGGTATGTGATTTTTATTTTAGATTATGCATGAACTATAAAATTTTAGACCCAAAATTTTAGAGGAGCAATGGCCGAGGAAGAAATTCTGAAATAGAGGGTCAAACCGAATACATTGATTCTTTTGGGTGAGGGCAACTTAATATCTTTTTGAACCTTATTACAAAATGAGTAATACTATTTGGACCTAAAAATATGACCTAATTTGATGACATAATGATGAGGTTTCAGTAGAACCATTAGATCAACACCAAGTTCCAATGTTTGATGGACCCTACAGTCAATCCAAATGTCATAGTGAATTAGGTCAGCAAATTAAGTCAGTAAATTAGGTCACAATAGCATTGCTCTTCCAAAATAACCTGAGTTGAATTTATGGTATCTGGATTGTATGTTAGGGATTTAATGTGTGCACTGTAACGAGTTTTTTACTTTTATATTTATTTATTAATTTTTTTTTTTGGGGGGGTTCCTATATTTTTATTCTTTGTATGTGTTATATATATATATATTGGATGTTAATGCATTTTGCCAGTTACGTTTACATATGTGTTATACTTGTAGTTGATTCCAAATTGAATTGTTTGCATAGGAATATATTGAAGCTAATGAAGGAGAAGCTAGTGAAGCAGATATCACTGAGGTGTTCAAAACATTATTTTTTTTCTTGGAAACCTTGCAGGGATTTAAATATGTTCCTCCGTCATTAGAGGAAAGTTCAACGGAACCAATTGTTCTAGACCAATCTTTCCAATCTTCAGAACAAGGGCCTCTAGTCCACCCTGAACTGAAACAAGCAAAGCCGAAGTTAAATGTGCATCAAATGACAAATCTTGAGAGTATTGAATATCTTACACAGTTCCCAGATGTTATAAGGCCCTTCATTGTCAGTGTCAGATGTCCCCGGAGATGGACATTGTGGGTTTCGAGTGGTTGCCAAGTTCATGGACTTGGAAGACAATGGTTGGAAGAAAGTGAGGAAGGATCTATTATATGAGTTGGAGACATTTGAAACTGATTACTTGCGAGTATTCTCTGGTGACAAACGTGTGGCTGAATTAAAGCACTCCACTCAATGTGAGGATGCTACTGTTGATAGAGACCACTGGTTGATAATGCCGGATATGGGACATTTGATTGCCTCATGCTATAACATTGTCGTAGTCCTCATATCAAGCAGACAATGTCTCACTTTTCTCCCCCTCCGTCAACAAGCACCTCCAGAAACAAGCCATCGGATTCTCGAATTAGGTTACATCAACTCAAGTCATTTCGTCGGACTTGAATTTACTCCAGACTCCCCTTTACCACCTGTGTCGAACCTATGGAATGATCATCACAATGAAGTGGCCAAAGGGTGGATTACTCCATATGTGAAGCGGATAGAGAAGTTCCAGGCTATGTTAGAAAGCAATACAAATGTTGCAACTGTAGAAAACCTTACAGCGTAGCTTAAAACAATGTTAGCCACTGTTTCTCACACCTGTAGAATATACATCTAACAACAAACACGTATTCTTCATTTACAAATTCACCATGATCTAATTAAGTTAAAAAAAGAGATATCAAATTAATTAAGTTACACTTGAACTTAACCCAAGATGCTACCTATAGCATGGGAAAGCAGTGGTTGCGATGAGTCTTGAAAGGAAAGCAGAGACTATGAATGCCAATGTCTACAAGGAGAATGAAACAAAAGCAAAATGATCTATTTCACACCTACAGATTTCTGGTTTTCCTGATTCAAAGGACAAACAAGCAAACTTTTGAATATGGTTGAGTACTTCTAACTGCATTTTCGTTGTAAAAACCAACAATGAAGGGAATCAGTCTAACCGTACCGCCATTATACTACACCAGTTCATTATGGTGTAATCAGAAGCAAACTACTTGACCTATTTTCAATAGTATCAGGGGCGGATCTATCATGGGGGCAGCTGCCCCCACTGCTATTTTAAAAAATCTGGGTCTATTAGAAAATTTGAGAAATTTAGCATTATTTAGAACTTGCCCCATTGAAAAGTTTGTAGAAAAATAGGGTAGGTTTGCATTTTAAAAAATAATTGGGATTCTATTATAGATTTAACAATTAGACGTGAACTTTTCATACAACTCTACCTTTAATCTCCAATTTCCTCTCTTCCTTTGGCAACTATAGGTGGCACTAGAGTCATGTCGTGGAACTTCAACTTCTCATTGATTTTTTCTTTTTTGCAAGAATCCATATTCAAGAACTCATGAAATTCAGGATCTTAGGTTTCAACTCCTTTAATTAAACAAAACCCATATTCTTATAAACACAAATTTGTGAACAATAATTTTAGAAATTCTGAACACCTACAAGACAGAACGAATTAAGAAAAATCATCACCCAGAATTTCATTGCCTCCAAGCAGGAAATAATGTGCTTGGAAAGATCATGACACACCTAGGATAATTAACTAAATTTGCAAACCATTTTTTAGGTTTTGCTGGTAGATGCAACAGGTAACCATAGCAAGGTTGACTTGGTTCATACAATCTTCTAACTGTTGGCTGTAATTTCAGCCTTTGTATATTTGTGATAGATAAAACAAAGACAATATAACTTAGTCTTTTTGGAATAGTTTTTCATACATGTATTTCATATCTTCAACATACATATAGGTTGCAAGATACATCTTGACCACTCACTTTCCTAGACCATTAACCACATAACAAGACCCAAGACATGACCCCTTGTGTTCCCAAGTCAACTAGATACACTTAACAACAAAGTATTATCTAGTATTCTATTTTTAACACTCTCCCTTAATGCTTTGTTGTTGTATTCCCAACATGTCTCTTAGAAACTCGAACTTATCTTTAGGAAGTGCTTTGGTAAAAATGTCCGCCACTTGATCTTCGGTCTTGCAATATTTGACTTGAATCCCTTCATCTTCCACGGCTTCTCAAATAAAGTGATGCTTGATTGCAATGTGCTTAGTTCGGCTATGATAGACGGGATTCTTTGTCATGGCGATAGCTGATTTATTATCGCATAAAATTGGAGTTGCTTCACCTTGCTTTTCACCAATATCTTCCAAGATTCTTCTTAACCAAATTGCTTGAGAAGTAGCCAATGATGCTGAAATATATTCAGTTTCAGCTAATGATTGTGCCACACTTTGGTGCTTCTTCGACACCCATGAAATTACACTGGAACCAAGTGAGAATGCATAGCCCGAAGTTCTCCTCATATCGTCAATATTTCCGACTCAATCACTATCACAAAATCCAAGTAACTTGACATCAATTTTTCTTTCAAACATAATCCCAAAATCAAGTGTTCCTTGAATATATCTCAACACTCTCTTTGTTGCCCCAAAATGAATTTGGCTTGGTTTGTGCATAAACCGAGATAACAAACTTGTAGCATACATGATGTCCGACCTTTTAGCTGTGAAGTACAAAAGACTTCCAACCAAGCTTCTATAAAAAGATGCTTCAACTTCTTTAGTTCCATCATCTTTTAACAACTTTTCATTCACAACCAAAGGTGTAGCCACCGATTTGCAATTTCTCATCTTAAATTTTTCAAGAAGAGTTTTTGCATACTTCATTTGACAAATAAAAACTCCATCTTCTTGTTGATAAATTTCAATGCCCAAGAAATAATGTAGAAGTCCCAAATTACTCATTTCATATCTTTTCATCATCTCACTTTTAAAATCTTCAATCATTTTTTGGTCATTCCCGGTAAAAACCAAGTCATCAACATAAAGAGACACAATGAGAATACCGGTATTACCTTGCATTTTGATGTACAAGGTTGGCTCACTTTTACTTCTTTGAAATCCATTTGTATTGAAATAGGAATCAATCTCACTATACCATGCTCGAGGTGCTTGTTTCAGCCCGTACAAAGCCTTTTTTAGCTTGTACACTTTTCCTTCTTTACCATTGACCGCAAAGCCTTGTGGTTGCTCTACATAAGCTTCTTCTTTTAACACACCATTCAAGAACGCTGATTTTACATCTAATTGATGAAGAAACCAACCCCTTTGTGAAGCAAGAGCAATAAGAAGCCTTATTGTATCAAGTCGAGCAACCGGAGCAAAAGTCTCTTAGTAATCGACACCGGGCTATTGTGAATACCCCTTTGCTACAAGCCTCGCTTTATTCTTTTGAATTGAACCATCCGGATTAAGCTTCGTTTTGTAAATCCACTTCACCCCAATGACCTCTTTATTCTTTGGCTTTTCCACCAACTCCCAAGTGCTATTTTTCTCAATCACACAAATTTCATCTTCCATTGCTTTCTTCCAAGTATCTTCTTTGATTGCTTCTTCAAATCTTTCGGGTTCAACCACACAAAAATTGCATCTAGCATACACATCACTAAGACTTCTCATTTTCCTTGGAGTTGAACTTGGAGATAAAGTGCTTGAACTTGTGGAAGTAGAAGGAGATAAAGGAGAGTTAAGTGTTGGAGACATTTGTGGTGGAACTTCAACTTCTTCATTTTCATTTTCATGCTCAAAGCTTCCATAATCTTCATTTGCTACAACCACTTGATTTTGAACATTCTTTTCTTTCCAATTCCAAGTATCTTTCTCATTAAAGAGAACATCTCTACAAATAATCACTTTGTTTCTCTTCAAACTAAAGAGTCTATAACCCTTTGATTTAGAGCTATAACCCACAAAAATACATTTTTCACTACTTTCATCAAACTTGTACCTCACTTCTTTAGGAACATGTGCAAAACAAATGCACCCAAAAATCTTTAAGTGATTCACCGACGACTTCCTTCCACACCAAGCTTCAATTGGAGTTTGGTTTTCCAAAGCTTTTGTTGGACATCTATTCATCAAGTAAACCGCCGTGTATACCGCTTCGGTCCAAAATGATTTAGGTAACCCCTTCTCATAAACCATCGATTTAGCCATCTCAACAATGGTTCTATTCTTTCTTTCGGCCATTCCATTTTGTTGTGGAGTATACCCAACCGTCAATTGCCTTTCCATACCAATGTCTTCACAAAACTTATTAAATTCATTAGAGTTGTACTCACCACCTCTATCACTTCTTAACAACTTAATGTAGTATCCACTTTGCCTTTCAACAAACTTATGGAACTTCTTAAATACTTGAAAAACTTCAGATTTTTGTCTCATAAAATAAACCCAAGTCATTCTTGAAAAATCATCAACAAAGATTATGAAGTATTTGTTACCTCCATGAGAAAGTGTTATTGACGGTCCCCATACATCGGTGTGAACAAGCTCCAACGGTGATTTGGCTCTCCAAACTTTTTCTTTTGGAAAAGGATCTCGATGATGCTTTCCAAGTGCATATCTTTCACAAATTTCTTTAACTTCTTGTATAGATGGCAATCCATAAACCATGTTCTTTTGTTGTAGGATCTTCAAGCTTTGAAAGTTCAAGTGCCCAAATCTTCTATGCCAAAGCCAAGAATCATCAACAACTTCCATCTTCAAAGAAACATTGTTTGAATACCAAAAAAATGAGAGGAAAATTTCTGTTTTTCTCCATCTCAATTTTTGCTATAAATTGTTTTTTCTCCCCACAATCATAGATCATGCAAGAGTTGTCTTCAAACACCACGGAGTACCCATGCTCTACAAGTTGACCAACACTCAACAAATTTTGTTCCAAGTCCGGTACTAACAAAACATCTTGGATGTATTTTGTTCCTCTCTTTGTTTCAATAGCAATGGTTCCCTTGCCTTTTGCTTGAACCATGACACCATTTCCCATCCTTACTTGAGAATTAGAAGTGGTGTCCATGTTCACAAAAATATTATCATCACCAGTCATATGGTTACTACAACCACTATCAAGATACCATACATCATTCCTTTGCTCGGACATTGCTTGACAAGCATAGAACATGTTTCCACTACTTTCTTGCTCTTCGGAAAAATTAGCTTGTTGATTATTCTTGAACCGGCAATCTTTTTGCAAATGACCAAACTTTTTGCAATTAAAACATTGAGGCTTTCCACGAAACCAACAATCTTTATCAACATGACTTGATCTTTTACAAATTCCACACTTTTGTTGAGTGGATTCTTCATTTGATCTTCTTTCAAAATTTCCTATTCCTCTTCCTCTTGAATTTCTTCCACTTCCTCTTCCTCTTCCAAATATTCCCCCTCTAAAAGATTCACCTTTAGATTGATTGGAACTCGAGGATTCATGACTTTTGGAGTTAACATTAAGCTTGGATTGAAAAGCACTCTCAACAGATTTTTCGGCGTGCCTACTCAACCTTTGCTCAAATGCTTTAATAGAACCCAATAATTCTTGAACACCCACAGAAGAAATATCTTTGGTTTCTTCAATGACGGAAACAATAAAATCATATTTTTCTGGCAAACTAATCAAAATTTTCTCAACAATTCTTGAGTCCAAAATTTGATCTCCATAAGTTTTCCTTTGATTTACAATCTCCATAAGTCTAGAGAAGAAATTATTTAAGGATTCATTCTCTTTCATTCTACTATTCTCAAAATCTCTTCTCAAGGATTGTAGTTTCACGGCTCTTACCTTCGTAGTATAACGATACTCATCTTGTAAAGTGTCCCATGCTACCTTTGATTTTGTAGCATTAATAATTCTTGAAAAATTTGTGTCCGTTACTCCTTGATGAATCAAGTGAAGAGCCTTTGCATCCTTCTTCTTGTTTTCCTTTAATTGGTTCCTTTGAGCCATTGTCATCTGCGTTGCCATCTCTTCGGTTGCATCTTCATATCCAATTTCAATCAAATCCCAAAGATCATAAGAGAGAAATATAGTTTTCATCTTGACACACCAATAATCATAATTTTCACCATCAAAGACGGGAAAAGGAGGTTGTTGTGCACCGGTAGACATGTTGATTCCACTTGCCATTTCGATCTTCTTCACTAGGACTTTGTTTATCCAACGAGAAATTTCACGCCTAGCTAGTTAGAATCGAACTAGCTCTGATACCACTTATGTTGGTTGTAATTTCAGCCCTTGTATATTTGTGATAGATAAAACAAAGACAATATAACTTAGTCTTTTTGGAATAGTTTTTCATACATGTATTTCATATCTTCAACATACATATAGGTTACATCTTGACCACTCACTTTCCTAGACCATTAACCACATAACAAGACCCAAGATATGACCTCTTGTGTTCCCAAGTCAACTAGATACACTTAACAACAAAGTATTATCTAGTATTCTATTTTTAACAATTCCATTTTTAACACTAACTTGATCTCTTTTCTCTTATTTTTCATTCTTCCTTCAGTGCTCTTAGAGGTTTTGACAAGCATAATTTCAAGTAGTGAGCTATAGAGGTTATAGAAGGGATATAGGAGCAGAGCTAGTGAAGCCTTATGTTAGGATGTTGCAGAATGATAAGAGATTTGGTCGAATTTCGAAGTCCACTAACTTTGGTAATTTCAGCCTTGTTGTTGGACAAAGAACAACCGAAGCTTAAGTTTTGTGAGAAAGGACAGGCTTTTAATTCGAACTCCAGGACTCTCTCTTTCTCTGTATGTACAAGTGCTCGCGAGCGCGTCTGTGCAAGTGTGCATGTGTGTGTATGTGCAAGTGTGTGTGTGTGTATGTGCAAGTGCGTGTGTGTGGTGTTTCTGTGCCCAACACAGCACTAGTAAAAACTTTTCAGTCATCCTATGCCAGAATGTCTTAGGTGCATGATAGTATATGGAGATTTCAGACTTTCTCAAAGCAAAGGAGCTGCAAGAAGGGGTATGAAATATAGAAGATGAGATCTGTAAGGCAGAGACCAGAGGAACATCATGTAGTTGCCAACTCATTGCTATCCCCTCTCAAGACCCCCCTTAAAGACAACCAAATTGTGCTAACCAAAGTCCAACATCAATTTCAATCCCGATCTTAGGATCCCAAATTTCAGAAGTCTCCCAAGCCAGATCTAAACATATATGGAGCTCAGGGCCCAAAATATTGCCACAATATCTACCATAGAACTTCCCATTTTTAAGGCTTAGCCATTTGAATAGGCAGATTTAATCATAGTGTAGCTCAATTAATTTCGGGATCTACATATCAAATCAAGAAAACACCCAAAAATTTATAAACTTTCTTATTCAGTTCAGGTAGCACCAACACTTGTATGACTATTAAATGGTCGCGAATACTAGAATAGTACCACTGTGGTTTTTTTTTCTTTCCTGTAAGTAAAATGAGGAACAAAAAAGCCATCAAATGAGGCGAACCTAAGTACATTCGAAGTCCAAAAGAAGGAAGAAAGAAATCCAAAGGAACCCAAAAAAACTGTCCTAAACCTCTACAATTGAACCATATTTACTTAACACCAAAAAAATTAAGCACTCAAACAATAAGCACTTCATCTAGTTACTAGCCAGTGCGACTCCCTTCCTCTACTCCTCTGCTTCCATTGCTCCACATCAGGCATAGAGGAACGACAACCTTGGCATCTCGATTTCTTCTATATCCCTAGATAGTGTGCAAGTGCTACTCCATCATAAAAAAAAAACTGGCAGTACTACAGGGGAGGCTGAAATTTATCATGAAATCTATAGCAGCATCAACATATGGGCCAAAGAATGCCTTTGCATAAAACACCAAGTCAATTCTACACTAGAAAGGTTGGGGCAAATATTAATTTTTCTCTTCTTTTTTATGATATTGATAAATAAGGATGGGCCAGATTCATACCTTAGATAACCCACCGACTACCACACCAGGTATTCCATTGAAGAAGTTAAGGACATGAAGTTTGCCAATGTGGTGTGTGAGGGACACAATTAGAGTGAAGGTCTTAACTTGGTGGAGCTGCTGCAGACGTGGGTGTAGGTCAGTGTGAGAATAAGGGGCCTCGTCCTAGCCTCATCCTTAAGCCTTGCTATGAGAATTGATACTCCACCCCTTATTGAACCTAGAGTGCTATTGTGCCTTTACTTTTTTTAATATATATAATAAGGCGCTTTTCTATTTATTTTTCAAAGTCAAGCAAGAAGCCTTTCGCTGCTCTAGAAATATCAGGTTCTCACAACAACTCTCAGGGCAAACTCCATAAGTTGCAAAAGGCCCAACCATATTTGTAACAAATTGTTGAACAAGGCGGAAAGGAAAACAAATTTGATGTTGATTATGTACTACTATAGGAGAGGAGCAGAAGCAGCTCAGCATAATGTTTAAAAAATGAAGAACCACGCTAGTATTCAGTTTTCCAAAAGATGAACCTTATCAAGGCCCATAAGCTTATAACACAACAGTAAACAATTGCATACTCTACTGAAGCCTATAAAAGCAAATTATAGGATACAATAAGAGCAAACAAACTAAATAAAATAAAAGTTCAAAGAGCACACTGCATCATTTGACGAATGGAATTGAATAAATAACACACAAAGGATATTCAAAGTCACACAAAAGCTATTTAGTTTACTGTCTAGCCCTATATGGAGCACCAGTAATAAAACATTCTTGCTTCACAATCAACATCGTTTGGGCCATAAATGCTCTCAGCCAATAATATGTGGAATGGAACAGAAATATAAAGGGCTTCTGAAGAATATAGCCAACAATGAAACAAGGAACTCTATTATGCCATCGGAAAGAAAGCTGAAGATATTCAACATAAACAAGTATTAATCAAGCTTGAATGGCAATATATGTCTCCAGGACAAGATATAGCCGGCGAATGCAAATCATGTGCCCTTGAACACGTCCTGTTCTTAGTATCTGCAATCCAGGTTGGATAAATATTTAGCAACAATGAATTTAGACCCAAAGTTTGTCCACTGTTCTACTGTGTGACAGCTAGGAACACACTGATGTTTTCAGAACCGGCTGAATGCACACATCATGACTCACAGGGTGACACTTTTGTGTAATTCCCTTTGTGAATCCCAAAACAAAGCCTGTAAGTTTCCATGGGATGGAAGATAAGGACTACTAAGGCATTAGTGTCATATATTACACATAAGAATCTTATCTAGCCATAAGTTTTTTAATTGGACAAATCACTTGCAAACTATTGTGACTTCAGAATTTTAGTTTATAAATATTAGAAGTGATTAAAGGTATATGGTAAGCATTACAAGAAAGTCTAATTGACTAGTAGTGGACTAAAAATGACTGACCTTTATGTTTTCCTTCCTTCCCGTTCTTTTGAAGCTCGTACACACTGTCAACTATCACCTTCTGCTGCTCTGCATTGAAAACACCAGTGTGCTCCTCAAGTCCAGCAACAACGTTCATCATTTTCTCATTAACGATCTCTATTCTTCCAAAGTCTTTCTTCCCCTTGATCTCCTGAAACCGCATATACTCACTTTGCTCCACATGATAGTAGCACCCTTGACCAATCAGCAGGCACTAGTGAATCACTCTTTTGACTCATTGAGGGCCCAGAAAGGGTCTCCGACCACCAATTCTCTCCATCCTCCCAACTACCCAATGAATTCGTATCTATGTTCTGCACAACAAAAAAAAAAAAAAAAAGAAGAAGAAGAAGAAGAAGAAGCTGAATTTATGTTTGTTGTAACACTCGTATCCAACTATGTCTTTTTGACTCCCAAATGGATTCCTGTGATAATATTCTTGATTGTCATTATATTCATTATAATATATATCCTTTGGAGTTGAGACAATAATATAGTAAAAAAGTTTGATGATACCCTAAGCCGAGCACTTAAGCCTCATGGAATTTTCTTTAAATCATCACACTATATCTATAAGCAACTTACTGAATTTGAAACAAAACTACTCATCACAGACCTATAATTGTTTTTGATAGAAGAAGATGTCGTATCTCATGTTTTAGAAGAATTTCATTTTTGGCACTTTAATAATGATAGAAGCCAAATGAAACACATCATCATTGCAAATAAGTTAATCATCAGCAGAATTTAAAACATAAGTTGCAAGTAAAATATTCAACGCATGAATTCTTTTGTAGAAATGTCATATGACTCATACTTGCACACGAGGAGAGCATTTGTGGAAGCCACAAGTGCAGATCCAGCCACAAGTGTAGATCCATCTGCTTCAACTTTAATTATGTAAACCTAAACGCAGGTTGAGCGAAGTAATATAATTCTCGGAATACCGAGGTCGAACCCTCAAGGAATTGCAACAAAAAAGCAATCATACAAAAACTAAAACAAACTTAAAAATAGATGATCAGTTCAGAGATGTGTCGAGAGGAGAAAATTGATTTAGGTAATTAAAACAGTAATAAATATACTAGAACATCATGTACTCCCTCTCAATTCCATACAATAATGATTAAAGAATCAAACCTTAACTTGAAATAAGAATCAGATGTCGGTTGATTCAAGTAACAAATCAAGAAAGAAAACCAAAAGTTATAATCAACAGATTATTTAGGAACCTAAATAACCGTCCAATTATATTATTTTACGAAATAATGATAATTACCTCAAGCGTAGAATAATCAGTTATTTACTCGCAGGGAAATTCAAGCAATTGATGTACATGGCACAACAACTCAAGGATTTTTACAGAGCAAAAACTTTGCTAAAAGATCAGAAGTTAAATTAACAAAACATCATAAATCATTCAAATCAGAATCAATAACGTTACCATACTTCATTGAGAGGTTCTCCCCTAACTCTAGTTTAGCCTTCTAGCCAAACATGATCAACCAAAAATAAAACTAAAAATAAAAGAATTCTTCAAAACCAAGCTCTCCCAATTACAAGATCCTCAACTCCTATTTATAACTTTATTCCTCCAAAAGATTGTCTTGCATTGAAACTCTTAATCTGGCGTTGGCATACCAACACACGCGTCCGGACGCGCATTATTCAACCGTCCGGATGCGACTTCCAGTATACTCCTTCTTCAGCTTCTTGCCCTTCTGCGACCTGCGTCCAGACGCGTATATTTCCCTCGTCCGGACGCGTATTCCAGTATGCTTCCTCCTAAGCTGTGCTTCATCTTTCCTTACTTTCTTCCAATTTTATGCTATTCTCCTACAAAATAAACATAACTTATCTTTTATTAACATAGCACCAAATCTTAAATAATCTCCCATATTTATCAAACTTTCATAACTAAATAATTAATCCTTCCCAGTAATAAATGTAAATATTGGACCTCAATCACACCCCCTAATGCAGACCTTGCTAGTCCCTAGTAAGGCAAACAACAAAAACAGAAACTCTAACTAAAAACAAAACAAAACAAAACCACTTTCGTAGGTTTCACGATTGCATTTAGCATATGCAACAAGCCTTTAAACCCCTAGGTTCCCCCTAGTGGACGAGTATAGTCTCGTGAGGGTTTCCAGAGATGACACCCACAAACATCAACCTGTAATCAAATATCTGAATAATAATTTTATAACACAAATTACTACCACAATATAAGAATTCTAAGATGCAAAATTTTTTTATAAGCACATGCAAAACAAAATACAGAACTCTACGTTATATAAATGTATGCACTTATCATATTCTCATATAAACTCGTGTGTAATGTGAATTAACTATACCAAGTCAATAACTTATCCGATAATCACCTCTACAACTATCAACTATTCGTCTCAATGCCAAATCTCACTGGATAATTCACTCATAAAAGATTCTCTCAGATTATAGTGACTATTCCCTCAAATATCACATGTGAGAAGAAGATATTTAAGTCAAAACAAAATAATGCTCACATGTCTATTAAAATAATTGTAATCCAAAAGAAAAGGATTTGACATAATCTCATGAAAGGAAATCAACACACAATAAATAAATAATCACCATTCTCTTCCTTATTCACACAAGTCCTGCATTCATCACTCTTGAGATCAAATATGTCTTTATTTACGGTTGTAATGGGGCATTGGGATTAGGGTTTTGAAACGAAGGATATTCAGGAATTCAAAAGACTATCCCGAGAGAACATATACATTACACACCCAAACTTCTTTCCATAGCCTTTTACTCTCTATCATTTCGAAGCACAATTTACACAACTTGCTCATATTTTTTTCAAAACTCATGCTTGCTATAGTTTTCTCTTTTTTTTTTTTTCAATCTGTTTTTTTCACAGCTAGACGTATTGTCATTCATTTTTTTTTTTTCAACTTTTTTTTCCTCTTTTTTTTTAAGCAAGACATCTAATGCAGATATTCACAAGTATGCAAAACCCCCTTTTTATCATCTTTTCTCAACCAACATCTCCCAAATTACATAAACAATAAAGAGCTTAATCTCGGGATAACCAAGGGTAAAGGATTTTTTTTTTTTTTTATTAGCTTGGTTATTATATGTTGGGTATAAGAAATAAAATTTTACTTCACAAGCTCAATCATGACTTCTAGGGATAATAATATTCAAAGAATAAGGTTTAGGCTCAAATAATATCAAAGATGACCTAAAATCATATCTCAAGAGTTTTCGACAACACACTACCTCATGCAAATAATTTAAAGTAAAACAATCATTCACAATATTGGTGTCGAGCAAAACAAAAATAATGAGAATATTGAAGGAGATTAGCTGAATAAAAATATTCTTTATTGAGTAAATGTAAATAACCCTCCAAGAAAGATTGGATCAAAACTTACTATGGTTTTTATGCATCTCCACTATATGTTTCAAATTCTCAAGGTAAAATACCTAACAAATTTTCAACTTGGTAAAGTCTAAAGTGCACAAATTGTGAGTTTTTATAAGAACATGATACGAGATACAAAAATATATAATAAAGCTCTATGTGATGCTTAAACAATTGTAAATTTAAAGTTACACAATTATTTCTATATTGTGGTGTCAAATTATGCATAAAGTTGTTATTTAGATATTTGATAGCACAACTGAACAAACTATGCATTTCATATAATATTTAAAATTTTTGTACAATGCATAACCCAAAAGATAAAAGAAATCAAGCCTAACAAAAATATACCCAAAATAGGCTTTGATTTCTACAGATGACTTGAAAGAAAATGAAGAAAAGACCATCAAACTCGGGACCTAGACGAAACGCGCTAAGACGAGGGGCCTGCTTGACTCTGAGAACTCTGCCCTAAGCCCCTCATCTGAGCCCTCAACTCTCTCATCTCCCTCTGACCTCTCAACAACTCAAAAAAAATTTCCTGTCAGTCCTGGGATCAATATCCTCATCCACTGGCAAATCCAAATCCTCATCGAAATTGAGGAACTGATCCCACTGCTCCTTACCTAGCCCCATCCCCTCAAGTGCAGCTTGCTCACCACCTAGACCTCTCTCTCCTGATACAGGTCTCGCCACTCTGGCTCTTTAAAAGAGAACCAGAGTTGAGCACTACCACTTTCTTGGCTCGCTCCATGGTAGCATCAATTACTACCCCAGCCTGCTAACACAATGTCGTGACCATGCCGGCAAAAGGAAGAAATGGTTTTTTCTGGTCCACTATGGCTTTTAGCATTTTGGCAAAAATTAGTGAAGGAAGTTCGATGGACTTCCCAGTCCCCATGGCATACAATAGACGAGCACGATCAGGGTAAATGTGGTTGTTCCTCAGTAAAGGGTAAAATTCGATACTGATATTAGATTCAGTATCTTATACTTATTAGTCAGATCACCCTGCTGAAGATACCGAAGGTTAGAAGTCCAGACAAATTCATCATCCCCCAGTAACTCCCGGCCAACCTCATCTCCGAAATAGTTATGGGGATAGTCTGGGTTGGCCACCCGAGTCTGAGTCATTCCAATCAACCTAGCAATGGCTGTAGCATCCACCTTGACATTTTTACCACGAACATAGGTACGGATTAGACCGTTCCCATAGTCTTCGGCATTGCAGTAGAACTCTCTCTCTAAAATGGGGATGCACAGCCATTCTCTCCCCATAAAAACGGCCCACCTCCTAGATGTGATTATGTCCCGAACCCCAAGTCTGGAAAAGTCTTCTTGTTCAACTTTTCTTTCACATACAATGGGCTTGGTGGCATAATATTTAAAAAACTTTACCCGTTCTTCTAAATCCTGAAACCGAATGGGGTCAAAAGTGTTGTCCTCCTCCTCATGTTGCTCCTGAGTGCTAGATCTCGGTCTCTTAGATGTGGAGGCCCGTGGTGGTGCCATAGCATGGACGTAATAAGGAGAACAAATATAGAGGAGGCGGGAGGAGTTTGTATTTCGGTTAGGAGGAGTGTAGGGTAAGAAATTCGATCAAACTCTTAGTATTTATAAATTTTCACACGCGTCCAGACGCATGATGTAGTCCCATCCAGACGCGCCTCAACAACCGCCTTAATTAGCCTTAAAAAGCACGCGTCCAGACACGTGATCAGGTCTCGTCTGGACGCGCCTCTGGAATTTGAAACGGTTGGTCTTTGCGTCCGGACGCATGATGGAGTTCTGTCCAGACGCGTGTTCCAGAGAGTTCAGGCTCTTTGGTCACATCCGGATGCGCTTTCCAGTAGGTTTTGTTCTATGTTCTTGCGTCTGGACGCGATTTCCAGTGAGTTGATCCTTCTATACTTGAAAAAATTATCACTTTTTTCACCTCTTTTCTCCCAAGTGGATACATTTTACTCCTAAAAATTCCTAAAGACTCAAAAAGACTTACAAAGCTAATTTTTTTTTTTAGATGCATGTGCATAGTATATCGATCAATCAGTATGCTCCTACCCCCTCCCCCCCCACTCAAAAACTTACATTATCCTCAATGTATGAATAAACATATAACAAAATATGGGAAAAGAAGATTATACCGGATGCGCTTATACTGTGCATTTGAATCTGCAATATTTCCAAAAAATAAAAGAAACACTATGCAATAATATACATTAAAATACACAAAATTGTTAGAGAGGAATCATTCGTAGTGGGGATCCACCAATTCGATGGATTTCACTTCAACTATACCTTCTTCTAAGAACGGTTTCAGTCGCTATCCGTTAACCTTAAAGCTGTTCCCATTGATGGGATTTTCAATCTCAATTGTGCCATAAGGAAATACTTCTTTAACAATATACGGCCCGCTCCATCTAGTACGAAGCTTTCCTTTGAAGATATGTAGTCTAGAATTATAAAGAAGAACTTTCTGTGCAGGTGTAAAGGTTTTACGCAAAATATTCTTATCATGGAACACCTTCATTCATTCTTTGCTAATTTTAGAATTCTCATATGCCTCATTCCGGATCTGCTCAAGTTCATTTAGTTGTAATTTTCGCGAGGTGCCAGCTTTGTCAAAACTAAAATTGGCATCTTAATAGCCCAGTATGCCTTATGTTCTAGTTCCACAGGTAAATGACAAGCCTTTCCGTACACCAATCTATACGGAGACATGCCAATCGGGTTTTTGTATGCAGTACGGTATGCCCATAATGCATCTATTAAGCGTAACGACCAATCTTTCCGATCAGGGTTAACCGTTTTTTTCCAAAATGTATGAAATTTCCCGATTGGCTAGCTCTGCTTTACCACTTGTCTGGGGATGATAGGGGGTTGCAATCTTATGTGTTACTCCATATTTTTTCATTAAAGCTTCAAAAATTTTATTACAAAAGTGCAATCTCCCATCACTGATAATGGCCCGAGGTATACCAAATCTAGACATAATATTTTCTTTTAGAAATTTTAAAACAACTTTATAATCATTTGTCCGACTTGGTATAGCTTCGACCATCTTGGAAACATAATTTACTGCCACTAGAATGTACATATATCCAAAAGATGGGGGAAAGGGTCCCATGAAATCAATGCCCCAGCAATCAAAAATTTCTATTATCAAAACTCGATTATGGGGCATCATATTTCTACGGGTTAATCCCCCTAGTTTTTAACATCGCTCGCAAACCTTACAAAAATTATATGAATCTTTAAAAATTATCAGCCAATAAAAACCACACTGCAAAACCTTTGGGCCTCCACATGCTCCTAAATGACAAAAAGATAGAATGCTACTTACCTCATCATCAGGCACACATCTCCAGATAATCTGATCTAAACAATATTTGAAGAGGTATGAGTCATCCCAGAAAAACTTTCTGACCTCAACTAAGAATTTCCTCTTATCCAATGTAGTCCAAGCTGGTGGCATGTTACCTGTAACAAGAAAATTCACAATATCAGTAAACCAAGGTATTGAAGAAATTGCCAACAATTGTTCATCAGGAAAAGTGTCCTTGATCGGCACTGTCTCTATGGGCTCATCATTCACAAGTCTAGACAAATGGTCGGCCACTACATTTTCTACTCCTTTTTTATCCTTAATAGTTAAGTCAAATTCTTGAAGTAAGAGGATCCACTTTAGCAGTCTTGGCTTAGTATCCTTCTTAGTTAATAAGTATTTAAGAGCTGCGTGGTCTGTGAAGATAACAATAGGTGACCCTACTAAGTATGACCTAAAATTGTCCAGGGCAAACACTACTGCTAGTAATTCCTTTTCTGTGGTAGAATAATTCATCTGTCATTGTTTAAGGTTCTACTAGCATAGTAAATGACATGTGGCTTTTTCTCACCTATTTGCCCTAAAACTGCCCTTATAGCATAATCATTGACATCACACATGATTTCAAAGGGAAGACTCCAATTTGGGGGTTGCATAATTGGAGCAGTGATGAGCATGTCTTTTAGCTTATCGAAAGCCTCTTGGCATAACTCATCCCACTCAAAAGGTATATATTTCCCCAGGAGATTGCAGAGTGGTCTAGATATAGAACTAAAATCTTTTATAAATCTTCGATAGAAACCAGCATGACCCAAGAAAGATCTAACATCCTTAAGGGTTTTGGGAGAAGGTAAATTAGCAATTAACTCAATCTTAACTCTATCTACCTGAATTCCCTCAGATGAGACAATGTGACCAAGAACAATTCTCTTTTGAACCATAAAGTGACATTTTTCCCAATTAAGCACAAGGTTTTTTTCTTCACATCGTATAAGCACTTTCTACAAATTTGTCAAACATTCATCATAAGCATCACCAAAGACAGTAAAATCATCCACGAAAACTTCAAGAAAACGCTCTACCATGTCACTGAAAATACTTAGCATGCACCTTTGAAAGGTCGCAGGTGCATTGCAAAGTCCAAAGGGCATCCTTCGATACGCAAAAGTACCGAAAGGGCAAGTAAATGTGGGGCGTGTTTGGTTAGCATCTGCAAAACAGTTTTTTGTTCTCAAAATTTTTAAAACACCCAAAACCTGTTTGTTTAGCTTTTTTGTTCTCAAAATTTTCGAAAAAAATGGGATTTGAGACACAAAAATAGAAAACAAGCTAGGCTTGTTTTCTGAGTTTTATTTGGAAATTGTGAAAACACGGAAAACTGAAGAACCTATTTACTGTGCACTTAACATAAAAGCATTTTTTTTTTTTTTTTTTGCATTCGTTTCCCTGACCTCTCTCTCTCTCTCTTGCCGACACCATGGATCGGTGACTGGAAGCACAGATCCGGTGACTTGAAGCACAGATCCGACAACTGGTGGTGGTTGTCGGTGTTGGGTGTTAGGTGGTGGTTGTGGGTGTTGGGTGGTTCTCGGTTTGGGTGGTGGTGGTGGTGGTTGTGGGTGTTGGGTGGTTCTCGGTTTGGGTGGTGGTGGTGGTGTGGGTGTTGGGTGGTTCTCGGTGTGGGTTGGTGGTGGTGGTTGTGGGTGTTGGGTGGTCTCGGTTTGGGTGGTGGTGGTGGTTGGGTGGTTCTCGGTTTGGGTGGTAGTGGTTGTGGGTTGGTGGTGGTTGTGGGTGTTGGGTGGTTGTTGGTTTGGTTGGTGGTCTTGGTGTTGGGTGGTTCTCGGTTTGGGTGGTTGTGGGTTAGCGGTGGTTGTGGGTTGATGGTGGTTGTGGGTTGAAGGTTGTTGTGGGTTAGCGGTGGTTGTGGGTGGTCTTGATGCACAGTGAGAGAGAGAGAGACAGAGACAAAGACGGAGAGAGATGGAAATTGGAAATTATTGTCCAAACAAATTTTATAATTTTGGTTCTTTAAAACTATTTTCAAAAATATATAACCAAACAGGTTTTGTGATCTAAAAATTTTTAAAAACACTTTCTTAAAACTCTTCTCAAAAATAGTTTTCAGATACTGTTTTTGAGATGCAAACCAAACAGGCCCTGGTTTTCTCTTGGTCTTCTAGGGCAATTTCAATCTGGTTATATCCCGAATAGCCATCTAAAAAACAGTAGTACATATGCGATGCTACCCTTTCTAAAATTTGATCCATGAAAGGTAAAGGGAAGTGATCTTTTCTAGTTACAGAATTTAATTTTCTGTAGTCAATGCACATTTTCCAACCAGTGACTGTCCTAGTTGGTACAAGTTCATTATTCTCATTAGCAACTACAGTGACTCTAGACTTCTTAGGAACTACTTGTGTAGGACTTACCCACTTGCTTTCTGCAATAGGGTAAATTATTCCTACATCTAACAATTTTAGCACCTCATTCCTTACAACTTCTTTCATATGTGGATTTAGTCTTCGTTGCATCTCCCTAGATGTTTTAGCATTATCCTTCAAATAAATCTTATGAGTGCAAACCAATGGACTAATTCCTTTTATATCAGCTAATGTCCAACCTATAGCATTTCTATGCTTTCTAAGAAGTTGTAGCAACTTACCTTCCTGTGCTGAATTTAACTGGGAAGAAAGTATTACCGGATATGTCTCATCATCTGCCAAAAATGCATACTTTAACTCTACCGGTAGTTGCTTCAAGTCAAGCTTGGGAGTTTTAACACTAGATGGGGTTGGTGGATTTGTTCTTAGTGGGAGCTCCTCAAATTTTGGTCTCGACTCTCTTATTTCAAGTACCTGTGAAGAATTCAACAAATCAGTCAAAGCAGAAAATTCAAATTTATGTTCATCTATCTCTAACACAGAAGATTGTTCCAGCAAGTATGCTTCAAGTGGATCAAATAAAGAAGAGTCATATACTCTGTTTGGAAGAAAAGACTCAATCATATTAATTTCATGCATATCCTCATCAACATTCTTTGGTTGTTTGCACACATTAAAAATATTGAGCGCTAATGTCATATTCCCAAAAGTTAACTTAATCACACCATTCCTGCAATTAATTAAAGCATTTGAAATTGCTAGGAATGGTCTGCCCAATAAGAAAAGACAAGAAAGACATGGGGTGAAATCTGCACATTCTCCGAGGAGTAAAAGTAAAGATAGTCCCACTATCATAAATGCATTACAAGTATTTTAATAATATTAATATTATTTGAACCTAAAAATTTGGCTAATTTGTTGACATAATGATGTGACTTCAGTAGAATTATTGAATCAACATCAAGTTCTAATATTTGATGGGCTCCACAGACAATCCAAAAGTCATAGTGAATTAAGTCAACAAATTAGGTCCCAATAACATTGCTCTTTTAATAAGGACTTTAACCCTTGGAAAGAGCAAGCCAACTTACGTCTATCTCCCACAGTGACGATTGAACAGTGCATTATTTTTTGTTTGCTTTCAACTTGGCCAAAGAGAAGCAAGACATGATTTGTAAGTAACTGGAGACTTTTCTATAAATGTTGGTGAAACCTTAGACGTAGGGAAGTCCCGGTATGGGCACTCGGCTCCATAACATACACACATTTGTATCATTTTTCTTGTTTTACACATTTGCTTATTCAAGTATTGATCGCAATACTCACTTAAGTATCAGAGGGTCTTCCCTTGGCTCAATGTAGAGGGTCCCTGTAACCTTTTGTCTATTTTGCAGTTTATGGACTGGATGATATCGAGGACTAGGGGCACACCTTAACACATTTCAATGATTGCTGAATTTTTTCCAATGCAAAATCTTTTGGGGTTCTACTACTTGTAACTCAATTAGGAGTTTCGTCGTGACATTTTGATTGCATCGCTAATACATTTTTTTTTTATTAATGCTATCTTATTTGAAAATTGTAATAGTTGATTCTTGATTGTTATTGTTAATGTCACTACAAAAAAAAAAAGATTTACCAGCGTTTGTTAAATGCCAGGAAACAACAATTAAACTCCACTTATTACTTTTTCCGGCGTTTGTTTTAAAAGTCGTCTAAAGCTCCATTGGGAATTTTGCCGGCGTTTATGTAAACACCGGGAAAGTTATGCCTGACATTTACACAAACGCCACTTAGCTATTTTAACTCCGATACCGGAAAGTTATAACCGACGTTTATGCAAACGCCGAAAATTTATTCATTGCTTTGTGGCACTTAAATAAACGTCAGGTATTGGTTTTCAATCTTTTTTTTCTTTTGGTCTGGATTGCTTTTCATATCTAAACACCGGCCATTGAACAAATTCGGTCCCATCATTCAAAATATAATAATCAATTAACATTCTAATCTTCCTAAAAAAATAGTTAACAATCAAATACACAGACAATTCTAGTACAAGAAATGCATCAAAAATTCATTGAAGAACATTTGTACATCAGCATTGAAGCAACTGTTATTGTGAAAATTTAGTGTTCACTGTAAGCATTTAATAAGCATCCCAATGACTTGTCCAATTGTATTACTTCTTTTGGATAACCTGCAATTAAAGGAGAAAAATATAATTAATCAAGAGCATGAGGACTTATTACTATATCAACATGAGAACCGCCATACGATAAGAGAATTAAAAGGGTGCCGATGCTAATATCATATAAATTAAACCACGAAATTCCACATTAAACAATATATGGAACGAAGATAATGTATTGTTCCATAAAATACACAGGCTGCAATATCAATAGAAGGAAACAAGAGAATGTGAAACAAGTAACAAACTAAGAAAAATCACTTTTGGACATGGGTAAATGCAAGCCCTAATTGAATAGTATGTTCAGATTGCTGTTAGCCCTAAGCTTGAATTCATTCCCGAAGGAATCAAGGTATGCTTGACGTAGGAAAGTAGGTAGGTGTTCTGGTATTTGGCTAGTCATGTTTATGAATTACTGTTGACATAAAAATTAGGACACACAGTGGAAGAAATAGATGTAAACTAGGAAACAGTTGTCTTAGTGATTCATCTAGATGAAATCCTAATACTCAAGCCACAATATAATGCACACTATAGAATAAGATAATAAGAGTTACCCATAGCAGTCAGTTTCGTTCACAGAGTTATTATCCTGTCACAAGAAAACACATCCATCAGAAATAATATTTACTGTTAGCAGGCACCTCAATATGCTCATTCTTATAAACAAAATTTAATCTTTGAGGGTACAAAGTAAAAAACTTAAAATCTTTCAGGCTACAAAGTAACAAAAACCCACAATCTAACGACCACAATTTTTACATCTTCCAAAATCGTACGATTCACAATTAGATTCGATTTAGTCCCCATTCAATTCTTATCTTACTACATAATCATTTTTGACCGAGAATCGCAAGAATCGTACAATTTGATTCGAATTGAAGAAATCGCCCGATTCATTTTATTATTTTTTTGATCTTATTTCTAGTAAAATGACGCTCCTTTGACTGTTAGTAGTTAAAACAACATCATTTTACTATAAGAGATCCACCTCAAATATAAAACTTGTGTCTCTCTCTGTATCTATTGTTCGCTTTTCTACTTCTCAAGCGACTATCCAAGCGTCTGTGAATATCACACAAAGACGACGTCTCCTTCACTCCAGATATGCTTCTTCTTCTTGAAAAACAGTTACCAAACTCTAACATATCCCACTTCTTTTTCTTCAATAAATGTTCAGTTTTTTATTTTTCATCAAAATTTATTTTTCAATCGAATGTGGAAAGCGATGTTCTAAGTTTACATGTTAGAATTAGTATGGATTTCTATTTTAGTTTAACTTTGTTGGTAGTAAGACAATAACTATATGTTGGTTAAAAATCATGCATTTTTCATTGTGGCTTGAGGGAACAATTTATTTTGCATTAAGAAAGAAGTAACAGAGATACAAATTGAACTAGCATTTTTCAATTTAGACGACTTAATCCTGTCAATATCGTCAATTGATTATTTTTAAAATGTAATAATGTTCAATATTTAATATCTTGCCTATTTTAAATATGTACATGCTATTCTTTATCATTGTTCGAATTTTATGTCAAATCTTACGATTCACGATTCAATAAGATTTTCGATTCTCAAATCTAAGATTTAAATTCCCGATACAAATCTCAATTTAATAACTATACTTTTGTACTGCTTATCTAATTTATTTTATTTTATTTTTGAATAAGGTGCATGTTAACGTGGGGCTACAAATTTTTGCAGTTTCATAGCTTAAAGTTGTTGGGACTCCATGAATTGCAGAATGTGAATGAAATGTTGTGCATCCACATGCAAACTAGTTCGTTCAGTATACTTGAAGTACTGGAGGTTGAATCTTGCAACAATTTGAGACACTTATTCTATCCTTCCATGGCTAGGGCTCTCATGCACCTCCAACACTTGGCTATAGGAAATTGCCCCACGATGGAAGTAGTTGTAAATGAAGAAGAAGAAGCAGGGGACGAAAGGCGGATGAATGAAATTTTGTTCCCTAAATTGAGATATTTGTTGCTTCACAATCTACCAGTAAACCCCCACATTCGTAACTTTATATAGTAATATAATTATGTTTTGAAATGCTAATATATGTAATGATGTATGCATGAACTATGTAGATTGAAAGAGTAAAAATAAAAATGTTAGGCAAGGTAATAGGGTATGTATTGGAATCTAGGAAGTATTCCGGAGTGAAAGAACATTTTAGAGAAAATTTGGGTAGAAATGATTTTGGACATTTCCTAGTATTTGGACCATAACTTTTTTTCCTGATGTCCTTTTGAGCTGAAATTTTTACAGTAGATACTAGACTTCCAGGGTTACAAAAGTATATTTTCACGAAAATTTTCCAAATCGACCTCTAAACAGGCCAAAATTTCACAAGAAGTTTCAGCAGAAACTCGGAGTCCGTTCGAACGTAAATCGACGTTCGAACGTTCAAACGTAAGTGAGTCCCAGTATTTTGGTGTCTGCAGAGCTCTGATGGAAATGCAAAAGTACTGGGAGCAACCAACGTTCGAACGCCAAAATGACGTTCGAACGTGAATCAATAATTTGCACTATTGATGTTCAAACACCAAATGACGTTCGAACGTGAGTTACGAATTTTGACTTTCTGATTCGCGCAAAGGGGATCATTTCACCCCCTATAAATACTTAAGGACACCTCCATTAGCACCATTTCAACATTTCTAACCCTCAAGATGCTTAGAGAGGAAGAAAGAAAGAGAAAAACACAAGATCAAGGAGTATTTTCAATTGAAGAGGATCAAAATCTCAAGTTCTTCACACAAAATTAAGGAAGAAGGTAGGGGTTTCTTGTCACTCTTGTTCATTGAGGCTAGGACAGATATATGTATATTTTTTGACTCTAAATCTTAGATATATGTTATGGAATCCTTGTTTCTTGATGTTCTTGCAAATCTTACCATGTTTTGAGTGAAGTTAGGGTTTGATAGCCATAAATTTTATGTTCTTGATGTCAAAACCTATTTTTATTTTTAAGAAAAATGGGCTTTTCTCTCAATATCCCTTTGTTCTTGATTTCAAAACACTAGTGCTTTATATTGAACAATAAAATGGTATTTTTAATGATCTCTTGCATATTTTCTTAAATTGTTCTATTGGAATAATACATGTGAAATTTGGGGATTTTTGATTTACTTGTGATTTGAGAAATTGGTTGGTATTGTATCTCTTGTGTGGATGTTTGGATGAACATGGGTGGCCGTTGACCGAGTATGGTAGAGTGGGTAGATGCGTTTCTTACTCCGTGTGAGTTTAAATTTTTACTACCACTCGTAGTGGGGTTGGTGCCTTGTGAGGACCAAACCACTATTCACTCACGTGGTACCGAGGCAAAGGATTAGTATACTATTCCTGGGTTGGATTCGTCACTGCCAATGCGTTGGTATACGCCCTTCCTAAAGTTGGATATCCTTGCGAGGGTTGGGTGTGTGTGTGTGGGCCAGGATATTCTCGATGTGTTTATTCATGCGATGTCATACATCATACCTGAGATACATATACATAATGTGGGTAATGGTACATTGTGGATACAGATACAAGTTGTGGTTTGATATACATTATGAGAAATGGTACAAATGGTGGATTATTGTTTATTGTTGGAAAGATACAATTGTTGCAAATGGTTTATGGTTGGAATTGGTTTATTGTTGGGAATTGATTTTATTTCTTTATTTAAATTATTGTTATTGCTTACACTTGAGATCGGATGAATTGTCACTGTTTTCTTTCAAAAGTTATATATAATATTTTTAAAATGAGACCGACTTATTTTATATGTTTTCTAAACCTTGTTCGAGTTTGAGAGAATTTTCCTACAGAGTTTAGTGCTCACCCCTTACAAACAATATTCTTTTTAGATTTTGATTTAGAGGAAAAACTCGGAGTTGACGGGCAGGCGCTTTGAGAAGCTCAAGTTGATGGGCATGTAGATCCGGAGGGGGATGTCTAGAATTGTTATTTTTATGTTCTAGACTAGGGGATTCCTTTTGAGAATATTGTTCATGTTAATATTTTCCTTATTCCGCTGCAAGATAATAGTTTGGTATATTCTTTTGGGCGTAATTGTCATAGTTTGGCATATTCTTTTGGATGTAATGGCCACGGTTTGACTTATTCTTTTGGGATGATGTTGTAGATATTATGGATGATGAATGTAATTTTCTTTAATTATGGATCTTATTAGTTGCTCTCATGATGTGAATGGTTTTAAATAGTAATGTCGTCCAAGGGGGATTTTGGGGCGTTACAAGTTTTGGTATCAGAGCCTAGTAATTAGGTCTTACATGGGAGCTGTAGGTTATGGATTACCAATAGAGAGCTAGGACTAGGTTGAACGAAATTGTTGACTTAAATCTTATACAAGCCTTATGCCTTAGATTAAAGTGATAGTTAGGATGTCTTGTACATCGAGAAAACTAAGTTGTGAATTAATGTGCAGGATGGAGGGTGAACGTGGACGTGAACGTGGACGGGGACGGGGATGTGGTGGGCAAGCAAACTCACCACCACCACCATCCCGATGCCATGAATGGCATTTATCAATGCTTAATGGAGCTAACCATTCTAGTACAACACCAGAATAGAAACAACAACCACAACGGTGGGGTTCATCCCTTAGCTCATGAACCGGGCAACAGGTACGAAAATCGAAGGATGATAGTTCTTCGAGAATTTCTGAGGCAACGACCACCTACTTTCCAAGGAAGCCCTCACCCTTTGGATGCGGATAAGTGGATTCGCAGAGTGAAGAAAATGTGTGATGGCATGGGAGTTGCCGAGGATCTTCGGGTCGACTTAGCTACATATCTGTTAAAGGGGGAGGCAAACCATTGGTGGGACTCGATGAAGAGAAGGAGGAACACGGATGCTCTTACATGGGAGGAGTTTGATCAGATCTTCCAAGACAAATATTTTCCTGAATCGGTCAGGGACAAGATGAGTGCAAATTTTCTCGCTCTACGACAGGGTAGCATGACGGTGGCGGAGTATGAGAGAAAGTTCGACGAGCTATCCCGCTATGCCACGGAGTTCATATCTACTAAGGCCAGGAGGGCTAAACGATTTGAGCAAGACTTTAGGCCTTCCATTCGGGAGAAGCTTGTGGCTCACAAGATCCGGGATTATGGGGATCTAGTTGACAGAGTTACACTGGTGGAGAGAGACACCGATGACACCCAACAGCGACAGAACTTTGCGAGGGGAGGTCCGATCAGGACTGGTGCTAGCAGTAGTGGAGTGTAGAGGGCGGCACCATACCGTCGCCCAGACCAGGTGGTTGGACAGAGACTTCAGACAGCTCGAGGAGCTGGGGTTACTCAGAATAGAGTAGGCATTGACCCGCGTCAATGCTTCGCATGTGGAGGGTTTGGGCACTTCAGAAATAAATGCCCATCGTTTCCACCAAAGACCAATCAAGTAGCAGAACAGGTAAATGCAAATAGGCCACCGTTACAGAAGCCACTACAGCAAAAACCGTTAGGAGCTATAGTCCCCGGCGGTACCAATCAAGGAAGAGTTTTTGCTTTGACCCAACCGGATGAAGATGTTTCCAATGCAGTTGTGGAAGGTATTGTTCTTCTCTACAATTCTTGGGCCCGAATTTTATTTGACCTCGGTGCTACTCATTCATTCATACGCACTACATATGCTCTTAATTTGGGATTGGACTTTGAGAAGCTAGAACATGCCTTGATTATTGACATGCCTACATGATAACGGTTGGATACTAGAATGGTGTGTAGAGGTTGTGTGCTTCGAATTGGGGAGCAAGAATTAATTGTATATTTGGTTGCATTAGACATGAAGGGGTATGACACAATATTTGGGATGAACTTGTTGTCCACTGTCCGTGCGGTAATGAATTGTTTTCATAAACGGATTTCATTTCAATTACTGGGAGGGATAGTTTTCAGTTTCATGAATGATCGAAATTCTTACCATCCATTTCCTACTACGGGTAGTAGATTCTTGAAAGCTAAGGCAGGGAGCCATTTGAGTTTCTTAGCTAACTTGATGGGAGATGATCGGGATAGATTCCAACCGGACGTGGAATTGATAGTGTCGGATTTTTCAGATGTCTTCCCAGATGAACTACCCGGGTTACCCCCACAGAGAGAGATTGAGTTTACGATTGATCTCTATCCGGGAACCGAACCCATATCCATTGCTCCCTATCGGATGACACATTTGGAGTTAAAGGAGCTAAGGAAGCAATTGGACCAACTGTTGGCTATTAAGTTTATCCGCTTAAGCACTTCACCTTGGGGAGCCCCGGTCCTCTTTGTGAAGAAGCATGACGAAACACTTCGGTTATGCACAGATTACCGAAGGTTGAATCGGGTGACAGTGAAGAATAAATATCTGTTGTCACGAATTG
Organism: Ilex aquifolium; assembly: GCA_951799425.1. Lineage (NCBI taxonomy): Eukaryota > Viridiplantae > Streptophyta > Magnoliopsida > Aquifoliales > Aquifoliaceae > Ilex > Ilex aquifolium. The sequence continues at coordinate 49,252,503 of OX637392.1, read as the reverse complement.
ATGATTTATTCGATCAGCTGAGAGGTTCTAAGTATTACTCCAATATTGATCTTCGCACAGGGTACCATCAACTGCGGATCAAGGAGGAGGATATTCCTAAGACAGCTTTTCGTACCCGGTATGGTCATTTCGAATATACGGTAATGCCGTTCGGACTGACTAATGCTCCTACAGCCTTCATGGATTTGATGCACAAGGTATTCCGGCCGTATCTAGATCAGTTTGTTATCGTGTTTATTGATGATATATTGATTTATTCACGGACACAAGGGGAACATGAACGCCATCTCTCGATTGTGCTACAGACATTGAGAGAACATAAGTTGTATGCTAAGATGAGTAAATGCGAGTTCTGGATGAAGGAAGTGAAATTCCTTGGCCATGTGGTGTCAGAACAGGGTGTAGCTGTTGATCCCACAAAGATTGAAGCCGTGATGAAATGGGAACCACCGAAGAATGTGACCGAAGTACGTAGTTTCTTGGGATTAGCAGACTACAACTGGAGGTTTGTGGAAGGGTTCTCAAAATTAGCGATGTCGATGACCCGTCTTACGAAGAAGGGGGAAAGATTCTTGTGGACTCAAGATTGTGAACTAGCCTTTCGCACCTTGAAAGAGAGGTTGACAACAACTCCTGTCCTCATTATTTCGAGTAGTGGGGAAGGAAACGATGTTTACACCGATGCTTTGTTACGAGGCTTGGGATGTGTGCTAATGCAAGGAGGCAAGGTAGTTGCTTATGGCTAGAGACAACTAAAGATTCATGAGCAGAACTATCCCACTCACGACTTGGAGCTTGCCGCTGTGGTTTTTGCTCTTAAGTTGTGGAGATGTTACTTGTATGGAGAAAAGTTTCAAGTGTTTTCTGATCATAAGAGTCTCAAGTATATATTCACACAGAAAGACTTGAATCTTCGGCAAAGAAGGTGGATTGAATATCTAGAAAACTACGATTTCACACTCAACTACCATCCGGGGAAGGCTAATGTAGTAGCAGATGCACTTAGTAGAAAGTCTCGGGGTGAAATATATGTCCTTGCAGTTAATAGGTGGAAGATGATTGATGCTTTGGAGGAATTTGATCTATTGGTAGATAGACAGGAGGATCGACCATGCTTATTTAATCTTGTAGCTCGACCAATTCTCCGACAAAGGATTGTAGAGTTGCAACGATTAGATATAGAGTTGGAAACTATCTGGGGTAGATTGGAGAGAAATGAAATTGTTGAGAATTGGTCGATACATAGTGATGAGTTACAGTTTCGTGGAAGACTATGTGTACCAAACAATGACCAAGTAAGGGAATAAGTTTTGGGTGAGTTCCATCGTTCAAAACTCTCCATACATCCGGGTAGTACTAAGATGTATAGGGACATGAAACGTCAATATTGGTGGAAAGGGATGAAACAAGACGTGGCTAGGTACGTTGCAAAGTGCGCGGTGTGTCAGCAGGTGAAGATCGAGCATCAAAAACCCGGAGGATACTACAGTCCTTGCCTATTCTAGAGTGGAAGTGAGATAACATCACCACAGATTTCGTGTCTGTCTTTCTACGAACTTCACGAGGGCATAACGCCGTATGGGTCATTGTAGATAGACTCACCAAGTCCGCTCATTTCTTGAGTATGAAGACCACTGACACCTTAGAGACATTGAGTAAGCTTTATATTCATGAGATTATTAGATTGCATAGAGTTCCACTCTCTATTGTGTCGGATCGTGATTCTCGTTTTGTGGCACAATTTTGGCAAAGTCTACAACGAGCTATGGGGACAAAGGTGTACTTTAGCACCTCCTTTCATCCTCAAACGGATGACCAATCCAAGAGGGTGATACAAATTTTGGAGAACATGTTACAAGCTTGCGTGTTGGACTTCAATGGAAGTTGGAGTGATCATTTGTCATTGGTGGAATTTGCATATAACAATAGTTTTCAATCCAGAATTGGCATGGCACCTTATGAGGCATTGTATGGAAGACCATGTAGGTCCCCGACTTGTTGGTTAGAAGCAGGAGAGAGTAGTCTGTTTGGGCCAGAGATTGTTCGGGAGACTACGGAGAAAATTCAACTAATTAGGGAAAGACTACGCACGACACAAAGTAGACAGAAAAGCTATGCGGATAGAAGAAGAAGACCCTTGGAATTCCAAGAAGGGGACTATGTGTTCCTCAAGGTGTCACCCAAGAAGGGAGTGTTTAGATTTGGCAAGAAGGGGAAATTAGCCCCAACATATACGGGACCATTTGAAGTAATCAAAGCGGTGGGCAAAGTGGCATATCAACTTCGGTTACCAGCTCAGTTGTCAGGGGTACATGACGTGTTCCATGTTTCAATTTTAAGAAAGTGTCAATCGGATACAACGCATGTCGTGGATTTGGAGGATATTGAAGTTCAAGATGGAGCAACATATGAAGAACAACCGGTGAAGATTCTTGATACCAAGGAGAAGGTGTTTCGCAATAAAATAATCCAACTGGAGAAAGTCTTGTGGCAACATCACGGGGTGGAGGAAGCTACCTGGGAACCAGAGCTGGAGATGCGAGACAAGTACCCTAATTTATGCTCTACTTAAGGTAAGTTTCAAGGACGAAACTTTCTTTAAGGGGGGTGAATTGTAAACCCCCACATTTGTATCTTTATATAGTAATATAATTATGTTTTGATATGCTAATATATGTAATGATGTATGCATGAACTATGTAGATTGAAAGAGTAGAAATAAAAATGTTAGGCGAGGTAATAGGGTATGTATTGGAAGCTAGGAAGTATTCTGGAGTGAAAGCACACTTTAGAGAAAAATTGGGTAGAAAGGATTTTGGACACTGCCTAGTATTTGGACCATAACATGTTTTCCTGATGTCCTTTTGAGCTGAAATTGTTACAGTAGATACTAGACTTCCAGGGCTACAAAAGTGTATTTCTCGAAAAATTTTCAAATCGACCTCTAAACAGGCCAAAACTTCACTGGAAGTTTCAGCAGAAACTGGGAGTCCGTTCGAATGTAAATCGACGTTCGAACGTAAGTGAGGCCCAGTACTTTGGTGTCTACAAAGCTCTTATGGAAATGCAAAAGTACTGGGAGCAACCAACGTTCGAACGCCAAAATGACATTCGAACGTGAATCAATAATTTGCACTATTGACGTTCGAACGCCAAATGACGTTCGAGCGTGAGTTACGAATTCAGACTTTCAGATTCGTGCACAGGGGACCATTTCACCCCCTATAAATACTTAAAGACGCCTCCATTAGCCCCATTTCAACATTTCTAACCCTAGAGAGTCTTAGAGAGGAAGAAAGAAAGAGAAAAATACAAGATCAAGGAGGATTTTCACATTGAAGAGGATCAAAATCTCAAGTTCTTCACACAAAACTAAGGAAGAAGGTAGGGGTTTCTTCTCACTCTTGTTCATTGAGGCTAGGGCATATATATGTATATGTTTTGACTCTGAATCTTAGATATATGTTATGTAATCCTTGTTTCTTGATGTTCTTGCAAATCTTACCATATTTTGAGTGAAGTTAGGGTTTGATAGCCATAAACTTTATGTTCTTGATGTCAAAACCTTTTTTTTTTTTATAAGAAAAATGGGTTTTTTCTCTCAATATCCCTTTGTTCTTGATTTCAAAACTCTAGTGCTTTGTATTGAACAATAAAATGGTATTTTTTATGATCTCTTGCATATTTTCTTAAATTTGTTCTATTGGAATAATACATGTGAAATTTGGGAATTTTTGATTTACTTGTGATTTGAGAAATTGGTTGGTATTGTATCTCTTGTGTGGATGTTTGGATGAACATGGGTGGCCGTTGACCGGGTATCGTAGAGTGAGTAGATGCGTTTCTTACTCCGTGCGGGTTTGAATTTTTCCTACCACTCGTAGTGGGGTTGGTGCCTTGTGAGGACCAAACCACTATTCGTTCACGTGGTACCGAGGCAAATGATTAGTATACTATTCCTGGGTTGGATTCGTCACTGCCAATGCGTTGGTATACGCCCTTCCTAAAGTTGGATATCCTTGCGAGGATTGGGTGTGTGTGTGTGGGCCAGGATATTCTCGATATGTTTATTCATGCGATGTCATACATCATACCTGAGATACATATACATAATGTGGGTAATGGTACATTGTGGATACATATACAAGTTGTGGTTTGAGATACATTGTGGGAAATGGTACAAATGGTGGATTATTGTTTATTGTTGGAAAGATACAATTGTTGCAAATGGTTTATGGTTGGAATTGGTTTTATTTCTTCATTTAAATTATTGTTATTGCTTACACTTGAGATCAGATGAATTGCCACCGTTTTCTTTCAAAAGTTATATATGATATTTTTAAAATGAGACCGACTTGTTTTATATATTTTCTAAACCTTATTCGAGTTTGGGAGAATTTTCCTACAGAGCTTAGTGCTCACCTCCTACAAACAATATTCTTTTCAAATTTTGGTCTAGAGGAAGAGCTCGGAGCATTTGGGAAGCTCAAGTTGATGGGCATGTAGATCCGGAGGGGGATGTCTAGAATTGTTCTTTTTATGTTCTAGACTAGGGGATTCCTTTTGAGAATACTGTTCATGTTAATATTTTCCTTATTCTGTTGCGAGATAATAGTTTGGTATATTCTTTTGGGCGTAATTGCCATAGTTTGACATATTCTTTTGGATGTAATGGCCATGGTTTGACTTATTATTTTGGGATGATGTTGTAGATATTATGAATGATGAATGAAATTTTCTTTAATTATGAATCTTATTAGTTGCTCTCATGATGTGAATGATTTTAAATAATAATGCCGTCCAAGGGGGATTTTGGGGCGTTACACTACACAATCTAAGGAGTTTTTTTCAGGTGAAACATGGGTTGGATCTTCCATCCTTATATTTCTTCCGGATCAATAATTGCCTTGAATTGGAGGCCTTCTCTCTGGGAACCTTAAGCACGCCAAAGCAGAAGGCCGTTTCATCTGGTTATGAAAGTATTTATGAAAGTGTTTGGGTGGACGACCTTAATACCACCATAAGACACATATATGAAAAGCAAAAGGTATGTGATTTTTTAATGCTTATGACACATGACAACATCTACTTAATTTCTTTCTTTCTTGGAGTATCTTTCCATTTAGTTATTTTGTGATAATAATTTCAGACTTGTCGTTGGACCAAGAACAACCGAAGCTTAAAACAATCCAGAATTTCCTTGGTTACTCAAGTTATGTGAGAACGGGCAGGCCCTTAATTCAAACTCCAGGACTCTCTCTCTCTCTCTCTCTCTCCCTATGTGTGTGTATGTGCAAGTGGGCACACTAGCAAAAAACATTTCAGCCATCCTATGCCACCCTGTCTTAGGTGCAAGATAGTATATGGAGATTTCAGACTTTCTCAAAGCGGAGTAGCAAGAAGGTGATGTGAAATATAGAAGATGAGATCTATAAGGTAGAGATCATCGGAACATCATGTAGCTGCCTACTCATTGCTATCCCCTCTCAAGACCCCCCTTAAAGACAACCAAATTGTGCTAACAAAAGTCCAACAATCAATTTCAATCCTGATCTTAGGATCCCAAATGTCAGAAGAGTCGCCATATATGGAGCTCAGGGCCCAAAATATTGCCACAATATCTACCATAGAACTTTCCATTTTTACGGTTTAGCCACTTCTATAGGCAGATTTAATCATAGTGCACCTTGATTAATTCCGGGATCTACATATCAAATAAAGAAAGCACCCAAAAATTTATAAACATTCTTATTCGGTTCAGGTAGTACCAACACTTGTATGACTATTAAATGGTCGTGAATACTTGAATAATATCACTGTGGGTTTTTCTTTTTCATATAAATAAGATCTGGTCCTTTTGAGACTAGTCTCTTTTTGTATACTTATTAGGGCAACCCGTACCTGAAGGCACAGTACAACATAAGTGAGAGGTGATGGATTGGGGGGGGGGGGGGGAGAGAGGGAGAATTCAATGTGAATGATTTTGAAAGGGATATCGATAACCGTTGGATGAGTTTATTTGATATCGTCAGATGAACTTATTGAAGTTTGCCTTGTTTTATATTATAGATTTGAACTTAAGTACATTCAAAAAACGTATTTGGGAATAAGTCCATTTTGATCTCTATTGTCCATATATATATATATATATATATATATATATATATATATATATATATATATATATATATATATATATATATAAACATTAAACAATAACACGCTCAACAAAAAAAAAAAGTAACAGTAACATTCTCAATAAAAAACTTAATTAAAAATTTAATCATTGCAATAGAGTGACACCCCTCTATTGTAATGATTAAATTTTGATTAAGTTTTTTTATTGAGCATGTTACTGTTTGATATTATTATTTTTTTGTTAAGTATGTTACTGTTGATAGTATATATATATATATATATATATATATATATATATATATATATATATATATATATATATATATATATATGTTATTGTTGAGTAGAAAAAATAATTTTAAAGCTAGCACAATTCCTAAGTTAGGAGTTTTTATATTTGAAAACATTGAAACTAAAAATGATAGATAATATTTATGGTAAGGGTAATTAGATAATACAAAAAAAAAAAAATTTAAATGTGTACTTAATGACAATAATTTGATAAAAAAAAAAAGATTTAATAGAGTATAAGTCTGACTACAGTACTTAAAGTCAAATAAGTTCTAAAAAATATATATACGACCAAATATCCGAGTAAAATAAGGAACAAAAAAGCCATCAAATGAGGCCAACTTGAGTACATGGGAACCCCAAAAGAAGGAAAAAAACAAAAAAAACAGATCCAAAGGAACCAAAAAAATTGTCCTAAACCTCTACAATTGAACCATATTTTCAGGGCACTTAACTCCAAAAAAAATTAAGCACTCAAACACAAGCACTTCATCTAGTCACTGGGCAGCAGGGGCGAAGCCAGAAAATTTCTTGTGGGGGGTACTTTAATTATAATTTTTTTCCCTCTTAACAGATAAAAATAAGATAAACCATTTTACGTTATATTATGTCTTCTTTCAATGCAAAAGAGCCAAAAATTGAAACACATGGTGTATACAAATAAAAAAAAAATAAAAATTATAATCTTTTACAAAAACATGCGGCTAATTGCAACTAGTTATAATCAACGCCAGCAAGTTTCCATTGATCATCAATTCAGTTAAGCAATTAACTTTTCATAACCTTCAATTTCATAATTTATTTGTCAAATAACCTTCCGAATATTATTACTAAAATATAACCAACTTGGTATAACGTAGTTGGTCACCTCTTGATTCATTTAATATTTTGTCAAGTAGGAAGCCAAGAGGTCAATCTCAAATGCAAGGCTTGATTCTTCATATCTCATTCTTTGAGGATTTTAAGAAATGAAAGCAGAAATATTAAGTAAAAATTCAAGAAGTCTGTATAACAACACCTTTGAAACCAATTGAAGACATATATCGACAATACTAGAAAGTACGAAACCAAAAGTCGAAGAAAAATAGAGATCAATTGCATGTTAATTGCAATCAATTTTATTTCAAATTAAGAACTCAGAATAAATTTAATTTTTTGTTTTTTTGAAACGTTTGGCTGAATAAAATAATGAAAGGAAAATCAAAAGTAGGTTACTACATATGTTGCAAACTAAAGTGAAACTTAAAGGTTAAAACTGTTTATATTTTATTTAGAGCTCCTTTAAACAAGCTATGCTAAGTCAAGTACCGGGTTGCTCAAACTTGGTTCATGCACGTGAAAAAATCTGACAACCAATTTAGAGCTGACGCATAGATCTTGTTTTCAAGCCCGACACAAATGGCAAGTCATTGAAATAGCTGTCTAGGGCTCCCACATAAAAACCGCCCCATATTAAAAAAAAAAAAATGTTAAATAATCCAAATGAAACTCAGTTAAAACTCAAATATATATCATCCCTTAGATGGGTATGAGATGAGTGAGTCCCATTGAAAAAAATTGATGGGACCTACTCATCTAAGTGATGATATGCATTTGGATTCTAATTTTTTGGATTTCATTTGGGTTTTGTAGTATTGCTAAAAAAAAAAAATGCATACTCAATTTTTTTTGTGAATATAATGCAAGGAAAAATTACACTTTGACCCTTTCAAATATGATCATTTTTTTACATTGTCCTCTCAACAATTATATTTTTCACATTGCACCATCAACTATGTGATTCATTTTACATCGCCCAAATTATTAAAATCTGTTACTCATTTAACGAAAATTTATTTCATTTTGTTTTCCAGACTATATAATTTTCTTTACTTTACCCCCGACACTTCATCAATTTTTGTCCAAAACGATAACAAACATTTGCAATTGGGGCAATGTGAAATAATTCAAGCTGTTGAGAGGACAATATGAAAAGTTCAATGGAAAAATTAAAATTAAATATATAGTTTATGGGATCAAAGTGTAATTACCCATAATAAAAAAGGCCACAAAAAAGTTATGGAATTGGTTGTAATCTGGCCCAATTTTTTTTTTATGATATGGGATAAGAGCGCATGTAGCCTATATGTTCCACGATTCCAAACAAAGTGATTTCACAATCTAGACCATTCAAATTCCTAACCTCAAATTCTAACCCTAATCTTTTCTAATCTCAACGACCAGTACTTAATACGGTGTTTGGAATATGGTCCAATTTAACATTTTTATCATATACTAGTTCGTGCATACGTGCGTTGCACGTGTACTATTTTGAATATCTAATATATTATGTACTGTTATTGCAAGATTATGAAAAATATCATGAAAGATATGTACCCTAAAATTGAATGTATTTTACCACAACTTTCATGGACCAGTTTCTAGACTCTTTTGTCATACTTGGCATTGTTAGAAAGGTTTTTTGGATACTTACATAGGTGTGATCTGCAACCAAAACCATGCAGAAGAAACTATATCTATTACTGTCTTGTAAATGATTTAAAAGTTTGAAGTGAATAAACATTGTAATAATGAATAGACTGCCTACTCTCATGGAGACTATATCAAGTTACAAACAAGCCATAACTAACCTTATGCTTCATCTTAGAACAATGACATTGTATCATTCTTATAGTGAATCTCATTTGTGAAGGTAGAGTCGAAAATTTGTATATCTTGCATTCTAAAAAATATGGACTCATTGTTTTTATTTTTCAAATTTGAGTTGAAATTTCTCATTAGTGAATCTCCACGACTCTAACAAAGTAAAAGGTAATCTTTTGATGAAAAAACGGACAGTGATCTTCTAATGAAAAAAGGATCATTCTTGGTGTGCTAATTTCTCAAAGCTTGTATAGTTTAACAAGGATTAACATTTAAAACACTAATGTCTGGTATGCACAATCGGTTTATATTTGTATAGATGAGAAATCGATATTGGAATTCATATCAATATAAGTAACAAATAAAGTTTTTCTATGAAGGAACCTCACCAAAGAGGCAAAATCGTGTGGATTAACCACACATACTTCAAAAGAAAAACAAATATTGATGATTAAAAAGTAAAAACTAAGCATGCTAGAACTCATGGCACAACTTCTCAAATTATAATGCATTGGGCGTCAAAACCATGAAAGTGATTTTATGGGTTCTTTGACTGAATAGGAGGCGCCTTCAAATTTTCTCTAATTACAACTTGAGATGTACTCTCTTCATGCACTAATGCTATGGTAAAGATGTGGAATTAGCTAAAGAAACTTGAACTATTTAGGTAAAGCAAACTGAGCCTCCAAAAGAAATTGGTGCATGACCTGGTTTATCTGTTGGAAACATTCAAACAACATGTGATGTCCCATGGCTTTCATTGGCTTCATGTTCAACCTCCGAGATAAATAGGGTAAGTTCCTCACATTTTTCCATTTGAAACAGTAGGCAAAAAAGAAAAATAACCATCAGTAAGAAAAACATACAGCACAACTTAGAAGGCAACATGCCAACAACTTATAAACAGGACAAACACTATAGTAAACTCTTATCAGTAAAACATCACACTACATTAAAAATCATCAATATACAGCAAATGCGTGTTCGCATATGAGCAACAACTGTTGTCCAGTAAAAATTATCATGCAAAAAATTTAGCTTCAAACTATATAACACTTCCTTTAGTCTCAAGACACCAAGGCTAAAGGGAAAAAAAAAAAAAAAAAGAAAGAAAGAAATCCTCCAACAGAAAATGAAAAAGGAAAAGTTAAATGTTCATTGGCAAGTTTCATAAATCCTTATTTTTTGAGCTATCCTTTAGGGGACATTAATTAATTGCCAATCCGTAAAAAATTCAAAGGTAGAATAGAAACTCAAGATTCATAAAAAAAAATCCAAAGAACATTGGTGGCTAATCCAGTCTCCTAAAACAATGAACAAATATCAAATATCACATGTGAGTATGAAGTGTACAAGATGGAACAGAGAAACCCCACCTAATACGATCTTGAATGGTGGTAGAAGAAGGTCAAGCTGATAAATGCTAAAATAGTAGACCCAAAACAATTAGTTAATATAGATCATTTAAAGGGGTTTTACAGTGAATGGTGGTGTGTTGGTTGGGTATGCAAAAATAAAAAAATAAAAAAAGGACTATGAAAATGCTGATGATCATACAACATTGGGAGCTTCTCTCATATTTGGCAAGATGGTGCAGGCTCTAGGATTGTCTGTGCCATGTCATTTTCAATTCAGGCTCTAGGGGTGTTGTGTCGTGTCATTTTTGAGTTATGTCGTGTTCGTGTCAATATTCATGTCAATAAAAATTAGCTAATTCTAAAACAACTCAAATAATGCTATGTAAAAAAACTATTATATACCTATTTTCTACTTTCATGACCAGTTAACTCGTCTAACTTAGACAAAGTTAGAAAAGTTTTACTCAATAGTTGGTGTGGACATTCCATATGCAATCATGTCAATTTTGTATAAATCTTTCAATTCTCTATGCAAAATAATGCTCGGTTTATACACCGACTATCCCTAAATTCATATTATCATGCAATTTCTCAAACATGTAGTTCTTAGAGGACTAAATTATTGACAAACGGACTGACCTAGTTTTTCTTCAACTTCAATTGTTCTTATCCAATATGCCATATAGGAGTTTCATATAAGCCTATAATCAAATAGAAAAAAAATATTATGATCTACCACAGGAAAAAAAATGCATAAATACAAAGAATCTATGGATAAGATATACAATTCAAGCAGTGAGGGATCAGTACCTCTTCAAGCTTTTGCACCGCAGAGGGAGTGACTGGCAGAAACTTTCAATTGGTGAAGCACCTTTTCAACTTTATGCATATATCAGTATGTGAAACAGGTGGGAATTGGAGGGGCATGAATGGTTCAACTTCTAATTCATAATTGCTATTAATTGTAGATTGAATACTTTTGCGTTAGCTTGGTAAAGTTAATTGATATATTCATTGCACAATTTGTAGGGTCTAAAAGTTTTAAACAAGTTACAGCTATTATATGTAGGATACAATTGACTTTCTAAGATTGATCAAGGGCAATATAGGAAAAATAATGTTTTTCATGTATGTTAATATTTTATATTTTTCATGTATGTTGATATTTTATAGTAGTATAGATTTATACTATATTACTAATAAAAGGCAACTAAGTAAATTTTGTTTGATTGACTATTATGTCCCTATGAAAAAAATTAAAGACACATATATTCTTATGTATTTAATTATCCAATATCAATAGTTATATTTATATTAACTTCTTTGTTAACCTTTAATCTTTCAACTATAATTGATTTGCAGCACAATAAATTCTGTGAATAAGTATTAAGTTGCAGTCACTACATCACTTACCAACTGAAAGACCAAAAGCCAAATAGTGAATCTATTATTTATCAGGCATTCAAAACGTGTATTTTACTATATATTTGAAAATTGATCATCCAAAGTATAACGGATGTTTACTTTTATGGTAGTGTCAAGGCAATTCAAGTAGTTGAATAGCAATGTGAGAAACTGAAGAGTTGAGATGAAAAAGTGAAATCAGAGTCAACTATAGTTGAGGGAATCAGCCCTTACATTTTTTTAAAAAATATTTTTCTTCTGGAATTTCAACCAAGGTTTGTAAATCTTTTAAATTCCTAACAAACATGCTAATTGATTGATAAATAATTTGTTGCGTGCAGAATATGGATCAGAAGGACTAGTATCTACGAGATGCGATGTTTACAGTTATGGTATTATGCTGATGGAAATATTTACATGAATGAAGCCCTGTGATGAAAAGTTTGATGGAGATTTAAGCCTTAAGCATTGGGTAAATGATTCACTACCCAATGCACTAGCCCAAATCACAGATCCTAACTTATTAATATCAGAGGACGAACACTTGATTGTAAAGGTGCAATGTGCATCGTCTATCATGGAATTGACTTTGAAATGCTCTGCAGAATCACCTGAAGAGTGGATGAGCATGAGAGAGATTGTAAGAGTGCTCCAAAAGATCAAACTTTAGTTCCTCACTAATTGTGAAAGGACTTGAAACAGGAAAGTATTGCTTTCCTTATTCTCTCTTGCAAAATAATATCACTCCTCACTCAAGCATGAGTCTAGATTAGGGCTAGCAATTCTAGACATGACCTATGAAGCCAATACGAAGTAATTCTAAACATTACCTATAATAGGCTAGAATGGAACTTTTTGAAGAAGACATTGTTATGTTTTGGTTTTTCAGATAAATTGGTAAAAATTATAGCAAATTGTCTGAATAATAAGAATATTTCTTTGATTATTAATGGACCGATATTTGGCTTTTTCCCTTCATCCAAAGGGTTGAGACAAGGGGATCCTTTGCCCCCGAGTCTCTTTATTCTTGTTGAGGAGGTGTTAAGCAGGGGTTTGAAGAGGATCGATATATCAAATTGGAAGGATAAGACTTTTCATATAGGCAGGGACTCGATTAATCTTAGCCATCTTTTGTTTGCAGATGATACTTTGGTTTTTCTGAAAGGGAATAAAAGATCTCTGGCTAATTTGATGGCTTTTATACATTGTTGCTTCTGGTCAAAAGGTTAACAGACAGAATAGCTCTATGTGTTGCTCCACAAAGATTTCACAGGCTAGGAGACATGTGCTATACAATTTTGCTAACATTCCTACTAAAAATTGTCCCTTTACTTATTTGGGTTGTCCCTTTATTAGAGGCAGAACAAAGAAGATACATTTTGAGGAGATTGTGGAAAAATTCAGAGGGAGGCTGGAAGGATGGTATTTGAAATTGCTATCTAACATGGGCAGAGTAGTGGTCTTGGTGCAGTCAGTTTTGAGCTCTATTCCAATTCACATTCTATCGTGTTTGAATATTCCAAAGGGATCAAAGATAAGCTCAACTCAAAAATGTCTGGGTTTATTTGGTCTAATTAGATTTATGTCAAAAGGATGCACTGGTGTACTCAGAAAGAGGTGGCTTCTCCCAAAGAAGCAGGTGGCTTAGGTTTAAGGAGATTTAAGGATGTGCAAAAGGCTTTTAGAATGAAACAGGTTTGGAATATTTTCTCTTTTACATCTCTTTGGCCCAGAATGTTTTCTGCTAAATATTTGAAGGGTAAACATGTTTTAATTAGTTCCGAAACTCATTCTAAATGCTAAATATTTGAAGGGTATTGACGTCTGGTGTGATAATTGGCTAGGTACAAGCAGGGGTGGAGCCAAAAATATATTCTTGGGTGGGCACTGATGAGTGGGTTTTATACCTACGAATTGAGTACTTTCGGCTTGAGGAATTTGCAAGTTTTTAATTATTTTATGTTCTTTTTTATTTATTTTGTGTGTTTTGATGTTATTTGATAAGAATCATCATTTGAATGCAAACAAGATCATTTGGAAGGAAACAAGGTCAATTTGGAGCCTAAAAGTTGGATTTTTGAAGGCTAGGCAACAAAGGGAGCTGAAGGCTAAAACAGACCAGCGCTGTTTCAGCGCCCCAGCACCCATTTACTGCCCATATAGCGCTGTTCCAGCGCTGTCCCAGCGCCCCAGCGCGCCCCTATTGAAGTTGGACGCGAATTATGACTCCTTTTTGACCCGAAATTGGATTCTAATGTCTCCTATGTGCTAGGGTTTGAGGAGAATATAAAAATACTAATTTTGGGGGCTGAAAACAGAGAGAAGAAGACCAAGGATTAAAGAAAAATTGAAGGCAAGAATCGAAGAAACCGACACGAAGAAAATCGGACTTGAAGGCTAGAGAAGGATTGAAGATTGCAACTAAGTTTTCATTCTTTTCCCTTACTTTTTCTTCTTGATTTTCTAAGATGTTGTTTAATTTGATAAGGATGTTTTTCAATTACATCATGAACTAAATTTTTATTAAGATTGCAACGGAACCTAATGTTTAGTTAAATTTATCTACTCACGTTTCTAGTTCTTGTTGATCATATATGAGTTGTTTGTCATATTTTGTGTTTAATATATAATTGTTTGGCCATCAATTAATTTGATAACCTAGATGAAATTGGGAGATGAATTCTAGGTTTAGATCTAAATATGATGACATGCGTCTAGTTTATTCTTCTTCGGATTGAATAGCTGGGTTTGTGTATAGGATAGGAATATACCTATACGCCGTGTGTAACTTTTATGAGAGTTTGAACTTAATGAATCTATTCCAACTTATTTTGCATAGGAATATAGCAATTTAATTGGGATAGATATGCTTATCTTACTATCGGAAGAGGTTTGATAAATAATTTTGAAGTCTCAGTTAACAACTTATTTTGATCAATTAACTGGAAAGAGAGTGGAGAGATTTATACGAAGCATTAGGGGAAGTTGTAATCTTAACTTCTTCTATCCGTTAAATTCAATCTTTGATTATTAAATTTATGTTTATTCTTAAATTAGTGAATTCATAGTTGATTGCAATTGTTTAAATAAAATTGAATTGATATAAAGTTAGTACTTGAAATTTATTATTAATAATTCTCCGTGGGAACGATACTCTACTTATCACTTTATTACTTGTTGATCGTGTATACTTGCACGTTAATTGTCAATACCAAATTCGGACAACAGGCACACTTAACCAGAAAAATTTAATTTTTTTCTCCAATCAATAAAAGTATTGTGGTATATGTTTTTTTTTTTACACCGTGCTGCATATTTAAAGATTCATTAAATACAAAATGGTCAAACACCAATATACGTAGTCTATACAAACAATACTCAATAAAAAGAGACTAATTACAACCCTTTACAAAAAATGAGGCTAATTACAATCATGTACAAATTAATAATGTTATCGAAAATGTCTTTCTCTATATAAGTAATTAACTTAATAGTAATCAATTCAGGCTAAGTTTGCATCAATTTTAAAAAATTATAGCAATTTCAAACAATTATGAATAATATAAGATTGAGAGTTATCAAAAAAAAAAAAAAAATAGGCTCAATAACTAGTCGCAACTTTTTAACATATTTTCACATTTCTTTGAGTAAAAAATGTGCCCGATTATTTTTTTTGCACAAGATTTAGTTGGTTCAAACTTATTAGAGTGGGTCCAATATTTTTAGTTTTTGGTCATGAGGGTGGGCCTAATTCCAACTACCCAATAAATATCATAAATATACAAAGGTACAAATTTTAATTTTTTTTTTCAGGGTGGGCATGTGCCCCCCCCCCCCCCCCCCCCCCCTTATGTCCCTCCGGCCTTGGTTACATGTCGATTTTTGTTTAAAAAAAAACATCAGGCTTACTCATTTCTGGAAAAAAAAATTTACTATTTTTTTTGTTATTAACTAGTTGTAAATAATAGATTACAATGATATTTGAAACTTGGGTATTCCTATACTAGAATTAGATACCCGAACCCAGATTATTGTCATCTAAATGGGACTTAAAACAATTTTAATTGTCAATTTATATCCACTTTCAATCAAATAAAAAGCCAATAGTGTGGTTTATTTTTATAAAATTAAGTTAAATTTTTTTATATAAAATCTTTAAAATTGAGAAATTTGCTAATAATTGACTACAAAAATGAAAAGAAAAATACAAAAAAATTAATATCGAACAAATCAATAGACATGTAGTTTTGGATCCCATTACTACTCTTTTATCTGATTCATTATATAATCTAGAAATGTTAGATTTTTCATGGTGTAAATTATCACTCGACTAAAAACCAAATAATTAGTTAAATCAGATTTTTCATGGTGCAAAATGCGATAGTAAACGCATGACCATGTTGACTTTATGCCGTTTAAGATGATTCAAAAACCTATGTAGTACATACCATGTTGGGAGTAAAGGTACTTTCTTTCTATGTTCATTTTTTCCAACCTTTTCCGTTTTGGGGTCACTAGTTATTCTCGTCAGATTTGATTTTAGGGCATTCATGTTGACTTGGCCAAGGTGAGACGAATGGTTTCAGGATAGCCACACTCTGCAAACACGTTGATTGGCTCAGAGATGGAGACAACACAAAATATTCAACCTTAATGAAAAATTTTCTTCAATATCGTAGTCAAGTTTAATACTCCGTTTGATAGGAAGGATGAAAAGTAAGAGGGATGCAAAATAGGAGAGATACACTTTCTATCCTTTCAGGAAGGAAAATATGAATGAAACATTTTTTTTCCTTTGTGTTTTGTAGGATTGATGGGAAATAAAAATGATTAAATTTTTTTTTTTTTTTTGCTTGTTAAGATGGAAAAAATATTTTTTAATTTTTAATTTTTAAATTTCTATTAAAAAAAGTATAAATACATATTATTATTGTATTATATATGAAATTAATGTATACATAATATATGTATATATCAAAGAATGTATAGATAAATAAGATACATTTCAACACAAATAATTAACTTTCCTTCCAATTTTGGAGAAATAGATTTTAGTGAGTTGAAATGAAAGTTCATCCATCAACTTTTCCATCCTTCCTATTTTCCTTCCTTACAAAACATGATGTTTTATCTATCCCTCCAATTTTACATCTTTCCATTTTGCCACCGTACCAAACGGAACATAAGTTTAAAAGGCAGCAGTCATAAAATTTGGGTACAATAATTATTGCAATCTAATACTGGAGATGATTTTGTAAGTCACTCTTTTTACATGTCTAACTAATGCTCTATTTGGTATGAAGGATGAAAAATACGAGGGATAGAAAGTAGGAGAGATATATTTTCTATCCTATAAGAAAGGAAAGTAGGATTGATACACTTTCTTTCCTTTGTGTTTGATAGGATGAATGAAAAATAAAATAAATAATTTTTTTTTTTTGTGTTTGGAAAAATGATATTTTTTTTTAATTTTTAATTTCAATTTTAATTTTATAAGTTTTTATTTTTAAATTTTTATTAAAAAAAATATAAATACATATTTTATCATTGAATTTATATATGAAATTAATATATACATAATATATTTATATATTAAAGAATATATAGACAAATAAGATACATTTCAACGAAGATAATTAACTTTTCATTAACTTTTCTTTCGATTTTGGAAAGATTGATTTTGGTGAGTTGTAAGGAAAGTTAATGCATCCACTTTTCTATCCTTACAAAACATGATTTTTTATCTATTCTTCCAACTTTTCACCCTTCCAACTTTTTATCTTTCTATTTTTTCATCGTACAAAATGAAGCATAAGAGATTTTGTAAGTCAAGCCCCAAGCAGGGGTGGAGCCAGAAATATATTTTTGGATGGGCACACTTAACCAACAAAATTTAATTTTTTTCTCCAATCAATAAAAGTATTGTGGTATATGTTTTTTTGTTTACATCGTGTTGCATATTTAAAGATTCATTAAATACAAAATGGTCAAACACCAATATACATAGTCTATACAAACAATACTCAATAAAAAGAGGCTAATTACAACCTTTTACAAAAAATGAGGCTAATTACAGCCATGTACAAATTAATAATGTTATCGAAAATGTCTTTCTCTATATAAGTAATTAACTTAATAGCAATCAATTTCAGGCTAAGTTTGCATCAATTTTAAAAAATTATAGCAATTTCAAACAATTATGAATAATATAAGATTGAGAGTTATCAAAAAAAAAAGTAGGCTCAATAACTAGTCGAAACTTTTTAACATATTTTCACATTTCTTTGAGTAAAAAATGTGCCCGATTATTTTTTTGCACAAGATTAAGTTGGTTCAAACTTATTAGAGTGGTCCAATATTTTTGGTTTTTGGTCATGAGGGTGGGCCTAATTCCAACTATCCAATAAAAAATCATAAATGTACAAAGGTACAAATTTTAATTTTTTTTTTCAGGGTGGGCATGTGCCCCCTGGTCCCTATGTCCCTCTGCCCTTGGTTACATGCCCTTCAATCACCAGCTAAGAAGGTCTCATCATCAATTCATTGCATGTTGTATCTAAATTATAGGTATCTTAAAAGATACATACCAAAATACAACATCACTTCATTATTATTACAAAGGACCAGATAGCAACGAGAATGGTTTTCATTCACACCAGTAACCATACACTCAATGCAGACAACTTGAAAGTTGTTGGGGTTAAGAATAACTCATTTCTAAAGTTTTTTCAGCCATATTTTTACTAAGATGGAAAAAGACGCAATACAATTAAAAGTTCTGGGCCGGACTATGACTGATGTTATCTCTAGAATAGTTGATACCTTGTTGAGATTTACAAGTAAATGTTGTTTTGTTAAACTATTTTGGATCAAGAGTTATGATTAAAAATGGTCAGTATAACTCTACATGGACAGATTCTAAAACAATTAACCAACATCAATTTTAAAAAATTATAGCAATTTCAAGCAATTATGAATACTATAAGATTGAGAGTTATCAGAAAAAAAAAATAGGCTCAATCACTAGTTGTAACTTTTTAACATATTTTCACATTTCTTTGAGTGAGAAATGTGCCCGGTTATTTTTTTGCACAAGATTTAGTTGGTTCAAACTTATTAGAGTGGGTTCAATATTTTTGATTTTTGGTCATGAGGGTGGGCCTAATTCCAACTACCTAATAAAAAATCATAAATATACAAAGATAAAAATTTTTATTTTTTTTTCAAGATGGGCATGTGCCCCCCTGGTGTCCCTCCGCCCTTGGCCCTAAGTATAAGAAAATAGCAATTTTTTAAAGAGTTGTGGGGATGTACAAAGGAATAGAACTGTCCAACTGTAACGCCCCGATTTTTCTCTTTTTTTCGAAGACGTTAATTGATATAAAAACACTCAAATAAAAATAACGGAGCGCTAATTATCCCAATAAAATTTCATTTATCAAAATCATTTCCCAATACAAATAAATCTATCAATATAAATAAATCTCTCAATATGATTAAAACATCAATTACATCGACATCTCCTCGTCTTTAATACTGTGATTATCCCGTTCCGATATTTTCTCTAAAATCAACCTGAAAATATTAAATAAAGCGGAGAAGTATACAATATGACGAGGAAAAATATGCTCAAGGACATTGAATAACAAAAAATCGAGTATCACAAAATATCTCAATCAACAGATACAAATATCATATTTGCATATCACACGTCATGCAGAATCTTAACACATATCTGACACCTCACCAATCATCCCACCTCAACCCGATCTCACGGATATCTTGGCTGGCGATGCATCGGCTATTGGCTGCCACGATCTCGTCTTAATATCTGTAGAACACGATCAATGAGATCAAAATTTTCAACGATATTCAATCGAAATTCTAAAATAATGATAGCACAAGTTGGAATACAAATCAGAGGATAATCAAAGAAATACTCTTTGCAAAGAGATTTAAGGAGAGCATATTGCATACCACCCCGTACCTCAGAATCATTATTTGAATTCGATAACTCTGATTTCCGTTTCATTCTTCTTCCTCTCAGTTTGAACTAAAAACATCCACCAATATTTGTTTTCTCTCTCCCTCACTCTCGGTTTCCAGCAAGCAAGAACACACACACACACACACTGTTTTATGAATTAAACACACACACACACATTTCTACACCATTAATTACATACACCCACATTTTTTACAATGTATTTCAATGCTAGCTGAATTTCCTTTATTTTTATTTTTTCTCTCTCTTTCTTTTTCTTTACCTTGTCTTGTCTCTGTTTTTTTTTCAAAGTCTTCACGTGGGTGAAGACCAAAGCATTATAAAGTTAAAATATTTATACTTTGCTCCCCTTTATTTCACTTATTATATATATCAACCACAAAATTTAAATATTCTTTATACTTTCACATCAAAACTCCTAATATTTTATACTTAAACTACTTCTAAAAATTTGGGATCTCACAATCTACCCTCCTTAAAAGAATTTCGTCCCCGAAATTCCTTAGTTCACCAAGAATTCCAAAATTTGTTGAGGTGCAAAGTGTAACACAAGAAAGAAAAAGAATATAGAGTGTTTATTGTTCAAAAGAAATGGGTGTTATTGAATTTTTTTTTCAATAAAGGTGTAATTACACTAAATTTCTCTCAATTCACTAAACCGAAAGTCTATGCTATACTATCACATCAATTCTACATTCCAAGTATTCAGAACTTGCACCACCAACCTCCTTTTTTTTTTTTTTACCTAATTGTTTGATCTCACAACGAAAACACAGTGAACTCACTTACCACAAATCTCATATAAGATTTGAAGCCTAAGCTCTGATACCATTTGTAACGCCCCGATTTTTCTCTTTTTTTCGGAGACGTTAATTGATATAAAAACACCTAAATAAAAATAACAGAGCCCTAATTATTCCAATAAAATTTCATTTATCAAAATCATCTCCCAATACAAATAAATCTGTCAATATAAATAAATCTGTCAATATGATTAAAACATCAATTACATCGACATCTCCTCGTCTTTAATACTGTGATTATCCCGTTCCGATATTTTCTCTAAAATCAACCTGAAAATATTAAATAAAGCGGAGAAGTATACAATATGACGAGGAAAAATATGCTCAAGGACATTGAATAACAAAAAATCGAGTATCACAAAATATCTCAATCAACAGATACAAATATCATATTTGCATATCACACGTCATGCAGAATCTTAACACATATCTGACACCTCACCAATCATCCCACCTCAACCCGATCTCACGGATATCTTGGCTGGCGATGCATCGGCTATTGGCTGCCACGATCTCGTCTTAATATCCGTAGAACACGATCAATGAGATCAAAATTTTCAACGATATTCAATCGAAATTCTAAAATAATGATAGCACAAGTTGGAATACAAATCAGAGGATAATCAAAGAAATACTCTTTGCAAAGAGATTTAAGGAGAGCATATTGCATACCACCCCGTACCTCAGAATCATTATTTGAATTCGATAACTCTGATTTCCGTTTCATTCTTCTTCCTCTCAGTTTGAACTAAAAACATCCACCAATATTTGTTTTCTCTCTCCCTCACTCTCGGTTTCCAGCAAGCAAGAACACACACACACACTGTTTTATGAATTAAACACACACACACACATTTCTACACCATTAATTACATACACCCACATTTTTTACAATGTATTTCAATGCTAGCTGAATTTCCTTTATTTTTATTTTTTCTCTCTCTTTCTTTTTCTTTACCTTGTCTTGTCTCTGTTTTTTTTTCAAAGTCTTCACGTGGGTGAAGACCAAAGCATTATAAAGTTAAAATATTTATACTTTGCTCCCCTTTATTTCACTTATTATATATATCAACCACAAAACTTAAATATTCTTTATACTTTCACATCAAAACTCCTAATATTTTATACTTAAACTACTTCTAAAAATTTGGGATCTCACAATCTACCCTCCTTAAAAGAATTTCGTCCCCGAAATTCCTTAGTTCACCAAGAATTCCAAAATTTGTTGAGGTGCAAAGTGTAACACAAGAAAGAAAAAGAATATAGAGTGTTTATTGTTCAAAAGAAATGGGTGTTATTGAATTTTTTTTCAATAAAGGTGTAATTACACTAAATTTCTCTCAATTCACTAAACCGAAAGTCTATGCTATACTATCACATCAATTCCACATTCCAAGTATTTAGAACTTGCACCACCAACCTCCTTTTTCTTTTTTTTTACCTAATTGTTTGATCTCACAACGAAAACACAGTGAACTCACTTACCACAAATCTCATATAAGATTTGAAGCCTAAGCTCTGATAATTTGTAACGCCCCGATTTTTCTCTTTTTTTCGGAGACGTTAATTGATATAAAAACACCTAAATAAAAATAACAGAGCGCTAATTATTCCAATAAAATTTCATTTATCAAAATCATCTCCCAATACAAATAAATCTGTCAATATAAATAAATCTCTCAATATGATTAAAACATCAATTACATCGACATCTCCTCGTCTTTAATACTTTGATTATCCCGTTCCGATCTTTTCTCTAAAATCAACTTGAAAATATTAAATAAAACGGAGAAGTATACAATATGACGAGGAAAAATATGCTCAAGGACATTGAATAACAAAAAATCGAGTATCACAAAGTATCTCAATCAACAGATACAAATATCATATTTGCATATCACACGTCATGCAGAATCTTAACACATATCTGACACCTCACCAATCATCCCACCTCAACCCGATCTCACGGATATCTTGGCTGGCGATACATCGGCTATTGGCTGCCACGATCTCGTCTTAATATCCGTAGAACACGATCAATGAGATCAAAATTTTCAACGATATTCAATCGAAATTCTAAAATAATGATAGCACAAGTTGGAATACAAATCAGAGGATAATCAAAGAAATACTCTTTGCAAAGAGATTTAAGGAGAGCATATTGCATACCACCCCGTACCTCAGAATCATTATTTGAATTCGATAACTCTGATTTCCGTTTCATTCTTCTTCCTCTCAGTTTGAACTAAAAACATCCACCAATATTTGTTTTCTCTCTCCCTCACTCTCGGTTTCCAGCAAGCAAGAACACACACACACACTGTTTTATGAATTAAACACACACACACATTTCTACACCATTAATTACATACACCCACATTTTCTACAATGTATTCAATGCTAGCTGAATTTCTTTTTTTTTATTCTTTCTCTCTCTTTCTTTTTCTTTACCTTGTCTTGTCTCTTTTTTTTTTTTTTTTTCAAAGTCTTCACGTGGGTGAAGACCAAAACATCATAAAGTTAAAATATTTATACTTTGCTTCCCTTTATTTCATTTATTATATATATTAACCACAAAACTTAAATATTCTTTATACTTTCATATCAAAACTCCTAATATTTTATACTTAAACTACTTCTAAAAATTTGGGATCTCACACCAATGTTCTTCATGAGACTAAGGTAGCCATAACCTTAATGTTCCCAAAAATATATAAAACAAATGTGAAGTATTCTTAAATTATATAAAAATATTTGGCTTCTTCTATCAGTTCCTTCCGATGTCCACAACTGATAGATTTCATTGGCGTGCAGGGAATCGATTCTTAATTTCAATCTACTTAGTTCGTGACGCAAGCCCTAACAGAGAGGCTTTCTCATTCAGCTACATTAGTTAGAAAGGATAGTTGGCGTCCCCTTAAGTTGGTGTAATTCTTTTTTTAATTAATGAAATTATTTCGTACCGTCGAAAAAAATAAAATTTGTTGGCATTAACATTTTCTTTCTTTCCTTGTATTTAACCACGCCCATCCCAATCAACCTTTTGTTTTCTTTTCAAACTTTCCACATTCAATTCAGAAATTTGTGTAAAACTTTGAATCCTCAAAGTCAATAGGCAATTGTAGAAATCAGTACGTTTGATCAGTTATCATTTAATTGCCCTGGTCATCTTCAAGCTCTTAGTTCATCGCCCTTCTCCAGCTTATATGTGCTACAGCTATTGAAAGTCTTCAATTATCCAATACAATGAAAATGGGTTATTGGAAACTGCTTTTCTTCCTCTCCCATATCCTCATCAACTTTCTTGCCCTCACCACAGCACAGAACTTTTGTCTTGGAGACAATTCTACTAGCAGCATATATGAGGCAAATAAGAACACCCTCCTCTCCTCCCTCCCCTCCAATATGGATATATATGGCTTTTACAATACCTCTATTGGGGAAAACATTAATAGAATTAACGTGATGGCGCTTTGTCGAGGAGATGTTGAGTTGGATATATGTCGTAGTTGTATCAATGACTCGACTGGTAATGTCATGCAACTTTGTCCAAACTACCGAGGGGTAGTGCATTGGTCTGAATTTTGTATGTTAAGGTTCTCAAATGCCTCTATATTACAAACTGTTGAAACTCGCCCTACTGCATATGTGTACAACACTGCTAATGCTTCGAACGTGGATCAGTTTAATCAGCCATTGAGGACCTTGTTGGAGAGCTTGCGAACACAAGCAGCATCAGGTGATTCTCGACGCAAGTTCGCCTCCGGGAACGTACCTGGCCCTGACTTCGAGACAATATACGCGCTTTCGCAATGCACCCCTGATTTAGATCGGGACCAATGTTACAATTGCCTAGAAGGGGTTGCTACAGAAATTTCACAATGTTGTAATGGAAGAATAGGATTGAGCATTCTAAGACCTAGCTGTAGTTTTAGGTATGATTTGTGGCGTTTCTTTAACGAAACACCAGGTGATGCACCACCACCAACCGTCGTCACCTCCACTACCACCATCACCGCCGCCTCCAGGTATGACTCTGTTTGTATTTGTTTTTAGATTGAAAAATTGAAAGAATTGACAAGTAATGCATTTGAAAATTTGCTCCTTACCTTTCCAAGTACTTCGATATCAGAGATGGCCTAGCCATGGTGGCTATGAAAACAAGGTTTGGAAATCAATCGATCCCAGGTAGAAATTGTTCTCTAAAGTCTAGAGAGAGAAACTCTCCCCTGCCCTGCCTTCGACTTCGATAATTTTCAAAATCACAGGTCATGCATAGATTTTCAAGAAAATATCAAGCAAACTCTCCTCTATTCTATGTCAAAATTACATATTCAACCCAATAAAGTTTTGTCTCAACATTTTTTGGGTCGGCTTTTGTTGGGATAGGTGGCTCATATTTAGAGTAAAGAGAATTACACCAGGCCCAAGGAGATAATGAGCCAGTTGTTAGAGCGTGAGCGAATTACTATTGAGTCGAAGATAGGCTGGGGGGTGTGGGGGCGTAGCCCTATTGTATGGAGTAGCACATGCCTTTGGGATGCCCTAATTAGGACTGTAACATATATAAGTTAAGTTGTCACCCTAATTCAGTGTAAAATAAAATAAGGCAAGCGCTCTAGGATCGTGGACATAGGCAAGTTGCCGAACTATGTAAATTCTTGTGTTGTTCTTCTTCTTCTTCTATTATTCTGTTTTATTGATTATTCATTGCACACACAAATCACAATAGCTTTACATGATTATGCTAAATAAATCTCTTTTTTTTTTTTTTTTTAACATTTTTTTGTTCTTTTGCAGGCAAAGACAATGGCAAAACTCCAACTGTTGTCATTATTGTGGTTCCAACTGTGATCTCTGTGAGTCTTATCATTTTCATTTGCATCTTTCTAAGAAAAAGGAAGCATAGGAAGCCGAAGAAGGAAATTGATCAGAGTAAGTTCAAATTGTTTTTTCATAGTCCATTTAAATAGGCAACGACCTATGTTTGCTATTATTGTAATGCATAGCTATTGCCATATACTACTCTGATTTGGTTTGACACAATATTCGTTTCCAAATTTGAAGACAAGGATGAAATCATCAGCATAGAAACCTTGAAGTACGACTTTGGTACAATAGAAATAGCTACAAATAACTTTTCTGACAGTAACAAGCTTGGACAAGGTGGATTTGGGGTTGTTTACAAGGTAATACAATACTTTCCCTTTCGAAAATTTGTCTAGTTGCATCAAATAAAAAAATATAATTGCTTAACACTGTGAATTTATTTAATATTGGTTTTGACATATTTATAGGGTATGCTTAAAAACGGGAAAAAAATAGCAGTGAAGAGGTTGTCCAAGGATTCCGGACAAGGTGAACATGAGTTTAAGAATGAAGTGTTATTGTTGGTAAAGCTTCAGCACAAAAATTTGGTTAGGCTCCTAGGTTTCTGTTTAGAAAGAACAGAAAGACTCCTCATATATGATTTTTTGCCCAATGGAAGTCTTGATCGTTTCATATTTGGTATGTAGCCTCCGACAATCCACCTTCTCTAAAGTTCTTATCTTTATTAACTTAATCTATAATACAAATCTCCTTACATAGTTAAAATGAAAAATAGAGAAAAAAATTAAGACACCAGTAACAATTTGATATCCTTATCTCAAATTTGTTTTGCTAATATTTAAACAATCTCTGCCTAATTCGCGTGCTTGGTTGGAGTTGTAGATCCAATTAAACGAGCACATTTAGATTGGGATACGCGTTACAAAATCATAGGAGGCATTGCTAAGGGACTTCTTTATCTTCATCAAGATTCTCGACATCGAATCATTCATCGTGATCTCAAAGCTGGTAATATTCTGTTAGATGTAGAGATGAACCCTAAAATTGCGGATTTTGGATTGGCAAGACTTTCTGTGATTGATGAAACTCAAGGCATTACGAGGCGGATTGCAGGGACTTAGTAAGTATGAAATGATTCTTAACTTTTGTCTATCTATCATTGAACAGCACAAAGGTTCTATAAAACTTTGCAATTAATCTTGAAAATACAAATTAAGTGGTTCTAGAAAATGTCTTAAGGAAAAACACAAGAGGCTTAAGTTGAAGCATGTCTTCAAGCCTAAGCACGATCTTCAGCCTCTAATGCTATTATCTACGACTGAATAATTACAGCGGCTATATGGCTCCAGAGTACATAATGCATGGACAATTCTCAGTTAAGTCAGATGTCTTCAGTTTTGGCGTGATAGTTCTAGAGATTGTAAGTGGTCGCAAGAACAACTCTTTCCGACAAGGGGAGAATGTAAAGGATCTCCTTAGCTGTGTAAGTTTAAATAAGGATGATTCGTTACTAGCCGCATAAATTATAATAGAAATAAATCTAATAACTTCACATGTTGCATTTTTGCAGGCTTGGAAAAATTGGCAGGATAAAACGACTTTAAATTTGGTAGATCCCAAATTGATTGTGCGTTCATGTTCAGAACAAGACATAATGAGATGCATCCATATTGGAATGCTTTGTGTTCAAGAAAATGTAGCAGATAGACCAACTATGGCTTCAGTTATGTTGATGCTTAATAGCATCTCTCTCCGTCTCGCGGTACCTAAAGAGCCTGCATTTCTCATATTCAACAACAATAGTGATTCAGAAATGCCATTGTATCGAGGGTATAACTCAGGTGCGACTCAGGCCAATCAATTAGAAAGTCAACCTGTCCTTTTGTCTGTAAATGAGGCTTTCATCACTGAGTTATATGCTCGATAGTGTTACATGTTACATATTTTTTGTTCCACTTTTATTTTTAAACTCTAAGATTTATTTATCATGTTAGCTAACACATCATTTGGGTTCTATTTCTAGTTCGTTTTTTTAATCTTTGCAGCATTACCTTTTGATAATAAGGATATATGTTGTACAAATTTCGACATGACATGATTTATATCGATTCATTCACTCTAATACACTTTATATGTAATTAGGAGACACAACTTGGGGATACAATACACTGGTGCTGTTGAATGCTCGTCCCCATCAAATTCTAACAATAATATTGTGTCTGAAGACATTATACAATATCAAAAATTGAATTGATCTTTTAATATTTATATTTTAAATGATAATTTAATTTTTTTAATTACGCAATTTAAAATTAAAGTGAAGAGAGAGATAGGTACACATTATGTGTTGATAGGGGCCTAGTTATACACGATATGTGATTTTGCACATTAAATAAAAGTGTACCAAAAATAATCTCAATCTAATAATATTGTCTCTTGAAGGGTGCTATATTAGAAATCAAACAGACGACCAGTGGAAGATTTGACAAAAAAGGACAAAATTTGAAATCGGAATGACACGGATAAAAATAAAATAAAATTTCAGAGATATTGTGAATGACCATGACCATTTCCACAATAACTTCTATTGTCGTAACTATCATTAATACCATCATTATTATCTCTACCATTGTTATTATTGTCATCATAACAATTGTTGTCACAATTTTTTCGAGCTAATTATCTATCTTCCGTCATTTTGAAACAAATATACTAATTTATTATTATTTTAAATTTATTTATCAAATTATGAAATTTTTTAAAAATATATTTAACAATTACACATTTAATGTAAATACATGTTTTTAAAAATTACAATTTTTATAAAAAAAAAAGTATAACAAATACGCTTTTATTGAAAGCATGCATGTATATTAACCACGCTTCTTCTTATAATCGGTGCCATATCTCTCATTGCTGGTATCTTGTGTCAGAGATTTTTTTTTTTGGTCATGTCTTGTGTCAGAGATAAGTATCACCAATAAAAAATCATAAATAAAAAGGTAAACATTTTAATATTAATTATCAGGGTGGGCATGTGCCCCCTGGTCCCTATGTCCCTCCGCCCTTGGTTACATGCCCTTTAGTCACCAGTTAAGAAGGTCCCATCATCAATTCATTACATGTTGTATCTAAACTATGGGTATTTTGAAAGATACATACCAAAATGCAACATCACTTCATTATTATTACAAAGGATCAGGTAGCAACGAGAATGATTTTCATTCACACCAGTAACCATACACTCAATGCAGACAACTTGAAAGTTGTTGAGGTTAAGAATAACTCATTTCTAATGTTCTTTCAGCCATATTTTTACTAGGTTGGAGAAAGACGCAATACAATTAAAAGTTCGGGGGCTGGACTATGACTTATGTTATCTCTGTAATAGTTGATACCGTATTGAAATTTACAAGTAAATACTGTTTAGTGAAACTATTTTGGATCAAGAGTTATGATTCAAAAAAGGTCAGTATAACTCTACATGGCCTGCTTCTGAAACAAAAATTATGCAATTCTGATTCTAAAAAGGTTATGATCAATCTGTAATAATATCATTTTAAAATAAATTTTACTAGTTCAAATCGTGACCTTAAATTGTTTTTTTTTATTCAAAAAGATACAGAAATAAATTACGAGCTATATCTATATAATAAAATACAACATAAGTTATTTTTATTACTCAAATAATAAAAGTTATTTTTTTGTTGCTAAAGATGATCAAAGTTGAGATCTCATTAAATTCCCCCACAGGTGTGTGCTTGTTTTGTTTTTTGGATGCTTTCAAAAACATTCTTTTTGATGTTTCTATATTTTGTCCTTGTTTTTAAAATGGAGCAGTAAAAAAAAATAAAAACATTCATCAAACACCTTTTTATTTTTATTTTTATTGCCATAAAATGAAAACAAAAACAAACAAAATAAAACATAAAAACTTCTCATTACCAAATGACACCTTAGTTATTAAACCTAAACACCACGTTCATCCCTTTCAAATGCACTTTGAGGCCATGGTCACTAATTTTTGCTAATGGTGAACTTTGTACTAGCAGAAAATGGTGTTTTTCTTGGTCCTTTTGTAGGCACTCCAAGCCCCCAAGGAAGACAAGGTCAGCCCAGAGGTACATAGCCTATGGCGGAGCCAGAAATGCATTCTTGGATGGGCACACTTAACCAGCAAAATTTAATTTTTTCCTCCAATCAATAAAATTATTGTGGTATATGTTTTTTTTTTACATCGTGTTGCATATTTAAAGATTCATTAAATACAAAAGGGTCAAACACCAATATACGTAGTCTAAAAATACTCAATAAAAAGAGGCTAATTACAACCTTTTACAAAAAATGAGGCTAATTACAACCATGTACAAATTAATAATGTTATCGAAAATGTCTTTCTCTATATAAGTAATTAAGTTAATAGTAATCAATTTCAGGCTAAGTTTGCATCATTTTTAAAAAATTATAGCATTTTCAAACAATTATGAATATAAGATTGAGAGTTATAAAAAAAAAGGCTCAATCACTAGTCGCAACTTTTTAACATATTTTCACATTTCTTTGAGTAAAAAATGTGCCCGATTATTTTTTTTCACAAGATTTAGTTGGTTCAAACTTATCAGTGTGGGTTCAATATTTTTGGTTTTTGGTCATGAGGGTGGGCCTAATTCCAACTACCCAATAAAAAATCATAAATATACAAAGGTACAAATTTTAATTTTTTTTTCAAGGTGGGCATGTGCCCCCCTGGTCCCTATGTCCCTCCGCCCTTGGTGACATGCCCTTCAATCACCAGCTAAGAAAGTCTCATCATCAATTCATTGCATGTTGTATCTAAACTATGGGTATCTTGAAAGATACATACCAAAATGCAACATCACTTCATTATTATTACAAAGGACCAGGTAGCAACGAGAATGGTTTTCATTCACACCAGTAACCATACACTCAATTCAGACAACTTGAAAGTTGCTGGGGTTAAGAATAACTCATTTCTAAAGTTTTTTCAGCCATATTTTTACTAAGATGGAGAAAGACGCAATACAATTAAAAGTTCTGGACCGGGCTATGACTTATGTTATCTCTAGAATAGTTGATACCCTGTTGAAATTTACAAGTAAATGTTGTTTAGTTAAACTATTTTGGATCAAGAGTTATGATTCAAAAAGGTCAGTATAACTCTACATGGGCAGATTCTGAAACAATTAACCAGCATCAATTTTAAAAAATTATAGCAATTTCAAACAATTATGAATACTATAAGATTGAGAGTTATAAAAAAAAAAATAGGCTCAATCACTAGTCGTAACTTTGTAACATATTTTCACATTTCTTTGAGTGAAAAATATGCCCGATTATTTTTTTGCACAAGATTTAGTTGGTTCAAACTTTTTAGAGTGGGTTCAATATTTTTTATTTTTGGTCATGAAGGTGGGCCTAATTTCAACTACCTAATAAAAAATCATCAATATACAAAGATAAAAATTTTAATTTTTTTTTTCAGGGTGGGAATGTGCCCCCCCTGGTCCCTATGTCCCTCTGCCCTTGGTACACACACAGAGGCCGTAGTGTAATTTATTCTTAATTTTGAAGGTAATAGCATAGAGACCGAGAGAGGCAATAGGATAAGTAAATATAATAATATATTTATGTAAGATTGACAATTATATAAATGAAAAGGTCATTAATGAAACATGGAATATTTGTGAGTGGAAAGGAATACCCAAACTAAGCGTAGAGCTCCGTATATAGTCAAACAATAGTATAAAGTGACCTGAACATCCCTCTGAGTTAGGCAAAACATAAAAGTAATAGTAAGGGTAAAAAAAGGAAAATAAACCCTAATAAACTAGATTAAAACTCCAACAGTACTCCCTCTCAAGTTAGACACAAAAATGTCAACTAAATCAAGCTTGATAATCGAGTCCCGAAAAACGGATAGAGTGATAGGTTTGGTGAAAATATTCGCAACCTGATCACTGATCTCCACAAACAGTAGAGTGACAATACCACAGCTAATCTTGTCCCGAAGAAAATGAACATCGATCTCTATACGTTTCGTCCTCTCGTGTAGTACAAAGTCAAAAGCGAGCTGAATAACAGATCGATTATCACAATATAATTTGGATGGAAAAGTCACTGGAAATCCCAACTCGCCAAGAATCGATCGTAGTCAGATAATCTCACACGTGTCAAGTGTTAGTGCCCGATAATCTACCTCTACTGATGAGCGGGAGATGAATAAGAATGAGAGATTAGCATTTGTACGGTATAGAATGAGAGAAAAAAAAAAGAATTAAGAGTCTCAAATAAGAAAGATGATACACACACAGAGGTCGTAGTGTAATTTATTCTTAATTTTGTAGACCAAGGTTCATCTTGTGTAAATGTGTAGTGATTGTGGACTCATACAAGGATATTGAGTAGACAGTTGATATATCAGACTCGATCCTATCTTTCGTAGCATAGAGACAGAGAAAGGCATGCAATAGGTTAAGTAAATATAATAATATATTTATGTAAGATTGACAATTATATAAATGAAGAGGTCATTAATGAAACATGGAATATTTGTGAGTGGAAAGAGATACCCAAACTAAGAGTAGAGCCCTGTATATATAGTCAAACAATAGTATAAAGTGACTTGAACATCCTCTGTTCTAGGAAAAAAATTAAAATTAATGGTAAGGATAAAAAAAGAAAAAGAAACCCTAATAAATTGGACTATAACTCCAACAATGAAAAAAGAGACGGTTGGTTGTAAAATTTATCTGTGGCTTAAATAATGGAAGAACTGACATGTTTTCTATAATTTTTTTGAGAATCAATTTTACATCTCTTCAATGGACCCTTTATAGTGAAAATAGGGGCTGAGTCCTCCTGGATGGACTTATAATGACTTGAGTCCGTCAAGAAAACTTATTTGGTGATAAATTCATTTTTTATTTTACTAATAAGTACTTAAGTCTACTATTTTTTTAAATCCCAAAAATACTCTTAACAGTGTTATTCTGTTCAATTATAGAAATATTAAAGACCTTGAAAGTAGCTTTAAATTAATGTCTTAAATTAGAAATTATTATCCCTTAATTCACTCCTAAATTCAAATTCAAATTTATATTCTCTGTCTCGGTAAAAGAAGATCATCACTCCACTATAACAAATCTTTCTCCTTAGATATCATTTCTTCCTCCATACCATCAAAATCAGTAGAGTTTGAAACATCATCAACAACTACCATATCTTCTACTGCATTTTGGTCATCATGAACTTCTACGTCGTTGGTTTTCGACAAAAAAATGTTGAAAAAATTGCTCAATGTGTTATTAGTTTGATCCCCAATTTTATTTTTATTTTTTTGATAAATAATCACCAAATTTTTTCAATGTTTCATGTTACTACATTTTTTGTTGATCATGTTACTGTTTTTTTCTAATAGACCATATTACTAATTTTTTTTTATGTTACTATTTTTTATTGAGCATGTTATTACTTTTTTAGTGTTATTTTTTTGGATGCTGAAGAATTGGAGTCTTCTTACTCTGGTTATGGGTTTGAATGGTACTATTTTTATTTTTAATTT
Source organism: Ilex aquifolium (assembly GCA_951799425.1). Classification (NCBI taxonomy): domain Eukaryota; kingdom Viridiplantae; phylum Streptophyta; class Magnoliopsida; order Aquifoliales; family Aquifoliaceae; genus Ilex; species Ilex aquifolium. The sequence continues at coordinate 49,219,449 of OX637392.1, read as the reverse complement.
TGTTATATTACTATTTTTTTTTGGTTGAACATGTTACTGTTTTTGTTAAACATGTTACTATTTTTGTTAAACATGTTACTATTTTTTGTTGAACATGCTACTATTGTTATTTTTTTAAAATATTAATATTGAATGTTTCTATTTTTTTTTCGTTTAAATGTTACTATTTTTTTGTATTTAAATGATATTATTTTTTATGTTTAAATGATAACTTTTTTTTTGTATTTGAATATTACTATTTTTTAGTTTAAAGGTTAATATATATATATATATGAGAGAGATATAGTGTTAACCTATATATGGATATAGATAAATAAATATGTGAGAGAAATTTTTTTAATATTAGTCAAACTCCTAAAATTTAGGAGTTTTTTAATTTTTAGTTTTACTTCACTTCTAAAAGGAATGGACAGTCTGGTAAAATTGACAACAACCGAACTTCATAATAAATAAATTTCTTTTGTGGACTTAAGTCTAAATAAGTCTATATAGGAGAACCGGTCTCCAAATTTCTCCTTTTTATATGTCAAAGATTCTAGGGCCTAGGCTTTTATTTGACCATCGGGGGCCCTTATAATGGTGGAGGCCCTAGATGGCCGCTTCAATGGCCTTACTTTAGGATTGGCCTTAAAAATAATGATAAAGTGATAAATTAGGATGTTACTTTTGTTGTATTATTGAAAAGGATTACATTGATTGGGTGCAAAGGGAAACAATTTTCCATTGAATTTATAACAAGAATTAATATTTGAGGCGATGTAAAACCAATCACATAATTGATGGTATAATAATGTGACAGATAACATGACAATTGATGAAGCAATGTGAAAAAGGGTATCATACTTGAGGGGTCAAAATTAGGTGGGACAATCATGTCATGCCGTATCGAGTCATTTCGAGTTCGTATGGAACACTAGTTAACTTTAATTCAACCCGTTTAACTAATCGTGTCGATCTATTTATTTTCATGCCGTGTTCGTATCAACCCATATATTCCATGAATAAAAAATTTAACGCTCAAAATTTTAAGTCACTACTTGATAAATTATAATAAAAATTTATTCTTACAATATTACTTAAATGCTTCAATTTCGTGTTGTTCGTATTTGACACTAACTCAATTTATTTATTATTCGTGTTAACGAGTTGTGTCATATACATATTTGTATCGAGAAATGACCAAAGTCTTATACAAGTATATTCTGCTTTCGTGTCAATTCTGAGCCGTGTTTTATATTGTGTCAGAAATTGCATCTACTAATCAAAATATAATCTTTTCAAAGTCTTATATAACTATATTCCAATCCACACCTATTTTTGCTTTGGAAAAGTAAACATTTTTCGCTGACTTTCCAACTTAAATGGCATCATAGTTTTTGACTTTCTCGAACTTGAACCACCGGTTAAGGGCATTTACGCTGTATGCGAACCTGAACCAAGCATTGAAATGTACACGTACGTAACCAACTCTAGCAAAAACATGCTTATTCTTTTTCAGCCATTTCAATTGATCCATCATCAGAAAAATAAAAAGAAAAAGAAATGCTTCCCCTCAAAGATCCCAAATCATACATATTACTACTCTTGATCATCTCAAAACTTGGGCTGGTGGTCTCTGTTTATGGCCAAGGTGATTATATCTATCACTTTTGCTCTACCAACACAACCAATCTCAGTTACGACATAACCAAAATTCCTTCATTCTTAGACTCTTTAGCCTCCAGAGCACATGGAGCGAAGCCCGTCGACTTTAACAGTGGTACCTCAGACGAAATTTATGGTCTCTTCCATTTCAGAGGCGATGTTGATGCCCTTAACTGTCAGACCTGTGTCACCACAGCGAGAGAAGAGATTATAGGACAATGCCTCTCAACAGGGGCGGAGCCATAAATATATTCATGGGTGGGCACACTTAACCAGCAAAATTTAATTTTGTTTCTCCAATCAACAAAAGTATTGTGGTATATGTTTTTTTTTTACATCATGCTGCATATTTAAAGATTCATTAAATACAAAACGGTCAAACACTAATATACGTAGTCTATACAAACAATACTCAATAAAAAGAGACTAATTACAACCCTTTACAAAAAATGAGGCTAATTCCAGCCATGAACAAATTAATAATGTTATCGAAAATGACTTTCTCTATATAAGTAATTAAGTAAATAGTAATCAATTTCAGGCTAAGTTTGCATCAATTTTAAAAAATTATAGCAATTTCAAACAATTATGAATAATATAAGATTGAGAGTTATCAAAAAAAAATAAAAAATAGGCTCAATAACTAGTCGCAACTTTTTAACATATTTTCACATTTTTTTGAGAGAAAAATGTGCCCGATTATATTTTTGCACAAGATTTAGTTGGTTCAAACTTATTAGAGTGGGTCCAATATTTTTGGTTTTTGGTCATGAGGGTGGGCCTAATTCCAACTACCCAATAAAAAATCATAAATATACAAAGGTACAAATTTTAATTTTTTTTGCAGGTGGCCATGTGCCCCTGATCCCTATGTCCCTCCACCCTTGGTTACATGTCGATTTTTAAAAAAAAAAACATCGGGCTTACTCATTTCTAGAAAAAAATTTTACTATTTTTTTTGTCATTAACTAGTAGTAAATAATAGATTACAATGATATTTGAAACTTGGGTATTCCTATACTAGAATTAGATACCCGAACCCAGATTATTGTCATCTAAATGGGACTTAAAACAATTTTAATTGTCAATTTATATCCACTTTCAATCAAATAAAAAGCCAATAGTGTGGTTTATTTTTATAAAATTAAGTTAAATTTTTTTATATAAAATATTTAAAATTGAGAAATTTACTAATAATTGACTACAAAAATGAAAAGAAAAATACAAAAAAATTAATATCGAACAAATCAATAGATATGTAGTTTTGGATCGCATTACTACTCTTTTATCTGATTCATTATATAATCTAGAAATGTTAGATTTTTCATGTTGTAAATTATCACTCGACTAAAAACCGAATAATTAGTTAAATCAGATTTTTCATGGTGCAAAATGCCATAATAAACGCATGACCATGTTGACTTTATGCCATTTAAGATGATTCAAAAACCTACGTAGTACGTACCATGTTGGGAGTAAAACCTTTTCCGTGTTGGGGTCACTAGTTATTCTCCTCAGATTTGATTTTGGGGCATTCCTGTTGACTGGGCCAAGGTGAGACGAATGGTTTCAGGATAGCCACACTCTCCAAACACATTGATTGGCTCAGAGATGGAGACAACACAGAATATTCAACCTTAATGAAATTTTTTCTTCAATATCGTAGTCAAGTTTAATGCTCCGTTTGATAGGAAGGATAAAAAGTAAGAGGGATGAAAAATAGGAGAGATACACTTTCTATCCTTTTAGGAAGGAAAATAGGAATAATACACTTTCTTCCTTTGTGTTTGGTATGATTGATAGAAAATAAAAATGATTAATTTTTTTTTTTTTTTTGTCCTTGGTAAGATGGAAAAAATATTTTTTAATTTTTAATTTTTAAATTTCTATTAAAAAAAGTATAAATACATATTATTATTGTATTATATATGAAATTAATGTATACATAATATATGTATATATCAAAGAATGTATACATAAATAAGATACATTTCAACACAAATAATTAACCTTCCTTCCAATTTTGAAGAGATAGATTTTAGTGAGTTGAAAGGAAAGTTCATCCATCAACTTTTCCATCCTTCCTATTTTTCTTCCTTGCAAAACATGATGTTTTATCTATCCCTCTAACTTTACATCTTTCAATTTTGCCACTGTACCAAACGGAACATAAGTTTAAAAGGCAGCAGTCATAAAGTTTGGGTACAATAATTATTCCAATCTAATACTGGACATGATTTTGTAAGTCAATCTTTTTACAAGTCTAACTAATGCTCTATTTACTATGAAGGATGGAAAATACGAGAGATTGAAAATAGGAGAGATATATTTTCTATCCTCTAAGGAAGGAAAGTAGGATTAATACACTTTCTTTCCTTTGTGTTTGATAGGATGAATGAAAAATAAAAATAATTAATTTTTTTTTAATTTTTAATTTTTAATTTTTAATTTTTAATTTTTAATTTTTAATTTTTAATTTTAATTTTAATTTTAATTTTATAAGTTTTTATTTTAAATTTTTTTTAAAAAATATATAAAAACATATTTTATCATTGAATTTATATATGAAATTAATGTATACATAATATATGTATATATTAAATAATATATAGATAAATAAGATACATTTCAACACAGATAATTAACTTTTGATTCACTTTCCTTTCGATTTTGGAAAGATTGATTTTGGTCAGTTGTAAAGAAAGTTAATTCATCCACTTTTCTATCATTCATATTTTCTTTCCTTACAAAACATGATATTTTATCTATTCTTCCAACTTTTCATCCTTCCAACTTTTTATCTTTCTATTTTTCCATCGTACTAAATGAAGCATAAGAGATTTTGTAAGTCAGGCACCAAGCTAGGGCGGAGCCAGAAATATATTCTTGGGTGGGCAAACTTACCAGCAAAATTTAATTTTTTTCTGCAATTAATAAAAGTATTGTGGTATTTGTTTTTTTTTTTACATCGTGTTGCATATTTAAAGATTCATTAAATACAAAAGGGTCAAACACCAATATACGTAGTCTATAGAAACAATACTCAATAAAAAGACGCTAATTACAACCCTTTACAAAATATGAGGCTAATTACAGCCATGTACAAATTAATAATGTTATCGAAAATGTCTTTCTCTATATAAGTAATTAAGTAAATAGTAATCAATTTCAGGCTAAGTTTGCATCAATTTTAAAAAATTATAGCAATTTCAAACAATTATGAATAATATAAGATTGAGAGTTATCAAAAAAAAAAAAAAAAAAGGCTCAATAACTAGTCGCAACTTTTTAACATATTTTCACATTTTTTTTTGAGAGAAAAATGTGCCCGATTATATTTTTGCACAAGATTTAGTTGGTTCAAACTTATTAGAGTGGGTCCAATATTTTTGGTTTTTGGTCATGAGGGTGGGCCTAATTCCAACTACCCAATAAAAAATCATAAATATACAAAGGTACAAATTTTAATTTTTTTTTCAGGTGGCCATGTGCCCCTTGGTCCCTATGTCCCTCCACCCTTGGTTATATGTCGATTTTTTTTTTAAAAAAACATCGGGCTTACTCATTTCTAGAAAAAAAAATTTACTTTTTTTTTTTGTCATTAACTAGTAGTAAATAATACATTACAATGATATTTGAAACTTGGGTATTCATATACTAGAATTAGATACCCGAACCCAGATTATTGTCATCTAAATGGGACTTAAAACAATTTTAATTGTCAATTTATATCCACTTTCAATCAAATAAAATGTCAATAGTGTTGTTTATTTTTATAAAATTAAGTTAAATTTTTTTATGTAAAATATTTAAAATTGAGAAATTTACTAATAATTGACTACAAAAATGAAAAGAAAAATACAAAAAAATTAATATGGAACAAATCAATAGACATGTAGTTTTGGATCGCATTACTACTCTTTTATCTGATTCATTATATAATCTAGAAATGTTAGATTTTTCATGTTGTAAATTATCACTCGACTAAAAACCGAATAATTAGTTAAATCAGATTTTTCATGGTGCAAAATGCAATAATAAACGCATGACCATGTTGACTTTATGCTGTTTAAGATGATTCAAAAACCTACGTAGTACGTACCATGTTGGGAGTAAAGGTACTTTCTTTCTATGTTCATTTTTCCAACCTTTTTCGTGTTGGGGTCACTAGTTATTCTCCACAGATTTGATTTTAGGGCATTCCTGTTGACTTGGCCAAGGTGAGACGAATGGTTTCAGGATAGCCACACTCTCCAAACACGTTGATTGGCTCAGAGATGGAGACAACACAGAATATTCAACCTTAATGAAATTTTTTCTTCAATATCGTAGTCAAGTTTAATGCTCTGTTTGGTAGGAAGGATAAAAAGTAAGAGGGATGAAAAATAGGAGAGATACACTTTCTATCATTTCATGAAGAAAAATAGGAATAATACACTTTCTTCTTTTGTGTTTGGTAGGATTGATAGAAAATAAAAATGATTAATTTTTTTTTTTTTTGTGCTGGTAAGATGGAAAAAATATTTTTTAATTTTTAATTTTTAAATTTCTATTAAAAAAAGTATAAATACATATTATTATTGTATTATATATGAAATTAATGTATACATAATATATGTATATATCAAAGAATGTATACATAAATAAGATACATTTCAACACAAATAATTAACTTTCCTTCCAATTTTAAAGAGATAGATTTTAGTGAGTTGAAAGGAAAGTTCATCCATCAACTTTTCTATCCTTTCTATTTTCCTTCCTTACAAAGCATGATGTTTTATCTATCCCTCCAACTTTACGTCTTTCCATTTTGCCACCGTACACAACGGTACATAAGTTTAAAAGGCAGCAGTCATAAAGTTTGGGTACAATAATTATTCCAATCTAATACAGGACATGATTTTGTAAGTCACTCTTTTTACATGTCTAACTAATGCTCTATTTACTATGAAGGATGGAAAATACGAGAGATTGAAAATAGGAGAGATATATTTTCTATCATCTAAGAAAGGTTCAGCCCTTAAGGGGGGTGGATTGTGAGATCCTGGAATCCCACATCGGTTAGGGAGAGGAAAGTTGCTGGGCTTATAAGTAAGCCCCTCGCCTTACATGGTATAAGGTCTTTTCCCAGGGGTACTGGAAGAAACAAAACCGTGAGGGCCAATGGGCCCAAAGTGGATAATATTATGGCATGTGGAGGGTGTGGTGTTACAAGATGGTATCAGAGCCGACTCTCGCCTGAATCGAGTGTGGGCCCTGCAGTCACGTGTATGTGGGCTGGCAGGTAGCTGGCGAGCTACTGCACGGGGACGTGCAACCCTTAAGGGGGGTGGATTGTGAGATCCTGGAATTTCACATCGGTTAGGGAGAGGAAAGTTGTTGGACTTATAAGTAAGCTCCTCGCCTTACATGGCATAAGGTCTTTTCCCAGGGGTACTGGGAGGAACAAAACCGTGAGGGCCAGTCGGCCCAAAGCGGACAATATTATGTCATGTGGAGGGTGGGATGTTACAAGATGGTATCAGAGCCGACTCTCGTTTGGATCCAGTGTGGGCTCCTGTCATGCTCGCGTGTAGTGGGCGGGCGGGTAGCTGGCGAGCTGCTACACGGGGACGTGCAGCCCTAAGGGGTGGACTGTGAGATCCTGGTGTCCCACATCGGTTAAGGAGAGGAAAGTTGCTGGGTTTATAAGTAAGCCCCTCGCCTTACATGGCATAAGACATTTTCCCAGGAGTACTGGGAGGAACAAAACCGTGAGAGCCAGTGGGCCCAAAACGGACAATATTATGTCATGTGGAGGGTGGGGTGTTACAGAAAGTAGGATTAATACACTTTCTTTCCTTTGTGTTTGATAGGATGAATGAAAAATAAAAATAATTAATTTTTTTTTTTGTGTTTGGAAAAAAGAAATTTTTTTTTAATTTTTAATTTTTAATTTTTAATTTTAATTTTAATTTTATAAGTTTTTATTTTTAAATTTTTTTAAAAAAATATATAAAAACAAATTTTATCATTGAATTTATATATGAAATTAATGTATACATAATATATGTATATATTAAATAATATATAGACAAATAAGATACATTTCAACACAGATAATTAACTTTTGATTCACGTTCCTTTTGATTTTGGAAAGATTTATTTTGGTCAGTTGTAAGGAAAGTTAATTCATCCACTTTTCTATCCTTCCTATTTTCTTTCCTTACAATACATGATATTTTATTTATTCTTCCAACTTTTCATCTTTCTATTTTTCCATCGTACTAAATGAAGCATAAGAGATTTTGTAAGTCAGGCACCAAGCTGGGGCGAAGCTAGAAATATATTCTTGGGTGGGCACACTTACCAGCAAATTTTAATTTTTTTCTGCAATTAATAAAAGTATTGTGGTATTTGTTTTTTTTTTTTTACATTGTGTTGCATATTTAAAGATTCATTAAATACAAAAGGGTCAAACACCAATATACGTAGTCTATAGAAACAATACTCAATAAAAAGACGCTAATTGCAACCCTTTACAAAAAATGAGGCTAATTACAGCCATGTACAAATTAATAATATTATCGAAAATGACTTTCTCTATATAAGTAATTAAGTTAATAGTAATCAATTTCAGGCTAAGTTTGCGTCAATTTTAAAAAATTAGAGCATTTTCAAACAATTATGAATAATATAAGATTGAGAGTTATCAAAAAAAAAAGGCTCAATAAGTAGTCGCAACTTTTTAACATATTTTCACATTTCTTTGAGTTAAAAATGTACCCGATTATTTTTTTGCACAAGATTTAGTTGGTTCAAACTTATTAGAGTGTGTCCAATATTTTTGGTTTTTGGTCATGAGGGTGGGCCTAATTCCAACTACCCAATAAAAAATCATAAATATACAAAGGTAAAAATTTAAATTTTTTTTTTCAGGGTGGACATGTGCCACTCAGGTCCCTATGTCCCTCCGCCCTTGGTTACATGTCGATTTTTTTTTAAAAAAAACATCGGGCTTACTCATTTCTGGAAAAAAAATTTACTATTCTTTTTGTTATTAACTAGCAGTAAATAATAGATTACAATGATATTTGAAACTTGGGTATTCCCATACTAGAATTGGATACCCAAACCCAGATTATTGTCATCAAAATGGGACTTAAAATAATTTTAATTCTCAATTTATATCCACTTTCAATCAAATAAAAAGCCAATAGTGTTGTTTATTTTGATAAACTTAAGTTAAATTTTTTTATATAAAATCTTTAAAATTGAGAAATTACTAATAAATGACTACCAAAATGAAAAGAAAAATACAAAAAAATTAATATCGAACAAATCAATAGACATGTAGTTTTGGATTGCATTAATACTCTTTTATCTGATTCATTATATAATCTAGAAATGTTAGTTTTTTCATGGTGTAAATTATCACTCGACTAAAAACCGAATAATTAGTTAAATCAGATTTTTCATGGTGCAAAATGCCATAGTAAACATACGACCATGTTGACTTTATGCCGTTTAAGATGATTCAAAAACCTACGTCGTACGTACCCTGTTGGGAGTAAAGGTACTTTCTTTCTATGTTCATTTTTTCCAACCTTTTCCGTGTTGGGGTCACTAGTTATTCTCATCAGATTTGATTTTAGGGCATTCTTGTTGACTTGGCCAAGGTGAGAGGAATGGTTTCAGGATAGCCACACTCTCCAAACACATTGATTGGCTCAGAGATGGAGACAACACAAAATATTCAACCTTAATGAAATTTTTTCTTCAATATCGTAGTCAAGTTTAATGCTCCGTTTGATAGGAAGAATGAAAAGTAAGAGGAATGAAAAATAGGAGAGATACACTATCTATCCTTTCAAGAAGAAAAATAGGAATGATACACTTTCCTTCCTTTGTGTTTGGTAGGATTGTTGGAAAATAAAAAATGATTATTATTATTTTTTTTTTTTTGTGCTTGGTAAGATGGAAAAAATATTTTTGAATTTTGAATTTTTAAATTTCTATTAAAAAAAGTATAAATACAAATTATTATTGTATTATATATGAAATTAATGTTTACATAATATATTTATATATTAAAGAATGTATAGATAAATAAGATACATTTCAACACAAATAATTAACTTTCCTTCCAATTTTGGAGAGATAGATTTTAGTGAGTTGAAAGGAAAGTTCATCCATCAACTTTTCCATCCTTCATATTTTACTTCCTTACAAAACATGATACTTTATCTATCCCTCCAACTTTACATCCTTCCATTTTGCCACCGTACCAAACGGAACATAAGTTTAAAATGCAGCAGTCATAAAGTTTGGGTACAATAATTATTGCAATCTAATAATGGACATGATTTTGTAAGTCACTCTTTTTACATGTCTAACTAATGCTCTATTTGGTATGAAGGATGGAAAATACGAGGTATAGAAAGTAGGAGAGATATATTTTCTATCCTCTAAGGAAGGAAAGTAGGATTGATACACTTTCTTTTCTTTGTGTTTGATAGGATGAATGAAAAATAAAAATAATTAATTTTTTTTTTGTATTTGGAAAAATGACATTTTTTTTTAATTTTTAATTTTAATTTTATAAGTTTTTATTTTTAAATTTTTAAAAAAATATATAAATGCATATTTTATCATTGAATTAATATATGAAATTAATGTATACATAATATATTTATATATTGAAGAATATATAGACAAATAAGATACATTTCAACACAGATAATTAACTTTTGATTCACTTTCCTTTTTTTTTTGGAAAGATTGATTTTGGTGAGTTGTAAGGAAAGTTAATTCATCCACTTTTCTATCCTTCCTATTTTCTTTCCTTACAAAACATGATATTTTATCTATTCTTCCAACTTTTCATCTTTCTATTTTTCCATCGTACTAAATGAAACATAAGAGATTTTGTAAGTCAATCCCCAAGCCGGAGCAGAGCCAGAAATATATTCTTGGGTGAGCATACTTAACCAGCAAAATTTAATTTTTTTTCTCTAACCAATAGAAGTATAGAGGTATATGTTTTTTTTTTTACATCGTGTTGCATATTTAAAGATTCATTAAATACAAAAGGGTCGAACACCAATATACGTAGTCTATACAAACAATATTCAATAAAAAGAGGCTAATTACAACCCTTTACAAAAAATGAGGCTAATAACAGCCATGTGCAAATTAATAATGTTATCGAAAATTTCTTTCTCTATATAAGTTATTAAGTTAATAGTAATCAATTTCAGGCTAAGTTTGCATCAATTTTAAAAAATTATAGCAATTTCAAACGATTATGAATAATATAAGATTGAGAGTTATCAAAAAAAAAAAAAAATAGGCACAATAACTAGTCGCAACTTTTTAACATATTTTCACATTTCTTTGAGTGAAAAATGTGCTCGATTATTTTTTTACACAAGATTTAGTTGGTTCAAACTTATTAGAGTGGGTCCAATATTTTTGGTTTTTGGTTTTTGGTCATGAGGGTGGGCCTAATTCCAACTACCCAATAAAAAATCATAAATATACAAAGGTACAAATTTTAAATTTTTTTTTTTAGGGTGGGCATGTGCCCCCTGGTCCCTGTGTCCCTCTGCCCTTGGTTACATGAAGATTTTTTTATAAAAAAACATCTGGCTTACTCATTTCTGGAAAAAAAATTTACTATTTTTTTTTTGTTATTATCTAGTAGTAAATAATAGATTACAATGATATTTGAAACTTGGGTATTCCTATACTAGAATTAGATTCCCGAACCCAGATTATTGTCATCTAAATGGGACTTAAAATAATTTTAATTGTCAATTTATATCCACTTTCAATCAAATAAAAAGCCAATAGTGTGGTTTATTTTGAGAAAATTAAGCTAAATTTTTTTATATAAAATATTTAAAATTGAGAAATTTACTAATAATTGACTACAAAAATGAAAAGAAAAATACAAAAAATTAATATCGAACAAATCAATAGACATGTAGTTTTGGATCGCATTACTACCCTTTTATCTGATTCATTATATAATCAAGAAATGTAAGATTTTTCATGTTGTAAATTATCACTCGACTAAAAACCGAATAATTAGTTAAATCAGATTTTTCATGGTGCTAAATGCCATAGTAAACGTATGACCATATTGACTTTATGCCGTTTAAGATGATTCAAATACCTACGTTGTACGTACCCTGTTGGGAGTAAAGGTACTTTCTTTCTATGTTCATTTTTTGCAACCTTTTCCGTGTTGGGGATACTAGTTATTCTCATCAGATTTGATTTAAGGGCATTCCTGTTGACTTGGCCAAGGTGAGAGGAATGGTTTCAGGATAGCCACACTCTCCAAACACGTTGATTGGCTCAGAGATGGAGACAACACAGAAATATTCAACCTTAATGAAATTTTTTCTTCAATATCGTAGTCAAGTTTAATGCTCCGTTTGATAGGAAGGATGAAAAGTAAGAGGAATGAAAAAATAGGAGAGATACACTATATATCCTTTCAGGAAGGAAAATAGAAATGATACACTTTCATTCCTTTGTGTTTGGTAGGATTGATGGAAAATAAAAATGATTAATTTTTTTTTTTTTTTTTGTGATTTGAAAGATGGAAAAAATATTTTTAAATTTTTAATTTTTAAATTTCTATTAAAAAAAGTATAAATACATATTATTATTGTATTATATATGAAATTAATGTATGCATAATATATGTATATATTAAAGAATGTATAGATAAATAAGATACATTTCAACACAAATAATTAATTTTCCTTCCAATTTTGGAGAGATAGATTTTAGTGAGCTTAAAGGAAAGTTCATCCATCAACATTTCCATCCTTCCTATTTTCCTTCATTACAAAACATGATGTTTTATCTATCCCTCCAACTTTACTTCCTTCCATTTTGTCACCCTACCAATCGGAACATAAGTTTAAAATGCAGAAGTCATAAAAGTTTGGGTACAATAATTATTGCAATCTAATCTTGGACATGATTTTGTAAGTCACTCTTTTTACATTTCTAACTAATGCTTTATTTGGTATGAAGGATGGAAAATACGAGGCATAAAAAGTAGGAGAGATATATTTTCTATCCTCTAAGGAAGGAAATTAAGATTGATACACTTTCTTTCCCTTGTATTTGATAGGATGAATGAAAAATAAACATAATTAATTTTTTTTTTTTGTGTTTGGAAAAAAATTATTTTTTTAATTTTTAATTTTAATTTTATAAGTTTTTTATTTTTAATTTAAAACAAAATATATAAATACATATTTTATCATTGGATTTATATATGAAATTGATGTATACATAATATATGTATATATTAAAGAATATATAGACAAATAAGATGCATTTTAACACAGATAATTAACTTTTGATTCACTTTCCTTTCGATTTTGAAAAGATTGATTTTGGTGAGTTGTAAGGAAAGTTAATTCATCCACTTTTCAATCCTTCATATTTTCTTTCCTTACAAAACATGATATTTTATCTATTCTTCCAACTTTTTCATCCTTCCAACTTTTCATCTTTTAGTTTTTGCATCGTACTAAATGAAGCATAAGAGATTTTGTAAGTCAGGCCCCAAGCTGGGGCGGAGCCAGAAATATATTCTTGGGTGGGCACACTTACCAGCAAAATTTAATTTTTTTCTCCAATCAATAAAAGTATTGTGGTATTTGTATTTTTTTTTTTACATCGTGTTGCATATTTAAAGATTCATTAAATACAAAAGGGTCAAACACCAATATACGTAGTCTATAGAAACAATACTTAATAAAAAGACGCTAATTACAACCCTTAACAAAAAATGAGGCTAATTACAGCCATGAACAAATTAATAATGTTATCGAAAATGTCTTTCTCTATATAAGTAACTAAGTTAATAGTAATCAATTTTAGGCTAAGTTTGCATCAATTTTAAAAAATTATAGCATTTTCAAACAATTATGAATAGTATAAGATTGAGAGTTATAAAAAAAAAAAAGACTCAATAACAAGTCGCAACTTTTTAACATATTTTCACATTTCTTTGAGTGAAAAATGTGCCCGATTATTTTTTTGCACAAGATTTAGTTGGTTCAAACTTTTTAGAGTAGGTCCAATATTTTTGGTTTTTGGTCATGAGGGTGGGCCTAATTCCAACTACCCAATAAAAAATCATAAATATACAAAGGTACAAATTTAAAAATTTTTTTTTCTGGGTGGTTATGTGTCGCCCAGGTCCCTATGTCCCTCCGCCCTTGGTTACATGTTGATTTTTTTTAAAAAAAAACATTGGGCTTACTCATTTCTGGAAATAAAATTTACTATTTTTTTTGTTATTAACTAGTAGTAAATAATAGATTACAATGATATTTGAAACTTGGGTATTCCTATACTAGAATCAGATACCCGAACCCAAATTATTGTCATCTAAATGGGACTTAAAATAATTTTAATTGTCAATTTATATCCACTTTCAATCAAATAAAAAGCCAATAGTGTGGTTTATTTTTATAAAATTAAAACAAATTTTATTATATAAAATCTTTAAAATTGAGAAATTACTAATAATTGACTTCCAAAATGAAAAGAAAAATACAAAAAAATTAATATCGAACAAATCAATAGACATGCAGTTTTGGATCGCATTAATACTCTTTTATCTGATTCATTATATAATCTAGAAATGTTAGTTTTTTCATGTTGTAAATTATCACTCGACTAAAAACCGAATAATTAGTTAAATCAGATTTTTCATGGTTTAAAATGCCATAGTAAACATATGACCATGTTGACTTTATGCCGTTTAAGATGATTCAAAAACCTACGTCGTACGTACCCTGTTGGGAGTAAAGGTACTTTCTTTCTATGTTCATTTTTTCCAACCTTTTCCGTGTTGGGGTCACTAGTTATTCTCATCAGATTTGATTTTAGGGCATTCCTGTTGACTTGGCCAAGGTGAGAGGAATGGTTTCAGGATAGCCTCACTCTCCAAACACGTTGATTGGCTCAGAGATGGAGACAACACAGAATATTCAACCTTAGTGAAATTTTTTCTTCAATATCGTAGTCAAGTTTAATGCTCCGTTTGATAGGAATGATGAAAAGTAAGAGGAATGAAAAATAGAAGAGATACACTATTTATCCTTTCAAGAAGGAAAATAGGAATGATACACTTTCCTTCCTTTGTGTTTGGTAGGATTGATGGAAAATAAAACTGATTAATTTTTTTTTTTTTTTTGGGCTTGGTAAGATGGAAAAAATATTTTTTAATTTTAAAATTTCTATTAAGAAGAGTATAAATACATATTATTATTGTATTATTTATGAAATTAATGTATACATAATATATGTATATATTAAAGAATGTATAGATAAATAAGATACATTTCATCACAAATAATTAACTTTCCTTCCAATTTTGGAGAGATAGATTTTAATGAGTTGAAATGAAAGTTCATCCATCAAATTTTCCATCCTCCCTATTTTCCTTCCATACAAAACATGATGGTTTATCTATCACTCCAACTTTACATCCTTCCATTTTGCCACCGTACCAAACGGAACATAAGTTTAAGATGCAGCAGTCATAAAGTTTGGGTACAATAATTATTGCAATCTAATACTGGACATGATTTTGTAAGTCACTCTTTTTACATGTCTAACTAACGCTCTATTTGGTATGAATGATGGAAAATACGAGGCAAAGAAAGTAGGAGAGATATATTTTCTATCCACTAGGGAAGGAAAGGAGGATTGATACATTTTCTTTCCTTTGTGTTTGATAGGATGAATGAAAAATAAAAATAATTAATTTTTTTTTTTGTTGTTGGAAAAATTGACATTTTTTTTTAATTTTTAATTTTTAATTTTAATTTTAATTTTATGAGTTTTTCTTTTAAAATTTTTTAAAAAAATTTATAAATACATTTTTTATCATTGAATTTATATATGACATTAATGTATGAATAATATATGTTTATATTAAAGAATATATAGACAAATAAGATATATTTCAACACATATAATTAATTTTTGATTCACTTTCCTTTCGATTTTGGAAAGATTGATTTTGGTGAGTTGTAAGGAAAGTTAATTCATCTACTTTTCTATCCTTCCTATTTTCTTTCCTAACAAAACAAGATATTTTATCTATTCTTCCAACTTTTCATCCTTCCAACTTTTCATCTTTCTATTTTTCCATCGTACTAAATGAAGCCTAAGAGATTTTGTAAGTCAATCCCCAAGCAAATGCGGAGCCAGAAATATATTCTTGGGTGAGCACAATTAACCAGCAAAATTTAATTTTTTTCTCCAATCAATAAAAGTATAGTGGTATATGTTTTTTTTTTTACATCCTGTTGCATATTTAAAGATTCATTAAATACAAAAGTGTCGAACACCAATATACGTAGTCTATACAAACAATACTCAATAAAAAGAGGCTAATTACAACCCTTTACAAAAAATGAGACTAATTACAGCCATGTACAAATTAATAATGTTATCGAAAATTTCTTTCTCTATATAAGTAATTAAGTTAATAGTAATCAATTTCAGGCTAAGTTTGCATCAGTTTTAAAAAATTATAGCAATTTCAAACAATTATGAATAGTATAAGATTGAGAGTTATCAAAAAAAAAATTGGCTCAATAACTAGTCGCAACTTTTTAACATATTTTCACATTTCTTTGAGTGAAAAATGTGCCCGATTATTTTTTTGCACAAGATTTAGTTGTTTCAAACTTATTAGAGTAGGTCCAATATTTTTGGTTTTTGGGCATGAGGGTGGGCCTAATTCCAACTACCCAATAAAATTTCATAAATATACAAAGGTAAAAATTTTAATTTTTTTTTTTCAGGGTGGGCATGTGCCCCCCAGTTCCCTATGTCCCTCCGCCCTTGGTTACATGTCGATTTTTAAAAAAAAAAAAACATCGGGCTTACTCATTTCTGGAAATAAATTTTTTTTTTTTTTATTAACTAGTAGTAAATAATAGATTACAATGATATTTGAAACTTGGGTATTCCTATACTAGAATTAGATACCCGAACCCAGATTATTGTCATCTAAATGGGACTTAAAATAATTTTAATTGTCAATTTATATCCACTTTCAATCAAATAAAATGCCAATAGTGTAGTTTATTTTTATAAAATTAAGTTAAATTTTTTTTTTATAAAAGGTTTAAAATTTAGAATTTTACTAATAATTGACTACAAAAATGAAAAGAATAATACAAAAAAAATTAATATCGAACAAATTAATAGACATGTAGTTTTGGATCGCATTACTACTCAGTTATCTAATTCATTATATAATCTAGAAATGTTAGATTTTTCATGGTGTAAATTATCACTCGACTAAAAACCGAATAATTAGTTAAATCAGATTTTTCATGGTGCAAAATACCATAGTAAACGTGTGACCATGTTGACTTTATGCCGTTTAAGATGATTCAAAAACCTACGTAGTACGTACCATGTTGGGAGTAAAGGTACTTTCTTTCTATGTTCATTTTTTCCAACCTTTTCCATGTAGGGGTCACTTGTTATTCTCATCAGATTTGATTTTACGGCATTCCTGTTGACTTGGCCAAGGTGAGAGTAATGGTTTCAGGATAGCCACACTCTCCAAACACGTTGATTGGCTCAGAGATGGAGACAACACAGAATATTCAACCTTAATGAAATTTTTTCTTCAATATCGTAGTCAAGTTTAATGCTCCGTTTGATCGGAAGGATAAAAAGTAAGAGGGATGAAAAATAGGAGGGATACACTTTCTGTCCTTTCAGGAAGGAAAATATGAATGATACACTTTCCTTCTTTTGTATTTTGTAGGATTGATGGAAAATAAAAATGATTAATTTTTTTTTTTTTTGCTTGGTATAATGGAAAAAATATTTTTTAATTGTTAATTTATAAATTTCTATTAAAAAAAGTATAAATACATATTATTGTATTATATATGAAATTAATGTATACATAATATATGTATATATTAAAGAATGTATAGATAAATAAGATACATTTCAACACAAATAATTAACTTTCCTTCCAATTGGAGAGATAGATTTTAGTGAGTTGAAAGGAAAGTTCATCCATTAACTTTTCTATCCTTCCTATTTTTCTTCCTTACAAAACATGATGTTTTATCTATCCCTCCAAGTTTACATCCTTCCATTTTGCCACCGTACCAAACGGAACATAAGTTTAAAATGCAGCAGTCATAAAGTTTGGGTACAATAATTATTGCAATCTAATACTGGACATGATTTTGTATGTCACTCTTTTTTCATGACAAACTAATGCTCTATTTGGTATGAAGGATGGAAAATATGAGAGATATATTTTCTATCCTCTAAGGAAGGAAAGTAGGATAGATACACTTTCTTTCATTTGTGTTTGATAGGATGAATGAAAAATAAAAATAATTAATTTTTGTTTTTGTGTTTGGAAAAATGATATTTTTTTTAATTTTTAATTTTAATTTTAATTTTATAAGTTTTTATTTTTAAATTTTTTTAAAAAAAATATAAATACATATTTTATCATTGAATTTATATATGAAATTAATGTATACATAATATATGTATATATTAAAGAATATATAGACAAAAAAGATACATTTCAATACAGATAATTAACTTTTCATTCACTTTCCTTTCGATTTTGGAAAGATTGATTTTGGTGAGTTGTAAGGAAAGTTAATGCATCAGAGTATGTTATATCTCAAAAGGTAGGTCATTACTTAAACGCTCTGACTTCTCTCTAGGATTTTCCAAGTTCATGAGTGACACACCAAGTTCATCCCATATTCCACCAAAACCACCCGACATACAACCTGTTAATCCTCCACAAACACTACCCACCTATGCTTCTCTGTTCAAATCATCATCCAAACCTGTTTTTGTGGAAGAATCCTTACCAAAGATTGAAAAACCAATTGTGTTTTTTGAGGGGGAGCCGGCTTTCTACTTCACCAATGAAGAAGTTAAACAATCGTGTTTATCTCTTCAATATGCGTTAATAGGCAAATGTGCCTATGGTAGGCCTAGTCTTGGTGTGATTCGAGAAGTGATAAGGTCTAAATGGGGTTTGAAGGGCGAGTTTGAGATAGGTTCAATAGACCCAAGACATGTGTTGATTCGTTTTGAAAAGCAAGAGGATTATGTGAAGACATGGTTGAAGGATGCTACAATAATTGAAGATTACTTGTTCAGATTCTTTAAATGGTTTCCAGCGTTTGTACCAGGGATTGAACCATCTATTGTGCCTATGTGGATATCATTACCTGGATTGCCTTTGAATTTTTTCAAGAAACCGTTTTTGGAGTTGCTGGTAAAACCCATAGGCAAAGTCTTGGCTTATGATCATGCGACACTCTCACTAGATAGGCCTGGGGTAGCAAGGGTATGTGTGGAGGTCAACCTCCTTGCTAAAAACCCGAACAGAATTTGGATTGACATGGGGGCTGAGGATGCAAGATGGCAACGAATAGTATATGAAAAGAACAAGAAATTTTGTAAAAGTTGCAGGAAGCAAGGCCATGATGAAGTTGAATGCAGGAAGCAGAAGCCATTGGAGAAGATGATGGTCCCAGAAGGAAAGAATCCTTTACCAGTATCAGCGAGTGACGAAAAAGAAACTATGAATAAGAGAAAAGGAAAACAGGTCGTAATGGCCCAAAATGAAGGAATGCAGTATCTATCGATGGGTAATGGATTCAAGGAAACTCAAGGTCGTGGAAAAATTCAGTTGCAATCAAAGCAGGTAAATCTGCCCAAACAACGGAAAGAAATCTGGAAACAACAGCAGAGGCCGAATCAAGTCAATATTCCAGACAAGGAAACAGTTTCTGCGATTGGAAAAGAAGCAGATTCAGTTTTGGAAGGAGGGAATATGGAAAAGGAAGGCTCTATTATGATCCTGGAAAGGGGGGATCATTCGGGCAAAGACAATATAGAAGATAATGGTAAGGAAAATCCCAACAAGGAAAGTGTGCCAACCCAAGATTTCGAGAATCCATCGTTTCAAAATTTAAACTCGGTAATGGAGAATGAAGAGCATGAGGAGCAGAATGACTGTGTACTACTCAATACTACCGCAGAAGATCAGGATCAGCAAAACGATTTAGCAGTCAAAAGCAAAGTTGTGCAGCAAGCCACTTTGAGAGAAATGCCTATGAACAAGCAGTTGTCTCCGATTTCTCAATCTAAGTTCTTAATTGTTCGTCACTACGCGGCTAGAGAAGGAAGCCATGTAAGTTCGGATGATGACAGTGGGATAAGAAGCATCAAGGAGCCTCCAGACAAAGGCTACTTCTCAGATTCAGAAGTTTCCCCAATTACAGAGAGTCTAGATGCAGATTCTTATTCATCAGCTTCTGGATTTAAAGATACTGCTATGCAGCTTATGCAGGTTCAGGACCGTTCCCACTCGGGTATGATTACTAGATCCAAGTCTAGCAAGCTTCCCTCTTTTTATTCTCAATGATTAGTATAATATCTTGGAATGTTAGAGGAGCGAAAAATGAGTCTTCTAGACTAAGACTTAAGAAGTTTATTAAGATGCATGATGTTTGCTTAGTGTCAATATTGGAGCCTAAAATGGAGCCTTCTAAGTTGCGTAGTTTGTGTGGTTCAATGGGTTTCTCCTCCTCTTTAGCTAATCCTTTAGCTGGAAATTACATATGGCTTATATGGGATCATAGGGTGCAGGTTACTGTACTTGCTACTCATGAGCAAGCCCTTACAGCTCAAGTATCTTTTTTGGGATCCTTGCCTTTTAATGTGACATTTGTATATGCCAAGTGTGATCATATTTTGAGAAGGCCCCTATGGAGGCATTTGGAGTCTATTCAAACTAATGAACCTTGGATGCTGGTCGGAGATTTCAATGCAATTATTAGTTCATCAGAAAGAAAGGGAGGTTCTACTCCCAGTTTGTCGGTCATGGCAGAGTTCAACAACTTTATCCATTCATTGGGATTACAGGAGTGTACATTTTCAGGTTCCCCTTTTACCTGGTGTAATAAGCATCAAGATAACACTATTATGTGGCAGCGTCTAGATAGAGCCTTGTCTAATGTTAATTGGGGGGAGAGATTTCAACACACATCAGTTGAGCATGTTGCTAGAGGACAATCAGATCACTGCCCTTTAATTATCAAATTTTCAGAAGAAGCTGGCCCTAGAAGACTCTCATACTTTAAATTTTTAGACATGTGGACTGAACATCCAGCTTTCCTTGATGTAGTTGAACAGAGCTGGAGGACCAATTTTTCTGCTAATCCTATTGTTACCATGTTTCTCAAGCTGAAGAATGTTAAGATTTGCTTAAAGCAATGGAACAGAGATGTATTTGGGAATATTTTCGACAATGTCAGAAAGCAAGAAACGAAACTCTTACAAGCTGAAGCAGAAGTGGAGAGGAATGACACACAAGCTGCTAATCAAGCGCTTCAAGTAGCAAAGGGAAATCTTGATCATCTTCTTAGAATGGAGGAACTCTATTGGAGACAGAAAGCTAACATCAAATGGGCAGTGGAGGGGGAAAGAAATACAAAGTTATATCACGCAATAGCCAAAGGGAAGTTTATGAGGAACAAGGTGTCTAAAATTAAAAATGCAGATGGTGAATGGTTGGAAGATGCAGATGAAATTACAAGGTGCGGTGTTAGTCATTTCTACGAACTATATAGATCCGAATCTCATTCTATAGAGGAGGATCTACTCTCAGTTATTCCATCTCTTGTCACCGAGGAGGATAATAACATGCTGCTCTCTCCAGTCACTATGGAGGAACTCAAAAGTACTGTCTTCTCTATGTCTGCGCACAGTGCGCCTGGCCCAGATGGTTTCTCAGGTAAGTTCTATCACAGTGCTTGGGATATTATCAAAATTGATTTGTTGGCTGCTGCTAATTTCTTTATTGAAGGAGGGGATATTGCTAGAGCAGTCAATGCTACACTGCTTACACTCATTCCAAAGAAAGAGCATCCAACCTCTTTCTCTGAATTTAGACCAATAAGTCTATGTAATTTCTTATACAAGATTCTTACTAAGCTAATAGCTTCCAGGATGAGTGGTCTGTTGCCTAAATTAATCTCTCAGGAACAACACGGTTTTGTTAGGGGAAGGAACATCGGGGATAGTATTGCACTAGCTCAGTTAATGGTAAATGAGTTAGACAGAAAGGTGGAGGCGGGAAATGCTGTATTAAAGCTCGATATGATGAAGGCGTTTGATAGAATGGAATGTGATTTTATATTCCTAACACTTAAAAGCTTTGGTTTCTCAGAGGCATTTGTAGCTGTAATTGCTAATTGCTTTCAAAACCAGAATATTTCAGTAGTACTAAATGGAGCCAGACATGGCTTTTTTCCTACCACAAGGGGATTGAGGCAAGGAGATCCATTGTCTCCAAGCCTCTTTATCATAGCAGAGGAAGTCTTAAGTAGAGGGCTCCAACAAAGATTCCAGCAAGGTCTTATAAAGGGGTTTCACACAGGCAGGGGATCCATGATGCTAAGTCATCTTCTTTTCGCTGATGATACTCTTATTTTTCTAAGGGGAACAAAGAAATCGATGAGAAACCTTCTTCAGTTTGTGGACAGGTATGAAAAGTCTTCTGGTCAAAAGGTAAACAAGCAAAAAAGCTCTCTTTATTGTTCAACAAAAATTCCCCTTGCAAGAAAGAATATGTTGTCACGCATAGCTCAAATTCCTTTGAAGGTTTGTCCTTTAACTTACCTTGGATGTCCAATTATAAGAGGGAGAGTGAGGCTGATTCACTTTGAGGACCTGGTTAACAAGTTTCAATCTCGCTTGACGGGTTGGTATTCTAAGCTCCTCTCTAATGCAGGTAGGATTGTCCTCATACAATCAGTTCTATCTTCTCTACCAGTGCATCTGCTATCTGTACTAAATCTACCAAAAGGAATTATTAACAGATTAAATTCTGCTATGGCCGCTTTTTTCTGATCTGGATAAGTAGAAGTGAAAAAGAGACATTGGTGCTCTTGGAATGATATTACAAGGCCTAAGGATGAAGGAGGCTTAGGTATCAGAAAGTTTACAGAAGTTCAGCAATCCTTTAGAATGAAGCAGGTGTGGAAATTACTTCAAAGAAATTCCTTATGGTCTGACTTTTTCTCTGCTAAATATTTGCGCAACCAGCATCTCTTGAGAAATAGAAGGCAAGATCTCTCAAAGTCATTCTCTTCCTTAGAGCCTTTCTTTGAGATTGTAGTTCAAAACTCTCAGGTTTTGGTGGGTAATGGAGAGACTGTAGACTTCTGGTGTGACAACTGGACAGGTGATGGGGCGCTAATCTTGGCTAATTCTATAGTTCCTGACAGATTCCCAAAGCTTTCAGAGGTTCTAGTTAATGGGGTATGGGAGCTAGAAGAGGTGGAGCAATACATGGATGAATCTTTGCTCCAGCAAATAAATTCATACCAGATATCTTTGTTAGACAGAGAAGACAAACTGATCTGGAAGCACACTGCATTGGGGAATTTTTCAGTTAAGACAGCGTGGAATATAGTTCGTTCTGAAGGTCAGCTGAATGTCTTAGCAGCATCTATTTGGAAACAATTAGTACCTCCAAGTTCACAATTGGTAGGTTGGAAGATTATGAATAGCATTTTGCCCATGGATTCAACATTCCAGGAGATGGGGGTTGCAGTGGTTAGTAGATGTGTTATCTGTCAAGGAGAGACGGAGAATGTGCAGCATTTGTTCATAAATTGTCGATATGTCCACGCGGTTTGGGAAAGGTTGTCACATTTTATAGGGTTTCAGCTGATTGCAAATGAAAGTCCTATGACCAGGTTCATGAGGCTGTCTAGAATCTACAAGCTACCTTCTCTAAGTCATACTTTGATAAGGGGAATTTCATTATTAGTTTTCTGGCAAATATGGAAAGAACGCTGCAGAAGGATATTTGAAGATCAGAAACTCCATTCATCATCAATTTTCAAGCAGATATTAAACCAAAGTAAGTTACAAGTTCACAATATCAGACCTAAGGCCGTGGAATCATTTGAGGGATTGAGTCTACTTCAATCTCTTAACATCCCTACGGATCATTTGCCTAGAGTGCAAGTTAAATGGATCAATTGGAAACTCCCTCCTCATGGTATGTTGAAATTAAATATTGATGGTGCTTCTAAAGGGAATCCTGGTCATTTGGGTGGAGGAGCTGTGTTAAGGAATCAATGGGGACAGTTTCTCCTAGGGGGCTCTTATTATTATGGTATTTGTACCAATATGGAAGCTGAACTAAGAGCTCTGATGGATGGTCTTATGTTATTGGAACAATCTGGTTTACAAGTCTATCCACTTATAATAGAAACAGATTCTCAGATCTTAGTGGACATGGTCAAACAATCTAGCAAGGCTTCTTGGAGATTCTGGACTCTCCTTCCCAATCTTTTATCTCTTATCTCCAATTTTGATTTTCAATTACAACACACTTATAGAGAAGGCAACTCGGTGGCTGACTCTTTGGCAAATCAAGGGGTGATTAATATGCACTCTTCGATTTATTCCTCTACAGACTCCCTCCCTATTTCTACAAAACTCCTCATGCTTGAGGATACTATGCAACTAAGAGTTCTTCGAAAGAAAATTACTCTCTTTACTGGGGCTCTCTTCGATTAAGTGTCCACAGTGGGGTTTTCTTCACATATTCACCAATCACAGAGCCTATGGCAGTATGGATTATCAAACATCAAAACAAGTT
Organism: Ilex aquifolium; assembly: GCA_951799425.1. NCBI lineage: Eukaryota > Viridiplantae > Streptophyta > Magnoliopsida > Aquifoliales > Aquifoliaceae > Ilex > Ilex aquifolium. Next base: position 49,195,079 of record OX637392.1, on the reverse strand, counting down.
CAACAAGTTCGAACATCAAAACAAGCTCAACAGTCTGATTATATAGTCCAGTTCTCAGAGGTGGGAAATAAAAACTTAAGATGAGTAGACTTTGGAAGGCACCTGTTTTCTTCTGTTGGATACTCTTTCGGTGCTTCTGTTTTGGTCTATAGCAGAGGCTCTCTGGTTGATCTGTCAGCATACTGGATGCTTTGGTGCTCTGTTTCATCTTCAGCGGTTGTGCGGTCCTTGAGCTTCACTTCAGATTTTCAACCTGGTTCTGTCTCAAAGGCCTCTGCGTCTTTGGATTTTTGGTTTTTCCAAATGCTGTACAGGCGCCTGATCAGATCCTTTACATGATAGCCTTATCACTTTGCCTCTTCAGCTGCCTTTCAACGGCCTTATTAGCCTCTTCAGCTGCCTTTCAACGGCCTTATTAGAACGGTTCAGCAGTGTTTTAGCTGCTGTCATTACTGCAGCCCACTTTTAGGCTATAGCTGATTTTTCTATTTTAGGAATAGCATGTTTTTGCATGCACTTGTTCCCCTTTAATTTTTTAATTTTTAATTCTATGTAATTAGATTACATCGAGGGGTACGTCCCTTGGTTAGGTGTAATTTAATTTTTAATTAATAAAATTCCCTCGCTCCATCGAGGTTCACCAAAAAAAAAAATAATGCATCAACTTTTCTATCTTTCCTATTTTCTTTCCTTACAAAACATGATATTTTATCTATTCTTCCAACTTTTCATCTTTCTATTTTTCCATCGTACTAAATGAAGCATAAGAGATTTTGTAAGTCAGGCCCCAAGCAGGGGCGGAGCCAGAAATATATTCTTTTGTGGGCAAACTTAACCAGTAAAATTTAATTTTTTTCTCCAATCAATAAAAGTATTGTGGTATATGTTTTTTTTTACATCGTGTTGCATATTTAAAGATTCATTAAATACAAAAGGGTCGAACACCAATATACGTAGTCTATACAAACAATACTCAATAAAAAGAGGCTAATTACAATCCTTTACAAAAAATGAGGCTAATTATAGTCATGTACAAATTAATAATGTTATCGAAAATGACTTTCTCTATATAAGTAATTAAGTTAATAGTAATCAATTTCAGGCTAAGTTTGCATCAATTTTAAAAAATTATAGCAATTTCAAACAATTATGAATAGTATAAGATTGAGAGTTATCCAAAAAAAAATAGGCTGAATAACTAGTCTCAACTTTTTAACATATTTTTACATTTCTTTGAGTGGAAAATGTGCGCGATTATTTTTTTGCACAAGATTTAGTTGGTTCAAACTTATTAGAGTAGGTCAAATATTTTTGGTTTTTGGTCATGAGGGTGGGCCTAATTCCAACTACCCAATAAAAAATCATAAATATACAAAGGTACAAATTTTAATTTTTTTTTTCAGGGGGGCATGTGCCCACCTGGTCCCTATGTCCCTCCGCCCTTGGTTACATGCCCTTCAGCCACTAGTTAAGAAGGTCCCATCATCAATTCATTGCATGTTGTATCTAAACTATGGGTATCTTGAAAGATACATACCAAAATGCAACATCACTTCATTATTATTACAAAGGACCAGGTAGCAACGAGAATGGTTTTCATTCACACCAGTAACTATACACTCAATGCAGACAACTTGAAGGTTGTTGAGGTTAAGAATAACTCATTTATAAAGTTCTTCCGGACTATAACTTATGTTATCTCTGTAATAGTTGATACCGTGTTGAAATTTACAAGTAAAATACTGTTTAGTTAAACTATTTTTGATCAAGAGTTATGATTCAAAAAGGTCAGTACAACTCTACATGGCCTGATTCTGAAACAAAAATTTTGTAATTCTGATCCTAAAAAGGTTATGATCAGTCTGTAATAATATCATTTTAAAATGAATTTTACTAGTTCAAATAGTGACCTTAATTTTTTTTATTCAATAAAATACAAAAATAAATTGCGAACTATATCTATATAATAAAATACAACATAAGTTATTTTTATTACTCGAATAATAAAATTTATTTTTTGTTGCTAAAGATGATCAAAGTTGAGATCCCATTAAATTCCCCCACAGGTGTGTGCTTGTTTTGTTTTTTGGATGTTTTCAAAAACATTCTTTTTGATGTTTCTATATTTTGTCCTTGTTTTTAAAATGGAGCAGTAAAAAAAAATAAAAACATACATTAAACGCCTTTTTATTTTTATTTTTTTTTGCCATAAAATGAAAACAAAAACAAACAAAATAAAATTTAAAAACTTCTCATTACCAAATGACACAGTTATTAAACCTAAACACCACATTCATCCCTTTCAAATGCACTCTGAGACCATGGTCACTAATTTTTGCTAATGGTGAACTTTGTACTAGCAGAAAATGGTGTTCCTCTTGGTCCTTTTGTAGGCACTCCAAGCCTCCGAGGAAGACAAGGTCAGCCCAGTGGTACATAGCCTATGGCGGAGCCAGAAATGTATTCTTGGATGGGCATACTTAACCAGCAAAATTTAGTTTTTTCCTCCAAATCAATAAAATTATTGTGGTATATGTTTTTTTTTACATCGTGTTGCATATTTAAAGATTCATTAAATACAAAAGGGTCAAACACCAATATACGTAGTCTATGCAAATAATACTCAATAAAAAGAGGCTAATTACAACCCTTTACAAAAAATGAGGCTAATTACAGCCATGTACAAATTAATAATGTTATCGAAAATGTTTTTCTCTATATAAGTAATTAAGTTAATAGTAATCAATTTCAGGCTAAGTTTGCATCAATTTTAAAAAATTATAGCAATTTCAAACAATTATGAATATAAGATTGAGAGTTATCCGAAAAAAAAAATAAGCTCAATCACTAGTCGCAACTTTTTAACATATTTTCACATTTCTTTGAGTGAAAAATGCGTCCGATTATTTTTTTTCACAAGATTTAGTCGGTTCAAACTTATTAGAGTGGGTTCAATATTTTTGGTTTTTGGTCATGAGGGTGGGCCTAATTCCAACCACCCAATAAAAATTCATAAATATACAAAGGTACAAATTTTAATTTTTTTTTTCAGGGTGGGCATGTGCCCCCCTGGTCCCTATGTCCCTCCGCCCTTGGTTACATGCCCTTCAGTCACCAGCTAAGAAGGTCTCATCATCAATTCATTGCATGTTGTATCTAAATTATAGGTATCTTGAAAGATACATACCAAAATGCAACATGACTTCATTATTATTACAAAGGACTAGGTAACAACGAGAATGGTTTTCATTCACACCAGTAACCATACACTCAATGCAGACAACTTGAAAGTCGTTGGGGTTAAGAATAACTCATTTCTAAAGTTCATTCAGCCATATTTTAACTAAGATGGAGAAAGATGCAATACAATTTAAAGTTCTGGGCCGGACTATGACTTATGTTATCTCTGGAATAGTTGATACCGTGTTGAAATTTACTAGTAAATGTTGTTTAGTTAAATTATTTTGGATCAAGAGTTATGATTCAAAAAGGTCAGTATACCTCTACATGGATAGATTCTAAAACAATTAACCAGCATCAATTTTAAAAAATTATAGCAATTTCAAACAATTATGAATACTATAAGATTGAGAGTTATCAAAAAAAAAAAAAAATAGGCTCAATCACTAGTCGTAACTTTTTAACATATTTTCACATTTCTTTGAGTGAAAAATGTGCCCGATTATTTTTTTGCACAAGATTTAGTTGGTTCAAACTTATTAGAGTGGGTTTAATATTTTTGATTTTTGGTCATGAGGGTGGGCCTAATTCCAACTACCTAAGAAAAAATCATAAATATACAGAGATAAAAATTTTAATTTTTTTTTCAGGGTGGGCATGTGCCCCCCCTGGTCCCTATGTCCCCCCGCCCTTAGTACAGACCACTGTTATCTAGAATGGATGCAGTTCCTTTATTCTTTCCTAAACTTTCTGAGGTTCTCAATGGCTCTTCTTGGAATCTTGTTGCTGTTAATCCATAGTTAAATGATCAGATGCATTCTGAAATTTCTGCATCGAATTTTTGTTCTACTTCAAGGGAGGATAAGCTAATTTGACAACTCAAAGAATCTGAGCAGTTTACTATTAAATCAATGGAATCTTGTGAGGGATCAAGGCCAGGTAAATGAGATCGCGATCATTATTTGGAACCAAAAAGTATCTCCTAGTGCTCAGTTGGTGGGATGGAAGCTTTTGAAAAATGCTTTGACATTGGATTCCACAATTCAAGGTCTGGGAATACCGAATACCATTGGTTAGCAGATGCTTGTTATGCTTCAAAGCAACAGAGTGTTGTTTGTATCTTTTTGCGGGCTATGCTTATGCTAAAGAGGGGTGGGGTAGATTGGGGGATATGATGGGTTTTCAATTGATTTATGGGGAAAGCCCTTTGGTCAGATTGCTATGGAAGGAAAGGTGTCGAATCAGGTTTGACGATCTGAGGTTACATTCTTCTTCTTTGCTGGTTAAGATTGTAAATATTCTAAGGTTTCAGGTTTTCTTGGTTAAACCAAAGGTGGGTGAATTGTTACAAGGGAAGGAATTTTTGCCGGATTTGAATGTCAAAGTCCCTTATCTGGTTAGAACTAGAGCAATATGGCTGAGTTGGTTGTTACCTCCTGTGGGTGTATTGAAGGTTAATGTCGATGGTGCTTCGAAAGCGAATCCTGTTTTGTCAGGGGGAGGTGTGGTTTTAAGGAACCAATGGGGACATTATTTTTGCAGCTTCCAAATTTTATGGTATATGTACAAATATGGAGGCAGAATGTAGGGCTTTTCCTGGATGGCCTAAAGATGTTTGATAGCTATGGTTTGAGGGATTAAAAGGTTATCATAGAATCAAATTCAAAGGTTCTTGTAGACATGGCTAATGGGTTGACGCAATCTCCTTGAAATTTTTGGGATTTAAAATACAGGGTTCAAAAAATTTTGGAAAAATTTGATTTTCAAATTGTGCATATCTATAGAGAGGCAAATTCTTTGGCTGATTTCTTGACTAATAAGGGGGTATATGATAGATTTTCTACCGAAGTTTCCTCAGTTAGCTTGCCGTTCAGGCTCGTCTAGTTGTACTGCAAGATCAACGAGAAATCAAAGCATTGAGTTGGAAAAACTCTGTGTTATCCAATTAGGATTAATTCTTTTTCTAAACCACATGGATTATTATCCTGTTGTATTGACTTCTATTTTAATGGGTAAGGTTTATGTCCCCCTAGCAATTTATAATCTTTGATTTGGAAATAATAAAATTTATCCTTGCATAATCGAGATTTTACTAAAAAAAAATAAAAATGTGAAGTCGATACTGGGTTAGTGAATTTAAATTTAGTTTTAGTTGGTTCAGGTGGACTCATAAAACTTATTACATGAATGGATCGTCATCCCACTTATGTATTTGAACAAATTTTGATATGACATAATTTATGCTTGATTAAAAACACGACAAGATATCACCCAGTCGTTCTGACATCGTGATGTTGCGACAAATTGCTGGGGTCTGACACGTGAATGTGGCAGTCACTTTTCTCCTCCAAATTGTCCCAACTTGCGTAAAAAATTTGCTGGGTAAGATACAGAATGAAGTTTTTTTTGCTCATCTGTGGTGTGATTTATCAAGTTATATTAATTTGTTTGCCAGATCCAAAATTGTTGTTTAGTAATTGTTTTAGTAATGTTACATGAGGTTCTTAGTTGTTTGTAATCTAATCTGCATGCAATGTTATCCATATGAATTCCTTCGCTTTCTCTTCAGATATTTTGTTATTGTTATCAATGGTGAGAAACTCTTGAAATTGGTACATGAGAACTAGGTTTGACAAGACCCACAAATTTAATAAGAAATCGAAACAAAATTAATAGGTTTGGCTATAATATTAGCAGTTCAGATGGAAAATAAGTGGACCCGTTAGACTTACTTAATAAATGTGTCAATGGTGGCAGTGGTGGTGTTGGGTTGCGGCAAGAATGGTGGCGTCGGGTGGTGGTGGGCAGTGATGGTGTGTGGTGGTGGTGGTGGGTTATGGTGCTTGGCAGTGGTGGGTGGTGGTCGTTGTGGGTGGCGGTGGTGGGTAATGGTGGTGGGCGGCGATGGTGGGTGGGGGCGAATGGTGATGACAACGGTGGGATGATGATGATGGTGGAGGTTTTTATGTAACCTCCTTTATTAAAAATATTTTTGTCAAGCTTTGCTTTTATGGACTTTTGAACTTTAAAATTGTTTTTGACCTTAAAAATGTTCAAGTTGGACTTAAAATCTAAAAAGTGTCCGAATGTGGACCTATGGTCCCTTTTCCCTTTGGTTAATCCAATCTTATTTTCGATGATTTATTTACATTGCGGAAAATAAATTAAATTATTTGATATTATTTTGTTAGTGGTTACAATATATAATTTTATTGTCATGTATGTTATTTTTCATGACGTTTATTTTGCGCCGCGAAAAGTATGTGTTTGCGATAAAATACTTTCCTCGACGAGGCTGTTATGACGAAGCCTTGATGAAATAAAATCGTCACAAAAAAAATCCTCACAGAAAATGAATTTTCTTGTAGTGAGCAAAAAAATAAAAATAAAAATTATTATAGTTTATTCTTGATTGTAATCATGATAAACCGACCTATATCAAAAAAACACCAAAAAAGAAAATGAAAAAGTTAGTGCCGCCTCACGAATTCAAATTACTTCATAGGCAGAAACTTCGGGGTATAAAATTATTTTACCTCCAATTGAAGAAATATAAAAACTGGAATAAGCGGCACAAGCTAAGTTACAAATTCAAAGAATATTTTTATAATGCAAGTGGCGAAGTTACAATTTATTTAGAACTTGCAAAATTTTAAAAATTGAATTAGTTCGCATGAAGTTGAAGAAGTAGGTGAGTGCTTGCACGAGACATATTGTTGATTGAGCATAATTTTTTGAGGTCGGCTGCCCAAGTATTAAAAGTCTATGGCAAACGAATTTAAAAATTATGCATGCGTTTTTAATGGTGCTACAAGTGTTCAAATTAATAGTCAATTGGTAAAGTAAATTCAAGATCATAGTTTAAGGAGAGAAAGTATAATTTATCCACACTTACATGTATAGGATTGTGTAGAATATATATTTGAGAAATCTGTATACTCTCAATCTCGTTTTCTCTAACTTTTCGTACTTTACATAAACATGATAAAATTTAGTTGTCCATGAGTGATTATGTGATAAAAATAAGTGAAAATTATTGATTGTTTGATAAAAAAATGTTTTTACATCTAATTAATTTGACATGTTAGAATTCTATTTCTCAATTTTATTGAAAATGAATAAACCTAAGAATTTGACATTAACAATAACTCATTGAATGTCTCTCAATTGAATAAAAATTTATGGTTATTCAACCATTTGCGCCCTTCCCTCGTGGAAAAGTTTTGGCTTTGTCCCTGCCTCTAATTACAAGATATAGAACGTGGGATAAACCGCAACAGTTAGGTTTTGAACATAAACAATTTATCTAATAAGATATTTAGACATTTGAATTTTATCCACATATTTTTTTTCTTTCATTTTTATCACATCACCTAGTATTTTTATAATGCTAGTGACCAAGTTGCAATTCATTTAGAACTTGTCAAATTTTTATTTTTTTTTTTCAATGTAGTAGGTCACCTAAAATTGAAGAAGCTAGTGAATACCTTACGATGGTGTTTGCTGACAGGATTAGGGGGGATTACAGGGGGATTGGATTAAACTTGTGAATGGGGTCCATTTATCCTTGGTTTGGGTAAGTTGTTTGGGATTGGATTTTCGTTGGTTTTGAACAAATCGGCCATATGTTTTGAAGCAATGAATCCCATCTGCAGGTGATTCAACAATCCCTTCTGCTGTGAGGGATTGTTGAATTGAGAAGTAGGATTAAATGGCTAAAATCTAAAATACCCTCAACAGTAAAAATTGTAGGGTTTTTACCTCCATTCCCTTTCAATTTCGTCGATCTCTATGTCTCTTTATCTCCTTTATTCATTTGCTCAAGCTTGCTGGTTCACATCAGGTCTGATTCTTCGATGGAAGTAGTAGATCTGGGGTCCATGGTCCACTGCTCAGATCTGCCCACTGTTGACCAGATCTGTCCATGGAAGTAGCAGGTCTGGCCATGGAAGTGGTCGGTCTGCTGATGGACAACTGGTGTTTGGATCACCATGTTTATTACCTTTAACCACATACCCATTTGTTCTCTCTCTCTCTCTCTGTCTCACTCTTTCTCCGTCTGATGGCTTAGCCGAGTGAGTGGGTCTGTCTCTCCACCGATAGAGAGAGACTTTAACTAATTGTTTAATTAACAACTTGTGGGCTATTAATTAAAGAGTGGATTTGGGTTATAAAAAAGCTGATTTGGGCTGCTTTTAACAAAATTGTTAAAAATATATTTGGGTATTGTTTTTTTATTAAAGCAACATATTTTAAATTGACATTATTTGTGCTATTAATTCATGCAATAATATTAAAATGTCCTAAATTTCATGGAAAATAAATTGCATTTCGGTCATTGAAAAAATTTAATATGGTTCGGATTAATTTTGCTATTTATTGAAAAAAACAATTAAGTTTTATTTTTTAAACACAAAACTTCCTATTTTTTAGAAATAAACAAATAACGACTTAGACTTAAGTTGTATCGATTTGTGTATTGTTTTTGTGTTGGAATTTTTTTTTTTTTTTTGCATGATGCATATGATTTTTGTGATTAAAAGTGTATTGTACAAATTAAATTAAATAAATGAACAAAATATTTATTTCAATATTTTTTTAAAAAGCGTAATTTATTGATTCATATTTTATTTTCGTAAATAAGACAATACTAATGGATTTGATTTTTTTTCATTCCATTCCAAACATGATATAAGATTGGATAACATTTTTCTACACAAGGGTGAAATGGTCATTTTAGTATGTTTTATCTTCACATGTGAATGGGGCCCACAAACCAAATGAAATCTATCCAAATATGGGATAGGATTTGAATCCGAACTTTATAATCCTTCAATCCCAACCACTTTGCATTAGATAGGATTGAGTTCGGATTCCAATCCAATCCAATCCTCTCATGGTGATCCAAATACCATCTAAGGGTATATTTGAGTCACAGGTTAAAGGGGAATAACTTTGGTAGGATAGGATAAAAAAATAGATGGGGCCCATATATTCCACGTTTGGTTAGTAAAAAAAAAACCGAAAATCCTACTTGGATTTTCTCCCAACTCGGTTTAAAAAGTCAACTTTAACCTGTCTACAAGGGTAAAATCAAACCCATAATAGGGTGTGTTTGGCAAATATGTGGGGGATAGGATTGGTTTGGTTTTTTAATCCAAACCAATCCAATGAAAACCCAAGTCCGGGAGATATAGACAAGATAGTAATAAAGTTGTGTAATTCAATCCTTACTTTGGAAAGTACTTTTGTATATTATGGGGCCCACGGAAAAATCATTGTTTTTTGTGTAAATTCTCTTACCTTTCACATTAAATTACAATTTTACCCTTTAATCTTATTCAATCCAAATTCAATGTTGGGTGAGGCAATATTATTAATTTTGTCCACCTTTAAACTTCATTCCAATTTTCATCTATGTTACCAAGTGTACAAACCGAAAACAATTTGGTTTTAATGTTTGCAATACCGAAAAAGATAAATCTAATTAATTAGCTCATAAAATTGTCCCACATTTTGTTAAAAAAAAAATAACCGATATACACGAATCGATATACATCATAGTAAACAGAGAGTTGTAATTTTTCTTCCATATTTTCAGCTTTGACTCTATATGGGGCGAAGCCCGCAACTCACATCCTGGAATCGCTACTTTCAAGCTGTTCTCAAGTGCTTGTAAGTATCTGGGTCTAAAAGTGTCATTTTGGCACTTCCACCCGTTAACGCACAATTCCTTCAATGACTGCAAGAGCTGATTTTCTTCAGCTGTACTTCATCTCCGTCTAACACCTCTGTCTGATTGTGTACTTGCAATTGTGTCTGACATTGTCTACTGTATTATACAACACAACAACATGACAATTGGCAATTGAAAACTAAAAATCCAAATTACGATTTTTTAATGAAAATTGGCAATGGAAAACACTTGGTAGTAGCATACAAGATTACATTGTAACACATTCAGGTCCTCATATCCAACAACGTCTACATTAATAAACCCATAAAATTAGTAAACAAGATAAAACACCTAGTACTCCAATTAGGTAGTTTGTCCACGACTGCTTCTCCACTCATTGTACATATCTAATGTCATCTGATTTCGAAACGTAGACCATTCAGTGGATGTCTCGATAATGTCTATGATATCATCTGCATGGTCACCATCAATAGGAATTTCTTCTGGCAAATCCTCCTCAAATGGGTCAACGCTCATTTCATTCCTAATTAAGTTATGTAACAAACAACATGCAGCTATGATGCAGTTATGCGTGCGGACGGGATAGTAGCAAGTTGCCCTAAGAATCGCCCATCTATTTTTGAGCAAAGCAAAACATCTCTCAATGCTAGTCCTTGTAGCAGAATGGCGCAGGTTAAACAATTCTTCGGGATTTCTTGGTGCTGCAGAAACAACCCCAAATTCTTGGATATGATATCTCTGACCCCGAAATGGTGCTAAAAATCCATCACCATTTGTATAACCAACATCAACTTACGTGCCTATGTTTTATAAGAATATTTTTGTTACACGTACCAAACACATGTAAATGTGTGCGTAGTTACAAAAACAAAGATTTAATATATATGCTACGTACCACGTGCTACCTTCAACTCATTTGGCCTACTAACTACATCACGCAATATCCTAGAATCGGCAGCTGACCCTTCCCATACGGGAAGCACGTAAATGAACTTCATGTTCGGTGCGCATACACTCAACACATTGGTTGTTATACCCCCTTTACGTGTTCTATATCTAGCTTGATGAACAAGCGGTACTCGGGCTGGAACATACGTGTCATCTAATGCTCCCACACAATTCTACAAAGCCAAGTGAGTAAACAAGTTTAAAAAAAATTATTAAATAAAAAATTACAATACCATGGCGTAATAATCAATATTGACTTGAATGTGAAATGGTCATTACCTTAAACCACTTCCATTTAGGGTCTGTAATGTGTTCTGGCACTGGCTCGGGCGACTGGAGCAATAACCTGCATAGCCTTAAGACCGCAGTAAGGACATTGTTGAAATGTCTACTTACAGTTCCACCCGAGCGCAAGAAATTGAACTTAACTGGTCTATTTTTGTCGTCATGACCTAAAATACTTAAAAACATCGCCACCATCTCCTCGACACTTACGTGCCTAGTTGGTCTTAACAACCCCACATCACGAACCAGATTACAAAGTACCAGAAATGTGTGCCTATCCATCCTAAGTTGGATAATACACGTCATGTCACTCTCCCCAATGAGACGGTGCAAGTGTTCAATCTGTAACCGAGACCTATTGAAATTTCGAGGAACCTCGGATATTGTACCATTGTGTTCCATGTCCCATATCAACAACATTATAGATACCACAAGATTAAACAACACTATCATCTCCCAAATAGTCCTATGCATAAACGTAAGTAACAAACATAATTTATCGGAATGTCTGTCCATAGTTACCTAATTCAATGGAAACACAAAAAATCCAATAACTTTGTTGTCACCAAACATGGATATGTAAACAACAAAAACATATTACAACGGAAATTGCTTGGGCAACATTATAAGATTACACAGGCATATGGTATGCTATTTACGAAATATGTAAGAAATAACATCCTTCACCCTATAACCAGTAAATAAAATCATGTTAAAACACTTGTCTACTATCTGACACAAAAGTTTTAACTGCCAACTGACAAAAACAAAATTTTAAAAAAAATTAGTTAGGTACCTGAAAATTGCTTCTGAAACCGCCGAATTGAGAAACTGTTAAGAACGTAACAACTGTATTAGAAAAACTAAACATAAAACAACACATAGGAGAAAAAAGGAGGACAAAATCAAGAGACTTGCAAGGATTATGTTGTGAAATACGTATAGTCAACAACATTCTCAAATAATTTTATATAATAACAGAATAAGATTACATCAGTATTTATAGACTACTCTCCTACTTATACTTAAATTACTTTCCTCGTAAAACTCAGTTCGAAAAGTATCGAGACACTCGGAGTTAAACAAAGGTTTCATAATGAATTAAATTAAACGAATAACCCTTCTATTGTCAAATATATTTGCAATCATTTGCAACCAAAAACACACACAACCTCAAGTCCATAAAGTGATTCCCTTCTTTGTGCTTCCAAAACCACAGATATCTCAACAAACATAGAGGATGACCTTGGAGGTATCCAACACAATCCAGCAAAATAAAACAACTTATTCAATATCAGGCAGACCCGAGCCAACCGGAGGCCCTAGGCGAAATTTTTGGATGGGACCCTATTAATTATTATTATTATGATGATATATAAATTTTAAAATTTTTATTAAAATATATTTATGTATAAATAAATTTCTTGTTATTTGAGATGCCAACTTATTATTTAAATTTACATATTCAAATTTTTTAGCATATCATTTAGATTTACAAAATTCATTCAAAGACTAATAGTAAAAAAAAATAGTAAGAGAGTAGATTTGAAGTTTAATCTTAAGACACTTTATTGATGTTTATGATGTCATCATGGCAACTAAAAGAAGCTATTAACAAACTCAATTTAAATTTAAATAAATTTAACTTATCAAAAAGCCATCAAATTCAAAAAATAAAAATCAAAATACATATTTTTCAAGTTAATCAAAATAATTAGAAATAATGTACAAAAAAAAAAATACATAATTTTGTTATACATGGTACGTTCCAAGACATGAATAGTATTATGGTTAATATAATAAATCTCATATTAGTATAAAACTCGAAAAAGTAAAATTTAACTTCATTGAACCTGTTTCTAAAAAAAATATTAGAAGCCCGAAAAATAAAATTTGATTTGGTTGAACATTGATCTAAAAGTTTTATTTGGGACTTTAAAAAAGAAATCTAGACCTAATTTAACTTGAATCTAAAATTTTTACAATAATTTAAAGTTAAGTAAATTTTTACATTGATCTTTGATCTTTGTCCTTTTGGGTTTCTGAATAAATTCTTTGTTTGGAGAAAACATAGCCTTTTGTTCTCCTTTGGAAGATTAACCACTTTAACAAACTTTCAGACTCTTGTTACAATAATCCATGCCAATTTCTGGTTAACACCCATTTCGATATTTGGTGAGTTCTTAAATATTATAAATTATCATTTGTATGATCACTTCTTGTCTTTGTTTACTGAATCTTATTTTCGGATTAACTAGTCTGTTTTTGCAGTGATTTTGTCAAACAGCTTAGGTGCAAATTAATCTGATAGAGGTAGTAATGCTTAGGAATAGATCTAGAGTAGTGACCGACAAACGACCTATTATGGCTGACAACATCTCTCTACCTTCTCCAACTCAAAAACTCATTTCATCTTTCTTGGGTTCTCCAAAGTTTTTCGGTGGGTTTTTGGCAAAGAGTGTCTTTGATGCTGAAAACATTGTGAGCCCACATTCAGTAGTTCAAGAAAAACATTTCTCTAATTTCAATTATCCAACACAATCAGTAGTTCAAGAAAAACATTTCCCTATTATGTCACATTGAGCCCACTTCGGAGCACTATGCATCTTAGGCTAGTGTTTTAGTTGTTGGGTCTCCTAGAAGAAGCAGAGAAAGTGTGCGTGGGCTGACCTTTGCTCTAGAAATTGGAGTCCACAACCTTCTCTTTGGTGAGGTTTGTTTGAAGGTTGTAGAACTTGTATATATATATATACATATAGACCAAAATACATAGACATATAGAGACACATATATGTATATATATATATATATATGCACACACACACACACAGAGATAGATATAGATATATATATATATATATATATGAAGGGGGTGACTCCCTTTATTACACGTGTTATGACATTAAATGAGCAAACGTGAATGACAAGACAAGGCACGTGATGAAGACACCAGTCAGTCAGTCGATGAACTAAAGCTGAGCTGATCGATGAGCTCGGTGGACGACAAGACTGGTCACGTGACGAAAATCTTTGGACTCGGTCATTAAACCGATCCGATCTGCTCAAAGAACCGAGGAGTAGAAAGAAAGGAGCTCGGTAATCATCATGACCGAACTGATTCATACAATAAACGGAAGGTTAAAGATATGCCTATAACTCAGGCATTTTGGTCAAACAAACAAACATGATTATAGACACGGTAGGAGGGATTGCTGGAGAGATCTCAGCAACTTCCCAAACAAAACCACCTAATTAAAGGAAGGCATGCCACCTTAAATCGAAAATTATGGAAACCCTAAACAAACAGGGGATCTATAAAAGGCACAAGGAGTCAGGGTGAAAGGTACGCTGAATTCTTTTTGTCTTCTTGCAATTTACTCAATTATATTACTGACTTAAGCATCAGAGTGCCTTCGATCGAAGCACTTCGGTCTTGGGCAGTTTGTTCGTTTTGCAGGAGGAAAAGACTTGGAGATCGAGTTCAAAATTTATTTACAAAAAGAGATCATTTATTCATCCCCGTAGGAGGTACTCTCATTTTTTTTGGCCTCTTACAATATATATATATATATAGAGAGAGAGAGAGTGTGACATATCGACTTTGAGATATATATATACAAAGAGAGAGAAAGAGAGATAGAGAGAGAAAGAGAGTGAAATACCTTGCACTGGGGGACCACTGGGCACCGCTTGCGGGAAGAAGGACCAATGAGAAGAACAGAAGTGAAGAAGACAAAAAGAGGTTAGGGGTAAAAACCCTTCATTTGGTACTGTACAAGGGTATTCTAGTAATTACAAGCCCAATCCGGTATCTGGGCTAACTAATCCCGAAGTTAACGTGGGATATAATAAAGTGGGTCAGATGGGATAAATGGGGGAAATTACTATGGGCCGAGGAATTGAGCCCAACAAGTATCACATTCACAAAAATGGATCCAAACCAAGGTTTTGTGGGCCCCCGGATATTTTAACCCAGTCCAATGGTTGTTCTCCCCCTTTATCCCCTTTGTCAAACACACCCATAGGGAACAGGGATATTTTTTTAGCAGTGATGATAATTAATTCAAATTTCTAAATTACCCTGTTGTGCTATCCCTATTAGGTCATATCACTTTTGCTTCGTCTCTTCTCCTTCATCACTTTGTGTCTCTCTCTCTCAAACATTAGTTTTGTCTTTGAACTATCACAGTAGTATAAGAGCATCTCCAACCCACTAGTCATTCTTCATTTTTTAGCTATTTGGTGAACTTCACTCCAAAAATCAGCTCCAACCCACTAGCCATCCTCCCCGCCAAAATCTAGGAGGTCTTCATACTCACCAGATCTGGAGAGGCCAGATTTGCTCGCCACTCCTTGCTACTCATTGCTACTGCTGGCTTCTGTGAACTTCTTCAATTGTGAACAACCAGGTATTCATCTCCCCCTCCACTCCTTGTTGTTGCTGGTTGCTGCTATTGATTTGTTTTGCTGCCGATTGCTGCCGAAACTCACCTCCCTCTCCCCACTGATTTGCTGCCGAAAACCCCTCCCCTTCCCCACTGATTTGCTGCCAAATACCCCTCTCTCTCCCCACTGATTTGCTACCGAAATCCCCTCCCCCTGTCCATTGATTTGTTGCCGAAAACCCCTCCCTCTCCCCATTGTTTTGCTGTAAAAAACCCATCTTTATTGATTTATTGATTTTTGTTATTAATTGGTATTGATTTTTGGGTAAATGATGGTTAAATTAATATTGATTTTTGGTTAAATTGTTATTAATTTTTGGTGGTTAAATTATATTATTGAAAGTTAGTTAAAGTAGTTAGTTAAAATAGAGAGCGTGGTTGGAGTGAATTTGAAAAAGTAGCTACCTAAAATAGAGAATACAATATTTAAATATATTTTTACTAGTTATTTTGCTGAGCAGGGTTAGAGTTGCTCTAAGGTTGCACAAAAAAAAAAAGTTGTATAAGGAGGCCCTAAAATAAAATAAGAAAAATAATGGTAGCCTACAATGTCTTCTTGTTTTTGGCATCAATGGAAAAAAAAAATTGTTTGACATCTTTTTTATTTTGAACTACATGACAGTACCTGTTCAACAAAAAAAAAAAAATTATATAACAGTAGTATAGATACATGTGTACTTTTATCATGAAATTTCAGAATATTTTTTTTTTGAACTATTGTCCTCCCATAAGCTTCTTAATCTTGTGTGGTGCATGAAAAAATCTGTGTAGTGCATTGTCATAAAAATGGCACTAAAAAAAGATTCAATGTACTTTAATCAAAACATGCGAACAATCTTAAAGTTGAAAAAAATTTGGTTACACCATCTAAATTATATTGCAATTAGAAATAACAATTTTTTTCTAAATATGAAAACTTGACTTTAGCTAGGTTATGGTAATTGGTTATTTGGTTATTGTCTTATTGGATAATGTATGGTACTTCGTTATTTTAAAAATATTTTATGTTGTTAACTTGAATAGTTGATGAGGTGTATTTTTAATGGTTACAATATATTTAAAAATATTTATTTTGTAATTGAATGAGTTGTTAAAAAAATATATGTGAAAGTGTATTTTTTTGTTTGAAGGCTAATTTATAAACTAAATATGGTGGTGGATTAGATAGGATAAGGGTATAATAATCAATGAAAATAAATTACATCACTCTTATCTATGGACTCCACAAAAATATATAATCTATCCAAATAGAGGAAATGGTTAGATATATCAATTTATATCCTATCCGAATAACAGTTAAGTGAGTTTAAATTGATTAGAAAATAATATCTTTTTAAATATCTAATTCACTCCAACCATGTCATCTAAAGAAGGACATACTATTTAATGAGCATAAGAGCGGCAACCAAATGGTAAAAGTCTATGGCCGGCGTCTTTGAATATATTTTTTTTATAATGTAAGTGGCCAAGTTATAATTCATTTAGAACTTGTCAAATTAAAAAAAAAAAATGTTGTAGGTCCCCTAAAATTGAACCATAAAGTTATGGTGCCCACCTACCTACACCACCACTTTACACCACCAAACGTGTAAGGTGGTTTTAGTGATTATTATGTCAGTAGTCAATACTGTTTAGCAGTGTTTTAAAATTCGGTCTAATCTGGCAGGTTAACCCGGCGAACCGTCTAATTGGTACTTGAACTGGGCCAATTTTTTTATTGGATCGTAATTGATCCAATAAAAAATCATTTGAACAGGCCAAAATCGGACAGAATTTCTAAAAACTGTTAAAACTGGCCGATTTTCACTATTCTGAACTTTGTACTTTGGACTCACACAAATATTAGAACTTAACTAATGGCCCATTGGACCACCGCAGCCACAGTAGTTAAAGCTATGGGTAATTGACTGTAGGTACTTTTTTTAAAGAGCAATATTATGTATTCCAAATCTCTAACCCAAATTTTCATCCCAAATCAAGGGAGACCATTGGATCAGTGGGTCCCATTTTAAAAAGTTGATGGAACCCACTGATTCAATGGTCTCCCTTGATTTGGGATGAAAATTTGGGTTAGAGATTTGGGATACATAGTATTTCCCTTTTTTAAAACTTATTTGACTTTAAGTATCACTTTCAGATTTATACTCCATTAAGTCATCTTTTTCATCAAATAGTTCTCAATAAGTACATATTTTAAAACATTTCAAATTTTTTTTGAAATGTATTCCATAATTACCCTTACAATAAAAATTGTCTATCATTTTTAGTTTCAATGTTTTCAAATATAACAACTTATAACTTAGAAATTGTGCTAGCATTAAAATTATATATATATGTGTGTGTGTGTGTGTGTGTGTGTGTGTGTATATTTATAGAGTAACACTAGTAATTCTTGGTGCCTGAAGGCACGGAGTAATAAAAAAAATGGTCAACAATAAATATATTTGTATTCACACCCAAAATCAAATTACAAACATAGAGGAGATAAAAATGAATTTAATCACCGATTGTAGTGGGGGTGAGTGGTGGTAGTCGTGGTGGGCAGTAGTGATGATGGTGGGAGACGGTGATGGTTGTGGTGGGTGGCGACGATCGTCGTGGTGGTGGTGACAGCCGTGGGTGACAACGGTGATGGTGGTGGAGGGTTTTGGGTGATGATCATGGTAGTGACAGTCGTGGGTGATGGTGGGTGTGGGTGGTGGTGGATGAGTCGACAGTGGTGGCGGTGGGGCAACGACGGTAGTGATGGGTAGTGACGATGGTGGTGATGGGTGACAGTGGGTGGCTGTAGTGGTGGGTGAAAATGGGTGGTAGTGGTAGGTGTGGTGGGGTGAGTGACAGTAGCTGGTGACAATGGTGAACGACGACAGGTGGTGGTGAGTTGTGGTAGTGGGTGACGGTAGGCAACAATGGTGGTGGTGGATGCTGAAGGTGGGTGGTAGTGGGATATAGTGGTTATGGTAATAAATATAAAAATAAGATGACGATGGTGGTGGGTGGTGGCAGTAGTGGGTGGCGATGGTAAAAGGTGTGAGGTGGGGTAGTGGGGGTGAAGGTGGTGGCCACGGGGGGTGGTGGCGGCGGTGATCATAACAGCGGCAGTGGTGTGTTGGCGACACTGGTAGTGGTGGGGTGGCAATGGAGCTACGGTGTAGCAATGGTGGTGGTGGTAGTGGGGATAGTGGTGGTGGAGCGGTGGAGGTGGAGGTGGAGGTGCTGGTGGTGGGGCGGTGGAGGTGGTGGTTAGGGTGGGGGTTGCGGTGGGGGCGTTGGTGGTGGGGCGGTGGAGGTGGTGTGGCTGGTAGTAGTGGAGGTGGGACAATGGTGGTAGTGGTGATGGTGGTGGGGTAGTGGTGGGCAATGATGGTGGTGGTGGTGGTAGGGTGGCTATAGTGTTGGTGGCGGCGGTGGTGGTGGCGGTGGGGCGATGGCGGTGGCGGTGGCGGTGGGGATGGGAGTGGTGGGGATAGTTGTGGTGGTAGCGGTGATGGTGGTGGGATGGTGGTGGTAGAGGTGGTGGTGAGAAAGTTCCAAACACTATTTTTTTTTTAAAGTATTTATGAGAAATAACTTCTAAAAGCATTTTTAAAAATTCACTACAAACACACCCTTAGGGGCCTATTTTTCTATTAAATTTGGGGTGTTAATATTAGTCGTCAGATTAACTTTAAAGTAAAATTTAAAGAGATCTCAACCGCGAATAGTAAAAGTTATTTTGTTTATTTTTTAAGATTTGAATTGTATTTTACTTTATTATATAGATTAAACAATTACGCACTCAACCAAAAATAAAATAGTAACATGCTCAATAAAAATTTAATTAAAAAATTAATCATTACAATAGAGTGATACCATATGTGAGTACTTATTCTGTTGTGGGAGTGTCATTCTATTACAATGATTAAATTTTTAATTAAATTTTTATTGAGCATATTATTGTTTGATGTTACTATTTTTTTTGTTGAGCATGCTACTATTTGATGTTACTATTTTTTTTATTGAACATGTTATTATTTGATGTTACTATTTTTTTGTTGAACGTGTTACTGTTTAATGTTAATATATATATACACACACACACACAATTTCCAAGTTAAGAGTTGTTAATACTAATACAATTCCCAATTTAGGAGTTGTTAGTTTTTTCAAGCAAGTTTTGATTAAATATAACTATTGATAGTATTTTGGATAATGGAGATTAAAATAAACTTATTCCCAAATAAATTTTTTGAGTGTACTTAAGTACAAATAAATCTACAAATAAAAAAAAAAAACTGGCCTCCAAATGACCCTTAAAGCTAGGCTTTCAAAGTCCAGGGCCTTTTCTAACAAAGCAACTAAACTGCTCTACTTGTAACACAGGTTACACAGCCACTCCGTTCATCTTCTTGTGGGTTCCGATGTGGGATTTATGTAGTGTGGTTAAATTAGCCATGTTGTTCTTTCACGTTTTAATGGCTTGTAGTATACTTTTAGGCTATTTCCTTTTTCTTTCAATTTTATTTTATTTTTTTGGGGTCATCACATTGTTATTATTCATATCAAATATTCAATGGTTATTAGTGAATATTTTTATGTTCCGTCAAATTATATCAAATTTGTAGACAAATTAATGAATTGGAGATCAGTTTTATCATTTTAATTCATCAATCATAACATAAAATATGTTATCTTTGTAATTCTTATAATTTTTTAACATATTCATTATTATTACTAATTATTCTTTATTATTAATTAAATGATCGGTTCAACTGATTAATCTACAGTTGAATCAGTGACCCATTAATTTGATTTATTTACCGGGTTGATGTCGAGGCCGTATGTTAAAACTATGCTTTTTATTGTAATTTGTAGGAAAATTGTAGAGTCAACAAATTACAACTCATTTCAAAAATGTCAAATCACAATAATATTTAAATTTCATTTAAGATTATTATATAAATAGTTAATACTTTTTAGAGTCATTTGTATAGAAACTCTAGAGTTCACATTTCATTTGAATTTGCATTTCATTTACCTTTTTATTGGCCTTTTATTCGTTTTCTATCATTCAATACCCAGTAACAATCTTCCCTCTCAAGCATTCCACCAACGAATATCTTCATTTCATCTTGTAATTTGTTCATCCATCTCTCTTTGCGTTCAACTCGCCAACGGATCAAAACTAGCCAATATTCAACTTTCCAGCAATATCGATCGTCCATATTTAGCCATCAATTTTATAACCAAGTGTGCGAGGAAAATTCACAAAAAGGATCACCACCTCATACGAACAAAGGTGATGACGGGGAAGTCTTGGTAAACATGCAAGACAAGAGAAAATCTAGGTGAACAGATGGCCGCTTGGACTCCGATGTTTAAGTCAGTAAGCAAGTCGAAGAACAAGTGTATGGTGAATAAGCTAGGTTTCAATGACATAACCGGTACCCAGAACCTTTATTTATAGCGGTACAGGAAGCAATGTTCCACATGGACTCGAATTCTAGGTTGTGATAAGATAGACCTCATCACTAATCCCCTAAACATTCGAGGTAGAGTCGTATTAGAACGTTGAGTCTTGGCTTGTAGGAAGGGATATGCTCGCTGTGAGGCTTTGTTTACAATATTTACTTGATACTCAGAGTCGAGTTTTGCTAGGACTTTAGGTCCCGAGTCAATCCTTAGCCAAGTAGTAGCTAGGCGCCGGTAGGGGTGACGCCAGGACAAGGGGTGTGGCGGCGCCAGGTGCGATGGCGAGGCCAGACACAGGGCTCGCAGTCGACAGAGGCTGGGTAGTCGACGCTGGGCAACTTGCTGGGCGCCGTTGGGGCACTGTTGGCGACGCCTGGGCAATGCTGTGGGCGATGCCTGGAGGCTGTGTGCTGTATGGACGACACCTTTGAAGTTATGTGTTGTGTGGGCGACGTCTGTTCAGTGCTGCATGATTGTCCCTCCTTCCCAGCACCAAGCCTAATTCTTTAATGTAGGTAAATAGAGAGAGAGCAAATGTTGGAGTTATGGTGGGCGACGCTTGTCCCACAATGGCCCCCATACCTAACTTAATGGAGTAAATTAAATGAGGTATAAACGGGCTTTCTTAGAGTTATTTTTTTATGTGCCTGATCATCTACACTTGACATCTGTACTATAAGGAGGCATAGTAACAGTGAGGTTGTTAAGTCCATATACACCCCCTTTGATTGTTTTGAGTATGGAGTTTTCGGAGGGTCAGCACCATTGCTCCTTGACTTTGTCCTAGGGTATACCTCCTTTACTTCCTTGCCCCCTGACATCGTAGCTTGCAAAGCGAACAAGTACTTTAAATCAAGGTTCTTTCATGCAACTGTGTCAAGGAGAGGCTTAGGAGAAAGAGGCTTGGACTTGACATGAATATTGAGGAGACGTTGGAGTCATAAGAGGTGAATAGTGAGTGCATTAGTGGGCCTGTAGAAGGAGCAGATATCAGGGACGTCATCAACCGGCTTGGTTGATTCTATCTATCGATAGTCCTTACAGGTAAGTTTCTTTTTTTCTTTTTTTTTTTGCTTGTCTTAAGTCATTGAATTGTAACCGTGGAGGTTGACTTTAGGAGGTGCGACCATGGAGGTTGACTTAAGGGATACAACCGTAGAGGTTGGCTTTAGGAGGCGCAACAGTATAGGTTGGCTGTAGGGATGCAATAGTAGAGGTTGGCTTTAGGAGGTGCAACCGTAGAGGTTGGCTTTAAGAGTGCAACCGTGGAGGTTGACTTTCAGAGTGCTCAGAGTTGTAAAGAACAAGCTTCTCTTTATTGATGATCTAGAACGAATGTCGTTGTAGACCCATTGCAATGATAAGATATTACTACCTAGAAGTAAAACTTTCTAAGGTTGATGATATTCCAAGGTCGATGAACTGGTTTGCCATCAAGCTCCTCCAACCTATAGGCTCCCATCCTTGCTCGTGCCGCGACCCTATAAGGCCCTTCCCAGTTAAGGCCCAGCTTGCCATCCGTTGGGTCCTTAGTCTGATCGAGAACCTTATGAAGAACCAGGTCACCAGGTGTGAAGCTCCTTTCTTTGACCTTCTTTTTGTAGGATCTAGCCAACTCCTGTTGATATGTTGCTAGCCAAACCATTGCTTGGTCCATTCTCTCTTCAATAAGATCAAAGTTATGTTCGATGGTTTGATCATTGTTACCCTGCTCATAGACCTTGGTTCTTATAGTTGGTAGACCTACTTCAAAAGGAATAACAGCCTCTGTACCATATGAGAGGGAGAAAAGTGTCTCCCCAGTGGAACGCCTTGGGGTTGTTCGGTAAGCCCAAAGAACCATTGGAAGTTGCTCTACCCACCTTCCTTTGGCTGCTTCAAGCTTCTTCTTGATACAGTCAAGGATAACCTTGTTTGAAGCTTTGGCTTGCCCATTTGATTGAGGGTAAGCAGAAGAGGAATAATAATTACGGATCTCGATCAGACATAAAGGCTTAAGGAATTTCATACCTTGTGATTATATTCTCCCATACAAACTTCTTGGTATCAGTGTCACTGATGTTGGAGAGGGGTTTGGCCTCAATCCACTTTGTGAAGTAGTCAGTTGCAGTGATGAGATACATTTTGTTGGATGGAGCCCGAGGAAGGGGACCTACTATGTCGAGACCCCATTGAGCAAATGGCCAGGGGCTCGTGAGTGGGCTTAGGTCACCTGCTGGCTGTCGAGGTATAGTAGCAAACCTTTGACACTTGTCGCACTTCCTGACGTATGCTTGCACGTCTTTCTACATATACGACCACCAATACCTCAAGGAGATGGCCCTTAGGGCAAGGCTTCTTCCAGATCCTCCATTTTACTATGGTGGACGCATAGTAAGTATGGCCCTAAGAAAGATCTATTGTAGAGCTTATAATCCGGTGACAACCAGCAATGGGCTAACATTGAGACGATGAGTCTTGCCTCCTTATCTTCTGGGAGAGTCCCATTCTTGAGATATTGGACAAGAGGGTCCATCCAACTCGGTGCTTTCTCCGCGCAATTGACCTTTGCTGGGTCCTCATGTATACTTGGTTTCTCGAGATACTCCACCTCAATCGTTAGCTTTAAACCTTGTTTATCAATGAAAACTAGAGTAGCAAGAGCATCAGCATGTTCATTTTGGTTCCCCATGAGGGGAGAACAGGACAATACCGGCTCCTGATCCTTTCTGGGTCGAGGATCCATCAACTTGTAAACTCCCAAGGCTGGGACCTGAAATCCAAGCTCTATGCTACTACTTGCTCTTTTGGTAGTTCATACGTAAATTCTACTATGAAGTTGGCTAAGACTTGTACTCTAATCGCTGTCCTTGGAATGAATTTGAGGTCGAACTGCCATAGCTCAAGTGACCACTTTACAGTGCGACCAGAAAGGTCTGCTTTTACAAGAATACTTTTTAGAGGGTGTTTAGTGATTACCGCAATGGTATGTTCTTGGAAGTATGATTCAACTTGCGAGAGACTACAACCAAGGTGAGAAGGAGTTTTTCGAGGGGGTATACCTGGTTTCTACCCCCAATAAAGTCTTACTTACAAAATAGATAGGTTTTTGTTCCCTCCCTTCTGCCTGTAGCAACACACCACTTATAACGTGTTCAGACACGGCTAAATAGAGTTGAAGCTCTTCCCCTTGCGAAGGAGTGGAGAGAAAATGAAGTGTCTGGAGGTAGCTTTTCAAGTCATCGAGGGCCTTATCACAATCATCATTCCAATGGAAAGCCTGACCTGCTCTAAGCAACTGAAAGAAGGGTCTGCATCGGTCTAAAGATCGATTGATAAATCGGTTAAGTGCCGCAGTCATGCTTGTTAACCTTTGGACTTCCTTGATTGAGGAAGGCTTCTTAATTGCATGCAAAACCTTAATCTGATATGGATCAGTTTCTATCCCTCTTCGTGTCACCAAGTGTCCTAAGAACTTCCCGGAGCTCACTCTGAAGGCACACTTTTTCGCGTTAAACCTGAGCTTGTGATGCTTCAAGATATCAAATACATCTTGAAGGTCAGAGAGGTGGTTCTCTGACTCCTTGCTCTTAACCACCATATCATCTAAGCACACCTCTATCGTTTGGTCGATCATGGAGCCAAAAAGCTTTGTCACCATTCTTTGGTAAGTAGCTTCTGCATTCTTCAAGCCGAAAGGCATAACCTTGTAGCAGTAGATCCCCTTTGGTGTGATAAACGCCATCTTCTCCTCATCAGGCCCAAACATAGGAATTTGATGGTAGCCTCTATATGCATCCAAAAAGCTCATCCTTGCATGGTCAAATGTTGCATCCACCAACTGATCAATCTTCGGGAGTGGGAAGGGGTCATTTGGGCAGGCCTTATTGAGGTCTGTGAAGTCGACGCATAGTCACCACTTTCCATTCTTCTTCTTGACCACAACGGTGTTTGACAACCATTCTGGGTATTGGACCTCCCTTATAGCACTGGCCTCCAAGAGCTTACCCACTTCTTCATCGACGGCTTCCGCATGCTAGAGGGCATACCTCCTACTCTTCTGGACGACAGGCTTTCGAGCAAGGTCGACATTAAGATGATGGCTAGCTAATGCGGGATCAATACCCGACATCTCATAAAGTGTCTGATCTGACCTAATTTATGTCATACACCTAAGCATAAGAGGTCAAATTGTAGTATTTCTCGGTTTAAGTCCGAGGTCGAACCCATAGGGAGTTAACTATCTGGATTCCAACATACAAATGGTGAAATTGTCATGGATGTAGTGTGCACTAGAATAGCTTGTGGTGTGAGCTTAGAACAATCAAATAAAATACTCAATTAAAACTTTGAAAGACAATAATAAGAGGGATATTCTTCAGTTCGGGGATCCAACATGCATTACATTGTTCAGTTATTGGAAATGCCACCTTACTACAATTAACTCCCATTTTACTGGAAAGTCAATTGGTAGGTTTGATGTATATTGAACCGTAACACAACAACTAATTAAGTTAGTCGGAAGGTCCCTGTATCATGCATCAATCAAATAATCCTAGTAAACTAGAAGGCGAGCCATTCAGAAAGTTTACTTAAGTTATTCGATCGATAGATTGATGATTCAGTGATGACGGAGTTCCGGTTTATACATTGAATCAAAAGCATTGACTATAGCACCTTTGCCTTACCTACTTGTATAGAATATTGGATTAGGTGATCCCACTAATATCTAACGGTTGTGGTTGTGCTGCGGCAAATGTTAAAAACATTGGTAAGGAAAGCTGGTTAGAGCAGCATTTATGTTTCTTTTAGTTTAAACTGCTTTAATTTTAAGTTTGGAGAAGTCTAGGGTCAAATGTTTTTTTTTTTGTCTAATTATGGCATTTGTTTTTATTCATTTAAGTCTGTTTTTCATATTGGAAATACTTGGCTAGAAAGATTGAGATTATGTGTTTCTTTATTTTATATTTTACGTTGCAGTTCTCTGCTCTAAGGTCATAGAATTAAGCCTATCTGCAGGAAATTAATTATTTTGGTCTCTATTTGCCGGAACCCAAATGTAATGGTCTTAGTCCTTCCTAATTTGAAGAAACCTTATCTGAAGATTTTGTTTTGATATATATTCTTGCCGTATACATCACCAAACCAATACAGCTTTAGGTTTCTCACTCCAAAGTTATATCAGTTGGTATTGGAGCATCAAAGATCCAAGTTAAGACTTGCTATTATCTTTTTGTCAGAAAGGTGACCAATGCTGGCCGAGATGACAAAATCCTAAATCATGGCGAACAGTTTGATCGTCCAACAAAAAAAACACTCTCAACAAATTGAAGAATCGGTGGCCACCCTCATGAAAAGGCTAGGACAATCAAGTCAAAGGATACATAACCCTTCATCTTCATGTGTAGCTTATGGTAAATAGTCTCAAATACTACTCAAAAGTCATATTCACAATACATGTGCACTGGTGCACTCATGGAACCACATGCAAATAATTCAGGAAACCCCTGGAAATAAAATATAGATTTAGAAGATTTGGGACAGTAACAGGTAAGTTTCCAAGAGAGAGAGAGTTGTTCAGGGGGGTGTGTAAGAGGTAAAAAATGAGAATACCTCCTACTGGAATGATGTATTGATATTTCTGATAATCTTTTCCGAACTTAGCTTCCCAATCTCCCTCCTGCAAAACGAACAAACTGCCCAAGATCGAAGTGCTTCGATCGAAGGCACTCCGATGCTTAAGTCAGTAATTGAATTGAATAAAATGCAAGAAGACTGGGAGAGTTCAGCGTACCTTTCACCCAGGCTCTTTGTTTTATTTTATAGACCGTTCCCTCTTTAGGGTTTCCGAGGTTTTTGGTTCAAGGTGGCACACCTTCCTCTTTTTCAGTCATTTAGTTTGGGAAGTTGCTGATATTTCTCCAGCGATTTCCTCCAATCTCTGTAATTCCGTTCATTTATCCGTATGAAACACCGAAGTTATAGGCGCATCTCTATCCTTACGTATCTTTTCAAACAGATCAGTTATAATGGCGAACGAACACCTTCGATGTTTGCCGAACTAACTGATCAACTCGGTTTGATCCATTGCCGAGTTTTCAAGCATTTTACCGAACTCTTTACCCAGTTCGGCTCGGTTCAAATGATTCAAGCAATCAATATCTTTGTCACGTGCTCCGTCTTGTCAATCTCACGTGGATGCATTTAATGACATGACACGTGTAATAAGGGGAACCACCCCCTTCATTTGCCCCCATAAAAGCGTCTGACAGATGCTTTCCGTCTGTCAGCCGTTTTTATGCCTTTTCATTATCATTGCCTTGTACTTGATAATTTCTCCCTTAATCTTTTGGCGGCATGCTTTGTATTTAAATACCGTCTTTTGAAATTCTCACTCTTTATAAAGGGTTTCTCCTTCATCTGCCCATTACTTTATTCCCTTTGTTTCAGACTTCTGATCTTCTATACCATCTTTCTTCTTTCTGTGTTTTGTTTCCTCAATGGCCCCTCTTACATCTCCAGAAATTCCCTCTTTCAAAGCCAAATATCTTATCCTAGAAGATGTAGACATAAGAATTGCTGGTAAGGATGAGCCCCTGATTGGAACTAGGGAAAGCATTCCTATTCACACTCGAGCGATTACAGAAGGTGGAGTTCGTTTCCCTTTGGATCCTCTGCTCCTCTGGGTGCTCTCTGCTACGAAGCTATGCCCTTTCCAGTGCTGCCCCAACTTCTTTAGGATTATGATGGGCGTAGCTACTCTGAACAGACTGTTGGGTTTAAATCTTGGCTTATGGGAGATTCTATTCTGCTACATCCTTAAACCAACTGGAGATAACTACTACCTGGCGGTGAGGAAGAAGGATCGCTATCTGGTAACTCATCTACCAGATTCTAACAAGGGCCATGAAAACGATATTGTTTTTGTTTCTGGAAACTGGGAATATGCTGCGAATGCCACCCCCTCTTATCGCTGTCCCTTTGAAGAAGGCACTCCAGGTATATGAATTTTTTACTCCTAACATTGCCTTTGTGCATTTTCTCTCTGGTTGCTTCTTTCTGATATGATCTTTTTGCTCACAGGTGAGACCGTTAAGGGCAGGATTCCAGAGTCGGCTGTAAAGATGGAAGAACTCAAAAGAGTCTGGGATTTCAACGAGTCTCTATTCTGCTGAGCTGCCCATACTCTTCTTGGGTATACTCCATCCTACACTTCTTTTATTGCGGTGCCGAACCGTCCCAACGCCACCCTTGCGGCAGATCGGGAAGCCATCCAGACTACTAGGGAGCAAACCCCACGAGCCCGCAAGAAGTCTTCCCTTGTTGCTTCTGGGCGCCGAACAGTGAAGAACTTCCTAGATTTCTTGTCCACTGTTGAGCCGACCCAAACCTCTGAACCTGCTCCTCCATCTGTCATACCCTCGATAACTGTTCTGGACGAAACTGATCCCGAGGTCCCTGCCGAAGACGTCCCCTTAACTGAAGAAGTTGTTCCAAGCAGTGGCGCGGCAGAAATGATTCAAGATACCTATACGCTGATTCCAGAACAGTTGGAACTTCCGAATTCTTTTCATTCCCCGCTCCATGATGATGATTCGATACTTGAGCTTGCTGAGGCCCCAGCTCCTAAAAGGCGCAAGACTGGTGAGGCCGAACCAAGTGCTTCTCCTAGACCATCAGAGACTCCTTTTCGTCCTGTCCTCAGATCAAAAAAGAAAGAGATCTCATCGAAGGACTCTGCCATTGAAGATTTTAATGTAGCAGTAGGGATCGCCAGAGGGGTTATTTTGCCTCGGGACCTTGCTATGAATGAGGCACTGACTGATGACGAAGTGTCCCGCCAAGCAATTCAGCACATGGTGTTGGTAAGTTTTGTCTTCTTTTCCTTTGGTAAAATTTGTGCTTTCCTTTCAAGAGATTAAACCAAGCCTTTTTGCTCCCCAACTTGCAGGGTCTTCAAAAAGTGCATGAGGTTGGGGCCAGGATAGCGAGAAAGGATAAGGCCATGAGAGATGCAATTCATGCTCGGGCTTCAGCACTTGCCAAGAAGGAGTCAGTAGATGAAGAGTATGCCAAAGTCTGTGATGAGGCTAAGGTTCTGCAGGCTAACAATCAGAGCCTTACCGAAGAGAACCGTCAGCTGAAAGCAGAAATTGACAAACTTAAAGATTCTGAACATGAAGCCATTGTAGAGCTTTCAAAGTCCCAGCTTGACTATGCAAGTATCCTCGAGGAGTTCGATAAATTCAAGGCCGAGGCGAAAGTTAAAGAGGATGCCGCTTATGATGAAGGGGTTGAGAAAGTAGAGAACGCCCTAGCTTTGCAGATTCCCCAGCTGAAGGATGCTTTTTTTAGCAAGGGTTGGCATGTTGCACTAACTGCTGCTGGGGTCCCTTCTTCATCCGAGCTCTATTCCCAGCATTGCTTTCCTAGCTCCTCTCAGCCTCCTGCAAGTACTTAAGAAAGAGTTTTGCAATTTCTTTGGGTTTCTGGGTGTAATGACCTTTTGTTGTAACATTTTTTGAAGTTTTAATGCAAGTCACTTTTTGATTTTGAGTACCTTTACTTTCGGGTTTATATAACTTGATCACATCTTAAAAATATGTAAATAACTAAACTTTAATAGTTTTGGCTGTTTAGCCTATCCAAAGAGCTCGGTCCTTCAGGGGGGGCCTTCAATGTTCAAAAAGTTCTTTTCTCAACTGAAGTTATTGCCTTTGTTCGGCCTTTCTTCGATGAGTTCGGTTCTTTAGTGAAGACCACATTTAAAAAGAACTTTAATTCTTAGAAAATTCTCAGACATCTTTCCTTGTCTTGAGTTATGGCCTTTGCTCGGCCTTTCTTCATCGAGTTTGGTCCATCAGTAAGGACCAACATTTACAAAGAACTTTACCTATATCGAAGTTAGGGCACTTGCTCGGCCTTGCTTTAAAGAGTTCAGTCCCTTAGTGGGGATTTCGGCACTTGCTCGGCCTTGCTTTAAAGAGTTCGGTCCCTTAGTGTGGATTTCGCCATTCAGATAATTCTTCTTTATCACTTAGAAGATTCATTGCTCTCCTGAAGTTATGGCCTTTGTTCGGCCTTTCTTCGAAGAGTTCGGTCCCTTAGTGGGGATTTCGCCATTCAGATAATTCTTCTTTATGACTTAGAAGATTCATTGTTCTTCTGAAGTTATGGCCTTTGTTCGGCCTTTCTTCGAAGAGTTCGGTCCTCTCGTAGAGTTACTCATAATCCCTTGGGAGTGTAAGAGTGTCTCTACCACGCACCGACCCGCCAACCTTGTTGGACTCCAATCCATCCCATTTTTCAGCTTACATCGTCATGCCTAGCTGTGGGACTGGAATAGATCGGGTGGCTGCGCCTGATTTAAGTAGTTACTTCTATCAGGATTTTTGCCTCCCTGCCTTAGCAGTAGGTCGTAAATAAAAAGTAGAATATGCGAATAGATGTTCAGAAAAAGTCTCTTTATTTAATCTCTTTGATTATAGAAAAACACTTTACCGACTCAAGGGGTACCCTTTAGTCTTCCGAAGGTACTTCGGAGTTCTATTTAAAAAGGTACTTTTTATAAATAGAACTTTCTCAAATTAGCAGTATTCCAGGGGCGCGGCACGGCTCTGCGATCCATAGTCTCGAGGTCGTAGTAACCACTGCCCCCTACTCGGGTTACCTTGTATGGTCCTTCCCAGTTCGGACCAAGTTTCCCATCATTGGGATTCTTGGCCGACCCCATCACTCGTCTGAGTACTAGGTCCCCAAGCATGAAAGACCGAGGCATAACCTTTTTGTTGTAGGCTCGAGCCATTTGATGCCGATAAGAGGCCATCGAAATAGCTGTTCGTTCTCTTTTTTCTTCTGCTAGGTCGAGATCCCGGCTGATAGTCTCGTTATTATTTTTGCTCTGCACCAGTTCGGTTCTCAGGGTCGGCAATCCGATCTCTAATGGAATAACTGCTTCCATTCCATACGCTAGGGAGAAGGGGGTTTCACTAGTGGAGCGCCGAGGTGTGGTACGGTACGTCCACAAAACACTAGGCAACTCTTCTACCCATC
The DNA here is from genome assembly GCA_951799425.1 of Ilex aquifolium. NCBI lineage: Eukaryota > Viridiplantae > Streptophyta > Magnoliopsida > Aquifoliales > Aquifoliaceae > Ilex > Ilex aquifolium. The sequence continues at coordinate 49,164,041 of OX637392.1, read as the reverse complement.
TTCCCTTAGCATCTTCTAATCTTTTCTTGATTCCATCTAAGATGGTCTTGTTGGAGATCTCTGCTTGACCATTACTTTGAGGATAGGTCGGGGTGGAATAGTGATTCTGAATACCAAAATGCTGACAGAAAGCCTTGAAGGGATTGCTGTCGAACTGTGTGCCATTGTCAGAGATAAGTGTATGAAGGATTCCGTACCTTGTGATGATGTTCTTCCAAATGAATTTCCTTGTATCGGTGTCTCTAATATTGGCCAGGGGCTCGGCTTCTACCCACTTGGTAAAATAGTCAGTGGCAACTAGGAGGTACTTCTTATTGCCGGGAGCCCGAGGTAGAGGTCCCACTATATCCAGCCCCCACTGCGCAAATGGCCATGGACTCGATAACGGAAGTAACTCCTGTGAGGGTTTCCTTGGAATTGCAGAGAATTTCTGGCATTTTTCGCATCGCCTAACAAATTGCTGAGCGTCTTTCTGCATGTATGGCCACCAAAAGCCCTGTGAGATGGCTCGGTGAGCCAGAGACCTTCCCCCTGTGTGAGCTCCACAACTTCCTTCATGAATTTCAAACAGGAAGTCCGGGACTACTTTCGGGTGCACACATTTTAAGTATGGGCCACCAAATGAGCGTCGGTAAAGCTCGTCTTTTGGAGATAACCAATACCTAGCTGCTGTTAATCGTAGCTTATGACCCTCTCTCTTGTCTTCTGGTAAGTGATAAGCAACGATTGGATCCATCTAGCTCGATTCGGCTTCATTACACAAAACTTCATCAGTTTTACTGTGGCCAATACTCGGCTCGGATTGGAACTCAATTGTGAGGGTTCTTTCAGTATCTTGATCAATGGCCGAAGCCAATGAGGCAAGGGCATCGGCATGCGAATTTTTTGCTCTTCCGACCTGCTGGATAGTATACTCTGGTATTTTTCGCAATTCTTTTTCGGCAATAGCTTGATATGCCATCATTCTTTCATCCTTAGCCGCATACTCCCCTATTATCTGATTTACAACAAGCTGTGAATCGGAGAATACTTGAAGCTTTGATGCCCCCAGCTCGGCCGCGAGCTTCACTCCTGCAATTAGGGCCTCATATTCGGCTTCGTTATTTGATGCGGGGAAACCGAGTCTAATGGATTTTTCTAGGACACAACCATCCGGACTCACTAGAATGAGGCCAATTCCTGCGCCCTTTTGGTTAGATGACCCATCAACAGAAAGGGTCCTGATTCAGGTCTAATAGTTACATTTGTCAGAGGTAATAGTGATCATTTTATTGTGAAAGTGTGATATTTATGTTGATTTAATTGAAGATTAAGGCTATGAGAATGAAAGATGAGTTGTGTTGTTTTGCAGGCTAATAGTGCAAAAATTGGAGTGAAGTTATGAGAAGAAAGGAAACATAGCTCAGGACGGATCACACTGGAACACGCGTCCGGACGGATGAAGTGTACGCGTCCGGACGCGATTGGCAGAAAGTTGATAAACGGAGGAAGGACCATTCTGGAAGTTGCATCCGGACGGTTGAGAGATGCGCGTCCGGACGCGTGTCAAGCTTCTGCTGCCGAATTTAGAATTCTAGTGGGATGCAATCTCTTTAGAATGTAATTTATAAATACGAACCTAGGACCTTGTAAAAAGGAGTTCTTTTTCATTAGTCTATTTCTGCATCTTTTTACCATGTCTGGCTAGAAGGCTAAGCTAGGGCTAGGGGAAAACCTCTCAACGGAGTACGGTATTCTTATTGACTCTTGTACTTAAGGATTTATGTTATTGTGTTAATTTAATCCCAAATCTTTTAGCAAAGTGTTTATGCTGTATAAACTCTTGAGTTGTTGTGCCACGTACATCAATTGCTTGATTTTTCCTGCGTGTAAATCACTGGTTATTCCACGCTGGAAGGATTAACATTATTTCATAAAATAATATGATTGAATGATTATTCAGGTTCCTGGTAGTCTTTTGATTATAACCATTGGATTTATCACTTGATTTGTTAATTGGTTTAACTGACATTTAATTCCTCTTTCAAGTCAAGCTTTGAGTCTTTAACTATTATTGTATGAAGTTGAGAGGGAGTACCTGATGCTCTAGTATTTTATTTTATTACTGATTTAATTACCAAAATCACTTTTCCCCAATCAACAACTTTCCAAACAATTCTTTTTCCTTTCAAATTACTTTTATTGTTTGTGTGATTGTTCCTTGTTACAATTCCTCGTGAGATCGACCTCGGACTTCCGATAATATATTACTCTGCTCAACCTGCGCTTGGGTTTACACTTTTAAAGTTGAAGCAAGTTTTTGGCGCCGTTGCCGGGGAGTTGTTGAAAGACAAGGAGCCATTACATCATTGAGGTTTGCGGTATTTGCGAGTCTTCGGAAATCCGGTAACTTCGTTCTAATTTTTTTTTGTTTATTTATTTAAGTTATTTTTCTTGTTAGTTAAATTTAGAATTTATTTAGGTTATTTATTTGTTTTATGAGCTTTTGGCATCGTGATTTAAGTGGACGTTTAACAAGAGAAGATTCAGATACTCTGTTTGGAAATTTATTTGATTTATCTGTGTCGAATCACTTCTTGCACACAATGACTGCTAATCCTAATGATCATAGGCAGAATGATCTTCCCGAACGGGAGGATCATGTTGATAGAATAAGTAATCATGATGAGAATGAGGTGGATAATGTTAATCAGGGTAGGACTTTGCGTGAGTATCTACAACCCGTACTTCTCACTGAACCGTCATGCATAATTTTTCCATTGAATGCCATTAATTTTGTTTTTAAACCTGGCATGATTCAATTACTTTCAAAATTCCTGGGTATAGGTGATGAAAACCCATATTTGCACATCAGAGAATTTGGGGATGTATGTGCTACGTTCCATGATCAGAATGTGGCAATGGATATAGTCAGGCTGAAGTTATTTCCTTTTTCATTAAAGGAAAAAGCTAAAACTTGGTTATATTCGTTGAGATCTAGGTCTATAGGAACATGGCAAGAGATGCAGAAACAATTTTTAAAGAAATTTTTTCCCACACATCGCACAAATTCTTTGAAAAGACAGATAATGAATTTTTCTCAAAAGGAGTCTGAAAATTTTTATCAAAGTTGGGAAAGATTTAAAGACCTTCTTGCATCTTGCCCACATCATGGTTATGAAAGCTGGCGCATAATAAGTTTCTTTTATGAAGGTTTAGGCCCACAACTGCGTCAATTTATGGGGATTTTATGAATAAGGAACCAGATGATGCTTTTGACTATTTAGACCAATTAGCCGAGAATGCACAATCTTGGGATACTATATCCCATGAACCATCTAAGGGTAAAACTACACAAGCATCATCATCTAGTGGGGGTAAATACCAGTTGAGGGAGGAGGATGACCTAGGAGCTAGGATTGCCACCTTAACAAGACGGGTAGAGGCTATGAAGTACAAAAAGGTTAACCAGGTTGACACAGTTCAGGTTGAGGAGATATGCAGTATCTGTGAAATTCCTGGACGTCCTGTGACGGAGTGTCCATCATTACCTGCATTAAAAGAAGTGTATGACCAAGCAAATGCTGTAAACACTTTTTCAAAGCCTTACAATAATCCATACTCGAACACATACAATCCGGGGTGGAAGAATCATCCAAATTTTGGTTGGAGGAATGACAATCATGCATCACAACCACCCTAACAAAACTCTTCAAATGTTGCACCTTACATTCCACGCCCAAAAAGAGACATTGAGGAGGTGTTGTCACAATTCATGCAGAATCAGCAAACATACAATAGACAAACAACTCAAGCTATTGAGGATATGAGGAGTGCAATCACTAAATTGACCATTGACCCTTGCCATCAGGAAAAAGGTAGACTTCCAGCACAACCACAACCGAACCCACAGGGTCAATTTGTTGTGAATGAGACTTGCACTTCTGAGACTGCCCACGAGCAAGTAAAGTCTATCACTACACTCCGCAGCGGGAAAGAAATTAATAAAACCATTCCTTTGGAAACTCAAGATTCTGAAAAGATTTCTCAACCCACGGAGAGTGATGATAAGATTAGCCTGTCTGAAAGTAATAAGTCTGAAAAGTATGTTCCACCTGCACCATTCCCACAGAGATTGCTTACTTCTACTTGGCCTGTTGTGCATAATGATATGTTAGAGATTTTTAAGCAGGTGAAAATCAATATTCCCTTGTTGGATGCCATTAAACAAATACCTTCTTATGCAAAATTTTTGAAAGAGTTATGCACTGTTAAAAGGAAATTAAATGTGCAAAAGAAGGCATTTTTGACTGAGCAAGTATCCTCCATCATACAACACAGAACTCCACCAAAGTATAAAGACCCAGGTTGTCCTACTATTTCTTGTGTTATAGGCAACCACAAAATTGAACAAGCATTACTGGATTTAGGAGCTAGTGTGAATTTGCTCCCTTATTCAGTATATGAACAATTAGGGTTGGGGGAGTTAAAACCCACTTCGGTTACACTTCAATTAGCTGACCGATCAGTGAAGATACCGAGGGGTATGGTAGAGGATGTTTTAGTACAGGTTGATAAATTTTATTTTCCCGTAGATTTCATAATTTTGGACACTCAACCTGTATTAAATACTAGTGCTCAAATTCCCGTCATTTTAGGCAGACCATTCCTAGCCACTTCAAATGCTCTAATTAATTGCAGGAATGGTGTGATGAAATTGACCTTTGGGAATATGACATTAGAGCTCAACATTTTTAATGTGTGCAAACAACCTGAGAATGTTGATGAAGATGTGCATGAAGTTAACATGATTGAATCTATTGTTCCAAGCAGAGTATATGATTCTTCCTTGTTTGATCCACTTGAAGCATGTTTGCTTGAACAATATTCTGAGTTAGAGATAGATGAAAAGAATGCTGACATTTCTGTTTCAACTGATATGTTAAACTCTTTGCAGGTACTTGAAATGAGAGAGTTGAGACAGAGATTTGAGGAGCTCCCACCAAGAACTGATCCACCAATACCATCCAAGGATAAAGCTCCCAAGCTAGACCTCAAGCAATTACCGGTGGATTTGAAGTATGCATTTTTAGGAGATGATAAAACTTATCCGGTAATAATTTCTTCTCAATTGAATTCAGCAGAGGAAGGTATGTTGTTACACCTTCTTAAGGAACATAAGAATGCAATTGGTTGGATTTTAGCTGATATAAAAGGAATTAGCCCTTTGGTTTGCACCCACAAGATTTATTTGGAGGATAATGCTAAAACATCTAGGGAGATGCAACGTAGGCTAAATCCACATATGAAAGAAGTTGTGAAAAAAGAGGTGTTGAAACTGTTAGATGTAGGAATTATCTACCCTATTGCAGATAGCAAATGGGTAAGTCCCACACAGGTAGTTCCTAAGAAATCTGGAGTCACTGTAGTTGCTAATGAGAATAATGAATTTGTGCCAACTAGGACAGTTACTGGTTGGAGAATGTGCATAGACTACAGGAGACTTAATGCTGTTACTAGAAAAGATCACTTCCCTTTGCCTTTTATGGATCAAATTTTAGAAAGGGTAGCGTCACACTTGTACTATTGTTTTTTAGATGGTTATTCGGGATATAACCAGATTGAAATTGCCCTAGAAGACCAAGAGAAGACCACATTTACTTGCCCTTTTGGCACCTTTGCTTATAGAAGGATGCCTTTTGGACTATGCAATGCACCTGCGACTTTTCAAAGGTGTATGCTTAGTATTTTCAGTGATATGGTTGAGCGTTTTCTTGAAGTCTTTATGGATGATTTTACTGTTTTTGGTGATTCCTATAATGACTGCTTAGCTAATCTGGAGAAGGTACTTATAAGATGTGAAGAAAAGAACCTTGTACTTAACTGGGAAAAATGCCACTTCATGGTTAGAAAGGGAATTGTTCTTGGTCACATTGTCTCTTCTGAGGGAATTCAGGTAGATAAGACCAAAATTGAATTAATTGCTAATTTACCTAGTCCGAAAGCCCTTAAGGATGTTAGATCTTTCTTGGGTCATGCTGGTTTTTATAGGAGATTTATAAAAGATTTTAGTTCCATATCTAGACCACTCTGTAATCTCCTAGGGAAAGACACACCTTTTGAGTGGGATAATGCATGCCAAGAAGCTTTTGATAAGTTAAAGGGCATGCTTGTCACCGCTCCAATCATGCAACCCCCAGATTGGAGTAGTCCTTTCGAAATCATGTGTGATACCAGTGACTATGCTGTAGGGGCGGTTTTAGGACAAAGGAATGACAAAAAGCCTCATGTCATCTACTATGCCAGTAGAACTTTAAATAGTGCCCAGATGAACTATTCTACAACAGAAAAAGAATTACTGGCTGTAGTATTTGCACTAGACAAATTCAGGTCGTATTTAGTAGGTTTCCCCATTATTATCTTCACAGACCATGCAGCTCTCAAATACTTATTAACTAAGAAAGATGCAAAACCGAGATTGTTGAGGTGGATCCTATTACTCCAAGAATTTGATATCACTATTAAGGATAAAAAAGGAGTAGAAAATGTAGTGGCTGACCATTTGTCTAGACTTGTGAGTGATGTGCCCATTGAGACAGTGCCGATCAAAGATACTTTCCCGGATGAACAGTTATTGGCAGTTTCTTCATTACCATGGTTTGTTGACATTGTGAATTTTCTTGTTACAGGTAACATGCCACCGGCTTGGACTGCTTTGGATAAGAGGAAATTTTTAGTCGAAGTAAAAAGTTTCTTCTGGGATGACCCATACCTTTTCAAATATTGCCCAGATCAGATTATCCGGAGATGTGTACCCGATGATGAGGTAAGTAGCATTCTATCTTTTTGTCATGCGGGAGCTTGTGGAGGCCATTTTTCTATGAAAAAGACCGCTGCAAAAATTTTGCAGTGCGGATTTTATTGGCCTACAATTTTTAAGGATGATCATAATTTTTGTAAAGTGTGTGAGCGATGTCAAAAACTGGGGGGATTGACCCGTAGGAATATGATGCCCCTAAACCCGATTTTGATCATAGAAATATTTAATTGCTGGGGAATAGATTTCATGGGTCCTTTTCCCCCATCTTTTGGGTATATGTACATTTTAGTGGGAGTAGATTATGTCTCTAAGTGGGTTGAAGCTATACCATGTCGGACAAATGATCATAAAGTTGTTTTGAAATTTTTAAAAGAAAATATTTTGTCCAGATTTGGTATACCTCGAGCCATTATCAGTGATGGGGGATTGCATTTCTGTAATAGGCCTTTTGAGAATTTGATGAAAAAATATGGTGTAACACATAAAGTTGCAACTCCCTATCACCCACAGACAAGTGGTCAAGTAGAGCTTGCCAATCGGGAAATTTCTTACATTTTGGAAAAAACGGTGAATCCAGATCGTAAAGATTGGTCGTTACGACTACTCGATGCATTATGGGCATACCGAACTGCATATAAATCCCTGATTGGTATGTCTCCCTATAGATTGATTTATGGAAAAGCTTGTCACTTGCCTGTGGAACTAGAGCATAAAGCATATTGGGCCATTAAAATGTTCAACTTTAGTTTTGACCAAGCCGGCACCGCACGGAAATTACAACTAAATGAGCTTGATGAGATCCGCAATGAGGCATATGAGAACTCTAGAATCAGTAAAGAACGCATGAAAGTGTTTCATGATAAGAATATTGTGCGTAAAACCTTTACACCTGCGCAGAAAGTTTTTCTTTATAATTCTAGGCTTCACATATTTAAGGGAAAGCTTCGGACTAGATGGAGTGGCCCGTACGTTGTCAAGGAAGTATTCCCATATGGAACAGTGGAGATTGAAAACCCAAGTAATGGGAACATTTTTAAGGTTAATGGGCAAAGATTGAAACCATTCTTGGAGGAGGGTATTGTGGAAGTGGAATCCATCGAATTGGTGGATCCCCACTATGAATGATCCATCTCTAATCACTTTCTGTATACTGTTGTATATTAGTGTATGTTATTTTCTCTTTAATTTTCTACAGATGCATGAGCACACTTTATGCGCATCCGGTATGTCTTTCTATCCCTTATTTGATCTTACTCTCTGGATCCATACATTGAGGACAATGCAAATTTTTGAGTGGGGGGGTGGAGCATTCAATTGATAATACAAAGTATATTGGATTTTGAATTTGAGCCGTGTGCACATGCAACTGTGTTTATGTGTTTTTTTTTTTTAGATAGTCAAGTAGTATTGTTTTTTTTTTTTTTTAGGGGACTTAGGAATTTTTATGAGTAGAATGGAGCCATCTGGGAGGAAAAGGTGTTAAAAATGTGAAAATATGAAAAATTTTCTAAGTGTTGAGAAACAACTCACTGGAACACGCGTCCGGACGCAAGGCTATAGAGAAAAACCTACTGGAAGTTGCGTCCGGACGTGATCCAAGAGGCTGAACTTACTGGAACACGCGTCCGGACGGTGAATTGTCATGCGTCCGGACGGGAAAGCTAACCGTTTCAAATTCAGAGTACACGTCCGGACGGAACCTCACCACGCGTCCGGACGCGTGTCATTCAAAGCTTATTAATGCCGGTAGTTGAACCGCGTCCGGACGGAAACACCCAATGCGTCCGGACGCATGTGCAAATCTATAAATAGGGACTTCAGTTAACTTGTTTTGCACGATTCTAAACCGAATTTCAAACAACTCCCATCCATTCCACTTCTCTCCTCTCTATTTTAACAACTATGGCACCACCAAGAGCCTCCTCCTCAAAGAGAGCCCGATCAAGCACCCAAGAAGAGGAGGACACCACATTTGACCCGATCCGTTTCCAAATACTAGAGGAGCGGGTAAGATTCGAGAAATACTACGCTTCCAAACCCTTTGTTTGTGAGAGGAAGATTGAACTCACGGATTTCTCTCGATTAGGAGTCCAAGAGATCATCACATCTAGAGGGTGGGCCGAGTTTATGGGTAAAGATTGGCCTTGCATTCCTATCCTGGCAAGGGAATTCTACAGCAACGCTGATGACCTCGGGAATGGTCAGCTGACCACCTATGTCCGAGGTAAGCACATCAGTGTAGATGCCACAGCCATTGCCCAATTGACTGGAATGACTCAAGCCCGGGTAGCTATCCCTGAATATCCCCAGAATTTTGGTGGTAATGAGGTGGGTAGAGAGTTAATGGGTAATCAAGATTTTGTGTGGACAGACGGAGTGAAATTCCTCCAGCAGGGGGACTTGACCAATAAGTACAAGATTCTCAATCTGATTTCAGTCTCCAACATCTTCCCTTTGCTGAGGAATAATCACATATACCCTGACCGAGCCCGACTTCTGTATGCCATAGGCACTGGCAAGACCATAGACCTCCCCTCTCTTATTTTCTCAGAAATGCGTAGGGCCATTGTTGACCCTAAAAAGCCATCTTTCCCATTTCCCGGTCTGGCTACCACATTCTGTGAAAATGCGGGGGTGGTGATTGACGCCACGATGGAGAAGGCAAAGAAGGTTGTTGCACTCAACTCCGGGTCTCTTCTAAAGAGTCGGAGTATGGCAAGGCCAGGGGGGATGAGAAGCCAGCAGGGGGAGGCTGCAGCTGAGGGTGATGTACCGGTAGAGGATTGGGATCAGCTCTTCAATTTCGATGAAGATTTTGACTTGCCAGTGGATGAAGACACTGATCCCAGGACTGACCGGCAGATTCTGTTCGAGTTGTTGAGAGGTCAGAGAGAGATGAGGAAGGAGATGAGAGAGTTGAGGGCTGAGATGAGGGGGCTAGGACATAGTTCTCGTGATCAGGCAGGCCCCTCATCTTAGGATGATTTCTTCTTGGTCCCGGTGGTTTTAAAATCATTTCTTTTATTTTCTTTTCCAGTTTTATGTAGAAATCAAAGCCTATTTTGGGTAGTTTTTGTTAGGCTTGATTTCTTTTATCTTTTGAATATGCATTGTACTTGAATTCTCGGTATTATATAAAATGCATATTTTGTTTGGTGTGGTATCAAATATCTAAATAACGTTGTTATGAATAAGTTAATACCACATAGTTGAAATAATTTGCTTAACTTTAAATTTGCAACTGTTTAAGCATTACAGAGAACTTTATTTTCTATTTCTGTATCTCGTATCATGTTCTTATAAAAACTCACAAATTGTGCACCTTTAGACTTTACCAAGTTGAAAATTTGTTAGATATTTTACCTTGAGAACTTGAAACATATAGTGGAGATGCGTAAAGACCCTAGTGAGTTTTGATCCAATCTTTCTTGGAGGAATATTTACATTTACTCAATAAAAAAATATTTTTATTCAGCTAATCTCCTTCAATAGTCTCATTATCTTTGTTTTGGTTAATACCAATATTGTGAATAATTGCTTGACTTTGAATTATTTGTATGGGAAGTGTGTTATCAAAAGCTCTTGAGATATGATTTTAGGCCATCTTTGTCATTATTTGAGCCTAAACCTTATTCTTTGAATATTATTATCCCTAGAAGCCATGATTGAGCCTTTAAAGCAAAATTTTATTTCTTATACCCAACATATAATAACCAAGCCAATGAGAAAAAATAATATTTTTTACCCTTGGTTATCCTGAGATTGAACTTTTATTGTTTATGTAATTTGGGAGATGTTGGTTAAGAAAAGAAAAAAAAAAAGAGTTTTACATACTTGTGAATATTTGCATTAGATGTCTTGCTAAAAAAAAAGAAAAAAAAAAAGTTGAAAAAAAAAAGAAAGACAATATGTCTAGCTGTGAAAAAAAAAAAAGAGAAAAAAAGAGCAAGCATGTGTTTGAAAAGAAAAAAAAATATGAGCAAGTGATGTAAATTATGCTTCTAAAGGATGGAGAGTGAAAGGCTATGGAAAGAAGTTTGGTTGTGTAATGTACATGTTCTCTCAGGATAGTCTTTTGAATTCCTGAATATCCTTCGTTTCAAAACCTAATCCCAAGGCCCCATTACAACCTTAAATAAAGACCTATTTGATCTCAAGAGTGTATTGAGGATGCATGACTTGTGTAAATGAGGAGGAGAATAGCGATTATTTGTTTATTGTGTGTTGATTTCCTTTCATGAGATTATGTTAAATCCTATTTCTCTTGGATTACGTTATTCTTAATGGAACATGTGAGCACTATTTCGTGTTGATTTAAATATCCCCCACTCACATGTGATACTTGAGGTTATAATTACTATAATCTGAGAGAATTATTCATGAGTGAATTATCTAGTGAGATTCGGCATTGAGACGAATAGTTGATAGTTGTAGAGGTGATTACCGGATAAATTATTGACTTGGTATAGTTAACCCACACTACACACGAGTTTATATGAGAATATGATAAGTGCATACAGTTATATACTGCATAGTTCTATATGTTGTTTTGCATGCGCTTATAAAAAGTTTGTGTCTTAGAATTTCAATAGTGCGGTAGCAATTTATATTATAAAAGTGTTATTCAGATGTTTGAGCACAAAGTGATGTTTGTGGGTATCATCTCTGGAAACCCTCACGAGACTATACTCGTCCACTAGGGGAAACCTAGGGGTTTAAAAGCTTGTTGCATATGCTAAATGCAATCGTGAATCCTACGAGAGTGGTTTTGTTTTGTTTGTAGTTAGTATTATATGTTTATTTGCTTGCCTTCCTAGGGACTAGCAAGGTCTAAGTGGGGGGGTGTGATTCAAGTCTAATAGTTACATTTGTCAGAGGTAATAGTGATCATTTTATTGTGAAAGTGTGATATTTATGTTGATTTAATTGAAGATTAAGGCTATGAGAATGAAAGATGAGTTGTGTTGTTTTGCAGGCTAATAGTGCAAAAATTGGAGTGAAGTTATGAGAAGAAAGGAAGCATAGCTCAGGACGGATCACACTGGAACACGCGTCCGGACGGATGAAGTGTACGCGTCCGGACGCGATTGGCAGAAAGTTGATAAACGGAGGAAGGACCATTCTAGAAGTTGCGTCCGGACGGTTGAGAGATGCGCGTCCGGACGCGTGTCAAGCTTCTGCTGCCGAATTTAGAATCCTAGTGGGATGCAATCTCTTTAGAATGTAATTTATAAATACGAACCTAGGACCTTGTAAAAAGGAGTTCTTTTTCATTAGTCTATTTCTGCATCTTTTTACCATGTCTGGCTAGAAGGCTAAGCTAGGGCTAGGGGAAAACCTCTCAACGGAGTACGGTATTCTTATTGACTCTTGTACTTAAGGATTTATGTTATTGTGTTAATTTAATCCCAAATATTTTAGCAAAGTGTTTATGATGTATAAACTCTTGAGTTGTTGTGCCACGTACATCAATTGCTTGATTTTCCCTGCGTGTAAATCACTGGTTATTCCACGCTGGAAGGATTAACATTATTTCATAAAATAATATGATTGAATGATTATTCAGGTTCCTGGTAGTCTTTTGATTATAACCATTGGATTTATCACTTGATTTGTTAATTGGTTTAACTGACATTTAATTCCTCTTTCAAGTCAAGCTTTGAGTCTTTAACTATTATTGTATGAAGTTGAGAGGGAGTACCTGATGCTCTAGTATTTTATTTTATTACTGATTTAATTACCAAAATCACTTTTCCCCAATCAACAATTTTCCAAACAATTCTTTTTCCTTTCAAATTACTTTTATTGTTTGTGTGATTGTTCCTTGTTACAATTCCTCGTGGGATCGACCTCGGACTTCCGAGAATATATTACTCTGCTCAACCTGCGCTTGGGTTTACACTTTTAAAGTTGAAGCAGGTCCATTTGCCCCCAAACTCTATTATCTGACTGTCATCTACCTTGTCGTTTGGTGCTGAATCATGTTTGGGTTGAAATTCGGCAATAAAGTCAGCGACTACTTGTCCTTTGATTGCCTTCCTTGGTTCAAATAAAATATCAAACTCCCCGAGCTCAACAGCCCACTTGGCAATGCGTCCTGAGAGGTCGGCCTTTTAAAAAATGGACTTCAACGGCTGGTCAGTGAGCACGGTGATCTGATGTCCTTGGAAGTAGTGTCTGAGCTTCCTAGCCGAACTAATCAAGGCAAGAGCGAGTTTTTCCAACGGCGTGTATCTTGATTCTGCGTCTAGGAGCATTTTGCTTACGTAATAGACGGGCCTTAACCTTTCATGGTCGTTCCTCATTAACGCCCCACTCACAGCGTTTTCCGATACTGCTAGGTAAATGAATAAAATCTCTTCGGGCAATGGTGTTGACAAAATTGGCGGTGAGGCCAAGTATGCCTTGAGATTTAGGAACGCTTCTTCACACTCCTGACTCCAAAGTGCTCCCTTCCTTCCTTTGATAGATTGAAAAAATGGCCTGCATTTATCAGAGGCTCGGGATATGAATCTGCCGAGCGCAGCGGCCATTCCTGTTAGTCTTTGTACTTCTTTCACGGTCCGGGGTGACTGCAATTCTTCGATAGCTTTGACCTGATCAGGGTTTACCTCTATGCCTCTGTGTGTAACCAGAAAACCGAGGAACTTTCCCGAGCCCACCCCAAAGGCGCATTTAGAGGCATTTAACTTCATCTTGAATTTCCGAAGGACATCAAATGTACTTTTTAGGTCGGCACAATGGTCGGTTGCAAAACGACTCTTTACCACCATGTCGTCAATGTAGACTTCCACAGTGTTCCCTAACATGTGCGAGAACATCTTTGTTACCAACCTTTGATATGTTGCACCAGCGTTTTTTAATCCGAACGGCATCACCTTGTAACAGTATGTCCCTGCAGGAGTTATGAAGGCAGTCTTCTCTTGATCTTCTTTGGCTAGGAGGATTTGGTGATATCCCCTGTAGGCATCCAGGAAGCTCATTTGTTCGTGCCCGGCCGTTGCATCTACCAGCTGATCTATCTTGGGCAAAGGGAAGCTATCCTTCGGGCATGCTTTGTTGAGGTCGATGAAATCCACGCAAACTCTCCATTTTCCATTTTTCTTGCTGACAACCACTGTGTTAGACAACCAGGTCGGATATTGAACTTCCCTGATAGTTCGAGACTCAAGTAATCGGGTCACCTCTTCTTTTACTGCTTCTTGATGTGGCGGTGCCGACCTTCTCAGCTTCTGCTTAATGGGCTGGTAGGTCGGGTCGACATTAAGTCGATGACAGGCAACCTCGGAAGGTACGCCGGGCATTTCATTGGTACTCCATGCGAAGACGTCGGCATATTCTTTTAGCAAATAGATGAGTTCTTGTCGCTACTTGGGACAAAGAGCTGCTCCGAGTAGGAAGTATTTGTCCGGCTCTCCATCTTTATCTAAAGGTACTTTAGATAAAGCTTCAACTGTACGGTCTGTAGCTTCCTTTTCAGTGCCTAAAGGTACTTTAGGACTTTCATTTTCAGCTCGGTTGTGTGAAACAGCCGAGTTGTACTTCCTTGATTGCTATTTTTCGTCACCTTCAACAAGACTCTTCTCTCCAAAATCTGTCTCATTTTTCGTTTTGACCGCCGCCAACAAGCAAGTCCTGGAGCTGACCTGGTCTCCTCTGATGTTCACTATTCCTTCAGAAGAAGGGAACCTAAGCATCTGGTGGTAAGTTGATGGTACCGCCTTCATCTCGTGTAACCATGACCTCCCCATTATTGCGTTGTACGCCGAGACCGTATCAACTACAAGAAATTCCGTCATGACGCCCACAGGTCCCGTTTTTATTGGCAGCGTGACTTTTCCTCGGGGAAGGACTGTTTTTCCACTAAAGCCAACCAATGGAGTGTTGGATGGCTTGAGATCCTCTCTCTTGAGTTCGAGCTTGTCGAAAAGGTCTATGTACATTATTTCAGACGAGCTTCCTGGATCAATGAGCACCCTTCTCACATCAAAGTTAGCTATCCGAAGTGTTACCACCAATGCATCGTTATGCGGTTGATGAATCCCATCCAAGTCCTGCTCGGTGAAGCAAATGGAGTCAACTGATTCCTCCACCTTCAGTCTTTTGCTTCTTATCTCGGGGGTTAGCCGCAGCTGATAGACTTCTCTCTCCTTCGCGGCTTTCTGAATGTACGCCCTAGCCGCGTTGTTTGTAGACATCTGAGGATTTGTCGCAGCGTGGATCACATCTATCACCCCTGCTGGCGTAGCCTTGTCCCCTCTGGGTTCGGCTCTTCCTCCGTTTGGGCTAGCCTCGCTGTCGATGAACTCGGCGAGATGCCCTTCTCGGACTAACTCCTCCAAGTGCTGCTTTAGTGTTCGGCAATTTTCGGTCATATGACCGACATCACGATGGTATGAACATTTAAAATTAGGGTTCCGTCTCGACGGGTCTCCCAATAACTTGTTGGGCCATTTGAAAAATGGCTTTCCTTTGATTTGGCCCAAAATTTTGTGTATGGGTTCTTTGAACAGTGCGTTTATTCCAAGGAAAGGAGATTTTGTGAAGAATCCTTCCTTCTCATTCTTTCTCCCGATCTCTCGATTCGGTTCGGCCTGCTTCTCCTTGCCGAACTGCCTTCTGTTAAATTGATCCTTGCTCACGTCTTTGGACAAGTCATCATCGACTTTAGCATACTTCTCGATTCTAGCCATTAACTCTTCCAAGTTTACGGCTGGCCTCCTTGTCAGGGATTGATATAGAGGGTTTTCCTTTGGCAACCCAATCTTGAATGATGCCACCGCAATTTCAGGGTTGCAGCCTTCCACCTCATTCATCGTCTCCCAATAGCGATGAGCATACTCGCGCAAGGTCTCGTTGTTTCGTTTCTTTAGGGTCAGCAAAGCACCGACGTCCTTAGGCTGTTTACTGCTTGTTATGAACCGAGCAGTAAATTGTTCGGCTAACTGCGACCAGCCGTCAATCGACTGCCTCGGCAGGCCGTCGAACCACTTCATGGCCGATTCTCCCAAACTGCTCGGGAATATCGTACAGAGCAGGGGTTCATTCCTCCGATGTATTGTCATCAATTGTCTGAAATGTCTGATGTGGGATGACGGGTCGGTTTTTCCATCGTAGAGTCTGAAGTTCGGAACAGTGAACTTGCTCGGGATACGCCCCTTTTCAATCCATGAGGAAAAGGGAGACGAATCCGAACCGTCTCCATACTCCCCGGTCGCCCTCCTTGCCATATCCCTAGCCGACCTCTGCTCTGGCTTCTTCAAACGATTGTCCAATTCTTCAGTGATGTACTACTTCCAGGAGTCCTCTTCTGAAATCCGAGGTTTTTTCTGTCGGTACTTGTCAGTTTCGGGTTTTTTGGTCCTGCCAAACTTCTTTTCAGGATTTTCTCGTCGGCTTTCCCTTTCACGCTTTTCTTTTCCGGTCAGCTCCTTCAATTTGGCCTTCAACTCTTCATTTTCCTTCAGCAAATCTGTCTCCCTGGAATAAGATTTCTTAAATAGCTTGTCATGAGCATCCAGCCGGTCCTGCATGGACTGAACCAGCTTCATCATAGAGTGGTTTTCCCCCTCGGTACGGAGGGATTCACCACGATTTCCCACTTGCTGGTTTGGATTCCTGGAAGGCCTGAAGCTCGCTGAGGATACCTCGATGTCTTCGATAGGCTTAATAGGGCTTCCGTTGACATGTAGTCTGACGTTGCCATCAGAAGGAAGCGACACCGGATCGGAATTACCCAAAGCAAGACTGCCTATGGGGGATCCAATAGCACTTCTGAGTCTTGACATAGTAGCCTTTTGTTCTACTTCAAAGATGATTCCCACAGACGGCGCCAAAATGTAAGAGGTAAAAAATGAGAATACCTCCTACTGGAATGATGTATTGATATTTCTGATAATCTTTTCCGAACTTAGCTTCCCAATCTCCCTCCTGCAAAACGAACAAACTGCCCAAGATCGAAGTGTTTCGATCGAAGGCACTCCGATGCTTAAGTCAGTAATTGAATTGAATAAAATGCAAGAAGACTGGGAGAGTTCAGCGTACCTTTCACCCAGGCTCTTTGTTTTATTTTATAGACCGTTCCCTCTTTAGGGTTTCCGAGGTTTTTGGTTCAAGGTGGCACACCTTCCTCTTTTTCAGTCATTTAGTTTGGGAAGTTGCTGATATTTCTCCAGCGATTTCCTCCAATCTCTGTAATTCCGTTCATTTATCTGTATGAAACACCGAAGTTATAGGCGCATCTCTATCCTTACGTATCTTTTCAAACAGATCGGTTATAATGGCGAACGAACACCTTCGATGTTTGCCGAACTAACTGATCAACTCGGTTTGATCCATTGCCGAGCTTTTCAAGCATTTTACCGAACTCTTTACCCAGTTCGGCTCGGTTCAAATGATTCAAGCAATCAATATCTTTGTCACGTGCTCCGTCTTGTCAATCTCACGTGGATGCATTTAATGACATGACACGTGTAATAAGGGGAGCCACCCCCTTCAGGGTGGATGCTAGGGCTCATATTCATGAACAACCAACCATGATTAAGAATGCTAGGGGCAGCAACATATCCTTTTTCGAAAATCATGAGGGTCATCATTATGTAACCAAGAAACCAACCTGTCGGACACAAGGGTGATGTACTTGATTTTAAGGGGAAAATGAACCTAGAAATATTCTTGATTGACTGCTCTCTAGCGTGGACAAGTTTTTTTCTTGGCATGAACTAAATGAATTACTGAAAGGAGAAAAGGGGCAATTGAAATGTGGTGGACAAGAATTCAACAAGCCAAAAATAAAATGTGTGGGA
Organism: Ilex aquifolium; assembly: GCA_951799425.1. Classification (NCBI taxonomy): domain Eukaryota; kingdom Viridiplantae; phylum Streptophyta; class Magnoliopsida; order Aquifoliales; family Aquifoliaceae; genus Ilex; species Ilex aquifolium. Next base: position 49,146,437 of record OX637392.1, on the reverse strand, counting down.
GAGAGGAATCAGCTACATGAGATGTGAAGAAAAGTCTTATAGAAGGTAGATTCCATCGCATGGACTACCAACTAAAACTATTTGTGCAATTTCATTGTCTTCAACAAAGTGATGACAGTGTTAAATTGACTAAACCGAGAAGTTTTACGAGTTGTCCTTGAGGGCAGGAGTTTATGAAGCAGAGGAAGTCCTTACAGCAATTACTACGCTGATCAATGCATTGCTATCCATGATGAGATGGCTTGTTTTAGACAAGATTGTAGGTAAGACATATCAAGTTGCTTCACAGAAAGATCAGAAATTAAAGAACTAATCCATGAGGGAGGGAAATAAAAACAGGGTTGAATTTCAAATGCTCTTTTCAAATCATGATGACAAAGCATACCCTCACTGAGAAGATTGACACTAAAAAATAATTACTTGAAAGGTAAAGAGGTCATTCTCACAGGCTCGGCAGTACCCAAGTCTGGTCCACACGACACCACACGAAGGCCCTTTTACTCCCATTAAGTCCTTGCGAGAGCTATTCCTAAGATGTGTCTAGTTCATGGAATCTCAAACAATTGAAATTCCAGAGTAATATTATCCTAATTTAGTCCACATAAATTACACATCCAAAACTTGCCCACCATCTATATTCGATCAAAAGATACATCTCATTGATGGAGTCTTTGTTCTTTTCGACGAAATTTTATTTGGTCATGGAAATTGATGGGACATTATTTACCAGGTGGATCCACTAGCCCCACTTCCAAGGAAGGATAAATAAATGAATTGAAATATATCACAAGTGAGACTTATTACAATAAATATATGGCAAGTAATGAGTATTTTAGTAGGTCAGTCTGTGTCTATCTCCCTACATTGACGGCTGTACAGTATTGTAAGTGGCTCTCTAATCTTCTCTATATATATGGATGAAGACCCAAGAAAGAGGGGGCCTCAAGTATGGGCGCCTCGGCTCTATACTTGATATACATACACTTATATTATTTTTCTAATTTATACACTCGCCTATTCAGGTGTTGATTTGATACTGACTTAGGCATTGGAGGGGCCTCCCCTGGCTCAACGCTGGGAGTCCCTCTAACCTTTTTCTACCTTGTAGTTCATAGATTGGAGGATACTCAAAGACTAAGGGCGTTCCTTGACATATTTTAACTACTGGCTGATTTTTACCCGTTCAGAAATAATATACGGGACCCAAAACACATTTAACCATCAACTCTAGATCATTGAGGCGAAGGGACTTATATGTTCGGGCTTTTTTTTATGGACATTCTCAAGGGAACAAGTCATTCCTTAAGAACAGGGGCGGAGTCAGGTTTCTGGGCGGGGGGGTTGGAAATACTACTAAAAAAATTGACCATTTGACACAAAAAAATTGATACAAAAAAAATTGGGAGAATTACACTCAGACCCCTTGAGATTTGTCACTTAATCACTCAGACCCCCTGACATTTGAAATATTACACACAGGCCCCCTAAAGTTTGTACGCGCGTAACACTTAGACCCCTGCTGTAAATATATCAATTAATAAATTATACTTAGACCCCCTTGAAGTTTGTAGGTATATAATATTTAGACTTCTTAAGTTTAAAATATTATACTTAGACCAAAAATACTCTAATCAAAGATAGAATATCAAATATTTTAAATTTTACAACCAAAATTCATGTTCTATTATATCATTTATTGAAATAAAATTAAAAATAAAAATTTATTTTTTTCTTAAAAAATCGTAATTAGTATACAATTATACTATCTATTGGAATAAAGCTAAAAAATCAAACAAGGGGTCTAAATCATTCATAATATAATATAAATTTTACATCTAAAATTCATGTCCTATTATGTCATTTATTGAAATAAAATTAAAAATAAAAATCTAGTGTTTTTTAAAAAAAAATCATAGTTAGTATATAATTATACTATCAATTAGAATAAAACTAAAAAATTAAATAAGGGATCAAACTGTAATGGACACAAAATCTTTTAGCTTTAATTAGGGTAGTTTGATATTTTAATTTGGTTATTTAAACAACCAAATTAAATTTCAATAGACAATATAATTGTATACTAATCACAATTTTTTAAGAAAAAATTGAATTTTTAGTTTTGATTTTATTTCAATAAAAGATTCAATAGAACATGAATTTTAATTGTAAACTTTAAAATATTTGATATTTTATCTTTGATTGAAATATTTTTTGTCTAAGTATAATATTTTAAACTTAAAGGGTCTAAGTTATAGATATTTACAAATTTTAGGGGGTCTGGGTGTAATTTATTAATGGATATATTTACAACAGGGGTCTAAGTATTACGCGCGTACAAACCTCAGGGGATCTGTGTGTAATATTTCAAATGTTAGGAGGTCTGAGTGATTAAGTGACAAACCTCAGGGGGTGTGGGTGTAATTCTCCCAAAAACATTCAAAAGGCGTTTCAACCCAGTCATTTATGAAAGTGAAACACAATATTCTTTCAAATTTCACTCACAAGTCTATGACAAAAATTATCCCTCATTTTTTTTTGCGGCACTTAGTTGAGATCATTTTCAGTCTTGTTAAAAATTTAAATCTTTGAAATAGCAAAAAGTATTTTTTGATTAGAGCGTGGGCTAGTAACTTACAAAAAAATAATTGAGAGCACTTGTACAATTATTTAAAAAAGAAAATAGGGAATAATTCGTTAAATAGAATAGATGTAATGTCGTTGGTCACTATGATATTTTGCATATGTTTTACTCGATTCAAGAATAGAAATTGGTTTCAGAGGACCAATAGACCACTAACTAACTAAAAATAAAAAGTTTATTACTACTATACAAAGTTTCAAAAAAAATAGGGGGGCCAAATTCTTAAAATGAACAAAATCTTGGTCCCAAACTACATATAAAAGGGGTTTCCGAAAGTCAAGGTGGGCAAGTGCGCACACTTGTCCAAAGGCGGCTCCATCCCTACTTCAGAAACTAAGTTTAGTGGGTCTATCTGGGACACGGTGCGTTTGGTCCTTATCTGGAGGCCAAGTTTATTCGGCCTTTCTTTAAAAAGGACAGGTTATTCAGTCATTCTTCAGAAGTCGAGTTTATTTGACATTTGTTTAAGATTCGGTGGCATTCGCATATACAATCCTGTTTCAAGGGCCAGATCTCCCTCGAACGGCACCTTGTGATCGTCTTCTCTAGAACAATTATTATTATATCTTTTTCGGATTCGATTATGATTGTTCTTTTTAGGATTCAGCTATTCTTGTCCTTCAGATTCAATTGTGATCGTCTCTTCGGGACTTAGATATTATTGTGTTCTTCGGATTGGATTATGACTCTGCTATGATTGTCCTATTCGAGTCTTGGCTCTCTCCAACAGGCATCTCATGGTTACCTTCAATATTTCTTGGGCCCCCAATAAGGCATTTCATTATTGTTCGGCCTAAAAGATTCCTTATAGGAAAAATATCTAATAAGTACTATTTTATATATCAAAATTCAATGAAGTACTATTAATTTTTTTTAGTGCCAATAAGTCCTATTTTACCCCCTATAACAATAAAAATATTTGCACTATTAACTTTAAATCATAATAATTTATTAAATTATAAGTTATAAAACGAATATCCAAATAAGACTTGTGGAAAAACATAAACAAATCACTAAGTTAATATCAATTTTCAGTGGTGAAAAATTATGAAGGGAACAAAATTATTGGATTTGTAATGAATACAATGGAAACTAAAAATACTATAAAGTTATCAAAAATTAATTTCTAATTTTTTAATAAATTAGGATATATTTTAGAGTTGAAAACAAAATAAAAGGTTAAGTAGGACTTGTTGGAACTACTAAAAATGTGTATGATTTAATGGTTATCAGGAGTGCCAAGTAGGACTTATTTGATATTTTTCCTTTCTTATATGTTCATTGTTATTGGTCGGGGCCTATCACTATTCTCTCTTTTGATCGACCATGGAAATATCATTTACGACACTTAACAGACACATTTTTCTAACTATTGAGATCATTGCTTGTTGATGAGTAATGTTATACTGACCAAATTTTGGGACCAAATGACATGACAACATGTCATTTGGAGTCTTTATTGAGGCCCAAATGACATGACACCAAATGAAAAAACCCAAGTCAGCTGTCATGTCATTTGAGCTCCAAATTTAGTTCCAAAATTTAGTCAGTGTAACATTACAACTTATTGATCGTAAAATCTTTGATCTCTACGTTTATTGATCTTGGTATTAGTATTCTGTTAGAAAAGATAAGTATATTCGAACTCTATAAATACATTGCAGGTAGTTTAATGAGGACTTTAACCCTTGGCAAGAGCGAGGCAACTCGAGTCTATCTCCCATAACGACGGTTGAACAGTGCATTATTTTTTGTTTGCTTTCATTTTGGCCAATGAAAAACAAGGAATGATTTGTAAGTAATTGAAGACTCTTCTATAAATGGAGCTGAAATCTCCGAGGTAGGAAAGCCCCGGTATGAGCACTCGGCTTCGTACCACACTCACTTTTATCATTTTTTCTTATTTTACACATGCTTGCTTATTTAAGTATCGATTGTAATACTAATTTAAACATCAAAGAAGTTTCCCAGACACAAGAATCCCTCTAATCTTTTTCGGTTTTGTAGCTCATGGACTAGATGATATCGTGTACTGAGAGCACACCTCAATACATTTTAATAATTATTGGATTCCTCCCTCCGCAAAACCTTTTATGGGGTCCTACTACTTGTAACTCATTATTTTTAACATTATTTTTGTCAACGAAATCAGAACATACTTCTAGCGACATAATTTAATTTTTTCTGCAACGTTTATTTTGCATTGTCGAGTTTTTTCCTTGACGTTTATTTTGCGTCGCAAGAGTTTTTCTTCGACGAGGTTATCACGATGAAAACAAATATTTTTTCTTGTAGTGATTCTCAATCTGCAAAAAAAAAAAAAAAAACTATAATAGTTGATTCTTGATTGTAATAATGATAAACCGACCTATATTAAAAAAAAGACCAAAAAAAAAGAAGTTAGTGCTGCCTTACGAATACAAATAACTAGATCTTCATGAGCTTAAACTTCGGGGTACATAATTATTTTATCTCCAATCGAAGAAATATAGAACCTCAGATAAGTGGCAACAACTAAAATTACCAATTGAAAGAATATTTTTATAATGCAAGTGGCCAAGTTGCAATTTATTTAGAACTTGTAAAATTTTAAAATTTGAATTAGTTCACATGAAGTTGAAGAAGTGGGTGAGTGCAGTAACATGGACATATTGTTGATTGAGCATAATTTAGTGAGTCCGGCTGCTCAAGTGGTAAAAGTCTATGGAATTAAAAATTATGCCCATGCCTTTAATGGTGCTATAAATATTTAAATCAATAGTTGCTTGGTGACGTAAATTCAAGATCATATTTCAAGGAGAGAAAGTATAATTTACCCACACTTACATGTAAATAATAGTGCAGAATAATTCGAGAGATCTGTATACTCTCCATCTCGTTTTCTCTAAATTTTTGTATTTTATAGAGACATGATAAAATTTAATTGTCCTTAAGTGATTATGTACATTCCGAACTTTGCTGTTAGAAATTTTATGTAAGGTATGGATACTAAAAGAAGTTAAATAGTATTTGGATTAATATATAATTATTGAAACTACTTATAATAAAGTATAAGGAGTCAATAGGAACATTAACTTCTTAAAAGGATGAAGGCGTATTTAATGGGGTGAAAGTATAATTTGTAATTAAATAATAGCGCGAGAAAAGTGTACTATGAGCCAAAAGTCGTCAGGGTCGGTGGAGAAATGAAAGAAAAGAAAGAGAAAGAGAAAGAGAAAGAGAAATGAAAATGATAAAGGTCGGGTCTATATGTTTCTTAATAATTGTTAGCTACTGTGCAGATACCGTATATGTCAGGAAATAACGTAAATAAAAAGTGGGGCCCACAAGTTCTAATAATACCGTTCTGTTAAATTACACGCACACCCCCTAACATTTGACTAAATGACACAGAAATCCTAAAATTTCTAAAATTACATGGAAACCTCTTGTCGCGTTAATAGGTGACCCACGTTAATATAAGTAATAAATGACTATTTTAAACCTTTAATTTAATTTAAAATAAAATATATTATTATAAATAAAATATATTACCAAAAATTAAATTTGCAAGTCAACAAAAAAAAAATCTCTCTCTTGCTCTCGCATCTCACTCATCTTTACACCACCCCACCGTTACATAGCATTTTTACAAACGATTGTAAGGTAACAAAAAGGTGGCAAAAAAAAATCACTACAAAAGTGATAAAAATATTTACAAAAATTATAAAAATACCTATAAAATTTGTACATGATGGTACGCTACCAAATTTTTTTTAGACAACTCCTGTGTTACAATACTAATCTTAAATTTTTTTGTCTAGTATTTCTCGCTTTGAAATAAATTGTCGTTCGTTTTACTTGTTAACTTTTCTTCTTTAATTCAGAATTGACGTTGACCGATGCAATTGAGAATCTCTTTTGCTTTATAATGCAAGTGGCCACCTAAAATTGAATCAATAAAGCTATGGTGACCGCTTCCCAACACCACCACTTTACACCACTTGTAAGGTGGCTTTACTAGCCAGTCATTTGTGCGGAAACTCTGGAGTCAACAAATTACAGCTCATTTCAGAAATATAAAAATCACAATGACATTGAAATTTTCTTTAATTCACATTTCATTTGAATTTGAATTTGTATTTCATTTACATTTCTATTGCCTATTGGCCCTTCATTCGTTTTCCATCATTTAGTACCTAATCTCAGTCTTCCTTCTCATGCATTCTACCAGCTAATGCCTTCATTTCATCTCTTAATTTGTTCATCCAATATTCAACTTTCCAACAATATCGATTGTCCATATTCATCCAGGTAATCCTTGTTTCTGTTGGCAAAGTTTAACATTTCTAATGTTGTCATCCTTTTCTAAAAGAATGATATATTATGTAGGCACATGGAAGAATATATATCAAGTGATTCTGTGGGTGTAGAATGAAATGAAGAAAATAATGAGAATAAAGAAGATTATGAGAATGAAGAAAACAATGAGAATGAAAGAGGAAAAAATGTCTTTTGGATAGAGTGACCTCTATAGTGAGTTTGATATGCATTAAAGTAGTGAATAGGTGGAGAAGAAAAATGTGTTGTCTTGGGGGCTCTAAACCTCTTTGAATTGATGCATATTTTGCTTGATCAAGAAACAATGATCATACAGGTGCTTGCTTAATAGAATTGAACTCACAAGTTAAATTTAAAGTTCATAATTTCTATGTAAAAACACCAATGACAAGTTACATTATAATTTCTATCTATGGTCGGCATCTTTAAATATAATTTATTTTTACTTACGACATATAAGTTACAATACCAATCTTAAATTTATGTGTCTATTGTTTCACACTTTGAAATACATTGGCGTTCCTTTTGCTTGTTACTCTTCTTGTTTTGATTCAGAACTGGTGTTAACTGATGCAATTGACAATCTCTCTTTTGCTTAATAGCAATTTCCAGGCACTAGAGGTCTCTCCCGTCAAGTAGGCGACTGCTCAATATCTCAGCTTTTCTTGACACATTTGCTGGTGAAACACCGAAGAATCTGCATCTCTCTCTATGATAAACTCCTGGTTCAATCATATAGCAGATAAGAGTTCGAGCCCCTAAAAGCTTCCATTTCTTGCTTTTAAATTTAATTTCAGCACCTGTTCAAAAAAAAAAAAAAAATTTAATTTCAGCACCTGTTAAAAAAAAAAAAAAAATTTAATTTCAGCACAAACTTCTTGTTGTTGTTGTTTCATTGTAATTTCACCACAAACTTTTATCTTCCTTGTACCAAAACTTTTTCACTTTGTCTCTCGAAAAACGAGAGAGAGAAAAGCAAATTGAAAAAAAAAAGGCAAAAAAAAAAAAAAAGAAAAAAAAAGGAGAAAGAAAAGAAATCATCTGAGAAATATAGATATGGACATAGTTACCGCGATTGTTGCGGGAGCAATAGGACCAATCTTGGGTTCCATTTGGAAGGGCTTCACTTCTCTGAATGACTATAAAAAGAACGTCAAGACTTTCTATCAAGAAGTTGAAAACCTGAAGGCAGACAGAGTTTTTGTGCAACAGCGGGTTGAGGAGGCCGAACGGAACGGAAGAGATATCCTACCAAATGTAAAGACCTGGCTTTCAAGTGTAGATTCATTCATCAAAGACATCGAAGAGGCAAGTATTTGTGGAAAAGAGGAAGGCAGAGAAAATGGACGGTGTTTGTATGGGTGGTGGTGCGTAGTGTGTCATTACAGCCGGAGAAAGACCCAGGTTCTTGAAAACTTGCGTGCTGAAAGAAACTTCCAGAGCATATCAGTCCTTAAACCTGCAGGGGAGATGAAATCTACAACCAGAGGAAATAGTAAGGAACCTAAACCACGAAGACATATTGAGGAAGAAGTAATCGCAGCTTTGGAGGATCCTGAGGTCAATATGATAGGGATATGTGGCTTGTTGGGAGTAGGGAAGACAAAACTTGCGCGAGAAGTTGGTGAATGGGCTAAAGAAAAGAAGCTGTTTGATAAGGTCATCAGGGTAGTTGTTTCCCAAACGCCGGACCTGAAAAAGATACAATGTGAAGTTGCAGGTGGTACGGAACTCAAAGGGGAGAATTTGTCTATTAGAGCAGACCAGCTAAGAGAAAAATTGATGGAAGAAAAAAATGGAGTCCTCATAATTTTAGATGACGTTTGGGAAAAGCTTGATTTGGTGGAATTAGGAATACTCAACTTTGGAGAAGACCACAATGGGAGGTCCAAAATCATGTTGATTTCGCGGAACCGGCACGTTTGCAATGTTATGAGAGCTGAGATTTTCATAGTAGAACCTTTATCTAAAATAGAAGCAAGAAGTGTTTTCGCACAGATGGCAGACATTTCCATTAATGACCTTGTGAGGGATCCATTGAAACAATCGGTTGCAGATGAATGTAATTGTTTGCCACATCTGCTTGTTATTGTTGGTAGTGCACTAAAGAAAAGAAATTCTCATTCCATCTGGGCAGATGCAGACCGACAATTGAAAAGCCGTAACTTCGAAACTCTCTCAGTTGAAAATGTATACCAGTCACTCATGTCGTGTTACAATAATCTGGAAAGCAAAGAAGCCAAGTCTCTGTTTTTGCTTTGTTGTTTACTTCCGAAAGAATTTGGTATATCAATTGACGATCTCGTTATATATGGAATGGGTCTCAATTTGTTTGGAGTCGAATCCGTCAAACAAGCAAGAGACAGAGTTTGTGCTTTGTTTGAGATACTTAAAGATGATTTCCTACTGCTAGATAGTGACTGGAGCCCAAAGTATGCCAAAATGCTTGATGTTGTTCGCGTAGGCATGTCAATCGCATTCAAGGATGTACACAACGATTTTCTAATAGGTCGTCGTGTCAACCTGATGGATGTGCCAACATATGAAAATTCCACAGGAATGTCAATAATATTAGATGAGAGTACCAAGCTTCCTTTAATGTTAAAATGTCTAAGGCTTAAGATTCTGTTGTTGGTAGGTAAGAAATATTCATCAGAAGCTTTCCAACTACCAGACAATATTTTTACGGAACTAGAAGAACTCAAAGTTTTAGAAATTCGGGATCTGCAAATTGCATCACTGCCATCGTCACTTGGACGCCTGACAAACCTCCAGACATTGCGTCTAATGGGTAGATTGTCAATTGAAAATATGTCTTTAGTCGGAAAGCTAGAGAATCTAGAAAATCTTAGCCTTTCTGATTCCACTATGGTGGTGTTACCAGAAGAGATAAGAAATCTGAAGAAGCTCAGGTTGTTGGAGCTGTGGAACTGTACAAATCTCAGAACAATTCCACAAGGTGTCATCAAAGGCCTTCACAGCTTAGAAGCATTATCCATGAAAGACATGTACCAATTTAAAGATTTATCCATGGAAGACAGGCACCTATTAGAAGAATCATCCACGAAAGACAAGCACCGATTAAAAGAATTATTCAAGAAAGGCGTGGACGAATTCAGATGGGATGTTGCAGAAGTTGATGAAAACAGAAGTAACGCAAGCCTCAAAGATCTGGAGTCTTTGTCCAAATTGACTTCTTTAGAAATTAGCCTAGGAGAATTGGAGCTTATTCCTAGTAGCCTACGCCTTTGCTCGAAGTTGGATAGATATGCTATATATATCGGTGTTCCTGCCTATTCTGTAGAACTGGATTGCCCCAAATTTATGCATCTCACACTCCCCAGAATAACTACTATTCCAGACTGGGTTAGTGAACGGATAAAAGAATCTGATGTTCTATGGTTGGAATCTGATGGTTCAAAGAGTGTAGTGGATGAGTTGAACTCGAATGGTTTTCTGAAGGAACTGAGGATTGAAGATGAGTTGAACTCGAATGGTTTTCTGAAGGAACTGAGGATTGATGATTGTGGTGAGTTGAAGTATCTTTTTAGTGGAAAGGACCTGCGCCCATCTACTTTTCCAATCTTGAATACACTTCATCTCACCAAGCTGGATGCGTTAACCCGGGTTTGTAAAGACCAACTTTCTGCGGCAAGGACCTTCAGGGAGCTAAAAGAGTTGCGGCTAAGCCAATTACGTTCACTAAAACATTTATGGAAAGGTCCGACTGAATTTGTTTGCCTTGGCAATCTCAGGGTGGTTTCTATACATAAATGTGGGAGCTTGACAAGTCTTTTATCACTCTCAATTGCTAGCGGTATGGCTCAACTTGAGGAACTTTACATAAGCAAATGTGGCGACCTGGTAGAAGTCTTTTCAAATGAAAGTGGAGATGGAAATGTAACTAGCAAGATCAAATTTCCCAAACTAAAGAAAATAAATCTAGCAAATCTACAAAGACTCATTGGTTTCTGTGGAAGGATTGATGGAATTGAGTTCCCTCGATTGAATGAGTTGAAAGTTTGTGATCTGCCAATTATCATGGAATTCTACTCCAAAAGCTGCAACAACAATACTGGGCGGTTGAAATCACTTTTCGATCAAAAGGTACATGCTTGTCTATACCCTGAATAACTTAATTATTTCCTTTCTTCTTTTTTTTTCGAGGGATGTGTGGGCTTGGGTTGAAGCACAAAGACTTTCTTGCGGTTCAATGGTTAAAATTCAACTTAATAACTTTAATGTTTTTGTGAGTTCAAAACGTAAGTACAATCACTTGTACAACTACTATCAATTGTATGGCCTGCACCTACCTAGTCAACCCCAATTAATAGGGACTAAATTAGGTGTTATTAATTTATTCTAATTGAGAAAATCAATTTTTTTAATATTTTGGTTCTCTTTAATACTTCCCAAGATTATTGCCATCTCTTATGAAAATTTGTCTCCATATTAAACAAGTAAAGTAGGCTAAATGCCCATAAAACATATATTTGACCTTTTTAAAATTTTTTGTTAGTTATGACAAATTTTGTGATCAACTTTTTCAATCCGCGGTTGGTTGGGACTCTCTTATACTTTGATTATGATTTGAAGTTTCAGAAATGAATTAAAGTTTTAGATAAAAATGAAGGCCTTGAAATTTGGCGAAATTCAATTAGAAAGAACAAAAATATAGTTGAAGGGTTAGGGATCTGAACATAATATCTACAAAAATAGTAAATGACTTTTGTACTACTTATCTAATTTTTGTTTTGGTATAAGGTGCATGTTAACATGCTGTTACGAATTTTTGCAGCTTGTTTTTGGTAGCTTAAAGCGGTTGGAACTCTATCAATTGCAGAATGTGAGTGAGATATGGTGCAGCCAGATCCAAACTAGTTCGTTCAGTAAACTTGAAGTACTGGTGGTTGGATGTTGCAACAATTTGAGACACTTATTCTATCCTTCCATGGCTAGGGCTCTCATGCACCTTCGAGAGTTGACAATACATAATTGCCAAGCGATGGAAGAAGTAGTTGTAAAGGAAGAAAAAGAAGCAGAGGATGAAATTCTGTTCCCTCAATTGAGAGTTTTGATGCTTCATCGTCTTCCCAAGCTAAGGAGGTTTTTTCTGGTGAAACATGGGTTGGATCTTCCATCCTTAGATTACTTCTATGTCGTTCGTTGCGATGAATTGAAGGCCTTTTCTCTGGGATCCTTAAGCACGCCAAAGCTGAAGGCCGTTTTCTCTGATTATGGAGATTTTTCGGTGCACGACCTTAATATCACCATAACACTCATGTATGAAAAGCAAAGGGTATGTGATTTTTTAATGCTTATGACACATGACAACATCTGCTTAATTTCTTTCCTTCTTGGAGTAACTTTCCATTTAGTTATTTTGTGACAATAATAATCAAGTTGTATCTGCTATGTTAGATACCAACAGTCTTGGATGCTCTAATTAGTTGTAGTGTAATGCTATTTGAATCTAAAAATCTGATTTCATTTGCTGACCTGATTCACTCTGACTTTTGGATTGATTGTGGACCCTATCAAACATTGGAACTTGCTCCTTCTCCAATGGTTCCAATGATACCACATCATCAGGTCAGTAAATGAGGTTAGATTTTTAATTTTAATGGTATCGTTGCAATTTTAACTATCATAATGACTTAAAAACCCAAAAGGAATGCATTGTGGTCATTTAATTGATAGTCGAATGCATTTAATGCTCGAAACTACTCACATTCTAATGACCACAATCATTATATGTCTTCAAATTGCTCATTTTTTGGCCTGCCTCTTGCAATCGCTTTAAGCATAATTACTCTGTGGAGGGATATTCGTATGCTAGGATCTTTTCATTTAGATCAGCTACGTTGGTTTTCCCCTTTTGTATCATTTATTCACACCAGATTATATATATATACATTTATTTATTTATTTTAGATTATATATGAACTATAAAGTTTTAGACTCAAAATTTTAGAGGAGCAATGGCCAAGGAAGAAATTCTGAAATAGAGGGTCAAACCAAATACGTTGATGCTTTTGGGTGAGGGCAACTTAATATCTTTTTGAACCTTATTCCAAAATAACCTGAGTTGAGTTTATGGTATCTGGATTGTATGTTAGGGATTTAATGTGTGCATTACAACAAGTTTTTTACTTTTATTTTATTATTATTTTTTTTGGGGGGGGGGGGGTTCCTATATTTTTATTCTTTGTATGTGTTATATCTATATATATATTGGATGTTAATGCATTTTGCCTGTTACGTTTACATATGTGTTATACTTGTAGTTGATTCCAAATTGATTTGTTTGCATAGGAATATATTGAAACTAGTGAAGGAGAAGCTAATGAAGGAGAATCTGGTGAAGGAGACGCTAGTGAAGCAGGCATCACTGAGGTGTTCAAAACATTATTTCATTTAACAACTTTTGGTATAATTACTATTTTTTTATTGAAGTTCACTTTAATTTGTGGGTTATATGATTTTGTTCTTGGAAATCTTGCAGGAATTTGAATTTGTTCATGCGTCATTGGAGGAAAGCTCGACGGGGCCAATTGTTCTGGACCAATCTTCCCAATCTTCAGAACGAGTGCCCCTTGAACCGAAAGACACAGAGTTGAAGTTGAATGTGCATCAAACGACAAATCTTGATGGTATTAGGTGTCTTTCACAGTTTCAAGATGTGAAAATACAGTTCCCAGAAGTTATAAGACCCATCATTGTTGATGTCATACATGCCGAGAGAGATGGACATTGTGGGTTTCATGTGGTTGCCAATTTCATGAAATTTAAAGACGATGGTTGGAAGAAAGTGAGGAATGATCTACTAGATGAGTTGGAGACATTTAAAACTGATTACTCGGAAGTATTCTTTGTTGAAAAGCATGTGGCTGAATTAAAGCTCTCCACTCAATGTGAGGATGCTATTGTTGATAGAGAACACTGGATGATAATGCCGGATATGGGATATGTGATTGCATCACACTATGACATTGTCGTAGTCTTCATATCAAGCCGTCTATGTCTCACTTTTCTTCCCCTCCGTAAACAAGCACCTCCAGAAACAAGCCATCGAATTCTCGGAATTGGTTATATCAACGAAAATCATTTCGTCGGACTTGAATTTAAGCCGGGCTCGCCTTTACCTCCTGTGTCGAAGAGATGGCGCAATAATCGCAAAGAACTGGCCAAAGAGTGGATTACTCCATACGAGAACAGGATGGAGAAGTTCCGGGATATGGTAAAGAATACAAATGTTGCAATATCTGACATTTAAATCAATGTTAATTTACTGTTATTTTTGCAAAATTGTAATGCATATACGTTTATTATGAAGTTAATGCAATGCTAATTGATGGACTTTTGCAAGCCTACCTGAATTCAACAATCTCATTTGTAGAAAATATATAGGGTTTTTTAGGTGTGGGTACAATTTTTTAGACTTATTTAGGCAAAAGTGTATAGATAAGTTATTTTTTCTATTAAGTACAATTTTTATAAAAAAATTTGTGTTTAGGTACAAAATTCAAATGAATTAAAATCTTTTTTACTTAAACACCCTTCCTTAATTTATGCAGTCATTATTGACAGTTATTTGAGAAAACAACTATGTAAAGATTACATATTTATTATCTTTAATTTTTTAATTTTGAATGAGCAGTTTTTGTGGAATATCTTTGGCATCTGTTCTGACTTACCTCCATTGATGCATCGTGTCCCACCGTACTGGTGTTAGAGAGAGAGAGAGAGAGAGAGGAGTAAATAGTAATAATGCACCACCGGCGTTGGGTAGGGTTGTTAATCAAGTCAAGCTTGAACATTATTTAAGGCTCGTTTATGTGTTAATTGTTAAACGAGCCAGCTCGTTTATGTGTAAATTAGGCTTGACAAATGCTCGAATTCAGCTCGATTAACAGCCCTAGCGTTGGGCCATATGGTCCTCCAGCAAGGAAAGAAAAACGGTAGCTGTGATCTTGATTGATGCACTGTGTCTCGGATTGTGGTCATTTTTGTGTTTCAGCAAAAGCTTTTTGTTTTTGGTTTATAATTTCACCCTTCCTTTCTCTTCAGAGCTAAGCCGGTAAAGTCTTTCTCTATGCCTCTCACATTTTGTTCTAAGTTATATCATTTTGCTTCTTTAGTAAAAGAGAAGAACTTGCATATGTAGCAGGGAACCTAACTGGTTTTTAATTTTTAGGAGGAATGGGAGTTCTAGCTTGATTATACTAGTACTAATCTTTTACTTTCCAAACCTTTCATAATCAGATTAACATTAATTTAACATTTAATTGATCTAATTTATATTCAATTCATACAATTAACATTCAATCGATCAAATTAACATCTAATATCATCAAATAAATATTAAATTCATCAAATCAACAACAAATTCAACTGGTTAACATTCAAATTCAATTGATTAACATTAAATTTATGAAATTAACATTCAATTTCATCTGATTAATATTCAATTCATCAAATTAAAACAAAATTAACCTTTTATTCATCCAATTTATATTTAAATTCCTTTAATTAACAATCAATTCATCAAATTAACATCTAACTTCATCCAATAAATATTTTATTTATCCTATTAACGCTAAAGTAACATGTAATTTAATCCAATTAACATTCAATTCATCATATTAACATTAAAAATCATCCAATAAAGATTAAGTTCATCAAATCAGTGCCAAATTAATATGAAATTTTAATGTTAATTTGATAAAATTTGCGATTACTTTGGTGCTAATTTGATTAAATTAAATTTTAATAAGTAAAATTTAAGGTGAAATTGGTGCTAATTTGATGAAATTAAATTTTGTATTTTAATTATTCAATGTAATTTTGGTGTTAATTTGATGAATTAGATCTCAATTGAATAAAAATTAATATTCAATGTCACAAAATTAGAAATGGATCAAATTAACATTCAATTCATAAAACATATTGAGGAAGACGTAATGGCAGCTTTGGAGAATCCCGAGGTCAATATGATAGGGATATGTGGCTTGTTGGGAGTAGGGAAGACAAAACTTGCGCAAGAAGTTAGTGATTGGGCAAAAGACAAGAAGCTGTTTGATGAGGTCATCATGGTAGTTGTCTCCCAGACGCCGGACTTGAAAAAGATACAATGCGAAGTTGCAGAATTAATAGGTATGGAACTCAAAGAAGAGACTTTGTCTGTTAGAGCACACCGGCTAAGAGAAACATTGATGAAAGGAAAAAAAAGAGTCCTCAACGTTTGGGAAAAGATCGATTTGAAGAAATTAGGAATATTCTTCTTTGGAGAAGACCACAATGGGGGGTCCAAAATCATGTTGACTTCGCGGAACCGGCGTGTTTACAGTGATATGGGAGCTGAGATTTTCATAGTAGAGCCTTTAACTCCAAGGGAAGCATGGAGTGTTTTCGCAGAGATGGCAGGCATTTCCATTGACGATATTGAGAGGGATCCAGTGAAACAATCGATTGCATATGAATGCAAATGTTTGCCACGTCTTCTTGCTATTGTTGGTAGAGCACTAAAGAATCAAAGCAAGTCTGTCTGGGATGATGCGCATCTACAATTGAAAAGGCGTGTCTTTGAAACTCTCCCAGAAGTGTGTGCAAATGTATACCAGCCACTCGAGTCGTGTTACAATAATCTGAAAAGCCAAGAAGCCAAGTATCTATTTTTGCTTTGTTGTTTACTTCCGGAAAATTCTAGTATATCAATTGACGATCTCGTTATATATGGAATGGGTCTCAATCTGTTTAGAGGCATCGAAGCAGTCTTAGAAGCAAGAAACCGAGTTTGTGCTTTGTTTGAGGCTCTTAAAGATGATTTCCTACTGCTAGATTGTGACTGGAGTCCAAAGGATGCAAAAATGCTTGCTGTTGTTCGCGTAGCCATGTCAATCGCATCCAAGGATGTGCACGACGGTTTTCTAATAGGTCGTGATGTCAACCTGAAGAAGTTGTCAACATATGAACATTCTAGAGCAATGTCAATAATAGTAGATGAGAGTACCGAGCTTCCTCCAATATTAAAATGTCCAAGGCTCGAGATTCTGCGGTTGGTACGTAAGAATTATGCATTAGAAGTATTACCATACAATTTTTTTACAAAACTGGAAAAACTCAAAGTTCTAGAAATTCGGGCTCCAGACTTCGCATCACTGCCATCGTCACTTGGACTTCTGACTAGCCTCCAGACATTGCGTATAATGGGTTGCTGGTCAATTGAAAATATATCTGTAGTTGGAAAGCTAGTGAATCTAGAAAATCTCAGCCTTTCTGATTCCCCTATGGTGGTGTTACCAGAAGAGATAGAAAACTTGAAGAAGCTCAAGTTGTTACAGTTGTGGTACTTTAGAAGTCTCACAACAATTCCACCAGGTGTCATCGCAGGCCTCCATAGATTAGAAGCATTATCCATGAAAGACATGTACAGTTTCACATGGGAGGTTGAAGATGGTAAAAAAAGAAGTAACGCAAGCCTCAAAGATCTGGAGTCTCTGTCCAAATTGACTACTTTAGAAATTAGCCTAGGAGAATTGGAGCTTATTCCTAGAAGCCTACGCCTTTGCTCGAAACTGACAAGATATGCTATATATATCGGTATTCATGCCCATTATGTAAGTCTGGATTGGCACAAATTTATGCAGCTCACACTCCCCACAATAACTACTTTTCCAAACTGGGTTTGTGAAAGGATAAAGGAATCTGAAGTTCTCAGGTTGAAATCTGATGGTTCAAAGAGTGTAGTGGATGAGTTGAACTTGAACGGTTTTCTACACTTGAAGGAACTGAGGATTGAAAATTGTGGTACGCTGGATTATCTTACTAATGCAGTGCATGGTCGGCTCCCACCTAGTAATGTTATTTTTCCATTCTTGAATACACTTCATCTGAGTGGTCTGGCTAATTTAATCGGGGTTTGTGGAGACCAACTTCCTATCGCTGGGTCCTTCAGGGAGCTAAAAGAGTTGTGGCTAAGCTGGTTACCTTCACTAACACATTTATGGAAGGGTCTAACTAAAAATGTCTTCCTTAGCAATCTCAGATGGGTTTATCTACATGAATGTGGGAGCTTGGAAAGTCTTTTATCACTCTCAATTGCTAGCAGTGCAGTTCAACTCGAAGAACTTGAAGTAAGAAATTGTGACAAGCTGGTAGAAGTCTTTTCAGATGAAAGTGGAGATGGAAATGTAACCAGCAAGATCAGATTCCCCAAACTAAAGAAAATATATCTAAAAAATCTACAAAGTCTCATTCATTTTTGTGGAAGGATTGATGGCATTGATTTCCCTCGATTGAATGAGTTGAAAGTTTGTGATTTGCCAATGATCAATGAATTCTGCCCCAAAAGCTGCAACGACAATCCCCGCGAGTTGCCATCACTTTTTGATCAAAAGGTACATACCTGCCTATACATTGAACAACTTATTTTTCAAAATATATTTGGCATTTTTAAAATTTTTTGTTCAGTTATGACAAATTTTGTGATCAACTTTTTCAATCTGCGGTCGGTAGGGACTCTCAAATACTTTGATTTTGTTTGGAAATTTGAGAAATGAATTAAAGTTTTAGAAAGAAGAAAACTCTAACAAAAATATAATTGAAGGGCCAGGGATCTGAACAAATAATCTACAACAAGTCAATGCCTTTTGTACTATTTATCTAACTTTTTTTTTTTTGGTTGGAATTAGGCGCATGTTAACGTGATGTTACGAATTTTTGCAGCTTGATTTTCATATTTTAAAGCGGTTGATACTCGATAAATTGCAAAATGTGAGTGAGATGTGGTGCAGACAAATCCAAACTAGTTCGTTCAGTAAACTTGAACAACTGGAGGTTAAATCTTGCAACAATTTGAGACACTTATTCTATCCTTCCAAGGCTAGGGCTCTCATGCACCTCCGACACTTGACAATAGAAAATTGCCTAGCGATGGAAGAAGTAGTTGTAAAGGAAGAAAAAGAAGCAGAGGATGAAAGGCGGATGAATGAAATTCTGTTCCCTCAATTGAGCAATTTGGTTCTTGACAGTCTACCCAATCTAAGGAGTTTTTTTCAGGTGAAACATGGGTTGGATCTTCCATCCTTGGATCAACTCCGTGTCTATGGTTGCCCTGAATTGGAGGCCTTCTCTCTGGGATCTTTAAGCACGCCAAAGCTGAAGGTTGTATCTTCATATCCAGATGATTGGGTGCACGACCTTAATACCACCATAAGATACATATATCAAATGGAAAAGGTATGTGATGTTTAGGGACAAATGATCATGACAACGTATCTGCTTAATTTCTTTGGAGTAACTTTCCATTTAGTTATTTTGTCACAATAATAGTCAAGTTGTATTTGCGATGTTAGACACTAATAATCTTGGATGCTCTAATTAGTGGTATCGTTGCAATTTTAACTATCAAAATGACTTAAAAACCCAAAATTTATAAGCTTCAGGGAATGTATTGTGGACTTTGTGGCTATTTAATTGATAGTCAAATGCATTTAATGCTCGTATCTATTGACAATCTAATGACCACAATCATTATATGTCTTCAAATCGCTCATTTTTTATCCGGCCTCTTGCAATGGCTTTAAGCATAATTCCTATGTGGAGGGATATACATATGTTAGGATCTTTTCATTCAAATTAGCTACATTGGTTTTTCCCCCTTGTTATCATTTATTCACACCAGATTATATTTTTATCTGTCTCTTTTTTTTTTTTTAGATTAAGCATGAACTATAAAATTTTATGCTCAAAATTTGAGAGGAGCAATGGTCGAGGAAGAAATTCCAACATAGGGGGTCAAACCGAATACATTGATGCTTTTGGGTGAGGGTAACGTAATAACTTTTTGAACCTTAAATAAAATTCAAAAGAATGAAAATAGAATTTTAGAAATTTGAGGCTATTCTGATCACTCACAAAATAGTCATTTGTAAAACCAATGTTATATCTATATATATATATATATATATATTCGATGTTAATGTATTTTGCCAGTTACGTTTACATATGTGTTATACTTGTAGTTGATTCCTAATTGATTTGTTTGCATAGGAATATGTTGAAGCTAATGAAGGAGAAGCTAGTGAAGCAGAAACTAGTGAAGAAGAAGCTAGTGAAGGAGACATCACTGAGGTGTTCAAAACATTATTCATTTGACATATAATTATTATTTTTTTTTATTAAAGTTCACTTTAATTTGTGGGTTATATGATTTTGTTCTTGGAAACCTTGCAGGGATTTGAATTTATTCCTCCGTCATTAGAGGAAAGTTCGATGGAACCAGTTGTTCTAGACCAATCTTCCCAATCATTGGAACAAGGGTCTCCAGTCCACCCTGAACCGAAACAAGCAAAGCCGAAGTTAAATGTGTATCAAATGACAAATCTTGAGAATATTGAATATCTTACACAGTTCCTGGATGTTATAAGGCCCTTCATTGCTAGTGTCATAGATGTCCCCGGAGATGGACATTGTGGGTTTCGAGTGGTTGCCAAGTTCATGGACTTGGAAGACAATGGTTGGAAGAAAGTGAGGAAGGATCTACTATATGAGTTGGAGACATTTGAAACTGATTACTTGCGAGTATTCTATGGTGAAAAACAAGTGGCCGAATTAAAGCACTCCACTCAATGTGAAGACGGTAATGTTGATAGAGAACACTGGTTGACAATGCCGGATATGGGACATGTGATTGCCTCATGCTATAACATTGTCGTAGTCCTCATATCATGCCGAAAATGTCTCACTTTTCTCCCCCTCCGTCAACAAACACCTCCAGAAACAAGCCATCGGATTCTCGGATTGGGTTACATCAACTCAAGTCATTTCGTCGGACTTGAATTTACTCCAGACTCCCCTTTACCACCTGTGTCGAACCTATGGAATGATCATCACAATGAACTGGCCAAAGGGTGGATTACTCCATATGTGAAGCGGATAGAGAAGTTCCAGGCTATGTTAGAAAACAATACAAATGTTGCAACTGTAGAAAACCTGACGGCATAGCTTAAAACAATGTTAGTTTAGTTCTGTTTTTGCAAAATTGTAATGCATATACGTTTATTATGAAGTTAATGCAATGCTAATTGGTGGACTTTTGCAAGCCTACCTGAATGCATCAATCTCATTTGTAGAAAATATATAACAAACACTCTAATTAAGTTCTCATGCTCGTGAACTTAACCCAAGATGCTACCTATAGAATACAGACCAAGCACTTCCACAATCTTCATAGCATGGGAAAGCAGTGATTGCGATGAGTCTTGAAAGGAAAGCAGAGACTATGATTGCCAATGTCTACAAGGAGAATAAAATAAAAGCAAAATGATCTATTTCACACCTACAGATTTCTGATTTTCCTGATTCAAAGGACCAACGAGCAAACTTTTAGTCTAACCGCACCGCCATTATACTACACAGGTTCATAAATGGTTGTAATCAGAAGCAAACTACTTAACCTATTACTGCAATTTTAAAAAATCTGGGTCTATTTGAAAATTTGAGAAATTTAGCATTATTTTGAACTTGCCCCATTTGAAAAGTTTGTAGAAAAACAGGGTAGGTTTACATTTTAAAAAATAATTGGGATTCAATTATAGATTTAACAATTAGACATGAACTTTTCATACAACTCTGCTTTAATCTCCAATTTCCTCTCTTCCTTTGGCAACTATAGGTGGCATTTGAGTCATGTCGTGGAACTTCGACTTCTCATTGATTTTTGATTAAGACCTGTCTTTTTTGCAAGAATCCATATTTGATAACTCATGAAATTTAGGATCTTAGGTTTCAACTCCTTTAACTAAACAAAACCCATATTCTTATAAACACAAATTTGTGAACAATGATTTTAGAAATTCTGAACCCCTAGGAGACAGAACGAATTAACAGGTAAAGTCATCATCTAGAATTTCATTGCCTCCAGGCAGGAAGTAATATGCTTGGAAAGATCATGACACACCTAGGATAATTAACTAAATTTGCAATCCATTTTTTAGGTTTTGTTGGTAGATGCAACAGGTAACCATAGCAAGATTGACTTGGTTCATACAATCTTCTAACTTGATCTCTTTTCTCTTTTTTTTCATTCTTCCTTCAGTGCTCTCGGAAGTTTTGACAAGCATTATTTCAGGCAGTGAGCTATAGAGGTTATAGAAGGGATATAGGAGCAGAGCTAGTGAAGCCTTATGTTAGGATGTTGCAAAA
Organism: Ilex aquifolium; assembly: GCA_951799425.1. Lineage (NCBI taxonomy): Eukaryota > Viridiplantae > Streptophyta > Magnoliopsida > Aquifoliales > Aquifoliaceae > Ilex > Ilex aquifolium. The sequence goes on along the minus strand of OX637392.1, from coordinate 49,124,269 downwards.
TGATCAGACATTTGTTCGAATTTCGAAGTCTACTAACTTTGGTAATTTCAGCCTTGTTGTTGGACAAAGAATAACCGAAGCTTAAAACAATCCAGAATTTCCTTAGTTACTCAAGTTTTGTGAGAAAGGACAGGCTCTTAATTCAAACTCCAGGACTTTCTCTCTCTCTCTCTCTCTCTCTCTCTCTCTCTCTCTCTCTCTCTCTCTCTCTTCCTCTGTGTGTGTGTGTATGTACAAGTGCTAGCGCGCGCGCGCATGTGTGCAAGTGTGCATGTGTGTGTGTGTGCAAGTGTGCATGTGTGTGTGTGTGTGTGCAAGTGTGCATGTGTGTGTGTGTGCAAGTGTGCATGTGTGTGTGTGTGCGCGCGCAAGTGTGTGTGTGTGTGGTGTTTCTGTGCCCAACACAGCACTAGTAAAAACTTTTCAGTCATCCTATGCCAGCATGTCTTAGGTGCAAGATAGTATATGGAGATTTCAGACTTTCTCAAAGCAGAGGAGCTGCAAGAAGGGGTATGAAATATAGAAGATGAGATCTATAAGGCAGAGACCATCGGAACATCATGTAGCTGCCAACTCATTGCTATCCCCTCTCAAGTCCCCCCTTAAAGACAACCAAATTGTGCTAAAAGAAGTCCAACAATCAATTTCAATCCCGCCCAAGCCAGATCTAAACATATACGGAGCTCAGGGCCCAAAATATTGCCACAATATCTACCATAGAACTTCCCATTTTTAAGGCTTAGCCACTTCAATAGGCAGATTTAATCATAGTGCACCTTGATTAATTTCGGGATCTACATATCAAATCAAGAAAACACCCAAAAATTTATAAACATGCTTATTCAGTTCAGGTAGCACCAACACTTGTATGATTATTAAATGGTCGCGAATACTTGAATAGTACCACTGTGGTTTTTTTTTTTCCTGCAAGTAAAATAAGGAACACCAACACTTGTATGATTATCAAATGAGGCGAACCTGAGTACACGCGAAGTCCAAAGGAATTCAAAAAACTGTCCTAAAACTCTACCCATATTTTCAGGGCATGATTACTTAACACCAAAAAAATTAAGCACTCAAACAATAAGCACTTCATCTAGTTACTAGACAGTGCGACTCCCTTCCTCTACTCCTCTGCTTTCATTGCTCCACATCAGGCATAGGGGAACGACAACCTTGGCATCTCGATTTCTTCTATATCCCTAGATAGTGTGCATGTGCTGCTCCATCATAAAAAAAAACTGGCAGTACTACAGAGGAGGCTGAAATTTACCATGAAATCTATAGCAGCATCAACATATGGGCCAAAAAAACATATGGGCCAAAGAATGCCTTTGCATAAAACACCAGGTCAATTCTACACCACAAAGGTTGGGGCAAATATAAATTTTCACTTCTTTTTTATGATATTGATAAATAAGGATGGGCCAGATTCATACCTTAGATAACCCACCGACTACCACACCAGGTATTCCATTGAAGAAGTTAAGCACTCTTAAGTACATGAAGTTTGCCAATGTGGTGTGTGAGGGACACAGTTAGAGTGAAGAAGCAGCTCAGCATAATGTTTAAAAAATGAAGAACCACGCTAGTATTCAGTTTTCCAAAAGATGAACCTTATCAAGGCCCATAAGCTTATAACGCAACAGTACACAATTGTATACTCTGTTTTTTTTTTTTTTTAACAAACAGACAATTTTATTTATATACAAATCTGTCAATTACAAGAAGCAACAAGGCATACTGCCCATCAAAACACTAAGGCACAGAAGCCTTTTTAGCACACAAGGCACAGACACCTTTTTAGCACATAAGGCACAGACGCCTTTTTAACAATGCGTTAGATATATGTCTCCAGGACAAGATATAGCCGGCGAATGCAAATCATGTGCCCTTGAACACGTCCTGTTCTTAGTATCTGCAATCCAGGTTGGATAAATATTTAGCAACAATGAATTTAAACCCAAAGTTTGTCCACTGTTCTACTGTGTGACAGCGAGGAACAAACTGATGTTTTCAAAACCAGCTGAATGCACACATCATGACTCACAGGGTGACACTTTTGTGTAATTCCCTTTGTGAATCCCAAAACAAAACATTTAAGTTTCCATGGAAGATAAGGACTACTAAGGCATTAGTGTCATATATTACACAGAAGAATCTTATCTAGCCATAAGTTTTTTAATTGGACAAATCACTTGCAAACTATTGTGACTTCAGAATTTTAGTTTATAAATATTAGAAGTGATTAAAGGTATATGGTAACCATTACAAGAAAGTCTAATTGACTAGTAGTGGACTAAAAATGACTGATGTTTAAGTTTTCCTTCCTTTCCCTTCTTTTGAAGCTCGTACACACTGTCAACTATCACCTTCTGCTGCTCTGCATTGAAAACACCAGTGTGCAGTTCAAGTCCAGCAACAACGTTCATCATTTTCTCATTAACGATCTCTATTCTTCCAAAGTCTTTCTTCCCCTTGATCTCCTGAAACCGCATCTACTCGCTTTGCTCCACATGATAGTAGTACCATTGACCAATCAGCAGGCACGAGTGAATCACTCTTTTGACTCATTGAGGGCTCAGAAAGGGTCTCCGACCACCCATTCGCTCCATCCTCCCAACTACCCAATGAATTCGTATCTATGTTCTGCACCAAAAAAAAAAAGAAGATGAATTTATGTTTGTTGTAACACTCGTATCCAACTATGTCTTTTTGACTCCCAAATGGATTCCTGTGATAATATTCTTGATTGTCATTATATTCATTATAATCCATATCCTTCGGAGTTGAGACAATAATATAGTAAAAAAGTTTGATGATACCCTAAGCCGAGCACTTAAGCCTCATGGAATTTTCTTTAAATCCTCAAACTATATCTATAAGCAACTAACTGAATTTGAAACAAAACTACTCATCACAGACCTATAATTGTTTCTGATAGAAGAAGATGTCGTATTTCATGCTTTAGAAGAATAGATTTTTGGCACTTCAATAATGATAGAAGCCAAATGAAATGCATCATCATTGCAAATAAGTTAATCATCAGCAGAATTTAAAACACAAGTTGCAAGTAAAATATTCGACTCATGAATTCTTTTGTAGAAATGTCATTTGACTCATACCTGAGCACGAGGAGGGCATTTGTGGAAGCCACAAGTGCAGATCCAGTCACCATTCTGCCATCCTTTGGAAGCGGTTAGAAGTTGATCTGCTTGGTTTCCATACGAAAGACTAGGAAATTGGTTCCCAGCAGCAAGAGCGCAAATAGAAGTTGGCCATACCCCATAATTATTCGCAGGCTGAACTCCATGCACATTAGCCCCTCTAATGCAATCAAAATGGCAAAGCAAATATTAAGGGATAGGGGAGTGATTTGAATTACAACAACGCTATTCTTAAGAATTTGATTTTATCACCTTCGCCTTACCAACTCGTATAGACAATTGGATTAGGTGGTCCCATTAATATCTAATGATTGTGGCTGTGCTGCGCCAAGTGTTAAAAAAATTGGTAAGGAAAGCTGGTTAGAGCAGCATTTTTGTTGCTATTAGTGTGAACTGATTTAGTTTTAAGTTTGGAGAAGTATAGAGTCAAAATTTTTGGTCTAATTATGACAAGTTTTTATTTATCTAAGTCTGTTTTTCATATAGGAAATACTTGGGTAGAAAGTTTCTTTGGGACAAAGAAAATTCCTTTTATTAAGTCCTATGTAACTATATATCTGCTCTTAGAAGATTGAGACTATGTGTTTCTTTATTTTATATTTTATGTTGCTGTTCTCAGGTCTAAGCTCATAGAATTAAGCCTATCTGTGGGAAGTTAATTATTTTGGTCTCTATTTGCCGGAACGCTAATGTAATGGTCCTAGTCCTTCCTAATTTGATTAAACCATATCTGAAAATTCAGTTTTGATTCATAATTTTGTCGTATACATCACCAAACCACTACAGCTTTAGGTTTCTCACTCCGAAAATCCTGAGGGTCATCATTATGTAACCAAGAAACCAACCTGTCATACACAAGGGTGTTTGAATAGATGTACTTGATTTTAATGGAAAAATGAACCTAGAAATATTATTGATTGGCTGCTCTCTAGTGTGGACAATTTTTTTGCTTGGCATGAACAAACTGAAAGGAGAAAAGGGACGATTGAAATGTGATGGACAAGAATTCAAGAAGCCAACAATAGAAGGCGTGGGAGAGAGGAAGCAGCTACATGAGATGTGATGAAAAGTCTTCTAGAAGGTAGATTCCTTTGCATGGCCTACCAACTAAAACTATTAGTGCAATTTCATCGACTTCAACAAGGTGATGACAGTGTTAAATTGACTAAACCGAGAAGTTTTACGAGTTGTCCTTGAGGGCAGAAGTTTATGAAGCAGAGGAAGTCCTTACAGCAGTTACGGGCTGATCAATGCATTGCTATCCACAATGAGATGGCTGGTTTTAGACAAGCTTGTAGAGAAGACATATCGAGTTGCTTCAAAGAAAGATCAGAAATTAAAGAACTAATCCATGACGGAGGGAAATAAAAACAGGGTTGAATTTCAAATGCTCTTTTCAAATCATGATAACAAAGCATACCCTCACTGAGAAGATTGACACTAAAAAATAATTACTTCAAAGATAAAGAGGTCATTCTCACAGGCTCGGCAGTACCCAAGTCTGGTCCACATGACACCACACGAAGGCCCTTTTACTCCCATTAAGTCAGCTATTCCTAAGATGTGTCTAGTTTATGGAATCTCAAACAATTGAAATTCCAGAGCAATATTATCCTAATTTAGTCCACATAAATTACACTTCCAAAACTTGCCCACCATCTATATTCGATCAAGGCTTTCAACCACAAATATTATCTCATTAGTAGTGGAAAATCATAACGCAAATATGATGCAAAACAATACCGAAAGCAGCATGTACTGATAATAAAACCAAATACAATGTTATAAAACATCTAACAAGTCTCTGGCCAGGGCCATTCCAAAAGGCATATACGAAAATTAGAAGCACATGCCAGACACAAACTATTCTGAAGCCAACATTGTCATTTAGGAAGTCCAATGGCCAAACTACTGCGGCAAAATTCTACAAGACGCGAACAAGACACAGCCTATTGACAGCCCCACCTTTAACCACAGTGCTCAAAATGGGTGATTTCATATCAGATTATTTTATCAAAAATTGTCGACCCTAATTATACAATTTTATCACAGAAAGGATTTTTTGTACCTGCAGAGGGCAATCGTCTCAGTCGGCTTCGCCAGATTAACCATTGAAACAGTCGTAATTGGCAGAATTTTGGTTTCATCGCAATCGAGGGACTGCTTGCACTTGCTGCAAAGGGATTCTAAGGCATAGTTGATGTTCTCACACTCGTTGCACTTCCAATCCACTTCTCTCTCTCTCCTCCTCCTCCTCCTCCTGCTACCATCGTCCTGTCCTTTTCCTCTTCACAGACCTCTCTTAATGTATATGTGTTTTGCTTAAGAAGAGAAACAGAGCTGATCACCGTCTTGGAAGCCTTCAAAAAGCTGTACTTGGGCGGTTATAATTACGTGTTTAGAGGAAATTACACTTTGACGACCAAATTATGCCCCTTCTATCACATTATTCCCTCTTTCTTAGGGAACCCCAACCCAACCCGAACTTTTCAATATTTGGGCTGTGTGTTTTTAATGTTTGGGTTGGGTTTGGGCAAAAAAATTTCAACTCGAATTGAATTTGGGTAATACTATGGTTGGGACTTTGGATTGACGGGTTTAGAATCCAGCCCGATTTATGAATTGGAGTTCAAACTTAAATTTGAAAAAAAAAAAAAAAAATTACAAACAAACATACGTATCTATAAAATGTTAAGACATTTGTCCCGCAATCCTTATCTATTGTTATTGATGTTTTAAGCTTATTGCAAATGTGAAATTTATTTTTATGTTTTTTAATTAATGAAAGTTATAGAATTAAAGTTCAATTTTGGAGCTGAACACAAAATTCAACCCAATTTTTTTTTTCCAATTTGAATTTTGATTAATAAGAAACTCAATTTTAACTCGAGTTTAATCCGAATTGTGTAACTTGAGACCAACCCGAATTTAAAAATTCAATCATAGTTGGGCTTGAGTTAGAGTTGCTTGGGTTGAGCTTGAGTTGAGTTGTATTCGGATATAAAGTTTTATATCTTGAGTTGAACTTGGTTAATCCCTCAACTTGTCTAACCCGCCCAAGTTAGACCTCTACTCTTACTTAGTCATTTATATTTTTCTATTATATTTTCTTGCATTATACTTTTAACTATGATTATTGGTTTACAATGTCCAATAATATAAATTAGATACATGTACTACACAATTGGAGATTTTATTTTTAAAACATGATCAGCCTTTCGTTTTTGAAGATGTGAAATCAGTTCAAGTAGTTAAGAGAAAAACAAGAAAAAATCAATAATTAAGAGGACAAAGTGAGGTGGATTCATTACTGAGATAGTATTTTTTTTTTTTGGTTGAACTGATAACTGATGAAGTTAAAATCGTGTAAATTTCTCCAATTTAATAAGTATGTTGACACCATTTGTTTGTATAATACAAATTTTGGCTATAAATGAATTTACATGATCTATATATGATATGAACTCGATAGGACACTAGTCAATTATACTTGCATATAAAATAAATTGGATGTAAACAAAATAAAATTTAATAGAATAGAAACTCAATATGACCTTACGCAATGGCCAAATGGTGTTAGCTAATGTTAATTGATGTATTTATAGTAGTCTTTAATGCTATGCCTGATTCGTGGATATTGGTGACACTATAGAGTCTGAAGAGAGTTAGATGTATATATCATTATTATGTTCTCAACTACCGAGATAAACACATTCTTGAAGCCTTTTCAATTAGATTACCAACGAGGAGAAGTTTTGTAATGTGTCATTATTGAGCTTGTTATAAAGAACAACTTACTTTAATTTTCACCTTAAGCTTCTATTTTTTAGTATTCCTATTTGTTTAAACCATGTAATTAGACAGTAAAGATCGATGGCCTAAGAAGTTCTAAAAATAGCCTAAGAAGTTCTAAAAATAAATTGAGATAATTAAAAGTTAGTAGTGTATTATAAAGCTAGTTTTATATATATATATATATATATATCTATATATATATATATATATATATATATATATTATTATTATTATTTTTTTTTTTTATATTCGTAGAATAGATCTCCCTTACAATCGAGAATCAGTTATAACAACTTTCGAATAGCATATCTATAGGAAAGGATGCAGCAACAACATTCCTAATGAGCACCATAATTCAATTTCTTTAATCAATTCTTAATTAGTTGCTAATTGAACATTAATGTCCCTAGCCAAAGTTAGATTTACCTTTAATTTTTCATAGTCAAACATTAATGAATGCCATATTTCCCCCTCTTTCTAGTACAACAATTGCACACGGAAGTCCAAAATTTGGGTGCTTATAAGGCACCTGGTGGCAGTGGTATTTGGTGCCTATACCCAATGAGATTTTGCCACACAATTAGTTTGTGGGACACAAGTTAGTTTTTTTTAAAAAAAAAAAGAAAAAAAATATGACAAAGTGATAGATGACAACCATTCATTAGACATGTATAGTTTTTTATTGTTTATGTACACCATATAGTACTGCCCACAAAATATCAACATTCATAAATTCAAGAACGACCTACTATGTATAAACGGATCTCTTGCTAATACACATCACACAAACTATCATTAATTGAAATTAGAGAAAATGCATTGAGCATAATCTCAATCTGGGATTTAGAGCCATAAATATCAACAATTATATGTTCATTGTTATTGGTTGGTTGGGCCTAGCATTGTTCTCTCTTTTGATCAACCATGAAAATATCATCTACGACACCTGATAGACGCATTGTTCTAACTATTGAGATTATCACTCATTGATTGTAAAATCTTTGAGCTATGCGTTTTTTAATCTTGGCATTGGTATTCCATTAGAAATGAAAAGTATATTCGAACTCAGCACATGTTATTATCTATTGGATTCGAGCTCCATGCTCACTTGATGACATATAGTGTGTCTCGGCATATCGCTTCCAAGATTTTATCAAAGGAGACGGGGATATTCATCGTAGATTTTATTTCCTTCTGGGTGCTGCAAAGAAAATAAAAGATGGGGGCAATTGAAAGACCATAATTTAAATTTGAAAGATATGGACCCAATAAGAAAAGACAAGAAAGACATGGGGTGAAATCTGCACATTCTCCAAGGGGTAAAAGTAAAGAGAGTCCCAATGCATTACAAGTATTTTAGTAAGGACTTTAACCCTTGGCAAGAGCAAGCCAACTCACGTCTATCTCCCACAATGACGGTTGAACAGTGCATTATTTTTTGTTTGCTTTCAACTTGGCCAAGGAGAAGCAAGACATGATTTGTAAGTAACTGAAGACTTTTCTATAAATGGGGGTGAAACCTCAGACGTAGGGAAGTCCTGGTATGGACACTCGGCTCCATAACATACACACATTTGTATCATTTTTCTTGTTTTACACATTTGCTTATTCAAGTATTGATCTCAATACTCACTTAAGTATTAGATGGCCTTCCTCTGGCTCAATGTCGAGGGTTCCTGTAATCTTTTGTCTATTTTGCAGTTTATGGACTTGATGATATTGAGGACTAGGGGCACACCTCAACACATTTCAATGATTGCTGGATTTTTTCCTATGCAAAATCTTTTGGCGTTCCACTACTTCTAACTCAATTAGGAGTTTTGTCGTGACATTTTTGTAACATCCCTAATTTTTCTTTTATATATTTATAGAGATATATATATAGTAAATAATATTTGTAAAGATGTAGATATATGTAGTGACATAAGAATAAACCGTAGGAATAAATGCTATGGAGACAATTTGATTGGGAAGTTACGTGTCGAAGATGTTTAAACTTGGAAAGGGTGAATAGACAAGTTTCTAAAGGTTTTTAGGTCAAAATAAGGTTTCCATTGAATCCGGAAGGTCGAAAAACCTTGGGAGAGGTAATATGAGGTGTATTAGAAGTTAGGAAGTATTTTGGAGTTAAAACACATTTTAGAGAAAATTTGGGGATTTAGGATTTTGGACACTTCTTAGTATTTTGGCCATAAATTTTTATCCTTAAGTCCAATTGATCTGAAATTTTTACAGTAGATAGTAGACATCTAGGGCTACAAAAATGTATCTCATGAAAATTTTCCAATTCGACCTCTAAATGGGTCAAAATCTCACTGGAAGTTGAGACAAAAATCTGGCAGTCGAGCCGTACCGGTACGCGTACCGGTACGCCGAACTCCAGTAGCCAAACCGTACCGGTACGCGTACCGGTACGCCCGATAAAGCCCAGCCCGATCCGACTGCGTGTCTTTCTCCATTTCTCCCACTATAAATACATCCTTACACCTCTCTAAGCCCCATTTCACCACTCCAAACCCTAGGCACCCTTAGAGAGCAAAAGAGGGAGAGAAAAACACGAAAATTGGGAGAGATTTACAAGATCAAAACACTAGATTTCTCAAGCTTTCCACTTCTATACTCACTTCCTTTTCTTCCCTTCTTCACCCAATCTCACCCAAATCTCTTGAAACCCTAGGAGGAGGAAATTAAGAGGAAAAGGAAGGAGAACAAGAAGGTTTTGAAGGTTGGGTTTTGGATTTATAGCTTGGCTCAAAAGGTAGGGGTATTTCTCTCATTTCTCATACATTGAGGCTAGGGTTGTATATTTATGTATGTCTCTCACTTGTCTTCTCATATATATGATATGTAGTACATGATTCTTGATATTTTTGCAATAAAGGACATGTTTCAAACATTTTGGTGGTTGGGTAACCATGGAACCATTCTTTTTCACAATCCAACCCGAGTTTTGAAGAAAATGGATTTTTCCTCTTAAATTCCTTTTGTCTGGGTTACCAAACTTTAGTGTTTTATCTTGTACAACAAAATGATGTTGCTAATGATCTCTTGTTCATTTTCTTAAAATTATGCTATGGTACATGACTTGGGAAATTGGGGAATTTGATAATTTCTTGGGATTGGTTGTGAATGAAGATATTCTTGGTTTCCTCTTTTGTATGGTTGCTTGTGATGGACTTGAATTACTTACGAGATATGCCGTAGAGTGTAAATGTCAGTCGAACCCAGTGGGGGGAGATGGTTTCTTGCATTCGTAGTGGGTTGGTGTTTGGCAACACAACCGCTATCGTACGCCTGGAGTTCGAACTAGGGATGGTATACCTTTCCTGGGGAGGGATTCGGCAATGCCATGGGTATGGTATACGCCCCTTTCCAAATGTGCTTGTGATTATTATGGGTGGACTAGGTATAATCGTTGGGAAGATTCAGGAGAAACGATCAACATACATGGCCTTGAGGATGAACCAGAATACCTGGGAGTGTTATAGTATCTCTTGGGGGTTATTGTTCATTCTACCAGAAACGGTTTCGACAAGAGTTTTGGGGTAGTATGGGATGCCACAAGAACTTGTTGGAAATAGTTTATGGTGGAAATGGATTATAAATTATATATGAGTATTGTTCATTGCACCCGATACGGTTTCTACAAGAATTTTGGGGTAGTATGGGATGCCACGAGAACTTGTGGAAATGGTGTATGGTGGGATGGATTATGTTTTGGAAATTGATTATTAATTGTATATTGGTTCCACTCACTCATGAATTATTCTTGATGCGTAAACTTGAGATCTGATAAATTGTCCCTGTTTTCCTTCAAAAGCTCTATATTATATTTGTGAAACGAGACCGACCTGTTTTATATTTTCTAAACCTTGTTTGGGTTTGGGAGAAATTTTCTACAGAGCTTCGTGCTCACCCCCTACAGTTGAACATTTTTCAGATTATACTCTTGAGGAGGATTTGGGAGTCGAGGAGCCCGCACATTGAGAGACTCCGATCGACAGGAGCGTGGATCTCGAGGTGGACGCTTAGAGCGACCCTCTCTTTTGTACTAGACTAGAATATCCTTTTGAACACTGTAAAGTCTAGTTTAATTTTGCTACTTTCCGCTGCGCTATAATAGTTAAATTATTGGGATGTAAATGCCATTGTTGGGCATATTCTTTTGGATGATATTGTATGTGCTTAAATGATGAAATAAATTCTTTTGGATATTAGGTTGTGTAGTTGCTCTCATGATTGTAAATGGTTTTAGTATGTAATGCCGTCCAGGGTGTGTTTTGGGGCGTTACAGATTTGGTATCAGAGCTTAGGCTTTAGGTCTTACATGGGAGCTGTAGGTTATGGATTACCACTAGAGCCTTAGGACTAAGTTGAATAAGAGGTTTTGAGTTAGATTTCATACCCGTTTTGTGTTATAGACTAAAGTGATACTTAGGATGTCTTGCACATCGAGGACCTAAATTGTGAATTGATGTGCAGGATGGAGGGTGGACGTGGACGGGGACAGGGACGTGGTGGCCAAGCAAATCCACCACCACCATCACCTCCCGATACAATGGATGTCATTTATCAATGCATAAGGGAGCTAACTACTCTGGTACAACACCAGAATAGAATCAACAACCAACAACAACAGAACTTAGCAAGGGGAGGCCCGATCAAGACTGGTGCTAGCAGCAGTGGAGTGACACCAAAGGCAGCTCCGTACGGCCGACCTGACCAAGTTTCAGGGCCACGAAATCCCGTGGTTCAAGGAGCTAGGGCTACTCGAAATCGAACAGCCACTGACCCACGTCGCTGTTTCGCATGTGGCGGTTTCGGGCACTTCAAACATAGATGCCCCTCGTTTCTCCCAATGACCAAACAAGCCACCGAGCAAGTACCAGCAAACAAGCCACCTCTACCAAGGACAGCACAGCAGATACCTCAGATAACTCGAGGAGCCGGAGGGGTACCGGGGAGGACAGCCACAGACCCCCGTTACTGTTTTGCATGTGGAGAGTTTGGGCACTACAAAAGTCAATGCCCATCGCTTCCACCAAGGAACAATCAAGCAACCGGGCAAGTACCAGCAAACAAGCCACCGCTACAAAGGCCAGCACAGCAGAGACCGCTACAAGCTCAAGCCCCTGGCGGCGCCAATCAAGGGAGGGTTTTTGCTATGACTCAACCGGAGGAAAATGCCTCCAACGCCGTTGGGGAAGGTATCGTTCTTCTCTACAATTCTTGGGCTCGAATTTTATTGAATCTCTTCACGACTCATTCATTTATTCGTACTACGTATGCTATTAATTTGGGATTGGAATTCGAGAAGCTAGAACATGCTTGATATGTTAACTTGCCTACGGGAAAACAAGGGGATACCAGTAGGGTCTATTTATAGGTAATCTTTGACTCTAATTTATATCTACTTGCTAGGAAATCACCATGTCTTGCCATTCGGGATAATACTACCTTGTTCCAAAATATATTATGGTTGGGTAAACCCTAAATCTTGTCTTATGCCTTCAAACCCTAGTTTACAAAGGAGATGTGTTTTTCTCTTGATTTCTCTTTTGCTCTTGATTCCCGAACTAAAATATTATTTGTTCTAAGCTATGTTATGGGTGGGTGACCACCCAATCCTTTTGGTATGCCCTTGAAATCCTAGTTTTCGAGGGAGAGGTGTTTTCTCTTTATCTTACCTTTGTCATTGATTTCAAACCTTGATAGTCGTTTGCTATCGATTCCAATATATGATTGTTACTTTATCTCTGATTCCAAGCTTGATATCTGTTGTTATTGATCTCGAGACTTGATTGTTTCCTTGTCCTTAATTTCCTAAGCTTAATAATCCATTATCAAAAATTTGATATTCGTTTGTTATTGATTCTACCCTTGTGATTCAATTATTTGTAATATTCAATACTTGATATTCTTTATTCTTGGTTCCAAGACTTGAGTGTTCTTTTGGTCTTGATTTCTAAGCTTCATAATCATTTGTTCTTGATTTCACACCTTGATAGTCAATTGTTATTGATTTCCATACATGATTGTTCCGTTAAATCTTAATTTCTCCTTTGTTCATGACTTTCAAGCTTGATACGCTTTTATTCTTGATTTCCAAGCTTAATATTCATTTGCTCTTGATAGCCAAATTTGATATTCATTTGATTGATTCTAACTATTGTAATTCATGTATTCTTGATATTCAATATTTGACATCCTTTGGTTCTTGATTTCAAGACTTGGTTGTTCCTTTGTTTTTAATTTTCCCAGGCTTGATGATCCATTGGTTCTTGATAGCCAAAATTTAATATTCATTTGCTATTGATTCTAACCCTTGTGATTCATTTATTCTTGATATTCAATACTTGATATTCATTGGTTCTTGATTTCAAGACTTGACATTCAATTGCTCTTGATTTCAATACTTGATTTCTCCTTGTCCTTGAGTTCAAAACTTGATACTCTTTAGTTATTGGTTACAAAGTTTGATATGTCTTTGTTATTGACTCCAAGATTCGATTGTTACTTTGTTCTTGATTTCAAGCCTTGATTGTTTCTTATTTTGATTCCAAATCTTGATATGGGTTTGTTATGGAATTCAAGATTTGATTGTTCCTTTACTATGGATTCCAAAAACTTGATATTCGTTTGTCATTAATTTCAAACCTTGCTTGTTCTTTTGTTCTTGATTTCTAAACTTGATAGCCATTTGTTCTTGATTCCAAAGCTTGATTATTTATTTGTTCCTTATTTTAAAAATTCTAACGATTGGTATTGACCAATAAAATGGTATTTTCGATGATATTATATTAATTTTTCTTAAAATTATTTTGTTGGAAAAATGTATATGGATTGGGGAGCTAAAATGGGAGGACAAGTCTGGTTAGGTTTCAACTGTAACCTTTGGTGGATTTTAATTTATATCAGAGTGCGCAGCGAACTAACAGAGTAATGACTAAAAAGGGGGAAAACTACAGAGAAGATTCCACTCATCCGGGAGAGGCTACGCGTGACACAAAGTAGACAGAAAAGTTATGCGGATCGATGACGAAGACCTTTGGAATTCAAATTGGGAGATTATGTATTTCTCAAAGTATCGCCCAAGAAGGGCGTGTTTCGATTTGGCAGGAAGGGGAAGTTAGCGTCAAGATATACCGGACCGTTTGAGGTAATCAAAGCGGTAGGCAAGGCGACATATCAACTTCGACTACCAGCCCAGCTATCCGGAGTACATGACGTGTTCCACGTGTCCATGTTGAGAAGGTGTCACTCGGATGCAACTCCAGTCGTGAACTTGGAGGAGATTGAAATTCAAGACGGAGCAACCTACGAAGAACAACTGGTAGAAATTCTCGACGCCAAGGAAAAGTGCTTCGTAACAAAGTTATCAGATTGGTGAAGGTTTGGTGGCAACACCATGGAGTGGAGGAAGCTACTTGGGAACCGGAGCAAGCAATGCGGGAGAAGTATCCATATGTGTTCGCTACTTGAGGTAAGTTTCGAGGACGAAACTTTCTTTAAGGGGGGTGGATTGTAACATCCCTAATTTTTCTTTTATATATTTATAGAGATATATATATAGTAAATAATATTTGTAAAGATGTAGATATATGTAGTGACATAAGAATAAACCGTAGGAATAAATGCTATGGAGACAATTTGATTGGGAAGTTACGTGTCGAAGATGTTTAAACTTGGAAAGGGTGAATAGACAAGTTTCTAAAGGTTTTTAGGTCAAAATAAGGTTTCCATTGAATCCGGAAGGTCGAAAAACCTTGGGAGAGGTAATATGAGGTGTATTAGAAGTTAGGAAGTATTTTGGAGTTAAAATACATTTTAGAGAAAATTTGGGGATTTAGGATTTTGGACACTTCTTAGTATTTTGGCCATAACTTTTTATCCTAAGTCCAATTGATCTGAAATTTTTACAGTCGATAGTAGACATCTAGGGCTACAAAAGTGTATCTCATGAAAATTTTCCAATTCGACCTCTAAATGGGTCAAAATCGCACTGGAAGTTGAGACAAAAATCTGGCAGTCGAGCCGTACAGGTACGCGTACCGGTACGCCGAACTCCAGTAGCCAAACCGTACCGGTACGCGTACCGGTACGCCCGATAAAGCCCAGCCCGATCCGACTGCGTGTCTTTCTCCATTTCTCCCACTATAAATACATCCTTACACCTCTCTAAGCCCCATTTCACCACTCCAAACCCTAGGCACCCTTAGAGAGCAAAAGAGGGAGAGAAAAACACGAAAATTGGGAGAGATTTACAAGATCAAAACCCTAGATTTCTCAAGCTTTCCACTTCTACACTCACTTCCTTTTCTTCCCTTCTTCACCCAATCTCACCCAAATCTCTTGAAACCCTAGGAGGAGGAAATTAAGAGGAAAAGGAAGGAGAACAAGAAGGTTTTTAAGGTTGGGTCTTGGATTTATAGCTTGGCTTAAAAGGTAGGGGTATTTCTCTCATTTCTCATACATTGAGGCTAGGGTTGTATATTTATGTATGTCTCTCACTTGTCTTCTCATATATATGATATGTAGTACATGATTCTTGATATTTTTGCAATAAAGGACATGTTTCAAACATTTTGGTGGTTGGGTAACCATGGAACCATTCTTTTTCACAATCCAACCCGAGTTTTGAAGAAAATGGATTTTTCCTCTTAAATTCCTTTTGTCTGGGTTACCAAACTTTAGTGTTTTATCTTGTACAACAAAATGATGTTGCTAATGATCTCTTGTTCATTTTCTTAAAATTATGCTATGGTACATGACTTGGGAAATTGGGGAATTTGATAATTTCTTGGGATTGGTTGTGAATGAAGATATTCTTGGTTTCCTCTTTTGTATGGTTGCTTGTGATGAACTTGAATTACTTACGAGATATGCCGTAGAGTGTAAATGTCAGTCGAACCCAGTGGGGGGAGATGGTTTCTTGCATTCGTAGTGGGTTGGTGTTTGGCAACACAACCGCTATCGTACGCCTGGAGTTCGAACTAGGGATGGTATACCTTTCCTGGGGAGGGATTCGGCAATGCCATGGGTATGGTATACGCCCCTTTCCAAATGTGCTTGTGATTATTATGGGTGGACTAGGTATAATCGTTGGGAAGATTCAGGAGAAACGATCAACATACATGGCCTTGAGGATGAACCAGAATACCTGGGAGTGTTATAGTATCTCTTGGGGGTTATTGTTCATTCTACCAGAAACGGTTTCGACAAGAGTTTTGGGGTAGTATGGGATGCCATAAGAACTTGTTGGAAATAGTTTATGGTGGAAATGGATTATAAATTATATATGAGTATTGTTCATTGCACCCGATACGGTTTCTACAAGAATTTTGGGGTAGTATGGGATGCCACGAGAACTTGTGGAAATGGTGTATGGTGGGATGGATTATGTTTTGGAAATTGATTATTAATTGTATATTGGTTCCACTCACTCATGAATTATTCTTGATGCGTAAACTTGAGATCTGATAAATTGTCCCTGTTTTCCTTCAAAAGCTCTATATTATATTTGTGAAACGAGACCGACCTGTTTTATATTTTCTAAACCTTGTTTGGGTTTGGGAGAAATTTTCTACAGAGCTTCGTGCTCACCCCCTACAGTTGAACATTTTTCAGATTATACTCTTGAGGAGGATTTGGGAGTCGAGGAGCCCGCACATTGAGAGACTCCGATCGACAGGAGCGTGGATCTCGAGGTGGACGCTTAGAGCGACCCTCTCTTTTGTACTAGACTAGAATATCCTTTTGAACACTGTAAAGTCTAGTTTAATTTTGCTACTTTCCGCTGCGCTATAATAGTTAAATTATTGGGATGTAAATGCCATTGTTGGGCATATTCTTTTGGATGATATTGTATGTGCTTAAATGATGAAATAAATTCTTTTGGATATTAGGTTGTGTAGTTGCTCTCATGATTGTAAATGGTTTTAGTATGTAATGCCGTCCAGGGTGTGTTTTGGGGCGTTACAATTTTGATTGCCTCACCAATACATTTTTTTTATTAATGCCATCTTATTTGAAAATTGTAATAGTTGATTCTTGATTGTAATTGTTAATGTATATAGTGTTTTTTGTATGTTTGGCCCACATCAACTAGATTAGAAAACTTCACTACTCCTTGTACTATAAATAATAATGATCAACGGACCAATATAAAAAAAACACCAAAAAAGAAGTTAATGTTGCCTCACGGATATGCTATAACATTGTCGTAGTCTTCATATCAAACCTGCAATGTCTCACTTTTCTCCCCCTCCGTCAACAAGCACCATATGTGAAGCGGATCGAGAAGTTCCAGGCTGCGTTAGAAAACAATGACGACATAGCTTAAAACAATGTTAATTTACTTTTGTTTTGCAAAATTGTAATGCATATTCATCGATCTCATTTGGAGAAAATATATAACAAGCACTCTAATTAAGTTCTCATGCTCGTGAAAAACTAACAACAAACGTGTATTCTTCATTTACACCCCAGATGCTACCTATAGAATACACCCCAAGCACTTCCACAATCTGCATAACATGTGAAAGCAGTGGTTGCGATGAGTCTTGAAAGGAAAGCAGAGACTATATGAATGCCAATGTCTACAAGGAGAATGACATAAAAGCAAAATGATCTATTTCACACATACAGATTTCTGGTTTTCCTGATACAAAGACCAACGAGCAAACTTTGGAATATGCTTGAGCACTTCTAACTGCATTTTCGTTGTACAAACCAACAATGAAGGGAAGCAGTCTAACCGTACCGCCATTATACTACACCAGTTCATAATGGTGTAATCAGAAGCAAACTACTTGACCTATTTTCAATAGTATCAGGGGCGGATCTATTATGGGGGCAGCTGCCCCCACTGCAATTTTAAAACTTGCCCCATTGTAAAGTTTGTAGAAAAACAGGGTAGGTTTGCATTTTAAAAAATAATTGGGATTCTATTATAGATTTAACAATTAGACGTGAACTTCTCATACAACTCTACCTTTAATCTCCAATTTCCTCTCTTCCTTTGGCAACTGTAGGTGGCATTGGAGTCATGTTGTGGAACTTCAACTTCTCATTGATTTTTTATTAAGACCTATCTTTTTTGCAAGAATCCATATTCAAGAACCCATGAAATTCAGTATCTTAGGTTTCAAGTCCTTTAATTAAACAAAACCCATATTCTTATAAACACAAATTTGTGAACAATAATTCTAGAAATTCTGAACCCCTCGGAGACGGAACGAATTAACAGGTAAAAGCATCATCCAGAATTTCATTGCCTCCAGGCAGGAAGTAATGTGGTTGGAATGGTTCATACAATCTTCTAACTTGATCTCTTTTTTCTTATTTTTCATTCTTCCTTCAGTGCTCTCAGAGGTTTTGACAAGCATTATTTCAGGCAGTGAGCTATGGAGGTTATAGAAGGGATATAGGAACAGAGCTAGTGAAGTCTTGTGTTGGGATGTTGCTCTTCGAAGTCCACTAACTTTGGTAATTTCAGCCTTCTTGTTGGACAAAGAACAACCGAAGCTTAAAACAATCCAGAATTTCCTTAGTTACTCAAGTTTTGTGAGAAAGGACAGGCTCTTAATTCAAACTCCAGGACTCTCTCTCTCTCCCCCTGTGTGTGTATGTACAAGTGCTCGCGCGCACGCGTGTGTGCAACTGTGCATGTGTGTGTGTGTGTGTGCAAGTGCATGTGTGTGGTGTTTCTGTGTCCAGCATAGCACTAGTAAAAACTTTTCAGTCATCCTATGCCACCATGTCTTAGGTGCAAGATAGTATATGGAGATTTCAGACTTTCTCAAAGCGGAGGAGCTGCAAGAAGGGGTATGAAATGTAGAAGATGAGATCTGTAAGGCAGAGATCATCAGAACATCATGTAGCTGCCAACTCATTGCTATCCCCTCTCAAGACCCCATTTAAAAGACAACCGAATTGTGCTAACAAAAGTCCAACATCAATTTCAATCCCGATCTTAGGATCCCAAATTTCAGAAGAGTCTCCCAAGCCAGATCTAAACATATATGGAGCTCAGGGCCCAAAATATTGCCACAATATCTACTATAGCCTCGTCCTAGCCTCATCCTTAAGCCTTGCTATGAGAATTGACACTCCACCCCTTATTGAAACTAGAGTGCTATTGTGCCATTACTTTTTTTAATATATATAATAAGGCGCGTTTTCTATTTATTTTTCAAAGTCAAGCAAGAAGCCTTTCGCTGCTCTAGAAATATCAGGTTCTCACAACAACTCTCAGGGCAAACTCCTTAAGTTGCAAAAGGCCCAACCATATTTGTAACAAATTGTCAAACAAGGCGGAAAGGAAAACAAATTTGATGCTGATTATGTACTACTATAGGAGAGGAGCAGAAGCAGCTCAGCATAATGTTTAAAAAATGAAGAACCACGCTAGGCCCATAAGCTTATAACACAACAGTAAACAATTGCATACTCTACTGAAGCCTACAAAAGCAAATTATGGGATACAAATAAGAGCAAACAAACTAAATAAAATAAAAGTTCAAAGAGCACACTGCATCATTTGACAAATGGAATTGAATAAATAACAAGGAACTCTATTATGCCATCGTAAAGAAAGCTGAAGATATTCAACATAAACGAGTATTAATCAAGTTTGAATGGCAACATATGTCTCTAGGACAAGATATACCCGGCGAATGCAAATCATGTGCCCTTCAACACGTCCTGTTCTTAGTATCTGCAATCCAGGTTGGATAAATATTTAGCAACAATGAATTTAGACCCAAAGTTTGTCCACTGTTCTACAGTGTGACAGCTAGGAACACTGATGTTTTCAAAACCAGCTGAATGCACACATCATGACTCACAGGGTGACACTTCTGTGTAATTCCCTTTGTGAATCCCAAAACAAAGCCTTTAAGTTTCCATGGAAGATAGTGAAGGACTACTAAGGCATTAGTGTCATATATTACACAGAAGAATCTTATCTAGCCATAAGTTTTTTAATTGGACAAATCACTTGCAAACTATTGTGACTACAGAATTTTAGTTTATAAATATTAGAAGTGATTAAAGTTATACGGTAAGCATTACAAGATAGTCTAATTGACTAGTAGTGGACTAAAAATGACTGACCTTTAAGTTTTCCTTCCTTTCCCTTCTTTTGAAGCTCGTACACACTGTCAACTATCACCTTCTGCTCCTCTGCATTGAAAACACCAGTGTGCAGCTCAAGTCCAGGGCCGGCCCACGCCTTAGGCAACTTAGTTGTTTGCCTAGGGCCCCAAATTTTAGAGGGCCCCATAATATTTATCTTTTTAGTATAGTAGGTCTAATTTTTTATGTTTTATTTTATATTTTAGATATGATTAAAATTTTTAGGGCCCAAATTTTATTAGTTCAAATCAGTATCTAATTTTATTAAGTCCAAAATTACTCTCTACTTGGTTAAGCCCAAATTTTAGAGACCTCCATAAAATTTATCACTTTAGTATAATAGTCCTTTTTATTTTTATTTTTTGTATTTTAGATATGATTCAAATTTTTAGGGCTCAAATTTTAATAGTTCAAATCAATATCTAATTTTTTTGGGTTCAAAATTACTCCTTCGTGTGAGCTTTGATTTAAATTTTTCTAAATATTTTGGGTGTGTTCATAGTTGTATTTCATTCACTCACATAGAAAATTTATATTCATTATTTTTTGTGGTGAAAATCTAGAAAATTGGTTCCTTTTTTGTCTTAATATAAATTTTCAGTCTAAATAATTTATACTTAAATTGTATATGTTATTAAAGTTTTGTATTTCATGCGTGCACATTACTCATGGGTAAAGAATGATTCTTTGTTCACATATTCTATTATTAAATTACTTGTTGAAAACTTAAATTGTTGAAATTTTATTTACAATCAACTAAGAGTGAATGAATTAACAATATTATCTATTAAAAAAAATTATTGTCAAAACTTGAGTATAAAAACTTGATCATTATTTTAAATTTTTTTAAAAAATAAAAAATAATTTTTTAAAACATAAAAAAATTATAATAATTAAAAATAAAATATAGTAATAGACAAAATATTTATAGGGCCTCATATAAAAATTTTGCCTAGGCCCCGGCTTGACCTTGGGCCGCCCCTGCTCAAGTCCAGCAACAACGTTCATCATTTTCTCACTAACGATCTCTATTCTTCCAAAGTCTTTCTTCTCCTTGATCTCCTGAAACCGCATACACTTGCTTTGCTCCACATGATAGTAGCACCCTTGACCAATCAGCAGGCAGTAGTGAATCACTCTTTTGACTCATTGAGGGCTCAAAAAGGGTCTCTGACCACCCATTCGCTCCATCCTCCCAACTACCCAATGAATTCGTATCTATGTTCTGCACAAAAAAAAAAAAAAAAGAAGATGAATTTATGTTTGTTGTAAGACTCATATCCAACTATGTCTTTTCGACTCCCAAATGGATTCCTGTGATAATATTCTTGATTGTCATTATATTCATTATAATCCATATCCTTCGGAGTTGAGACAATAATATAGTAAAAAATTTTGATGATACCCTAAGCCGAGCACTTAAGCCTCATGGAATTTTCTTTAAATCCTCAAACTATATCTATAAGCAACTAACTGAATTTGTAACAAAACTACTCATCACAGACCTATAATTGTTTCTGATAGAAAAAGACGTCGTATTTCATGCTTTAGAAGAATAGCATTTTTGGCACTTCAATAATGATAGAAGCCAAATGAAACGCATCATCATTGCAAATAAGTTAATCATCAGCAGAATTTAAAACATAAGTTGCAAGTAAAATATTCGACTCATGAATTCTTTTGTAGAAATGTCATACGAGAAAGGAAAGATTACGACTCTTTCCGATAGATAACCAAAGAGCGGACCTCATACTTGAGCACGAGGAGAGCATTTGTGGTTTGAATTACAACAACGCTATTCTTAAGAAGTTGATTTTACCACCTTCGCCTTACCAACTCATATAGACAATTGGATTAGGTGGTCCCATTAATATCTAATGATAGTGGTTGTGCTGCCGCAAGTGTTAAACAAATAGGTAAGGAAAGCTGGTTAGAGCAGCATTTTTGTTGCTATTAGTTTGAACTGATTTAGTTTTAAGTTTGGAGAAGTCTAGAGTCAAAATTTTTGGTCTAATTAAGTCCTATGTAACTATATATCTGCTCTTAAAAGATTGAGACTATGTGTTTCTTTATTTTATATTTTATGTAACTATATATCTGCTCTTAAAAGATTAAGTCCTATCTGTGGGATGTTAATTGTTTTGGTCCCTATTTGCTGGAACGCTAATGTAATGGTCCTAGTCCTTCCTAATTTGAATAAACCATATCTGAAAATTCAATTTTGATACTTATTTTTGTTGTATACATCACCAAACCACTACAGCTTTAGGTTTCTCACACCGAAATCATGAGGGTCATCATTATGTAACCAAGAAACCAACCTGTCATACAAAAGGGTGTTTGATTAGATGTACTTGATTTTAATGGAAAAATGAACCTAGAAATATTATTGATTGACAGCTCTATAGTGTGGACAATTTTTTTGCTTGGCATGAACAAACTGAAAGGAGAAAAGGGGCAATTGAAATGTGATGGACAAGAATTCAAGAAGCCAACAATATAAGGTGTGGGAGAGAGGAAGCAGCTACATGAGAAGTGATGAAAATTCTTCTAGAAGGTAGATTCCTTTGCATGGCCTACCAACTAAAACTATTCGTGCAATTTCATCGACTTCAACAAGGTGATGTCAGTGTTAAATTGACTAAACTGAGAAGTTTTACGAGTTGTCCTTGAGGGCAGAAGATTATGAAGCAGAGGAAGTCCTTACAGCAGTTACGGGCTGATCAATGCATTGCTATACATGATGAGATGGTTGGTTTTAGACAAGCTTGTAGAGAAGACATATCAAGTTGCTTCAAAGAAAGATCAGAAATTAAAGAACTAATCCATGAGGGAGGGAAATAAAAACAGGGTTGAATTTCAAATGCTCTTTTCAAATCATGATAACAAAGCATACCCTCACTGAGAAGATTGACACTAACAAATAATTACTTCAAAGGTAAAGAGGTTATTCTCACAGGCTCGGCAGTACCCAAGTCTGGTCCACACGACACCACACAAAGGCCCTTTTACTCCCATTAAGTCCTTGCTAGAGCTATTCCTAAGATGTGTCTAGTTTATGGAATCTCAAACAATTTAAATTCCAGAGTAATATTATCCTAATTTAGTCCACATAAATTACACATCCAAAACTTGCCCACCATCTATATTCGATCAAGGCTTTCAACCACAAATATTATCTCATTAGTAGTGGAAAATCATAACGCAAATATGTGGCAAAACAGTACCGAAAGCAGAATGTACTGACAATAAAACCAAATACAATGTTATAAAACATCTAACAAGTCTCTGGGCAGGGCCAATCCAAAAGGCATATACGAAAATTAGAAGCACATGCCAAACACAAACTATTCTGAAGCCAACATTGTCGGAAGTCCAATGGCCAAACTACTACGGCAAAATTCTACACGATGCGAACAAGACACAGCCTATTGACAGCCCTACCATTAACCACAATGCTCAAAATGAGTGATTTTATAGCAAATTATTTGTAGGTTACCCAAGGCCAGAAATACACCACGAACAATATATAAACAGAAGAGGAATATATTTATTTCTCTCTGGAAATAAAATACAAGAACTATTACAAAATATTCTCACAGAGATCTCTCTTGAATCTCTCTCTCTCTCTGTTTCTTCCTCACTGATCTTGAGCATTGCTTCTGGCCTTCACTAAGCTTCCTATTTATAGGAAGTTTTTTGGCCAAATAAGTCAAGAAAGAGGGAACACATTTAAGGTTTTGGCAAGCTTTGTCAAAGCTTCAGCCGTCAAGCAGTCCGTCGACAAGCTGTCAGTAGGGTGGCTACTAGGATGGGTAGTAGAGTGGGCTACTGGGTAGCCTCTGATAGAGCTGGAACCTTCAAATCTCCCCCTCCAGAACCATCAAAAGAGAATGTAACCAGACATTCATCCCGGCTATATCTCTGCACAGCTCAAGCTTATCTCAAGTAATGACCTTTGTCAACATGTATGCTGGATTCTCCTCTGTGTGCATCTTCACTAGTTTCAATAACTGTTGCTCCATCACTTCGCGTATCCAATGATAGCGAATATTAATATGCTTCGTCCGAGAATGGTACATTGAGTTCTTGCTCAAGTCCAGAGCACTTTGACTATCACAATGTACCTTGTATTCCTTCTACTCAACACCTAGTTCTTGGAGAAATCGCTTTAACCACAACATTTCCTTACCAGCTTCCGCTGCAGCAATATACTCTGTCTCTGTCGTGGATAAAGCTATGCACTTCTGCAACCTTGATTGCCATGACACAGCTCCCCCAGCAAAAGTGTAAAGAAATCCCGATATAGATTTTCTACCATCAAGATCTCCTGCCATATCTGAATCTGTATAGCCTTCCAAAACTGGTTCAACTTCCCCGTAACACAAGCATATCTTCGATGTACCCTTAAGGTATCTGAGAATCCATTTGACCGCCTCCCAGTGTTCTTTCCCTGGATTGGAAAGAAATCTGCTCACCATGCCCACTGCATGGGCAATATCTGGCCTTGTACATACCATTGCATACATTAGACTTCCAACTGCTGAAGAGTAAGGAATCATTGCCATATCTTCTATCTCCTTCTTTGATGAGGGATATGAATTCTTGCTCAACTTGAAATGATTAGCCAATGGGATGCTGACTGGCTTGGCAGTATCCATGTTGAACCTCTGGATCACCCGTTCAACGTATTTCTCCTGTGATAGCCACAATTTCTTAGTTTTTCTATCACGAACAATTTGCATGCCTAGTATCTGCTGAGCTGGGCCTAAGTCCTTCATATCAAAGGACTTGGACAGTTCCTTCTTCAATTGGCTAATCTTTATTGCATTTTTTCCAACGATCAACATGTCGTCAACATAAAGTAGAAGTGCAATGAAATTGTCATCCGAGAATCTTTGAATGTAAACATATTGATCTGCAACAGTCCTCTTGTAGCCTTGACCCACCATGAATGAGTCAAATTTCTAATACTACTGTCTGGGCGCTTGCTTGAGGCTGTACAGACTCTTCTTCAACTTGCAGACCAGATTTTCCTTTCTTGGAACCTCGAAACCTTCCGGTTGTTCCATATAGATTTTTTCATTCAGATCTCCATGAAGAAATGCAGTTTTCACGTCCATTTGTTCAAGCCCCAAGTTTAAACTGGCTACTAATCCGAGAATGACTCGAATTGAGGTCATCTTAACAACTGGTGAGAAAATCTCGTCAAAGTCAATTCCTTTCTTCTATTGGAATCCTTTAACGACCAATCGAGCCTTATACTTCACCAACTTTCCACTGTCGTCTTTCTTCAGCTTGAACACCCATTTATTCCTCAGTGCTTTCTTGCCTTTTGGAAGTTTCACAAGCTCATAGGTTTGATTTTTATGCAGGGAATACATCTCATCCTGCATGGCTTGCATCCACTTGTCTTTATCCGTATGAGTTTGTGCCTCCTGGAAGCTCTTCGGCTCCTCCTCATCAGTAAGCAGAAAATAGTCTGACTCCGGATATCTACTCGACGGAATGCATCCTCTTTCGGATCTTCGTGATTGAGGCTCTTCAGCTATATGAGGTACACCATCCTCTGGTTGTTGTGATGGTCCTACAACATCTGGTGGAGGGGGTTGTTGCTCCCCCTGCTTAGCACATTCATCATCATCTTGCTCTGCTTCTGTAGCTTCATCATGCACTTTGTCATTATCTGTGGCGAACTGTAATGGTGCAGGGTCTGGAACAATGTCTTGTGCACTGGAACTAGAACTGTTAGACTTTGTGGGATTTTCAAAGTCCTCATATGTCTAATTTTCATGGAACACCACGTCCTTGCTCTTGATGATCTTTTTGGCCTTTGGGTCCCACAATCTGTATCCAAATTCTTCATCTCCGTAGCCTATAAAGATGCACCGAGTGGTCTTGACATCAAGTTTTTGCCTTTGCTCCTTGGGTACATGTGCAAATGCTTTGCACCCAAATATTCTTAAGTGAGAATAGGAGGGATTCCTACCAGACCACACATTCTCCGGAATATCAAAATTCAATGGTACTGATGGTGATTTGTTTATCAGATAACAAGCTGCACGAATAGCTTCACCCCAGAATGGTTTCGACAGCTTTGCCACACTGAGCATGCATCGGGCTCTTTCCATAGTGGTTCGATTCATCCTCTCCGCTACTCCATTGTGCTGTGGGATACGTGGAACAGTCTTCTCATGTCTGATACCATAATTTTCACAGTATGCTTCAAACTCTTTGGAAGTATATTCTCCTTCATTGTCTGTTTCGAGACACGTTAGCTTCGTTCCTATTTCTCGCTCTACCATGGCATAGAATCTTTTGAAGCATTCGAGTACTTGGTCCTTCGTCTTTAGGAAGTACACCCATACCTTCCGTGAAGCATCATCGATAAAGGTCAAAAAATATTTGTTGCCGCCCAATGATTCCATCTCCAGGGGACCACAAACATCAGAGTGTACCAGGCTTAACAACGCTAATCTCCTCTTCATAGAGGAACTAAATGAGACTCGATGTTGTTTACCAAACAAGCAATGATCACAAGGATTTAGTGCAACCTCCTTGGTAACTGTGATGTGATTCTTCTTTTCCAAGGTAAACAATCATTTTTCCCCTATGTGACCAAGTCTCTAGTGCCATAGATTTGGTGAAGCCTCATTTTCAACTGCATTGAGGCCGTCTGAGCAAACCTTCACATGGGTATTGTAAAGCGTGCCACAAATATGTCCTCGGGCAACAACTATGGCACCTTTCGTGAGCTTCCATGTGCCATTGCTGACGTGGTTATCGTAGCCCTGTTTGTCGAGGGCTATCCCAGAAAATAGATTTAGAAAAAGGTTGGGCACGTGTCGGACATCCTTCAATACCAGTGTACAACCAACATTTTTTTTTATCTGAATATCACCAATTCCAACGATCTTGGAAGAACTGGTGTTTCCCATCCTTACAGTACCCAAAGTCTTTAGTTTTGTACGTCGAGAAAAAATCACTGTGAGAAGTGGTGTGGTATGAAGCTGTAGTATCTACCACCCACTCAGTGTCATGGTTTGAAAAATGAAGGCATGTCTCCTCATTGACAGAAAGAATGTTAAGACATTTGCCCCGCAATCCTTGTCTATTGTTATTGATGTTTTAAGCCTATTGCAAATGTGAAATTTTGTGAGATCCTGAAATCCCACATCGGTTAGGGAGAAGAAAGTTGTTGGGCTTATAAGTAAGTCCATCGTCTTACATGGCATAAGGCATTTTCCCAGGGGTACTGGGAGGAACAAAACCGTGAGGGCCAGTGGGCCCAAAACGGACAATATTATGCCATGTGGAGGGTGGGGTGTTACAAGTGGTATCAGAGCCGACTCTCGCCTGGATCAAGTGTGGGCCCCTGCCGTGCTCGCTTGCATGTGAGCGGGCGGGTAGCTGGTTAGCTATTGCATGGGGACGTGCAGCCTTAAGGGGGGTGGATTGTGAGATCCTGGTGTCCCACATCGATTAGGGAGGGGAAAGTTGCTGGACTTATAAGTAAGCCCCTCGCCTTACATGGCATAAGGCCTTTTCCGATGGGTACTGGGAGCAACAAAACCGTGAGGGCCAGTGGGCCCAAAGCGGACAATATTATGCCATGTAGAGGGTGGGGTGTTACAAATTTATTTTTATGTTTTTTAATTAATGAAAGTTATAGAATTGAAGTTCAATTTTGGAGCTGAACACAAAATTTAACCCAAATTTTTTTTTTCAATTTGAATTTTGATTAATAAGAAACTTAATTTTAACTCGAGTTTAACCCGAATTGTATAACTTGAGACCAACCCGAATTTAAAAATTCAATCATAGTTGGGCTCGAGTTAGAGTTGCTTGGGTTGAGCTTGAGTTGAGTTGTATTTGGATAGAAGGTTTTATATCTTGAGTTGAGCTTGGTTAATCCCTCAACTTGTCTAACCCCCCCAGTTACACCTCTACTCTTACTTAGTCATTTATATTTTTCTCTTATATTTTCTTGAATTATACTTTTAACTATGATTATTGGTTTACAATGTCCAATAATATAAATTAGGGACATGCACTACACAATTGGAGATTTTAATTTTAAAACATGATGAACCTTTCGTTTTTGAAGATGTGAAATTAGTTCAAGTAGTTAAGAAAAAAACAATAATTAAGAGGACAAAGTGAGGTGGATTCATAACTGAGGTAGTCCTTTTTTTTTTTGAACTAATAACTGAGGAAGTTAAAATCGTGTAAATTTCTCCAATTTAGTAAGTATGTTGACACCATTTGGTTATGTATAATACAAAATTTGGCTATACATGAATTTACATGATCTATATATCATATGAACTCGACAGGACACTAGTCAATTATACTTGCATATAAAATAAATTGGATGTAAACAAAATAAATTTTAACATAAGAGAAACTCAATATGACCTTACCCAATGCCCAAATGGTGTTAGCTAATGTTAATTGATGTATTTATTGTAGACTTTAATGCTATGCATGATTTCGTGGATATTGGCGACACTATAGAGTCTGGAGAGAGTTAGATGTATATATCCTTATTGTGTTCTCAACTACCGAGATAAACACATTCTTGGAGCCTTTTGAATTAGATTACCAACGAGGAGAAGTTTTGTAATTGTGAGATTCTGGTGTCCCATATCGGTTAGGGAGGGGAAAGTTGCTAGACTTATAAGTAAGCCCCTCGCCTTACATGGCATAAGGCCTTTTCCCAGGGGTACTGGGAGGAACAAAACCGTGAGGGCCAATGGGCCCAAAGCGGACAATATTATGTCATGCAGAGGGTGGGGTGTTACAAGTGGTATCAGAGCCGACTCTCGCCTGGATTGAGTGTGGGTCCCTGCCGTGGTCGCGTGCATGTGGGCAGGCAGGTAGCTGGCTAGCTACTACACGGTGATGTGCAGCCCTAAGGGGGTGGATTGTGAGATCCTGGTGTCCCACATCGGTTAGGGAGGGGTAAGTTGCTGGGTTTGTAAGTAAGCCCCTCGCCTTACATGGCATAAGACCTTTTCCCAAGGGTACTGGGAGGAACAAAACCGTGAGGGCTAGTGGGCCCAAAGCGGACAATATTATGCTATGTAGAGGGTGGGGTGTTACAAGTAAAGTTGTTGGGCTTATAAGTAAGCCCCTCGCTTTACATGGCATAAAGCCTTTTCCTAGGGGTACTAGGAGGAACAAAACCGTGAGGGTCAGTGGGCCCAAAGCGGACAATATTATGCCATGTAGAGGGTGGGGTGTTACAAGTGGTATCAGAGCCAACTCTTTCCTGGATCGAGTGTGGGCCCCCACCGTGCTCGCGTGCATGTGGGCGGGCGGGTAACTGGCTAGCTACTGTACGGAGACGTGTAGCCCTAAGGGAGGTGGATTGTGAGATCCTGGTATCCCACATCGGTTAGGGAGGAGAAATTTGTTGGGCTTATAAGTAAGCCTCTCGCCTTACATGGCATAAGGTCTTTTCCTAGGGGTACTGGGAGGAACAAAACCGTGAGGGCCAGTGGGCTCAAAGCGGACAATATTATGCCATGTAGAGGGTGGGGTGTTACAAGTGGTATCAGAGTCGACTCTCCTCTGGATCAAGTGTGGGGCCCTGCAGTCACGTTTATGTGGGCGGGCAGGTAGCTGGCGAGCTACTGCACGGGGACGTGCAGCCCTTAAGGGGGGTGGATTGTGAGATCCTGGAATCCCACATCGGTTAGGGAGAGGAAAGTTTGTTGGGCTTATAAGTAAGCCCCTCGCCTTACATGGCATAAGGCCTTTTCCTAGGGGTACTGGGAGGAACAAAACCGTGAGGGTCAGTGGGCCCAAAGCGGACAATATTATGCCATGTAGAGGGTGGGGTGTTACAGTAATGTGTCATTATTGAGCTTGTTATAAAGAATACTAATGAATCTGGGTTATATATAGACAGAATGGTGACTGTTTCGGACAGCCACAATGCGAACTGATGCAACCAAGAAGACACATGCAATCCAGAAGACATCATTCAATAACTGCTCATTTATGAACATACACAAATTTGAATTCCAACTGGAAAAAAATAAAAATCCGAACCAGTTCGAATTTTTAATGTCAACGGGTAAAAATTATGATCAGGCAATACACGTTTGCTTAGAGGATTTTCAAGATATAGCTGCACTACCAAGTGTAAAAATATAGTGTTGACTTTGTATCATTTGTGTAGGATATCTAGTTAGCATCACTATACCCTTCAAGTACACTTGAATATTTTGTATAGTGCAATTCAAAATTCATGGTATATCTTAAGTATCTAAGAATCTTGATAATTGTCTTCCAATTGTCTACTCTAAGATTATTTGTATATCTATTCAATTTCCTAACTGAATATACTATACCAGGTCTATTACAATTCATGACATACACTAGACTGCCAATAATACGAGAGTATTATAATTGTAATATGTCTTGTCCAGTATTTTTAGACAAATTAAGGTTTATATTAACTAGTGTTTTAGCAATACTACTTTTATCCTTGTCGAACTTCTCAAGTATTTTTTTATATTGAGATAATACAAGTCCACTAAATGTTTTAGAAATTTCAATTCCTAGTATAACAGCTGCTACACCCAGATCTTTCATGTCAAACTTATTGAACAAGATATTCTTGGTAGCTTTAATGATATTATCATTACTACCTACAATAAATATATCATCCACATATAGGTAAACAATTACATATCCATTACTTGTATCTTTGACATACACATTTATCACATTCATTACTTGTGAATCCATTTGACACAATGACTTTGTCAAATTTCTCATGTCATTACTTTGGTGTTTATTTTAATCCATAAAGTGATTTAACAAACCTGAACACCTTTTTCTCTTGTCAGTAAATCCTTCGAATTGCTCTATATAAATTTTCTCATTTATGTCACAATTTGGGAAAGCTATTTTCATATTCATTTGGTGAATCTCAAGATTATACAATGTTGCATACGAATGAATTTAATTCTTCGAACTAGAGAATATGTATCAAAATAATAAAGACCTTCATTTTTCTTCTATCCTTTAGCTACAAGTCTAGTCTTGTACTTATCAATTGATTCATCAATTTTCATTTTCCTCTTGAAAATCCATTTACACCCCAATGGTTTACTTCTCTTAGGAAGATTTACCAATTTCCAGGTGTGATTTTGCACGATGGATTCAATTTCACTATTTATAGCTTCTTTCCAAAAAGGAATTTTCAGGAGTGGACATTGCTTCTTTGAAACTTTGAGGCTACAAATATATTAGAAAATCAGAGTCATAGGACTTAGAAGTCATTTCCCTCTTACTACGTCTAGGTGTCTCATCACTTTTTTCATTTATAGACTCATGATCGATATAACTAGTCATAGTATTATGAGTTCTTTTAAGATAACTATCATCACATGCATTATGACAAGGAAATATATTTTAAAAAAATGATGCATTTCTAGATTCAATAATTATATTGACATGAATATCAGGAATATTAGATTTATGCATAGAAAAATGATGTGTACTACTATTTATTGCATAATCAATAAATATACAATCAATGGTCTAAGGACATATTGTAATCATTTTGGAAATAGGAACCATCACCGTGGCCAAACACCCATCTTCGTAGCCAAACACTCCCCACACTTTTAAATATTTATAGGAAGGACTTTGACATTTTAATAAATCATAAGGAGTTTTGTCTATTTTTTTGTGGGGTAACTTAATTAGAATATAATTTACTGAAAGAAAAGCTTCCCCCCACAAGTTCTGAGGTAATCCCGAACTAATCAACATGACATTCATCATCTCTTTTAATGTTCTATTTTTATATTCAACAATTTCATTTTGTTGAGGTGTATAAGGCGCAAAAGTTTGGTGAATAATCTCATGTTTTTGACAGAAACTATCAAAAGGTGCAGCATATTCACCATCTCGATTACTTCTTATCGCCTGAATCTTTTTACCAAGTTGAATCTCATTCTTATAATGTATAACTTTTTTAATGGCTCCATCTTTATTCCTTAACAAATATACATAATAATATTGTGTGCAATCATCATTAAAAGTAACAACTACTTTTTTCCACATCTAGTGTCAACATATTTCCAATCACATGTATCCCTATGAATTAATTATAGAGGTTTTGTACTTCTTTCAATATTTTGGGCAAACTTGTCTAACCCGCCCGAGTTACACCTCTACTCTTACTTAGTCATTTATATTTTTCTATTATATTTTCTTGCATTATACTTTTAACTATGATTGTTTGTTTATAGTGTCCAATAATATAAATTATAGACATGTACTACACGATTGGAGATTTTCTTTTTAAAACATGATGAACCTTTCATTTTTGAAGATGTGAAATCAGTTCAAATAGTTAAGAGAAAAACAAGAAAAAATCAACAATTAAGAGGACAAAGTGAGGTGGATTCATAACAGAGGTAATTTTTTTTTTTTTTTTTTGTTTTATTGATAACTGAGGAAGTTAAAATCGTGTAAATTTCTCCAATTTAATAAGTAGGTTGACACCATTTGGTTATGTATAATACAAAATTTGGCTATACATGAATTTACTTGATCTATATATGATATGAACTCGGCAGGACACTAGTCAATTATACTTGCATATAAAATAAATTGGATGTAAACAAAATAAATTTTAACAGAATAGAAACTCTTTGATCAAAAAAAAAAAGAATAGAAACTCAATATGACTTTACCCAATGCCCAAATGGTGTTAGCTAATGTAAATTGATGTATTTATAGTAGACTTTAATGCTATGCCTGATTTCGTGGATATTGGTGACACTATAGAGTCTGGAGAGAGAGAGAGAGATGTATATATCCTTATTGTGCTCTCAACTACCAAGATAAACACATTCTTGGAGCCTTTTGAATTAGATTACCAAGGAGGAGAAGTTTTGTAATGTGTCATTATTGAGCTTGTTATAAAGAACAACTTACTTTAATTTTCACCTTCAGCTTCTATTTGTTAGTATTCCTGTTTGTTTAAACCATGTAATTAGACAGTAAAGACCGATGTCCTAAGAAGTTTTAAAAATAAATTGAGATAATTAAAAGTTAGTAGTGTATTATAAAGCTAGTTATATAGTTTTTTTTTTTTTTTATATTCGTAGATTAGATCACTCTTACAATTGAGAATCAGTTATAACAACTTTCGAATAGCATATCTATTGGAACAGATGTAGCAACAACATTCCTAAATGAGCACCATAGTTCAATTTCTTTCATTAATTCTTAATTAGTTTCTAATTGAACATTAATGTCCCTAGCCAAAGTTAGATTTACCTTTAATTGTTCATAGTCAAACATTAATGAATGCCATATTTCCCCCCTCTTTCTAGTACAACAATTACACATGGAAGTCCAAATTTTGGGTGCTTATAAGGCACCTGGTAGCAGTGGTATTTGGTGCCTATACTCAATGAGATTTTGCCATACAATTAGCTTGTGGGACACAAGTTAGTTTTTTCAATAAAGAAAAGAAAAAAAAAATCTGACGAAGTTATAGATGACAACCATTCATTGGACATGTATAGTTTTTTTATTGTTGATGCACACCATATAGCACTGCCCACACAATATCAACATTCAAAATTTAAGAACGACCTACTATGTATAAACGGATCTCTTGCTAATACACAACACAAAAACTATCATTAATTGAAATTAGAGAAAATGCATTGAGCAGAATCTCAATCCGGGATTTAGTGTGACGCCCCAAAAACCGAGGGTCCTTGGTCAACCGTTGATCACCCATCAACCCGCGGAATACCCGTGGATACCGTGTAACTCGATATCACGCCGTTATGCCCCATTTACTGGGATCCATAATTTAACAAAATTCGGCCAGAGTCTCCTTTGTACGGGAAACTCTACCCAAAACACAACCTGTGCAATCATACAATCACATGACCCATCCGAGGTCCGATATACAACATTGACCACACCGAGTCCATTTATCCATATTCATATAACAATATTTAATCACATGACCCATCTGAGGTCCAATATACATCAAACATAGTTAATACAAGTTCAAATTACAGTTATTTTACATATATTACATGCCCAAAAATTAACTTTGCAAATGTTTTACAAAAATGGATTAAAAGCTACAAGTCGGCTTTTCTTCAATATTTAGGCCTCGATTGAGAACCTTCCGCCGATGTGAGCCCCGCACCTGAAATGTTTTCCCATATAGGGTGAGCCACGCTCAATAGGGTAACTCCTAAAAAAGCTACTCCCCAACATAGATGCATATGAAATGTCACATGCAACATTCAACAAGCAACAACCATCCCAAACAAAAATATGCAATTCAATGTTGGAATTCTACCATGTCATATCATGAAATTAGATGAGACTCACTCATGCACTTTAACCCAAACCCTCACCGGCTCCCATAACACAATGCAATGCCAATGTGTAATAAACCTGCCATTGATGTTATGAATCCGATGACATTTTTGTATGAAACAAAATCATGTGTCTTTGTTGGGTAGCGGAGTTTTGGTGTCGCACCGCCGATTCCGCACACCGATACATTTTGTTTGGACTTGCACCGACGGAAGTGTATAAACCAGTAACCGGGTCTTACACCCGAGGGAGTATCTAGCCTTTCTTGCTATACCTAACATAAGTTTTTCATGCACCCCATGCGACTCTGTTAAACATTGGTCCAACTAGACCGAGTCTATTTGCCAACCACCAAGGATGGTGTTTGACCCAACAACAAGCACACACATCCACACTCATGCCTCATGCCCATGAATGTGATGCCTCTGTGCATATGCAATGTAATGAACAATTACAACATCAATATCATATCCATATGTAATGAATGTCATATGAATTATTTCTACCACATTTCAACACATGCCATGGATAATTACATCCTAAGCAAATAATTTTCATAATTCACCCCAATGCCAATAAATCATAAGCACATATCAACATTTGCATTTGCAATTGTAATTCATATCATAAGAATATGATTTCACTTTACCACATCATCCAATCATCTTATCACATAATCTCATGCAATTAACACACTTTATTTCACATAGGCATTTTATCAAACACCTTCAAGGCACCAAATCATGTAATTACATAAAATGTCCAAATTTATCACATAACTCAAAAAAAAAATCAGATTAAGTGATTTCCACATACCCAATTATCAAAACTTCCAAGAAATCACAAATTAGCAATTTCTAATTACCAATTCACACTAGAATTGAGTCTACCAATTTTCATTAAACCAACTACAATAAGAAAGTGTTAAAATACACAAAACAGCCCACCCATTTCATATATTCATCCTAGGTTGGAAATAAATCTAGTTAGGATGAAAACTCTACCTCTTGAAGCGTAAAATCAACGTAGGAAGCTTCAAGGATTCAACCCAGGCTCAAAACCCAAGCTTCCCCCAAAATCTCATTTTTGAATCTTCGGAGAAACTTGTCCTTTTTGGTGTGGTCGTGTAGCCCTCGATGAGAGGAACAATTTTTGTTCTTGGCCCGAGTGAGTTTCAGCACCCGATCTCCGTAGATCGTAGAAAGAAGGTGGAGAGCCCAAGCTTTTTTTTTCCCTTCTTCCTCCCCAACATGAGAACCAGCAGACCAACAGAGTTTCTGTCCAAAAAATCAGATCTTTTGCCCCTATTTATAATTTTAAAGCTTGGTCCACGTCGCGCCACACGCTACCCCTTTTCCCGGGTCCGTTTTCATCCCGAAACGATTAAATTTCGTACCGGTTTAAGCTCAAAATATTTTTATGAAATTTATTTAAATTATTTTCCAAATTTTAAAATTTTATTAAAAAAATCGTTTTTGGGTCACCCGAGACCCAACCGCCTCGTAAAACGCGAAAAATCTGACTATCTCGGAATTGGACGAAAATTATCTGGGTAACTAGATTTCGCGAGATGAATCCAATGGTGAGGTATTTTTCATCATCCGAGCTCTCGAAAAATAAGGGTTCTCAACCCGCACCGTAATGACAATTTACCGTTTTGCCCTTTCTCATAAAAAGTTCAAATTTACCCGAATTTTACATTTAGTGCCATAAATATCAACATAAAGGACATCACTTTGTAGATCCATAATTCCTCTACATGTACCACCAACTTCTCTTGTCCTCATCATTTCCTATTTCTCCAAACACAAAGAAAGCCTCTCTCTCTCTCTCTCTCTTTTATGTTCTCTAAGCATGCAGGGAAAGAAAACCCAAGGTCAAAAGAAGATTGAAATGAAGATCATCAAGAATGAAAATGCAAGAAGGATCACCTTCTCTAAGTGTAGAACCGGGCTATTCAAGAAGGCCAACGAACTTTCTACACTTTGTGGAGTAGAAATCGCCATTATCGTCTTCTCCTTAGGAGGCAAGGCCTTCTCTTTCGACCATCCAAGTGTTGGTTATGTCATTAACCGGTTTCTTAGTGAAAACCACCACCTAACTGAGCAAACCTCTAGGCATGTTGAGACTCACCACGAAGCTAGACTTCAGGAGCTCAATCAGCAGTTCAACAAGCTGAGCAAACAATTGGCAGTGAAGAAAAAAAGAGGGAAAATGTTGGAGAAGAGTATTGCAGAATCAAAGTGCCAAAGTTTTGAAGAGTATGTTAATGGGCTTGGTCTGCATGAGCTTCAAAACCTGAAAGGAGTGATGGAAAAGCTTAAGGAAAATGTGGTTAAAAAGGTTAACCATGAGCTGCACTCAGAGGGTCCAGCTACTCCCAAGGATTTCAAAGCAGTGGATGTGTTGAATGTTTGGAAAAATGGGACTGATCATGATCATCCCATTCCAAAGGATTGGTTGACTTTGTGAGCAATTAAACTATTTTGAATAAAACAATGATAATATAGAGTATGTTTTTGATAGTACTAGTTACTTTCTTTCTTTGGTCTATGATCTATGGAATTTGTAGAAGAGTTACTAAGATTACTCTATAATCTTTGTTAATTAATTTTTAGTAGTATTAGGATATCTTTTGTTTTCTTTTGTTACACACTCTTTGAACTTGTGAGTGCAACTTGAACTCGATCGGAATGCATAGGATCACTGGAGAATCATGCACATTGGATCAACCAGGATATTTCTTGTGAAACTTGAATTAGCAACTTCAGGGTAGTTAATCAATAGTGTCTTCCCGTTCAAGTTGCAGCGTTGGGTTTATATTTTCACTTTTAATGTTAAGCGAGCATGATGGAATTCGAATGATGGCGTCCACTTCTTATTAGTAATATTAGAATGTCATTATCTTTTGTACATGAGAGTTCGATTACTGCTAGTAAATGTGAAAATTTTGCAAGATGGTTGTAGTTTGTTTTTTTTTTCTTTTTCTTTTTTGGATCAATTTACATGAGAAGGGAGAAATGAGGATCGAACCCACGAACTCAGTGGGGCATTGGCCACTAAGCTAACCGCAGGTCCTCAATGGCCATTGCTTCTAAACTAGTTTTTTGTTATAATCTTTTAAACTGCAAACAATATTTATTGTTGTAATCTTGCCAAAGGGCCTCTTAGATTTTGTAAATCTGAAGCAGATGCACTTTAATTACCAAATAACTCTTCGCTTTAAGTGCAATTGAATGTCCTTCAAATTGTGATTTATTTGACAAGCTAAAATGGGATTGAAAACTCATTTTTGTGATTTATTTGACAAGCTACTATGCTTGGGACACAAAAGAAAAAATACCGTGTATTAATTATTATTTTTGTCAAAATTTTCTCAATCTATAGTCGACTCATCTGTAACCATATATAATTTGATTCATGTCATGTACAAATTTTATGGAATCCTAGATAGTTAGGCTCGTATCATGTATATAAGGGTTCATGATGATATTTATAAACCAGTTTGCTTAAGTGGGCTCCAAATTTGTCCTGTTAAAGCTAAAAGCATATCTAATGACTTCCAATTTCGTGTGAGATTAACAAATTATGTTTTAAAGAAAATTAAGATAAAGGGCATGCACCTGCTATAACGGTTTTGGATGATCATTCCATTTAATTTGGATGAGATGCCCAAATTTTAGAATTTTACATACTTGAACTTGGACTAGAGAGTCCCCATCAGTTTGTTTTCGTTCCGTTTGCTACGAAAACAAACGGAGATCCACAACTTGAATATTGACACTTTTAGGAAAAGACAAAATCTCGATCCGAACCTTGGTTTAGATTTTGACGAAAAAGTAGAAACGTAGGGGTTTTGATCAACCCATTCTCGTTTTGTTTGACGTGAAAACGGACAAAGACCTAAAATTTAGATATAAAAATTTGTTGAAAAAGACAGCATCCCGAATCGTTCCCCTATTGGGGAGTTTGATGAAAAGTTAGAATCATAAAAACTTGAGGATTTTAAAACCTTGAAATTGCACCTAAGGCTCCCGATCAACCCGTTTTTGCTCCGTTTTGTTGTGAAAACAGATGGAGACTCACAACTAGGATATAAAAACTTGCAAAAAGAGACATCTTGATCCGAGCCCCGGTTGGG
Organism: Ilex aquifolium; assembly: GCA_951799425.1. Lineage (NCBI taxonomy): Eukaryota > Viridiplantae > Streptophyta > Magnoliopsida > Aquifoliales > Aquifoliaceae > Ilex > Ilex aquifolium. The sequence continues at coordinate 49,085,647 of OX637392.1, read as the reverse complement.
GAGTTTGACGAATAACTAAAAACAAAAATTTAAGAAAATTTCAAACCTTGAACTTGGACCTAAGGATGCCAATGGTCCTGTTATTACTCCGGTTATCATAAAAACAAACGAAGAACCACAATTCGAATATGAAAACTTGAAGGAAAATAGGGTGTCTCGATCCAAGCACCATTTGGGGAGTTTGATAGAAAACTAGAAACATAAAAATTTGACAATCTCAAAACCTTAAACTTGGACCTAAGGTTCATGAGCAACCGGTTTTTGCTCCATTTGTCGTGAAAATGGATGGTGACCCGCAACTCGGATATATAAACTTATAAAAAAAGATTATATCTCGATTTGACTGCCGATTGGGGAGTTTGACAAAAAATTGAAAGCGTCAAAATTATGAATTTCACATCGTTGAACTTGCACCTATGAGTTCCAATCAGTCCGTTTTCGCTTTGTTTTTTCATGAAAACGGACTAAGACCCACAACTCGAATATAGAAACTTGTTAGAAAGGAAGGCGCCTCAACCCGAATCCCATTTTGGGAGTTTGAAAAGAACTAGGAATTTAAAAACTTATTGTTATTTTTCCTTTTTTTAAGAGATATGCTGCGAGAACAGGTCTGAGAAAGACTGACTTGCTGCTTATATCAAAATTGGAGTAAGCATATCTATGCTAGGTAATTTTCTCACAGAGTAATGGATGCATATTAATGTTTAAAACAATGTAATGAAAAAGGAATATGTTCTATACATATAGATTTTTTATTTCCTTCTTTTTGAAAAACTAAATTTTCAGATGTAGATTGGTACCAAGTAGTAGAGTTGCTCAGTTCCCAATTCCCTAAAGAAATAGTGGCTAAGGAGTCTATTGTTTGGATGGACCCATCGGGAGAAGTAGAGTGATAGATATTGAGACTATATTTCTAAAAAGTTTGTGGAGAAAATGATAAAATTTGAAACTTGTTTGGCTAAACTGCTAAAAGGCAGACCCATTGTTAGGCAAACAATTGAAAGAGTTCTTCTTGGTCATGTATTAGTGTATGTTGCATTTTAATTTCATCATTGTTACATTTGTAACTTTTTGTAATTTATTTCATAAATAAAATAATAGGAACAAAAATTGTCTTTTTTTTTTTTGCAGGTGTTGGGGAAAGAGTAGATGTTGCTCATGCCATCCTTCATTTATGTTTTTGAATTTTGTGTACAAATGTACTTTTTAACAATTTTGTAGATCTTGGACTTGTGATAACTGAATTTGGATGTTTATTGTTGTGCGTGATGATTTTCGCGCAATAAATAAAAAGGACAGATCTCTCATTTGGTGAACACGAGTTTTACCTGGTAAGTCGACGTTCCCGTGGCAAACGGTGGTGAAAAATGATGTTAAGGAGTGGTGATGAATTACTTTTCTAGCTGTCCGCACGATCCCAGTGTATCGAGATGGATGCTGCCACTCAAGAAGAAAAGTTAGAAGGGCGCCGGAGTGTTTTCTGGTGTGACCCTTCCGATGCTTAAGTCAGTATGTAAGAGAGGGGAGGAAAAACACTGTTCAATTACCTGAATTTGATTTGCGTATCTTTGCTTTGAGTTTTTGAGGGCTACTTATACCTCTCTAGAGGTAATCATTATGGACATGTGGGCCTCTTGAAGAGGATGTCCCCCATTAGCCCATTTGGAAGGTAGCAGATGGTGCTCAGTCTTTCTAGTGTCACCATCTCGATTACTTCTTATTGCCTGAATATTTTTGCCAAGTTGAATCTCATTCTTATAATGTATTAATTTTTTAATGGCTTCATCTTTATTCCTTAACAAATATACATAATAATATCATGTGCAATCATTAATAAAAGTAACAAAAGTACTTTTTTCCACATCTAGTGTCAACATATTTCCAATCACATATATCCCTATGAATTAATTCTAGAGGTTTAGTACTTCTTTCAATATTATGGAATGATACTCTAGTTAATTTTGATTCAACACAAGTCTCACATTTATGATTTGTATCAATATTAAATTTTAAAAATATTTCTAAATTCATTATTTTACACAAAGTATGAAAATTAACATGTCCTAGTCTACCATGTCATAGATTAGAAGATTCAAACATATAAGCAGCAGATGAGTTCTTTATTATTAAAAGTAAATATAAATGGTATTACATTTATCTTAATCCTAAATCAAGTCCCTTTGAATCCATGGAATAAATTTCCAATTGCTTTCCGGAGACTCTATTGTCCTCCTCAATTCTCAATCTCACAATTAAATCTTCAAGTTTTATTTCTTTAATAAGTATAGCCACTGGAAAAGATTCACTTAAAACCATCCATTTGACATGAATTTCATGCAGGATCACTTCAAGTTCTTAAACTTGATTAATAACAGTCATGGAATCCACCATTTTACAGTCAATGAATTTGTCCACAATGAATTTCTCAATTCTGGTATCCTCCATTTTGTATTTTTTATCCAAGGACTCCCACAGCTCTCTAGCTGTCTTGCTTGAACTATACATATTATATAATGCGTTATCCAATCTATTGAGAATAAATTATTGTATAGAAAATTAGAGTGCTTCCATGCATCTACTGCAGCAACAACTTGGTAGCCAATCTCATTCTCAGGAAGACTAGGAGCATCCTCACGAAGAAATTTCGCAAGATTCAACATAGTGAGATAGAACATTTCACTACAACAAAAAATATTTTTTGCGACGTTTTTTTTTTTCGACGTTTTTTTTTGCGATGAATTTAAAATCGTTGCAAAAAGTTTACTATTAGCGACGATTTTATAATTTTGTCGCAAAGTTCTATTTTGGAAATTTTTTTTGCGACATTTTTTTAAAAACGTCGCGAAAAGTTGATTCCCTCCTAATTGTTTTTTGGCGGGAGAAATGACGGGAATTTGCAATTTTTTACGACAAAAATTATTCGTCGCAAATAGTTTCATGTCGTCGCAAAAATAAATAATCTAAAATTTAAAGTAAACAAAATTTAAATTTCTATTTTGACATTTTTTGCGACGTTTTTTAAAAACGTCGCGAAAAGGCGATTCCCTCGTAATTGTTTTTTGGCGGGAGAAATGGGGGGAAATGGCAAATTAATTTTTTACTTAAATAAAAAATAAAAAAATAACAATTTAATTAATTTTCGCGACGTTTTTTAAAAACGTCGCAAATAAATTTTTTACTTAAATGAAAAAATTAAAAAATAACAATTTAATTAATTTTTCTTGACGTTTTTAAAAAACATCGCCAATAAATTTTTTACTTAAATGAAAATTTTAAAAAATAACAATTTAATTAATTTTTCGCGACGTTTTCAAAAAAACGTCGCCAAATAATTTTTTTAGTTAAATGAAAAAATTTTAAAAATAACAATTTAATTATTTTTGCACGACGTTTTTAAAAATCGTCGCCAATAAATTTTTTACTTAAATGAAAATTTTAAAAAATAACAATTTAATTATTTTTCGCGACGTTTTCAAAAAACGTCACCAATAAATTTTTTACTTAAATGAAAAAATTTAAAAAATAACAACTTAATTAATTTTTCGCGACGTTTTTAAAAAACGTCGCAAATAAAATTTTTACTTAAATGAAAAAAATAACAATTTAATTAATTTTTAACGACGTTTTTAAAAAACGTCGCCAATAAATTTTTTACTTAAATTAAAATTTTAAGTAAAATAAAGTCTAAGTTTCTATTTTGGAATTTTTTGCGACGTTTTTTAAAAGCGTCGCGAAAAGGCGATTCACTGCTAATTGTATTTTGCGGGAGAAATGGCGGGAATTGACAAATTAAATAAAAAAATAATTTAATTGATTTTTTGCGACATTTTTTAAAAAACGTCGCAAATAAATTTTTTGCGTAAATAAAAAATTTTAAAAATAACAATTTGATTATTTTTATGCGACGTTTTTTAAAAAACGTCACCAATAAATTTTTACGGAAATAAAAAATTTAAAAAATAATAATTTAATTAATCCGTAAGTCCTCTCTCTCTCTCCCTCTCCCTCACTGTGTTCCTCTATTTACCCTACTCCACCGCCTCCTATGTCCACCTTCCCTGTTGTTTAGCTCCCCCTGTCACATAACCAAGTCATGGAATCACCACACGACCCCAACTCCTCAACTGTTCAATGAAATCACGTAAGCTTATCAACTACTCGATGAAATTAACATGTTTAACTAGTATTATTAGGGGTGTCAAACGTGTCGGGTTAAACGGTTACGTGTCGGGTTAAACGGGTGACGGATGAAAAACATGTAAACCCGTACACGACACGTTTAATAAACGGGTGAAAATTTTCAACACGAACACGACCCGTTTAATAAACGGGTAACACGACACGACTCGTTTAACCCGTTTAATTTTAAAAAAATTATATCAACAAATTTTAATACTCCACTTTTTTTTATTGCAAAAATACTTACCTCAAAAAAGAGGAATTTTTAGCCAAATCTCATAAAAATAAGACTTGAAGGCTAAAAAAAAAATGAAAGAGGTCATTGTCTTTTATAGGCAACTCAACCTTCCCCCATCTCCCCTCATTTTCCAATGTGGGACAAAAACAAAAGACATTGGTTTGCCTTTGTCTTTGAAGTGCTCCCCATCTCCTCTTATTTGTCTTTGAACTACTACTTTACTTCTTTTTTTTTGTATTGATTTTTTTACTTCTTTTTTTCTTGCTAATTTTTTAAAATAATTATTAATTTATTATTATATTAATTTTATTTAAACGGTTAAACGTGTGATAAACGGTTTGACAGGTCTCACCCGAACACGACCCGTTTATTAAACGTGTTTGGCGTGTCAACCCGTTTATCACCCAAACCCGTTAAGATCTCACCCAAACCCGTTTAATTCGTGTCGATTCGTGTCGGTTAATCGTGTCGTGTCGGATTTTGACAGCCCTAAGTATTATAGAAATAAAATGTTAATTATTTGTAACTATTTATTAAGAACTGACATTATTATTATTTAAAATCCCTAACTCTGCCTCTCTCTCTGCCTCGCCCAACTCCCAAATCCCTAACCCTAATCGCCATCTCCACCAGTGAATCGCCATTGCCACCGAAGCCACCGGAGTACCACCACCAGTGAACCCACCTCCATCACTTTCGAACCAGATCGTTTCCTGCCCTCCCATTTCTGAGGTAAAGATCACATTGGGGAATTACTATGTGAGTTTTTGCATCTCCACATGAAAGTGCAGACTCATATGCTTCTTGTGAGTCTCATATTTTTTAATTTTTTTTAACTTATTAAATATTTGCAATGACTTGGTTAAGTGAACCCACCTCCATCACTCTCGAACCAGATTGTTTTTCTTCTTTTTTTCACTTTTTGTTTTGCAGATTGAAACAATCTCAAGTGAAAATCTGGTAGAGGTATTGGACAGGCTCTTGGGGGAAGAACTGTGAGAGAGGGACAGGTTTTGGTGATTTTCTATACCTTTTGTATTCGACATACATAAACGTGGCATAATGTGAAAAAAGGGAAAAAAAAGTAATGTTGCTCAGTGAAAATATTTTTAGGCAAAATATTTTTCGTCGTAGAATGTTAATTTTAGTTATTAAAGTAAAATAAAATAAAAATATTAAATCGCGATGTTTTTATAAGTTTGTCAGGAATATTTATAAGTTTGTCGGGAATATTAAAAATAAAATAAAATTTTAATTTGCGACATTTTTATTTTCGTCGCAGAATATAAATTATAACCACATTTAAATTTAAAATAAAACAAAAAATAGTAAATTGCGACGTTTTTTTATTTACGTTGCAGGATATAATTTAAAAAAAAAACAAAACGACGTCGTTTTGGTCATTTTTTCCCCTTACCCTACCCTTTTTCCCTCTTTCTCTCTTTCCCCATCGTTCCCTCTTCGTTTTCAGTCGACACACACACACACACTCTCTGTCTCTCTCTGCCTCTCCCTGCCTCTCCATCGATTGAAGTCGAAGCCACAAGCCAGTGAAGCCACAAGCACCCTGAATCGACTCAGTCATACAGAGGTACGGCTTGACCGAATCGAAGTCGATGAAGTTCTGCGGTTCTTGAAGAAAGTTCAGTTGCCTTTTGTTTTTGGGTAACTTTTATTTCCTTTTTGTGAGCTCTGATTTCACTTTTGATTCACCTGTTTTGAGTCAGGTTCGAATTCCTTTGTTGACTCGGTAAAAGAAAAAGCTTGTGGAGTTTCTGAGAAGAGGATTTGTTTTGCCTTTTGCATTGAATATATGATAATTTTACGTTTTTGAGGCCGAACTGAGTTAACTCTAATTTGAATCGCTGGAAAGGTACTTCCCCTTTATCACCATTCTATGCTTATTCAAAAACTTGCTTTATACTTTACTTTTTGCTATCTGTGGCTCTCTGTGCTTGTGTATATTATGTAAATCTATATTTTTTTTCCTCTTCGTATGTGAATATGGATTTAGGTTGTAGTTTTGGGAAGTCACTGAGAGACGATTGAATCATGTTGTGTCTCAGTTTGTTCTTATTTTTGGTGGTGGTGGTGTATGTGGGTGTGGGAATGCTTGTGTCTGTATTTGGAAACGTTTGAAACATGATTTTGCTAATAATTGACAAGCAGCAATTGGGCAATGACTTGGATTTCAATATGGGAGTAACAAAATTGATTAGAAGACTTTGATTTTAAGGATATATTTGGTGAAGACTAGCAGAAAATAATTTCCAACTGCTGGGTGTTGGGATGGGCTGTGAGTGTTCTAAGCTCACGGCAGAAAATGAGGAGAGGGATGAAGCTAGTGATTTGCCTCCATTTTGTGATTTTTTTTTTTTTTGCTAGGGAAGGGAGAGGGGGAGGGGGGACCATTTTGTGAATACACTATTGAACAACTTAGGATAGCTACATCTGGATTTGCAGTAGAGAACATAGTATCCGAACACGGGGAGAAGGCCCCGAATGTGGTTTATAAAGGGAAGTTGGATCAGAGGAGGATTGCCGTCAAACGTTTTAATAGATCTGCTTGGCCAGATACCCGGCAGTTCTTGGTAAGAATGCAACAACCTGTTACCACTCTAATATTTCTTGTTCTCAATAAGAAGTTATCAAACGTGTTTAACTTAACATGGCTTTCACGCTATAACCATTGATATTTGCATCTAGCTGAATGCACATAGATATCTGGACATAGTCAAAGTCAAATTATTTGTTCAATATAGTAGTGTAGTTTCGCGTGAAGTTAATCTTATGCAACATGCAACTAAGTGCCATCTTAAAATAGAACTGTTTAAAATTTCAACTAATAAATTTGATGAGGATTTAAAAGTTTGGTGTCCATGATTTGGGAGGCATGTCGTAGTTTGAACTTTTAGGTAAAGTCTAGGGACCAATTCATTTATTCTAATAGGTCATGGGCTATCCTACAAGTGAAATAGATATTGAAAGAGTCTATATTTGCTCGCGAAACGGCGAAAGCTTTCGTTTATTAGGAACACTGGAATATATGTGAAAAACACAATATTTGTTCCTTGCTTCCGGATTCTTTTGACGTACTCACCAACCTCGCTGTAGCTATACGATTTCTTTTTCATATTCTTTCTAATGTTATTTAGTTTCAGTCTAGTGCACTAGATATGTATGGTAGATACCACATAGATAAAAACCCATGTGTTCTTTACGTGCAGATTCTTTTGGTGTGCTCACCAACCTCTCCGTAGCTACCCTATTTATTTTTTATATTCCGTCACATGTTATTGTTAGTTCCGGTCTGTTGCAACCAAATATAAATGGTAGATACCACATGGTATCACCATATTTTTTTCAATAATTTCTTTTTCCTTTGGACTGTGATTTCCCTAACTCTTGCTTATGTTGAATTGGAGCTATTTCCTCTAATTCTGTTTTAAACTACACACCCATCATCTTTAGTTTCTTTCACAGCACACCATGATATGGATACTTTTCTTTGTCCCGTGTAATTTTTCAGTTATATGAGTTCATTTTCTATACCTTTACTTATAGTATATAATCTGTCTGTATTTTTGGGTGCTTTGGCATGTATAATTAGAAGACCTTGGTCATCCATTTACTGAGTGAGGAAAAACACAGGGAAGTGCATTCAGGGAAGTAGATGCACTTCCCTTTACTGCTCATAAGCATGTTTTCCGTTTTTATACAGGGTAAAGGTAGATATACTATACAATACTATACATGGATAGATGTGACTTAATTTACATGGGAGTCCAAAATGTTGAGCAGTTTGTCATTGACTTGTATCTTGCTTGACTTTATTTAGGGATTTAGTACAAATTGTACAATAGTGATTGTCTGTTGACTTTTCATGGGTTTTTTGCTTCATTTGAATCTCACTGATGTAGAATGTAAGACACTATAATCTTTTGGGGAAAAATTTGGAGACATTATATTTTTTGGACATGTTAAAAATTTTCATTTCTTGCTCATTTTGATGTCCAAGACAAGTTGTTTGCCTCCCTTGTAGGACGAGTAACACCGGAAAGTGTGATGTACAGTGTCGGCACCCTTTTGCTTGCTCTTCTTAGTGGAAAACATATCCCTCCGAGCCATGTAAGTCGGCTCTCTGCTAAAGTTATGTTAACAGCATTGTGTGTGTTTGTTTGCTTTTTTTTTTTTTGAGGGAGGGGGAGGGGGGAGGGGGAGGGGGGGAGTTGACGTGGTGAAAACATATCAGCTAAGAGATTCTCTCAATTTAGGAACCGGGGTAACTAGAACACCAGGCTTTTGTTTGGACGATCATCAATCTTATTTGAGAAAACAATTGTTCATGCTTGTCTTTATTATCATATCCATAGTTTGTTCTAATAAATTTCTAAAGGAAAACGATATATTGGTGGAACTTCTCCCAGATGAACCCAGGGAGGAGCCAAAATTCTCTCTTCTCCTTGCCTATGAAACTGTAGGTGCATGCTTGGATGATTGTCTGTGTAAGGTAAACAATTGTGACTTTTTGCAAAAGCGAAAGCCTAGCAATTATCTATCTCCTAATTGGTATGTTATGTGTGAAGAATGTGGGGAAAGTATGGATCACTTGTTTTTTATTGTTCCATTTCTATGTATTTGTGGCACAAACTTTATGGGAGGTGGATGTGATGTGGGTCACATCTCACAATTGCGTGTCCTTATTTGCGGTGCGTTTCAAATCCTTGAGAGTGGAAAAAAAGCCTTGACTTTATGGATATATGTATTCATTGCCATTTTTTGCATGGTGTGGAGGAAGAGGAATCACATAATTCTTGAAGGGAAGGAGGAGGAAGGAGAATTGTTGTTTTTAGCATCTCTTTCGGCGGTGGTTTCAAATGAGTTTAGAGACATTTTTTTGTCGGTTTTACAACATAATTGGATTAGCCGCATCTAGCTAACTTTCTTTCATTTTTTCTTTGTATCTTTTTGCTTTTTGGGTGGATCACTTATCCGTTGTTTATGTACTCTTTATACATTCTATGAAACGAAAGTTTTGAAATGTTACCCCTTCAGTCGAGATACTGCTGCAGGACTGCACTAGTGTCCCCCGGCATATCCTGACAGGTTAACCTGCCGACCTAGTTAGATTGAAATGAGCTTCTTTTGCTGTTAACTTGTTTCTTCAGTCTGACAAGTTGTCTGAATTTCTTGCTAGTTAAAAGGTTTTGAAGGACGTATGTTAAAGAGATGCATTCCTAGTGATGTCTGAAGGGGTAAAAATCACATTACAATAGAAGGAAATGACTTGTTATATTTACCCAGAGGCTTATTCGTTTTCAGAGTTGTTGATACTGTTCTAATTAAAATGTCTGGATGCCACTGGTCTTGCTTAAGGAAGCAGTCCAAGAGTATTAGGAGTTCCTTGGTATCTATACACTTATAATTTAAGGCAAATAGTGGAATAGCTGATGATAAGAATGCAATAACAATTAGCATAAACAGTTTGCATACAATTTTGCCACCACTTCCATTTTGGAATTTCAATCATGTACCTACTTATTGTTGAACTATCTGAAGATAACTCATGATTCTATTCTGTTCTGTTTCTCTGATAATAAGCAGGACAAAGAGAACTGTGTCCTGTAATCAAAGATTAGAGTGATCATTGATTTAATCTTTTGATATTTTTTTCTTGGTGCCATAGAGAAAGAATTATGAGGCATTTGCTTGACTATCATCCTTCATTATGTTATGAGCGTTTGTTTCAACATCTTATGCTTGATAATGTGCAGAATAGAGATCAGAGCCCAAATTGTGAAGATCGTTCAACCAATAGTGGTGAGCCTTTTCTCCATTAGATATGTCTACAGACTTCGAGGCTTCAATCATGCTGGCATGACATCACAATATAAATTGTTTTTTGAATCAGATCAGCATCCAAAAACTTGTTTTTTAACACCATCAGTTGATAAATTGTTTGAAAAATTGTTTGATAATTTGTTTTTTGCACTGGTTGGTTTATTTTTCTCAGGAAGTTTGTGAATTCTCAATTTTCAATGTACTGCATACTCTAAGATGGAAATTATCTCTGCTTGTAACTTGGGTATTGATATTACTAGGTCAAACCTCAGTTGCTTCATTAACAGCATCAATGCCAGAAAAACGTGTACTTGAACATATCCTTGACGTATTGCAAAGGTACACTTACACAAATATTCTTTTTAGCGTATTAGGGTGACAAAATTTTAATTTTATTTGTAATTAAAATTTTGAGTATCTTCTGAATATTAACTTTGATGTTAGGAGGGATACATATGAAATATTATCTGAACCATTAGACCCCAGTGAGGTTCGTCTTTGGTTATTATTGGTTCATTATCTGATACTTATATGCTGGTCTCTTATAAGATCTACCCCCATAATGCTAACAAGATCTTGTGATTCTATAAGGTAGAGGAATACTATGAAATCATTAAAGAGCCTATGGATTTTGGCACCATGAGGGCTAAATTTCATGAAGGAATGTACAGAAGTCTTGAACAATTTGAGGTTTGGTCATATCTCCAAACTTACTGTTGTCTTATTATAATTTTAAACGAATTTTTTCTTGCGACTAAGCAGTGTGTTTTAGTTCTAAAACCAATTTATTGAATGTGATTGTGTCCTTTATCTTCTAAAATTCAACACGTGGAGGCCTCCATCCTTTTCTTTAACATATTTTCTTGTAGGGGGCTTCACATGTGTTTTTTGTTAGTAGTGTTTGTGGGTGTTTCTCTTGCTACTATGTGATGTTTGATCTAAGTGGGCTATAAACTATTGCCTCATTACCCAAAAGCATCTATCATCTTTCTCAATGGTATCGCTCTTATTACTTGCTGTAGTGAACATAATGTGGTGGCAATAATTCAACCTGCTGCCTTCTAAGACAAACCATAAGTTTTGGAGTTCTGGACATTTGTGTTGTTCTGCAAGTTACGTGGGCAAACAACTGGGGGGTTGTCAAATGGATTAACGATTAGGTTGTTTGTGTAGCTGTTAGATTTTTATTTGTCTTTATATTTGTCCTGCTGCTTAACGAATTCAGCTTTTCTTGGTGCAACTTAAATTAGACTTGAAAACCCGAAAATGAAAAATCCACTTTAGTTTCCAGATTTGCATCCTTGCAGGAAAACTGCCCCATTGTGCTTGTTCTGAATAACCTAGTTATTGATTTCTTTATACTTACGCATTTACTTGTTGATTTGGTTTATTTTTTCTTACCAACTATTGCCATTGATTCAAAACTGATATATTGCTGCACCATGAAGTTCTAGTTTAATTTGTATTTTTATTGTTAGCTGTTCAATTTTTCTTTTAACTTAACCCCTGTAGCATGTGGGAATGCTACTTATCTCTATTTCAGCCTTAGAAGCAGGGTGGCAATTATAACTGAGCAGCTAGCGCGATAAGGAAACATTGTTCTTATGGTATGATAGGGAAACATCTAAACATTTAAGAGACCTATAATAGATATTTTATAGTTAAAATTGTTGTCTTTGTCATTGGGGCCTAATTAGAACAATCATTTTATATGTTTGGCTTGTGTATAATTCGATACATTCGAATGCACACTTACATTTGCAGCAACATAAATTGTTATATAGAATTTCCCCCCATGAGTATTCTGCTAGGCTCTTATATATCTTTCCTGACTTAGCAGTGTACATGTATTGTTGTCATTATATATTGGTTTTGGTAGTGGCCCTCCTGTGGTACCCTTTGGGAATGATCTAATACCCCGTAGTACCCTTTGGGAATGATCTAATTCCAATGTTGTCATTATATATCTTCCCCTCCCGTTGCACGTGCAAATTTTTTGTGGTTTATTAAAGAGAGATTAAATTAGCTCTGACTGTGAGCCTTTCAGTATCTTGTGTCAAAAGAAGAGAGAGTAGATAAAATAAATGAATGGAATATATAATACAATGACAACTGATGTATATAATGTGACGGAGTGTTTTTGTTCCTATAATCTTTCTGGCAAATGTTGTCTAGTATGTTCATCAACTTGAATACTTGCTGATGGACCATGAAGTTTGTCAGGGTTTGAGGCTTTGTTTAAATGAGAAATTGGAAAGCTTTTGCTTGGATATTATGTTTTTAGATTTCCTCAATACTTTCGATGACCAGGGTTGCATCCATTCTTAAATTTTTTTGACAAATGATACTTACGTCATTAAACATTAATAGCATGCTTTGTTAAATGGTAGAATGCTGTCACTAATGTGCCTATCAACTGGATTTGTTCTATGATTTCAGCTGAGGAATCTCCTATTGGCAACATCGAAGCATGACGTGTACCTCATGCAAAACTACTCAGTAATGCACTGGTCCTCACTTATGAGGAGGGGCAAAGAAGTACTCAACGTTGCTAAAGCAATTGTTCCTAACTCGGTAAATAGAGTCTCATCTTCTATTCTTGTTGTTTGCTAAAATGGATTGGCAAATTGCAACATTCAATAATTGACTTGGTTTGTACCGCAGAAATACGCTGGATCTTTGGCTCAGCCACTCTCAAGGGTACAGATAAGCACCATGGCCGTTAAGGACAATCTAATGGTGGCGGGTGGTTTTCAAGGGGAGCTCATCTGCAAGGTACAATGAAGGGAAGAAAAATAACAAACCTCTAGTTTTGGTAGTCTGTATATCACACGAATGTGCAAGCTTTAAATATCAAATGTTATGAGAAGTCATTTAACAGTTTTGAGGTAGAGAAGTTCTGAGGCTTACTTGTGTGCTATTCCACTTGCTTCTCCTCAGGATCTTCAAGTGGGTCACAATCTTTGAACAAGCATATTTCCAGCAAAGTTGTTCTGCCCATTCTCCTACTATGTGTAATCCTCGCAACTCTTGCATTCATTGCTTTGGTGGTATATTATTTCTATCGGAGGGACAAATGTCATATTCAACGACCTCTATTCTCACCAGATAAAGATACCAGATGCAACAGTGCTACCAACCTAATAAGCAATAGATTTTCTTCAGTGTCAGAATACAACATCTATTTTGGTTCCCCAGTCAATCCTATCTCAGGTAAACTCCATCTTTTCAATTGATCTCAAGCTTTAGACCTTTGCTTTCTTTGGGGGTTGAACTGAAACTTTTGTTGATGTCTTGTATTAGAAGTAAGTTTATCAGCTAGGTATTGCCTGTTCATTTCAGTGCAATGGATTCCACAATCTTGGAATGTACATAGCCATTGCCTATTGTTGTAATTAAATTTGATCATTCCTGGCTCTGGTTCTTCACATCACTGTAAAGCTTATTTTCTTCTTTTTTCTCTTTCCCCTGCAGGGTGCATTCACAAGGCTTCTTTCTCATTCAGAAACAAAGCAAGAACAATGCCCGGAACAATTATACAGTTTTCATATTCTGAATTGGAAAATGCAACGGATAAGTTCTCTGACTCTAGTTTGATAGGAGCTGGGGGGAAGCAGCCATGTTTACTGTGGCCATCTTAAAGATGGTAGAATTGTGGCAATCAAGAGAATAAAAGCTCAGGGAGGGCCAGATGCAGAATCTCTATTTTTGACAGAGGTAGTATCTCTAATTGCTAATACTATCAATTTGTTGCTCACAAATGAATGTGTTATTGACTAAAGAGCTACATCTTGTTCTGGACATCTTGATAAATATTGTGCAACACTCTTGAGTCTTACAACCTGTTTTCTTACTCAGATTGAAGTGATATCAAGACTCCATCATTGTAATGTGGTACCTTTGCTTGGCTACTGCTCAGAGTACCAAGGAAAACATGTTGAGAGGCTGCTAGTATTTCAGTACATGACCAAAGGTAATCTGAGAGAGTGTCTGAATGGGGCCTCAGGCATATGCCTGGACTAGGGTGCTCGGGTTGCAATTGCACTTGGAGCTGCAAGGGGCCTAGAATATCTCCATGAAGCAGCTGCTCCAAGAATCTTGCATAGAGATGTCAAATCTACAAACATTCTTTTGGATGAGAACTGGACTGCCAAGGTAAAACACTGATCTGTTGAGCTTGGAGATGGTATTTTAAGGCATGGAGCTGGACTGTTGAAGCTGTTCAAGTTTAAGAGACATTAAATGTAATTAGAGATGGTTTAAATCCTCTTGAAGGAATAAAGTCATTTTTTCAATTTTTAGAATTTCTTATTCTTTGATTCTTGTAATTCATTCTTTTTGGAAATAAAATTTTGTTTTTTTTTAAGAAGATGTGAAATGAATGTTGAATGGAAAAGATGTGAAATGTATTAATTGTGTTAGTTTTTTATTGAACACATGTATTATTGTTGTACATGTGAAAATTTTTATTGGAATATTATTTTTTTTGAATTATTTAAAAAAAAAATAAACTTTTTTGAGACGGAATTAAAATCGTCGCGAAAAATTGTAGGAACAATTTTTTTTGCGACGATTTTTATACGTCGCAAATGTATTTATTTAATTATTTTTTACATTTTTTATTTTTGTAAAAACTTATTCGCAATGATTTTTTTACTACGCGAAAAATTAATTAAATTATTATTTTTACATTTTTATTTTTGTAAAAACTTATTCGCAATGATTTTTTTACGTCGCGAAAAATTAATTAAATTATTATTTTTTACTTTTTATTTTTGTAAAAACTTATTCGCGACGATTTTTTTTCGTCGTTAAAAATTAATTAAATTATTCTTTCCTACATTTTTTAGTTTTGTACAAATTATTTGCGACGATTTTTTTATGTCGCGAAAAATTAATTAAATTATTATTTTTTATTTTGTTACTCTGGTGGAATAGATTTTAGCTACGTTTTTTTAACTTTTAGCGACGTTTTATTTTCGTCGTAAATTTTTTTTTTTTGCAATAAAAATAAATTTACGTCGCAAAATTCTTTCTGCGACGAACACGCGACGAAAACAAAAACGTCGCAAAAAATAATTAGCGACGATTTTTTTTAATTTAGCGACGAAAAAAATCGTCTCAAAAAACGATTTTTGTTGTAGTGTTTTTTGCTGCCATCTCTTGAAATCATTCCTATTGAAATTTTTAGGTTTTTCTCCATGAGTCACATGAGTAGGTACAAAAATAGGCACCACATACTCCACATGATTTGTAGTAGTAGAGACATTATTCTCATTTGTAGCCATTTCTAAAAAATAAAATTACAAAATATTCAAAAATAGGAAAACAATAACATTTTAAAAGGCAAGTTACTAAAATAGAAATAATCTATGCTATTGTTCAATGTCACTGTTTCAACTTCAGAATTACTGTAAAAATATAAATATAACTTATAATTTTCCACAAGATATTCCAAGTATCACCAAAATACTATAGATTCTAAAATTCAAGTTCTTAACAATTGCAGTATTTCAAACAGTTCGAAAAACTAATAACATGAATCAAAAACATAATAAGTAATTAGACAAATATGGAATATGTCTTAAGATTGTCGAAAATAATGGTGTGGATTTCTATAATATGGCAAAATCACTTATTAAACTCTCTGATTTGTATCATGCAATTTAGAATAAACAGTAACATGCAAGAACAAATAATAACATAAACCCTATGACAAATAAAATTGACCTGATTGCAGATTAAGAACAAAGATTGACCTTTTATAGATCAAGGTTAATATTTGATACTGTCCTTAAAACAAACTTTGCCCACACACTAATGCTTATAGAATTTTTAGTGTTTGCCTCTTAGGATACAATTCTCTTCATGTAATTGAAAGTAGTACTCCAATTCAATTATCCGGCGAACTAGAATCGAGTTGTGTACTCTAAAAAATACAGACTCTTAATCATGAAATGATGAATGTAATGACTGTCTTAATGACTAATTTCGTAAGTGCAAAATACTAATAAATCTGGGTTATTTATAGACAGAATAGTGATTATTTTGAATAGTCAGCGTGCGAACTGATGCAACACTGAAGAACTTCTCATCTATGAACATATACAAATTCGAATTCGGACTAGAAAGAAATAAAAATTTGAACCAGTGCGAAATTTGAATTTCAACGGGCAGAAATTAAAATCGAGCTAAGACTTTCGGACCCAATTCGACAAATGAATTTTCTCCAAAAGATAAAGTTGGATCTAAACCACATCCACACCCATACCCGTACCCAAGCCCGGCCCAGTGCGTGCGTGTTTGAACCCAAACCCATATATGTGTTCACCTGTAAGGCCCTGTACTATAATCAAATAAGGATAATATCATCTTAAGATTTCTCTTAATATGAATAAAATGATGGTAGAAACTTTGAATCATTGTTGAAAGATTTATTATGAAGTTTGAGTTTCATGTGTATTGACTTTCGGGTCAAATATAATTTCAGAGGTATTTAAGCTTAAAAAGGGTAGCTAGGTAAGTTTCTGAATGTTTTTAGGTCAAAATAAGGCTACCATTAAATCTGAAAGGTAAAAAAACTATGGAAAATGTGATATGGAGTGTATTAGAAGTTTGAAAGTATTTCGATGTCAAAATGCATTTTGGGGAGAATTCTTGTAGAAAAGAATTTGACATTTTCTCAGTATTTTGGTCATATTTCTTTACCCTGATGTCTGATTGATTTCATTTTTAAACAGTAGAAACTAGACTTCAAGGTCTACAAAAGTCAATTTCATGAAAATGTCATGAATTGACTTCTAACTAGGTCAAAATCTAGGACAAAATGTCACCCACAAACGGATGGGAAGAAACACGCGTCTGGACGCACGAGACAGAGATTTGTCCGTGCCGACTTGTGTTGAGTGTTTTCTTCAATTTTGACACTGTAAGTACCTTAGGGACATATTTTAGGGTTCTTGTACATGTTTTTCAACCCGAAAAAGTCTAGAAGTGTGTTAGAGAGAAGAAGATGAGGAAGATGAATAGATTAGGCTTACACTTGAGGACATCAACGTTAAAGCAATCACTCAAAATGCCTTAGGAGTAATCTTCTACGGATCAAGTTAGGGCTTCTTTCTTAAACTCATTCATTGAGGTTAGAGCTATATATTTCATCTTTATTATGATATAAATAATAGATCTACAATGTTTTTTACATTCGTTTGAACACATGAATCGTTTCTTGAATAAAATACATGATTTGCTTCCAAGATTTATTCGTTCTTGATTTAAAAACTTTAGATCTTGAATATTGTGAGCATGAACATTTCTTTTTATGATCTCTTGCATGTTTTTATTGAATTACTCTTGTATTTAGAAAATTGTGAAATTGTGGAAAGATGGATTTTGTGAAAGTATGAAATTATCTCTTGTATGGGAGGGTGCGATCGATGAACATGAAATTATCTCTTGTATGGGAGCGTGCGATCGATGAACATGAATTTTACTCGAATCTCTATCGTAGAGTGTTTTGATATTTTTTCTTACCTCGAGGGGTTTGAAGGTTTTCTATCACTCATAGTGGAATTGCTTGGTGCCTTGTGAGGTTCAAGGATTCGCATTGTTCATTCACCGTGATTGAGGTTGGGGGTTAATATACTAGTCTTGGGAAAAATTCGTCACTGTCGATGCATTGGTATGCACCCTTCCTAGAGTATTATGACCCTACGAGAATTGATTGGATGGATTGTGATTATGGTGTTGTGTGGACCAAATATGTTTGGTGTATAGATTCATGCTAGTCAACTTACATACATGAGAGATTATGATTTTATAAGTTGTGGTTTGTGACGGATTCTATCTTACTATGAATTTTACTGTTTTATATCTTAAACTTGAGATCGTTTATTAACTGTCACAATTTTACTTTAAATTATTATTTACTATTTTATCAACTGAGACTTAGCTGTTTTATTATTTGAAACCTTATTTGGGTTTGAGAATGTTTTCCTACTGGGCTTGTTTGCTCATCCTATGATATAAACATGCAGGTTGATTGGGATACTGAGGCGGATCATGACTTGAAACCGGAATTGGAAGCTTAAAGAATGATTCTTTATTTTATAGTTCCTAAATGTTTATGGTTACTTGACGTCCTGGATGTTCTTTAGTTAGTTATTAAGGGATATCTCTATACTATAAAGAGATGCATCTACAACACAAGGAGAAACCTCTATTCTACTCATTCTAATTTTTCAGAATTTTGAAATTTTTGTTTTTAAAAATCGTATTTGGTATCATCTTATTGGTCCATTTAACCGTAACTTATCTTTTGTTAGTCGTAAGGATGGCAGATTTGAAACTCTCGTTTTCAAAATACAAAATACTATGCACATCTGTGCATGTCTCTATCCCCACAATTTCTTATCAAAAATTCAATTTCAAACCAATCTATATCCCCAGGACCCCAAAGTACCTCACTGCTTCACGTCTATTTTCCATTCCATTATTTTATATCTCTCTCTGCAGACGATTTTTTGTTTAAGGGAGATGCAAAGGAATGTTGTTTAACGTTATCAGAAATCCGTTCAACGTCACCGTTGGTCAAGATTGCCTCAAATGTATAACCCCACCGCAAAACAACAAACTTTGCCAGTACTCACTCAATTCTATTGTTCCTCTTATTATTTGTTATTCAGTTTCTTTTGACTGTAAGGATTTACAATTCTTCTTGGTCTCTTTTTTCGATCGATGGGGATACTACAGACAGAGAGTGGGAAG
The DNA here is from genome assembly GCA_951799425.1 of Ilex aquifolium. NCBI lineage: Eukaryota > Viridiplantae > Streptophyta > Magnoliopsida > Aquifoliales > Aquifoliaceae > Ilex > Ilex aquifolium. Next base: position 49,066,626 of record OX637392.1, on the reverse strand, counting down.
GGAATGATCAGTGGAGGTGGGCTAGTCGATCAATGCATGCATGGTTGTTGTTTTAGCTCAGGGAAAGGAGATAGGCAGGAGAAGAAGCAGAATGGTGCTTGGGGGAATGAAAGTAGTAATGGACTTTGATTTTAGAGATTGGGAATGGTTAGAGTTTAAGTGGATGTGCTTTTGGAGGAGTTGCATGTAGGATAGGTAATGAATAGTGACTACATCTTTTTAGTGTCTTATCTTTTGGTTTTTTTCATTTGAGAAATGTTATTTGGACCTTATTTGAGAATCTTATTTAGGGACCTAATGATGTACAACCATTGAATTGGCTGTCCAAATAGCATTTCCCAATCCGTTAATGACACCATGTCTTCTCACCATATTTTGATGTAGAGTTTGTATCATACATGTCATCTTCCTACAGGTTCTAGCACCAAAAATGCCATAATAATAGGGCAATAGTGAAATTTTTAGTTTCCAAAACATCATAGGTTATTGAACATATGTTGTTTATAATTTTTTTAAGAAGGTAATAACAATATATTGTTTCATTCCTGAACATTAGTGTGGCAATATTAATATACTAGTCATAACCCGTGTTAGAAGACACGATAAAACATAAGATTCTAGCGTTCAAAAAATTGATCCCACTATACTAAATTTAAAATTAATTTCTTTACTTACATCATTTAAAATTAATTTCTGCCTATTATTTTCTTAAAAATAGCATCAAAATTTTCTTAAAATGCATAACTCGATAAATATTTTTCAACATATGTACACTATCGTGTATGAATAATGTATGAAATAAAATTTGTGTTAAACTACAAATTAACTAAATATTAAATGATTGAACATGTAATAGAAATTTGGTGATGTGATATTTTTTTAGGGGGAAATGTATAGGGGATAAAATTCAACCTGTTAGATGATTTGTTATATAGATTGTGTTTCATTACACATTTCTTCACGCACAGCCAAACTAAATGTTACATTTTTTGGAACCCAAATAATTGTATTTTTCTTGAAGGAAATAGCCTTTATAGTTGATATGTTTCCTATGTCTAACGTTGGTTGACGAATCATAATGTACGGGGTACTGCTAAAAATAAAAGGGATTGTGAACATTTTTGGGATAAAGGAGGATGTATTGGAACTACTAAAAATGTGTACGACTTAATGGTTATTAGGAGTGTCAAGTAGGACTTATTTGATATTTTCCCTTTATTATATGTTCATTGTTATTGGTTGGGCCTAGCACTGTCCTCTCTTTTGATCAAACATGAAAATATTATGTACAACACCGGATAGACGCATTGTTCTAACTATTGAGATTATCACTCATTAATAGTATTCTATTAGGGTGTCTCGGCATATCGCTCCCAATATTTTATCAAAGGACATGGGGATATTGGTCGTAGATTTTATTCCTTTCTGGGTGCTGCAAAGAAAATAAAAGATGGGGGCAATTGAAAGACCATAATTTAAATTTCAAAGATGTGGACCCAATAAGAAAAGACAAGAAAGACATGGGGTGATATCTGCACACTCTCCAAGGGGCAAAAGTAAAGAGAGTCCCAATGCATTCCAAGTATTTTAATAAGGACTTTAACCCTTGGCAAGAGCAAGCCAACTCACGTCTATCTCCTACAATGACGGTTGAACAGTGCATTATTTTTTGTTTGCTTTCAAATTGGCCAAAGAGAAGCAAGACATGATTTGTAAGTAACTGAAGACTTTTCTATAAATGGGGGTGAAACCTCAGAGGTAGGGAAGTCCCGGTATGGGCACTCGTATCCATAACATACACACATTTGTATCATTTTTCTTGTTTTACACATTTGCTTATTCAAGTATTGATCGCAATACTTACTTAAGTATCGGACGGTTTTCTCCTGGCTCGATGTCGAGGGTCCCTGTAACCTGTTGTCTATTTTGCAGTTTATGGACTTGATGATATCGAGGACTAGGAGCACACCTCAATACATTTCAATGATTGCTGGATTTTTTCCCATGTAAAATCGTTTGGGGTTCTACTACTTCTACTACTTGTAACTCAATTAGGAGTTTCGTCGTGACATTTTGATTTCGTCGTCAATACATTTTTTTTATTAATGCTATCTTATTTGCAAATTGCAATTGTTGATTCTTGATTGTAATTGTTAATGTATATAGTGTTTTTTGTATGTTTGTCCCACATCAGCTAAACTAGAAAATTTCACTACTCCTTATACTATAAATAAACATTCTCATGTAAATTACACCAGAACAATATACAATTGTTATTCATTTTCTGTTCTCTTCTTTCACAATAATAATGATCAACGGACCAATATAAAAAAAAAACACCAAAAAAGAAGAAGTTAATGCTGCCTCACGAATTCAAATAACTAGATATTCATTGGCATAAACTTCAGTGTACAAAATTAATTTACCTCCAATTGAAGAAATATAGAACTTGGGATAAGCGGCAACAACTAAGTTACCAACTGCAAGAATATTTGTAGGGTTACTAGTACTTTTGGTTCTTAAAGTATGTCTGTTTTGTCAGTTTAATCATCATTGTATTAATTTTGTTAATTTGGTCACTAAAATTTCAATTCATGTCACTTTGGTCTCTAATTAGACAGTTAAGTTTTTTAAATGAAAGTGGTCACGTATCATGCTATCAGACAGTATCACATGATCAACACGTGATCATTTAGTCAAAAACTTAACGGTTCGTCTATGTAGGGACCATTTAACCACTAATTGAATACTTTATGGACAAAATTAATACTTTTAGGGACAAAATTAATATTTTAGAGACCAAACTGATCAAACATACATACTTTAGAGATCAAAAATGATATTAACCCATATTTTTATAATGCAAGTGGCCAAGTTGCAATTTGTTTAGAACTAGTAAAATTTTAAAAATTGGATGAATGGGACATATTGTTGATTGAGCATAATTTTCTGAGGCTATCTACCCAATGGGTAAAAGTCTATGGCAAAGGAATTTAAAATTTATGTCCGCGTCTTTCATGGTGCTACAAGTGTTCAAATTAATAGTCGCTTGGTCAAGTATGTTCAAGATCATAGTTTAAGTAGAGAAAGTATAATTTACCCACATTTACATGTATAGGTTTGTGTAGAATAAATATTTGAGAGATTTGTATATTCCCCATCCTATTTTCTCTGACATTTTGTACTTTATAGAGACATGATAAAATTTAGTTGTTATCGAATGATTATGTGATTAAATGAGCCAAAATTATTGATTGTTTGATATATATATATATATATATATTTTGGCATCTATTAACTTGAGAAGTTGGAATTATATTTCTCAATTTTAATGAAAATGAATAAACCTAAGAATTTGATATTAACAATAACTCATTGAATGTCTCTCAACTGAATAAAAATTTATGATTATTCCACCATTTTTCCCCTCTTCTCATAGAAAAAATTTGGCTTTTTACCCGCCTCTAATAGCAAGCTATAGAACCTCGGATACATAACAAAAATTATGCTTCCCATAGAAATAATATGTCTAATAAGATAACTAGACATTTGAATTTTATCTATACATATTTTTTCTTTCATTTCTATCAAATCATCCAGTATTTTTACTACTTGTAACTCAATTAGGAGTTTCGTCGTGACGTTTTAATTGCGTTATCAATATATATATATATCAATGCTATCTTATTTGAAAACTGTAATAGTTGATTCTTGATTGTAATAATGATCGACCGACCTATATCAAAAAAAAAAGTTAGTGCTGCCTCACGAATTCAAATAACTAGATCTCATTGGCATAAGCTTCGGTGCACAAAATTATTTAACCTTCAATTGAAGAAATATAGAACTAGGGATAAGCCACAACAACTAAGTTATCAATTTAAAGAATATTTTTATAATGCAAGTGGTCAAGTCGCAATTTTTTTAGAACTTGTAAAATTTTAAAAATTGAATTAGTTCACATGAAGTTGAAGAAGTAGGTGAATGCATGAACGCGACATATTGTTGATTGAGCATAATTTTCTGGGGCCGGCTGCCTAAGTGATAAAAGTCTAAGGCAAACGAATTTAAAAAGTGTTCAAATTAATAGTCGCTTAGCAAAGTAAATTCAAGATCATAATTGAAGGACTGAAAGTATAATTTATCCACACTTACATGTATAGGATCATGCAGAATATATATTTGAGAGATCTGTATACTCCCCCATTTCGTTTTCTCTAACTTCTTGTACTTTATAGAGACATGATAAAATTTGGTTGTCCTCGAGTGATTATGTGATTAACTTGACAATTTGGAATTCTATTTCTCAATTTTATTGAAAATGGATAAACCTAACAATTTAAAATCAACAATAACTCATTAAATGTCTCTCAACTGAATAAAAATTTATGATTATTCAGCCATTTGCCCCCTCCCGTCATAGAAAAGTTTTGGCTTTGTCCACGTCTCTAATTATAAGATATAGAACTCGAGACAAATCGCAACAGTTAGGTTTTCAATAGAAACAATCTAACTAATAAGATAGCTAGATATTTGAATTTTATTCACACATTTGTTTTTCATTTCTATCCCATCACCTAGTATTTTTATAATGCAAGTGGCCAAGTTGCAATTCATTTAGAACTTGTCAATTTTGTTTTTATAAAAAAATGTAGTAGGCCACCTAAAATTGAAGAAGCTGGTGAATACCTTAAAAGGGACATACTATATATTTATTGAGCATAATGCCGACAACCTAAGGGTAAAAGTCTATGGCCGGCATCTTTAAAAATATTTTTCTCTTGTAGCGACAATGAAACAGAGAAAAAAAAAATTACAATAATTGATTCTTGATTGTAATAATAATCAACCGACCTATACAAAATAAAAAATAAAAAAGCCCAAAAAAAAAAAGTTAGTACTGCCTCAGGGATTCAAAAATATCTAGATCTTTATCGGCATAAACTTCGGTGTAGAAAATTATTTTACCTCCAATTAAAGAAATAGGGAACCTGGGATAAGCGAGAACATTTAAGTTACCAATTGAAAGAATATTTTTATAATGCAAGTGGCCAAGTTACAATTTATTTAGAACTTGTAAAATTTTAAAAATTGTATTAGTACACATGCAGTTGAAGAAGTAGGTGAGACCATGAACGCAGCATATTGTTGATTGAGCATAATTTTTTGAGGCCAGCTGCCTAAGTGGTAAATGTCTATGGCAAACGAATTTAAAAATTAGAGTTAATTATAAAATGTTCTCTTCAACTTTTTGTAATTTATAACTCACACCTTTAGGTTTTAATTTCAACAAATAGCTCTTTTTAAGTTTGAGTATTTTTATTTAACTACAATAGTTAATTTTAGACAATAAAAATTGACAAAAGTTAGTCATGTCAAATTTATGTGATCTCTACTTTGTTGAAAAGAGATAATTACTCTTACACTTATTTTTCCCTTGTACCAAATATCCATATTTCCTCCCTTACCTTGACACCCTTCCATTCTTCCCTACCTAGGATGGTTTACTCTCATTCTCTTCCCCCTTCCGGCAGAAACTCACCCTTCCCCATGTTGAGGCGGAGACTTAGGTTTCCTTATTTTTTAGTCTTGAATTTTCTGTTTTCCTATTTTTTTAAGGACAAAAATGGTATCTTAAGAAAAAATATGAGAAAAAATATATAAGATAGAGGGTGAACTTAGAGGGGCAAATTATAACATTTAAAACCACAGGGAGCTGATTGCAACAAATAATATAATATAGTTGGAAATGGTAGATTTTAATTAACCCTAAAATTTGTCATGGTCTTTAATGGTGCTATAAGTGTTCAAATTAATAGTCGCTTGGTAAAGTAAATTCAAGATCATAGTTTAAGGAGGGAAAGTATAATTTACCCACACTTGCATGTATAAGATCGTGTAAAATATATATTTGAGAAACTTGTATACTCCAAATTGTGTTTTCTTTGACTTTTCGTACTTTATAAAGACATGATAAAATTTAATTGTCATCGATTGATTATGTGATTAAAATGAGGCAAAATTATTGATTGTGTGATAATTTTTTTTTACATCTAATTAACTTGACAAGTTGGAATTCTATTTCTCAATTTTAATGAAAATCTAAGAATTTGACATTAACAATAACTCATTGAATGTCTCTCAACTGAATAAAAATTTATGTTTATTCAACCATTTTCCCCCTCCCCTCATAGAAAGTTTTTGGCTTTGTCCCTGCCTCTAATAACAAGAAATTACAAGATATAGAACCAAAGATAAACCGCAACAGTTAGGTTTCCAACAGAAACAATCTATCACATTACCTAGTATTTTTATAATGCAAGTGGCCAAGTTGCAATTCATTTAGAACTTGTCAAATTTTTATTTTTTTTTCAAAAATTGTAGTAGGTCACCTAAAATTGAAGAACCTGGTGAATACCTTAAAAGCGACATACTTTATATTTATGAGATAATGGGATGTGAATACTTTTTTCAAAATTTATTTGGCTTTAAGTACCACCTCCAAACTTATCCTCCTTTAAGTCCTCTTTTTCATCAAATAGTTGTCAATAAGTACACATTTTAAAAAAAATTCAAATTCTTTCTAAATTGTATTCCATAATTACCCCTACCATAAATAGTGCATACTTAATTGAATGTGAGGCTTTCAAGATTAGAATGTGAGACTTCCAAAATTCCTTTTGATATTTGTGTATCATTTGAATTTTGAAATTTCATATATACTAGTTGATGCACGCGTGCGTTGCACGTGGATTATTTTAAGTACAAATTAATGTATGTCTAAATCGTGAATAACTTTCTGCAAAATTTACAATGAAAGTAAACACGGATGATCTTATGATAGCAATCGACTGTTGTGAGTCCATTCACACTTATCAACTCTTTTAGATATGTATCCACTAAAAAGTTGATAACACGGTATGTACTAATTCAAATGCTTGAAATAACAATTAGAAAATGAGGGGGCATAAATATAAAATATGTGCAAGTTTCATTTTCATGAGCATGAGATGAATGCGGACATCTACTTAGAAAAAGAGATTCACTTCACATGCTTACAAGAGTGAACGAAGAAAGTTGGTTAGCTTTTTTCATAGGTGTTATAATGTCATGCAACCCCTTTCTTTGACATGAATTACAGCAAGTGAGATCAGACATAAGGCTCAAAGTCTCAATTTAAGTTTTGTGATACGTGTACTAAGATACCATTGCAATACATTTCCATTATGTTACAACCATAATGATTTTCTGTGAAGATAAGGACTCCTAAACATTGCATTCATAAAGAGATGTCAAAGATATTGCAGCCATCCTAACACCATAAAATTTTATGGGATGGGATGTAGATCATGAAAGGATATGGAGTCCAGGTCACTCCATCAACCAAACAAATATAGTCCCAACAATGTCTGCAATAGGGTGTTCAACCCAGCAAAAAATATTTAAGTGAGGATAACTTTCACTTTTGTCCTCCTAAAAGAGTGAGAAATATGGTTTGATACAAATAGTGGAAACTACCACATTTGCCAAGACCACTTTGAAAAGGAATTAAGCTACATGTATGTATTCTCAAGCCTCACGTTTCCTCCTCCCCATTTGAGGAACAAGAGCAACAGTGATAACTATTTTGCCAAACATAACTAAGTGACGTTGAAATCCACAGATAATAGCTTTTGCTGCATCAGAAATGCCCCACAAATTTAAAGAAATTAGACCAATTCAATTGATGAAAAACAATGAAAATGTAATTGTGCATGAGGATGCTGTGTGAACATCAATTATAATATTACCCAATGAAAAACTCAGACACGTTCCATCCAAAATAAGAAAGTTGTCTCACAATGATAATGTAAACCTTTTATTGTAAACAAGAAGAAAGGATAACGTTAAAAAAAAAAATCATGTCGCCAACCTAAATAGTCGAAACAAAATCAACCAAAATGGTTTGGATTTTACACAGAGGTACTATATGTAGTAATTAACATGATATAGTAAAAAAAATGTTATTTTTTTAATTTCACTAATTCATATTCTCAAATATGTGTTTGATATGAAAAAACAAAAAAAATATGAAAAACAGATGGAAAAATACTATACGAAAGTAATTAACATAATATAGTAAAACAAATGTTATTTTTTTATTTCACTCATTCATACTCACAAAATATGTGTTTGATATGAACAAATAAAAATACAAAAAATATGAAAAACTATGCGTGAAAAAACAAAATTTAGAATCACGTGTAAGGCTAATTATATAGTCTAAAATTAGACCATTGTCTGCCAGATGCAACCTAATTGCTGCTCTATTCAGTGCTCTTGTGATTTAGAAAAGGATAAAGTTTATAGTGATTGGTTAAAAAAGATAAATTTATCAATTGATCTAATTATTGAGTCACAAGATCACCCCATGACTTTTAATTCCATCCAAATTGTTACTGGTGATTGACAAGGATGGTTAATATTGGAACAGAGCCATGCGTGTAAAAATACTTATACCAAAAGAACTTCTACTTCTTATTCCAATAGAATAATACGAAGTTGAATCTTTATTGGTTAGGATTACTAAATCAATTATGACACTATGAATAATAAATAATAAAATATTGGGTTGCTTGGTTTTGTTATCCAACATACCAAGGAAACCATAGACGATATGAACCTTAAAGAGATAAAAAGGTAAATTGATTCAAAAGAATCAGAATCCACGATTAACTATAGTACATGGAGAACCTGATTTAGAGCAATTTGCTCTAGAGGATTTAAAATTTCTCAACAAATTAAGTAAAAAAATGAAATTTATTTGACATCTATATTGGGTTGCTTGGTTTAGGATATCCAACATACCAAGGATACAACAGACAAATAAACCTTAAAAAGAAAATAAAGTAAATGCATGCAAAAAATCAGAACCCACAACTACCTAGAGTAAATGGATAACCTGATTTAGACTAATTTGCTCTAGAGGATTAAACTAAGCAAAAAGGTGAAATTTATTCAACATCTATAAAAAACGGAGATGTACCTCAAGCAAATACTTTCCATAGTTTCTACGCTGTAGGGAATTCTTATAATTTGCATTCAAGATCTCTTGCACAAATTATGATCTGATCAAATTATGATCTGATCGATGTTACCATTTGTAGTCCCGTGTTCATTGCAAAAAATGCAAAACCACAATGAAATAGCATAATATAAAGTTCAAGAAGTGAGAAAATGAGTACCTTTATAACCTTTCACAACGCTGGGGGCACATGGATAGGCGTGTGTCCTGTGTTGGCATATAAAGTATGCGAGCCGTTTAGGGAGGCCCTGGATGAGTTGGAGCCAATTCATCATCTCGATAAACTAATAGAGCGAGATGGAGCAAGTCAACGAATTCCAAAGGAATCGAATATTTCAGTCAGCATCCAATCATAAAGTAGTCAGTTAGCAAGAATTTGTCTGTAGACCGATGGTCATTTGTTCTACGTCGCTTGGAAAGGCAATTTTGAAGCGTGGGTGAGCCCTTTACATATAAGACGAGAGAGAGGTGATTGAATTGGTTAAGCATGTTTTTAGCCTTCTATACAGCAAAACAATAATGTGGACATGAAAAAACTCAAAAGACTAATTTCATCACTAACTAATCTAACACTAAGACCACTCCTTAAGATAGCATTCATTGGATCCACTCAATTACCTCACAGAATACTCACTTACCATAGTGAGTAAGACTTTCACTCTACACTTATATTTGACCCACTATATGGACAAGACACAAGGATTATTACTTTCATGCTTAGATACTTGCCCACTCACAAACAACACCAACAATCTAATTACAACCTAGTACTTCAGATTACCAAATCAATTATAATTTATTCTCAAGCAAAATAGTATTTTCTGAAATTTACACATTCATATAGTTTAATTTATCACATAATCGAATTTTCAGTAAATGATCCAAGGAGGGGAAAAATAGAAGTCAAGCAACAGATGTATCATCAAAACAATTTAGAAAAAATTTGTCATGTTAATGATTAACCACCTATTGCTCTCCTCGAGTAATTTGGTCCTCATGCCTAGATTATGGGATTTCTTTTCTCAAGCAATGCAATATCCATATATAATACACTTCTCATAAAGTACATTTGCAGGCATGCACATACAAAACAGAGCTACAACGTAAAAGATAAGTCTGACCATATGTACATTTACAAGCTTGCACACACACCATTGGTATCATACCAAGACTTTGAGGACTTCTATATTACCCCATGTTAACATCCAAAATTGTGTCCATATTCACACCCAACACTCATCTCAATGTCCACAATTCTAACACATTACAAAACCTTAACACACAATATTTAAAAAAGAACAAAAAAAAAAAAAAATCAATTGAACAAGCACTTGACATTATGATGGCAACATCTTATTAGATACAATCACAGACAAATTTATAATACACCGATTCTAGACTGAGTGAAGAAGCAGAAACGAAAACAGGAGTAACAATGGCAATGAGTGCAAACTACATAGAGCTTAGTCAATATTCCAACAACCTACTGACCCTTGATCAGCTTAAATCCAAGAACCAACAAGCTACAAGGATGCCCGTAGCTTAGCTAAGTGTATGTCTTCATTATCTCAGGTGTCAAACCCCATTATCTTGATACTATACAAGAAAGTTACAACCATAACCATTGAAATTAACCAGAAAAAGACAAAATTAACCAAATTTCTTATTGTAGGCTCATCAATATTGATGTATTATGTAAAAGAAACTACCGCCTTGGACATACTGTCGCGGGTACATGTCCAATCTAATAAGCCACAATAACCTAACGGACAGAACTCTTGGAAAAAAAGGCAAATACCTCAATAACAAGTTAAATCCAGTTTATAAGCTCGAAAATAAAACAACCAAGGTCATACAAATTCTGAATACAACACACCAAAATCATAAAAAAAAATTAATACAACGCAAATCTAGATAGTAAAAAAGCTAAATATATTAAAAATAGATCCTAAATTAATCCAATAAACTAATCCCTTCGATTAGATCCTAAATTAATAATTTCATAGACATTAAAGAATACCACCATGCAACTATGACTAATAATAACAAAAAAAAAAAAAAGACAAAGGAACACTTGAAGAAAAATTGAAGCAGGGAAAACCATCGAACCTATGTTTTAGAACCAAAAATTGATATACAAATACTTACAACCCCGAAGCATAGAATAATGCTAGTTTTTGGGGATCTTGGCTGCTTAGAATAGGGGATTCTTATAGCAGTGGTGTAGGTAGACTCGGAAGCCCACATTCCCCTGGTCCTTCGTTGTCATTCAAGGAAAAAAAAAAACCAAGAGCATAGGAAATTTTTGTTATAGAACTGGCAAAAGATGGAAGGTGAAAATCTCGATTTCAAATGACCATTTGATGTATTCATTACTCAAGAGGGGGAATTGTTTAAAAGATTTAAAGATGTAATGCATATAATGACCATGAATTAATGTATACTTACTGGCAAAATGCCAACCACTACATAGTTACGTATATAGCATTAAAGGATAAATTGATTTGGAGGGTAAAAGGCATTAAAATATAAATTGATTTAGAGGATAGAACTGACTTAATAGTATTACAAAAGGGTAAAATTAGAAATTAAAAGTTTTTCAAGTTAACCACTTTTATATTCAGTACAGATATAGATATAGATATAATTATAGATATATATTAGAATTAGTATAATATGTAGTATAGGTATAGGCAGATATAAATATAGATATAGATATGGATCTAAGAAGAGTAGAAAATTATACTAATTATTATGAGGAGGAAAATAGATTGATCTAATCTTTCGTTTATCCTACCTTACACATGGCAGAGTTAATAGTAACATGAAAATATTTGAAGATGAAGAGTTAATATAATATTTTTAACATTATATGATTTATTAGAGTGATATATCTACACTAAGTAGATTAATGACCTATTTGAATTCATTTCAAGTCTGTCTTCACAGCCATGAAGATAAACAATATTACGCAAAGTACAATTTTGGGAAAATTTCCATTGTAAGCAATCCCATTCTCAAAATTTGCATCCTATTACATCAAGTTCTTTTAATTTTCGGTAATGAACAACATACAGAAAACAACAAAGAGAAGTCCACAAATAGACTTTCATTGGTATTTTGTGCTTGAATGAAACAGATAGGGAGATACCTTATGAGCAGAGACTAAAACATTTGGTGATTCCGCAACAGGCAGCTGCTCCTCTTTAGCGTCAAAAACTTGGTGGTGCAACTCGACCAATCCATTTGAATATCCACCAAATGAATGTGGTGGATTGGCCATGGAAACTCAAACTTTATTCAAGAACCTTTAAATGAAAACCAAGAAAAATTGAAACCCACAATAAATTTCAAGAAAATTATACAAAGAAAAGGTTTTTGATTGGCAGAGAATCTGAAACCCTTGGCCAGGATAAATTCTCAAACCGTACTCAGGAAATGATAACAAACGAATTTCAATTAGCAGGATCTTAATCTAAACACAGATAAAATAAGGGGTATAGAATTAAAATGACAAAGCAAAACCCAGCAACCTAAAACCCCGACAGAAAAATAAACAAGAATGGGTTTCGCTTGTGACGAAAACAATAATACCCAAGTAGGTGCAATAAACAGCTCCTTGCCCCCACAGAAAGAGGCACCAAAATTTCATCTTTCCGATAGCAGCTTCAGTTTAACATATAAAAGCGATTATAATAATTAAAAAATTATTTATGTTCAAGTGAAATTGAAAAATGTCCTTTAAATCCCAAGACATAAGAAACCAGAAAACCACCAAAACCCTTCAACATTGTTTTCTTTTCCCTGTTTCCTCAATAACCCATCACAAACCCAAGAAGATGGAAACTATGTTTTTCCACACATAGTAAGACTCCCAGCAACAAGTGGATCAAGAGACCTAGCCCGATTATATAAGTCAATCAGAAGCTTGCAATAATATTAATAAAATTTAACTGAGGGATGATCAAATACCTGCCCTACATCTGCACACATGAAATAAGAAGCCCTCGCAGAATCAAAACTGCACCGCCAAGGATTTCTTAATCCTAAGGCCCATATTTCAGGATGTAATTCCTTATCTTCAGTGCTGCCTTCATCCTCAGCACTCAAACCCTTATCGCCATCAGTGTATTATGTGAACCATTGCATATGGATTTGGTAAATATGCAGGAGAGTGAGAGGGGGAAAATGAAGAGTGGGATTGGGTGGCTGGTTGTGTGAACTTGAATACGCAGAGCAGAGAATAGAGAGAGAGAGAGAGAGAGAGAGAAGGGAAAGAGTTGTAACGGCCAAAAAATTGGGAGTAGTTCAGAACAGGTTTAGTTAGGCTTTAATGTCAAGGGATAACAATGAGATAGTTGTGGTTTTAAAGGATAAAAGTGGAAAAATAATGTTTTTCGAATATGTTGACATTTTAAAGTAGTATAGATATATATATATATCGTGTCTCTCTTTGGTGACACTGTTTGCATGACAATTTTTCGACTCTCTCTTTAGGTGCAACTCTTTGAGTGGGCAAAATATGACATTGTTTGGGCACTATGAAGGGGGTATTACATGATGCCACTGATTGGACCCCCATTGTCATTATATCGTGTCTCTCTTTGGTGACACTGTTTGCATGACAATTTATATTGTGTCTCTCTTTGGTGATACTGTTTGCATGACAATTTATATCGTGTCTCTCTTTTTCGACTCCGTATATATATAATACAAATATCAAAAGGAATCTTGAAAGTCTCACGTTCAATTAGGTATGCACTATTTATGGTATGGGTAAAAGGGCTTTTATGACTTTTTTTAGCACATGTACTTTTATCCCAATTATTTTAAAAAGTGTATTTTTATCCTATTAAATTTTTTTGGAGGTACCGGCCTCCCTAAGCCCCTATATTTATTGAGCATAAAGCGGACAACAAGTGGTAAAAGTCTATGGGGGGCGTCTTTAAATATAATTTCTTGTTACTTACGACAAAATAAGTTATAGGGTTAATATTAATTTTAGTTCATAAAGTATGTAAATTTTTGATGGAATGATAACGTGCTGGTCACGTGATACCGTCTAAAAAAATGACACGTGACCATTTTCATCAAAAAATTTAACGAATTGTCTGAGTATGGACTAAAGTAATACGAATTGAAATTTTATGGAACAAATTGATAAAATTAATACAATGAGGATTAAACTGACAAAACACATCTAATTTAGAGACAAAAATGTTATTAATCCTAAGTTACCATACCAATCTTATATTTCTTTGTATATTGTTTAACGCTTTGAAATTCATTGGCGTTCCTTTTGCTTGTTACTCTTCTTCTTTTTTTTCAGAATTGGCATTGACTGATGCAACAGGCAATCTCTCCTTTGCTTAATAGCAAATTCCAGGCCCTAGAGGTTTCTCCCATTAAGTAGGCGACTGCTCAACCTCTCAGCTTTGCTTTCTTGATACGTCTGCTGGTGAAATACTGAAGAATCTGTCTCTGTCTCTTTACGACACGTTCCAGCTTCAATCATATATAGCAGATAAGAGTTCGAGCCCCTAAAAACTTCCATTTCTTGCTTTTAAATTTAATTTCAGCACCTGTTCAAACCAAAAAAAAAAAAATTTAATTTCAGCATAACCTTCTTCTTGTTGTTGTTGTTTCATTGTAATTTCACCACAAACTTTTCTCTTCCTTGTAACAAAACTTTTTCACTTTGTCTCTTGCAAAATGAGAGGGAGAAAAGTATATTGAAACCAAAAAAAAAAAAAAAAAAAGAGAGAAAAACAGAAAAAAAAAGAAAGAAAAAAGAAAGAGAGAGAAAATAAATCATCTGAGAAATAGATATAGGAGATCAAAAAAAAGAAACAGGTATGGACCAATTTATGACATGCGTGAAAAAAATAGGATCTCTGATTTGTACGGTCGTTTCCGATGCAAAAGACTATGAGAAGAACATCCAGGCTTTCGATGAAGAAGTTCAAAACCTAAAGAAAGACACAGCTGCCGTGCAGAAGCTGGTTAAAAAGGCCAAACGTAACGGAGAAGACATCCTAGACAATGTTGAGCGGTGGATTTCACGTGCAGATAACTCCATCAAAGAGGCAGAAACTTTTCTGAAAGAGGATGAAAAAGAAAATGCAAAGTGCTTGTATAGGTGGTGGTGTGTGGTGTGCCGTTACTGCCGGGGCAGCAGTGCAAAAAAAAAGACTGATGGTCTTAAAGAACTCCGTGCTGATGGAAAGTTCTCAAAGGTGTCAGTCCTTGGACCTCTAGGGGAGATGGAATCTACAACCAGAGGAAATAGTAAGGAGGCTAAACCACGAAAACATATTGAGGAAGAAGTAATGGCAGCTTTGGAGGATCCCGAGGTCAATATGATAGGGATATGTGGCTTGTTGGGAGTAGGGAAGACAAAACTTGCGCTAGAAGTTGGTGAATGGGCAAAAGAAAAGAAGCTGTTTGATGAGGTCATCATCGTAGTTGTCTCTCAGACGCCGGACCTGAAAAAGATTCAATGCAAAGTTGCAGAACCATTAGGTATGGAACTCAAAGGAGAGAATTTGTTTTTTAGAGCTGAACGGCTAAGACAAAGATTGATGGAAGAAAAAAAAGGAGTCCTCATTATTTTAGATGACGTTTGGAAAAAGCTCGATTTGAAGGAATTAGGAATATTCAACTTTGGAGAAGACCACGATGGGGGATCCAAAATCATGTTGACTTCGCGGAACCGGCGCGTTTGCAGTGATATGGGAGCTGAGATTTTCATAGTGAAACCTTTATCTACAATAGAAGCAAGGATGGTTTTCGCAGAGATGGCTGGCATTTCCATTGATGATCTTCAGAGGAATCCAGTGAAACAATCGATTGCAGATGAATGCAATTGTTTGCCAAGTCTGCTTGATATTGTTGGTACTGGACTAAAGGGAAAAAGCGATCCCGTCTGGCATGATACGCATGAACAATTGAAAAGATGTGCATTCGTAACTCTCCAACGACTGTGTGCAGAAGTATACCAGCCACTCGAGTCATGTTACAATAATGTGCAAAGCCCAGAAGCCAAGTCTCTGTTTTTGCTTTATTGTTTAATTCCGAAAGGTTTTGATACATCCATTGATAGACTCGTTATATATGGAATGGGTCTCAATTTGTTTAGCGGCATCGAATCCGTCATGAAAGCAAGAAACAGAGTTTGTACTTTGTTTGAGACACTTAAAGATGATTTCCTACTGCTAGATAGTTACCGGGATCCAAAGTATGCCAGAATGCTTGATGTTGTTCGTGAAGCCATGTCAATCGCATTCAAGGATGTAGACGACCGTTATCTAATAGGTCGTGATGTCAACCTGAAGAACCTGCCAACATATGAACATTCCACAGGAATGTCAATAATATTAGATGAAAGTACCGAGCTTCCTCCAATGTTAAATTGTCCAAGGCTTGAGATTCTGTTCTTGGTATTTAAGAAATATTCATCAGAAGTACTACCAGACAATTTTTTTACGGAACTGAAAAAACTCAAAGTTTTAGAAATTCGGAATCTGCAAAACCCATCACTGCCATCATCACTGCCATCGTCACTTGGACTCCTGACAAGCCTCAAGACATTACGTATAATCGGAAGTAGGTCGATTAAAAATATGTCTGTAGTTGGAAAGCTAGTGAATCTAGAAAATCTTAGCCTTTCTGATTACACTATGGTGGTGTTACCAGAAAAGATAGGAAACCTCAAGAAGCTCAGGTTGTTAGAGTTGAGTAGCTGTAACGGTCTCAGAACAATTCCACCAGGTGTCATCGCAGGCCTCCACGAATTAGAAGCATTATACATGATGCACATGGAACTATTCAGGTGGGAGGTTGAAGAAGTTGGGAAAAAGAGAAGTAACGCAAGCCTCAAAGATCTGGAGTCTTTGTCCAAATTGACTACTTTAGAAATTCGCCTAACAGAATTGGAGCTTATTCCCAGAAGCCTCTCGAAGCAGACAAGATATGCTATATCTATCGGTTTTAGTGGTTATGGTCTAAGACAGAAGCTGTCAAGATATGCAGCATATGCTACGACCGGTCTTAATGCTGTTGATCTAAGACATGATTGGCATAAATCTATGTATCTCAAACTCCCCACAATAACTACTTTTCCAGACTGGGTTAGTGAACGGATAAAAGAATCTGAAGTTCTATGGTTGGAATCTGATGGTTCAAAGAGTGTAGTGGATGAGTTGAACTTGAACGGTTTTCTACACTTGAAGGAACTGTGGATTGAAGAGTGTGGTAAGCTGGAGTATCTTACTAATGCAGTGGATGGGCGGCTCCCATCTGGTATTGTTACTTTTCGAATCTTGAATACACTTCATCTCACCAAGCTGGCTAAGTTAATCGGGGTTTGTGGAGACCAACTTCTTGCAGCAGGGTCCTTCAGGGAGCTAAAAGAGTTGCGGCTAAGCTGGTTACCTTCGCTAACACATTTATCGAAGTGCCCGACTCAAAATGTTTGCCTTGGCAATCTCAGGTTGGTTTCTATACATAGATGTGGGAGCTTGGGAAGTCTTTTATCACTCTCAATTGCTAGCGGTATGGCTAAACTCGAACAACTTCACATAAGCAATTGTGGCAACCTGGTAGAAGTCTTTTCAGATAAAAGTGGAGATGAAAATGTAACTAGCAAGATCAAATTCCCCAAACTAAAGAAAATAAACCTAAAAAATCTATCAAGTTTCATTCGTTTCTGTGGAAGGATTGATGGCATTGAGTTCCCTCGATTGAATGAGTTGAAAGTTTGTGATCTGCCAATGATTAAGGAATTCTACCCCAAAAACTGCAACGACAAGACCCTCGGATTGCAAACGCTTTTCAATCAAAAGGTACATATCTTTCTATACCCTGAAGAACTTAATTATTTTATTTCTTTCTTTTTTCGAGAGATGGTGGTGGAGAATGGTAGATCTGGGTTAAAGCATCAAGACTTTTTTGTGGTTCAATGGCTAAAATTCGACCTAATAAGCTAGATGTTGTCGTGAGTTCGAAACCTAAGTACAATCACTTGTACAAATACAATCAATTGTATGGTCTGCACCTACCTAGTCTACCCCTCCCATACCCCTCTTCCCAATTAATACGGACTAAATTAGGTGTTATTAATTTATTCCCATTGAGAAAATCAATTTTTTTTAATATTTTGTTTCCATATTACATATAATTTGTTTTAAATTAGGTGTTATAAAACATATATATTTAAAAAAAAAAACAGAATAAAGCTACAAAAATAGTCTTTTGTATTGCTTATCTAATTTTTGTTTTGGAATAAGGCGCATGTTAACATGTTGTTACGAATTTTTGCAGCTTGTTTTTGGTAGCTTAAAGTGGTTGGAAGTCTATCGATTGCAGAATGTGAGTGAGATGTGGTGCAACCAGATCCAAACTAGTTCGTTCAGTAAACTTGAAAGACTGGAGGTTGTATCTTGCAACAATTTGAGACACTTATTCTATCCTTCTACAGCTAGGGCTCTCATGCACCTCCAATGCTTGAGAATACGAAATTGCCAAGCGATGGAAGAAGTAGTTGTAAAGGAAGAAAAAGAAACAGAGGACGAAAGGAGGACGAATGAAATTTTGTTCCCTCAATTGAGAGTTTTGATACTTGGCGATCTTCCCAAGCTAAGGAGCTTTTTTCAGGTGAAACATGGGTTTTATCTTCCATCCTTGGATCAACTCCATGTCAATGGTTGCCCTGAATTGGGGCCCTTGGGGCCCTTCTCTTTGGGATCCTTAAGCAAGCCAAAGCTGAAGGCCACTGGTCAAGCCAAATTTTGGGTGGACAACCTTAATACAGAGGTATGTGATCTTTAGGGACAAATACTCATGACACATGACAACATCTGCTTAATTTCTTTCCTTCTTGGAGTAACTTTCCATTTAGTTATTATGTGACAATAATAATCAAGTTATATCTGTTATGTTACACACTGATGATACCTAAAATAAACCCCAAACCTGAGCTCAGGAAATGAGCTTAGCTCGGGAGCTCAGATAAGAAAAGCAGAGCTCAGCCAGCCTAGGTCAGAGCTCGTCCAGCCAGTGTGGGAGCTCCCCAAAGCAAGATAATAAGGGGCAGAGGTGAGGAGACAGCAAGATGACAGAGAACACCTCCGAAGTAGAAGCAAAGCCGAAAGGAAGGCGTGAAAACCTTAAACCAACCAAGACCCTCTCAAAATATAAAGGAGGATTCCTTAATAGAAGACAAGGATCTCGGGATATGGATCGTTGAAGCTAACCTTAGAGAGTTTAGGTAACTTCGGGATTGAAGAGAGAAATGGGGGAAGATCCCTTCATTATAGGAAATAAAATCGGATTAGAGGTAAGCATGAGGCTATAAAAGGGGGATAAGCCTCCATAGAGAGGGAGAGAGGCAATTGAGCCAAGAAGAACCCTAATTCTCACCTCACAATATTGTAACACGCTCAGTATTATCAATAAGAAAATAGGAGCAAGAGTCTCCATTGCCGAGTGGATTAGCCGAGCTCTTAGGCCGGTGAACCACTATAGATCTGTTGTATTATCTCCCTTTCCCCAATCCCTATAACCATTTCACCAGTATTGTTTGTTACGAGCCTCGTAGCTCAGATATCACACTCAATCCTATGCACATTAAACCCTTAATTCATTTTCGGTAGATTACACCATCACACACTAAGAGTCTTGAATGCTATATTTAGTGGTAGAGTAATGCTATTTGAACTTAAAAATCTAATCTCATTTGCTGATTCACTATGACATTTGGATTGATTGTGGGCCTCACGAAACATTGGAACTTGCTCCCGATCTAATGGTTCCAATGAAACCACATCATCTGGTCAGTAAATGATGTTAGATTTTTAATCTAAGTGGTATTGTCGCAATTTTAACTATCATAATGACTAAAAAACCCAAAAGGAATGCATTCTTGTCATTTAATTGATAGTCGAATGCATTTAATGCTTGGAACTACTCACATTCTAATGACCACAATCATTATATGTCTTCAAATTGCTCATTTTTTGTCCTGCCTCATGCAATGGCTTTAAGCATAATTCCTGTGTGGAGGGATATTCATATGTTAGGATCTTTTCATTCAGACCAGCTACATTGGTTTTCCCCCTTTGTATCATTTATTCACACCAGATTATATATATATATATATTTTATTTTAGATTATGCATGAACTATAAAATTTTAGGCTCAAAATTTGAGAGGAGCAATGGCCGAGGAAGAAATTCCGAAATAGGGGGTCAAACCGAATACATTGATGCTTTTGGGTGAGAGCATTCTATATACACAAAATAGAATTCAAAAGAATGAAAATAGAATTTTAGAAATGTGAGGCTATTTTGATCACACACAAAATAATCATTCATAACACCATTCTATATTCTTCCCGTTAGTGATCATGTTGACCCAATCTACATTCGTCTTATCAAGATGTTAAATATACTCTTCAATACCGACTACATACGCTCCTTGCGTTTACTATTCCCACCCCAATGTGTTTCTCCCATTAAAAGAAAGAAAAAAATACGTCACACTCCACACAACAATTCCCACTCCATGGTACATGTATTGTTTGAAACTGAAAATCATTCTTGGAACCAATAATAACCCGAGTTGAGTTTATGGTATGTATTGTATGTTAGGGTTTTAATGTGTGCATTGTAAGGAGATTTTTCCTTTTTTTTTTTTTTTTTGTTGGGGGGGGGGGGGGGTTCCTATATGTTCATCCTTTGTATGTGTTATATCTATATATATTGGATATTAATGTATTTTGCGTATTTTGCCTATTACGTTTACATATGTGTTATACTTGTAGTTGACAGTTGATTCCTAATTGATTTGTTTGCATAGGAATATGTTGAAGCCAGTAAAGGAGAAGCTAGTGAAGGAGAAGCTAGTAAAGGAGAAGCTAGTGAAGCAAAAATCACTAAGGTGTTCAAAACATTATTAGCAAAAATCACTAAGGTGTTCAAAACATTATTTCATTTAAAAACTTTTGGTATAATTATTCTATTTTTTTATGAAAGTACACTTTAATTTGTGGGTTATGTGATTTTGTTCTTGGAAACTTTGCAGGGATCTGAATATGATCTAGCGTCATTAAAGGAAATTTGTACAGAACCATTTGTTATGGACCAATCTTCCCAATCATCAGAACAAGGGCCTCTAGTGCATCCTGAGCCGAAAGAAATAAAGCCGAAGTTGAATGTGCTTACACAGATCCCAAATGTTATAAGGCCCTTCATTGCTAGTGTCATAGATGTCACCGGCGATGGACATTGTGGGTTTCGAGTGGTTGCCAAGTTCATGAACTTGGAAGACGATGGTTGGAAGAAAGTGAGGGAGGATCTACTAGATGAGTTGCAGACATTTGAAACTCATTACTTGCGAGTATTCTCTAAAAATCATGTGGATGAATTAAAGCACTCCATTCAATGTTGGGACGCTAATGTTGACAGAGAACACTGGTTGATAATGCCGGATATGGGACATGTGATTGCCTCATGCTATAACATTGTCGTAGTCCTCATATCAAGCCTGCAATGTCTCACTTTTCTCCCGCTCCGTCAACAAGCACCTCCAGAAACAAGCCATCAGATTCTCGTATTGGGTTACATCAACTCAAGTCATTTCATTGGACTTGAATTTACTTCAGACTCCCCTTTACCACCTGTGTCGAACCTATGGAATGATCATCACAATGAACTGGCCAAAGGGTGGATTACTCCATATGTGAAGCGGATAGAGAAGTTCCAGGCTATGTTAGGAACTGATACAAATATTGCAACTGTAGAAAAACCTGACGACATAGCTTAAAACAATGTTAATTTAGTTTTGTTTTTGCAAAATTGTAATGCATATACGTTTGTTATGAAGTTAATGCAATGTCAATTGGTGAACTTTTGCAAGCCTACCTGAATTCATCCATCTCATTTGTAGAAAATATATAACAAGCACTCTAATTAAGTTCTCATGCTCATGACAAACTAACAACAAACGTGTATTCTTCATTTACATGGGAAAGCTATACTTGAACTTAACCCCAGATGCTACCTATAGAATACACACCAAGCACTTCCACAATCTTTCATAGCATGGGAAAGTAGTGGTTGCGATGAGTCTTGAAAGGAAAGCAGAGACTATGAATGCCAATGTCTACAAGGAGAATGAAACAAAAGCAAAATGATCTATTTCACACCTACAGATTTCTGGTTTTCCTGATTCAAAGGACCAACAAGCAAACTTTTGAATAGGTTGAGTACTTCTAACTGCATTTTCATTGTAAAATCCAACAATGAATGGAAGCAGTCTAACCGTACTGCCATTATACTACACCAGTTCATTATGGTGTAATCAGAAGCAAACTACTTGACCTATTTTCAATAGTATCAGGGGGGCGGATCTATCATTGGGGGCAGCTGCCCCCACTGCAATTTTAAAAAATCTGGGTATATTAGAAAATTTGAGAAATTTAGCATTGTTTAGAACTTGCCCCATTGAAAAGTTTGTAGAAAAACAGGGTAGGATTGCATTTTAAAAAATAATTAGGATTCTATTATATAACAATTAGACGTGAACTTTTCGTACAACTTTACCTTTAATCTCCAATTTCCTCTCTTCCTTTGGCAACTATAGGTGGCATTTGAGTTATGTCGTGGAACTTCAACTTCTCATTGATTTATTATTAGGACCTGTCTTTTTTGGAAGAATCCATATTCAAGAACTCATGAAATTGTGCATGTGTGTGTGTGTGTGTGGTGTTTCTGTGCCCAACACAGCACTGGTAAAAACTTTTCAGTCATCCTATGCCAGCATGTCTTAGGTGCAAGATAGTATATGGAGATTTCAGACTTTCTCAAACCAGAGGAGCTGCAAGAAGGGGTATGAAATATAGAAGATGAGATCTATAAGGCGGAGACCATCGGAACATCATGTAGCTGCCAACTCATTGCTATCGCCTCTCAAGACCCCCCTTAAAGACAAGTCCAACAATCAATTTCAATCCCGCCCAAGCCAGATCTAAACATATATGGAGCTCAGGGCCCAAAATATTGCCAGAATATCTACCATAGAACTTCCAATTTTTAAGGCTTAGCCACTTGAATAGGCAGATTTAATCATAGTGCACCTTGATTAATTTCGGGATCTACATATCAAATCAAGAAAACACCCAAAAATTTATAAACATTCTTATTCAGTTCAGGTAGCACCAACACTTGAATGACTATTAAATGGTCACGAATACTTGAATAGTACCACTGTGGTTTTTTTTCCTGCAAGTAAAATAAGGAACAAAAAAGCCATCAAATGAGGCGAACCTGAGTACATGCGAAGTCCAAAAGAAGGAAGAAAGAGATCCAAAAGAATCCAAAAAACTGTCCTAAACCTCTACAATTGAACCATATTTTCAGGGCATGATTACTTAACACCAAAAAAATTAAGCACTCAAACAATAAGCACTTCATCTAGTTACTAGCCAGTGCGACTCCCTTCCTCTACTCCTCTGCTTCCATTGCTCCACATCAGGCATAGGGGAATGATAACCTTGGCATCTCGATTTCTTCTATATCCCTAGATAGTGTGCATGTGCTGCTCCATCACAAAAAAAAAACTGGCAGTACTACAGAGGCTGAAATTTACCATGAAATCTATAGCAGCATCAACATATGGGCCAAAAAAACATATGGGCCAAAGAATGCCTTTGCATAAAACACCAGGTCAATTCTACACCACAAAGGTTGGGGCAAATATAAATTTTCACTTCTTTTTTATGATATTGATAAATAAGGATGGGCCAGATTCATACCTTAGATAACCCACCGACTACTACACCAGGTATTCCATTGAAGAAGTTAAGCACTCTTAAGTACATGAAGTTTGCCAATGTGGTGTGTGAGGGACACAGTTAGAGTGAAGGTCTTAACTTGTGGAGCTGCTGCAGACGTGGGTGTAGGTCAGTGTGAGAACAAGGGGCCTCATCCTTAAGCCTTGCTATGAGAATTAACACTCCACCCCTTATTGAAACTAGAGTGCAATTGTGCCTTTACCTTTTCTAATAAGCAAGAAGCCTTTCGCTGCTCTAGAAATATCACAACTCTCAGGGCAAGCTCCTTAATTTGCAAACAAATTTGATGTTGATTATGTACTACTATAGGAGAGGAGCAGAAGCAGCTCAGCATAATGTTTAAAAAATGAAGAACCACGCTAGTATTCAGTTTTCCAAAAGATGAACCTTATCGAGGCCCATAAGCTTATAACGCAACAGTACACAATTGTATACTCTACTGAAGCCTATTAAAGCAAATTATGGGATACAAATAAGAGCAAACAAACTAAATAAAATTAAAGTTCAAAGAGCGCACTGCATCATTTGACGAATGGAATTCAATAAATAACACACAAAGGATATTCAAAGTCAAACAAAAGCTATTTAGTTTACTGTCTAGCCCTATATGGAGCACCAGTAATAAAACATTCTTGCTTCACAATCAACATCATTTGGGTACACTTTTGAGTTTCACAAATTTATGAATTTGAGGCTTATCAGAGGAATGAATTGGCCGTAAATGCTCTCAGCCAATAATATGTGGAATAGAACAGAAATATAAAGGGCTTCTGAAATATAGCCAACAATGAAACAAGGAACTCTATTATGCCATCGGAAAGAAAGCTGAATATATTCAACATAAATGAGCATTAATCAAGCTTGAATGGCAATATATGTCTCCAGGACAAGATATAGCCGGCGAATGCAAATCATGTGCCCTTGAACACGTCCTGTTCTTAGTATCTGCAATCCAGGTTGGATAAATATTTAGCAACAATGAATTTAGACCCAAAGTTTGTCCACTGTTCTACTGTGTGACAGCCAGGAACACACTGATGTTTTCAAAACCAGCTGAATCCACACATCATGACTCACAGGGTGACACTTTTGTGTAATTCCCTTTGTGAATCCCAAAACAAAGCCTTTAAGTTTCCATGGAAGATAAGGACTACTAAGGCATTAGTGTCATATATTACACAGAAGAATCTTATCTAGCCATAAGTTTTTTAATTGGACAAATCACTTGCAAACTATTGTGACTTCAGAATTTTAGTTTATAAATATTAGAAGTGATTAAAGGTATATGGTAAGCTTTACAAGAAAGTCTAATTGACCTTTAAGTTTTCCTTCCTTTCCCTTAATTTGAAGCTCGTACACACAGTCAACTATCACCTTCTGCTGCTCTGCATTGAAAACACCAATGTGCAGCTCAACTCCAGCAACAACGTTCATCATTTTCTCATTAACGATCTCTATTCTTCCGAAGTCTTTCTTTCCCTTGATCTCCTAAAACCGCATATACTCGCTTTGCTCCACATAATAGTAGCACCCTTGACCAATCAGCAGGCACTAGTGAATCACTCTTTTGACTCATTGAGGGGTCAGAAAGGGTCTCCGACCACCCATTCGCTCCATCCTCCCAACTACCCAATGAATTCGTATCTACGTTCTGCACAAAAAGAAAAAAGAAAAAGAAGAAGATGAATTTATGTTTGTTGTAACACTCGTATCCAACTATGTCTTTTCGACTCCCAAATGGATTCTTGTGATAATATTCTTGATTGTCATTATATTCATTATAATCCATATCCTTCGGAGTTGAGAAAATAATATAGTAAAAAAGTTTGATGATACCCTAAGCCGAGCACTTAAGCCTCATGGAATTTTCTTTAAATCCTCAAACTATATCTATGAGCAACTAACTGAATTTGAAGCAACACTACTCATCACAAACCTATAATTGTTTTTGATAGAAGAAGACGGCGTATTTCATGCTTTAGAAGAATAGCATTTTTGGCACTTCAATAATGATAGAAGCCAAATGAAACGCATCATCATTGCAAATAAGTTAACCATCAGCAGAATGTAAAACATAAGTTGCAAGTAAACTATTCGACTCATGAATTCTTTTGTAGAAATGTCATATGACTCATACCTGAGCACGAGGAGAGCATTTCTGGAAGCCACAAGTGCAGATTCAGTCACCATTCTGCCATCCTTTGGAAGCGGTTAGAAGTTGATCTGCTTGGTTTCCATACGAAAGACTAGAAAATTGGTTCCCAGCAGCAAGAGCCCAAATAGAAGTTGGCCATACTCCATAATTATTCGCAGGCTGAACTCCATGCATATTAGCCCCTCTAATGCAATCAAAATGGCAAAGCAAATATTAAGGGATAGGGGAGTGATTTGAATTACAACAACGCTATTCTTAAGAATTTGATTTTACCACCTTTGCCTTACCAACTCATATAGATAATTGGATTAAGTGGTCCCATTAATATCTAATGATTGTGGTTGTGTTGCGGCAAGTGTTAAAAAAATTGGTAAGGAAAGCTGGTTAGAGCAGCATTTTTGTTGCTATTAGTTTGAACTGATTTAGTTTTAAGTTTGGAGAAGTCTAGAGTCAAAATTTTTGGTCTAATTATGACAAGTTTTTATTTATCCAAGTCTGTTTTTCATATTGGAAATATTTGGGTAGAAAGTTTCTTTGGGACAAAGAAAATTCCTTTAATTAAGTCCTATGTGACTATATATCTGCTCTTAAAAGATTAAGTCCCAATCTGTGGGAAGTTAATTATTTTGGTCTCTATTTGCTGGAACGCTAATGTAATGGTCCTATTCCTTCCTAATTTGAATAAACCATATCTGAAAATTCAGTTTTGATACTTATTTTTATCGTATACATCACCAAACCACTACAGCTTTAGGTTTCTCACTCCGAAAATCATGTGGGTCATCATTATGTAACCAAGAACCCAACCTGTCATACACAAGGGTGTTTGATTAGATCTACTTGATTTTAATGGAAAAATGAACCTAGAAATATTATTGATTGGCTGCTCTCTAGTGCGGACAATTTTTTTGCTTGGCATGAACAAACTGAAAGGAGAAAAGGGGCAATTGAAATGTGATGGACAAGAATTCAAGAAGCCAACAATAGAAGGTGTGGGAGAGAGGAAGCAGTTACATGAGATGTGATGAAAAGTCTTTCTAGAAGGTAGATTCCTTTGCATGGCCTACCAACTAAAACTATTCGTGCTATTTCATCGACTTCAACAAGGTGATGTCAATGTTAAATTGACTAAACTGAGAAGTTTTACGAGTTGTCCTTGAGGGCAGAAGTTTATGAAGCAGAGGAAGTCCTTACAGCAGTTACGGGCTGATCAATGCATTGCTATCCACGATGAGATGGCTGGTTTTAGACAAGCTTGTAGAGAAGACATATCAAGTTGCTTCAAAGAAAGATCAGAAATTAAAGAACTAATCCATGAGGGAGGGAAATAAAAACAGGGTTGAATTTCAAATGCTCTTTTCAAATCATTATAACAAAGCATACCGTCACTGAGAAGATTGACACTAACAAATAATTACTTCAAAGGTAAAGAGGTCATTCTCACAGGCGCGGTAGTACCCAAGTCTGGTCCACACGACACCACACAAAGGCCCTTTTACTCCCATTAAGTCCTTGCGAGAGCTATTCCTAAGATGTGTCTAGTTTATGGAATCTCAAACAATTGAAATTCCAGAGTAATATTATCCTAATTTAGTCCACATAAATTACACATCCAAAACTTGCCAACCATCTATAATTTTTTTTTTTTAAGAGAGAAATTTTATTGAATAAATCTCAAAATTACAAGAATCAAAACAGAAACTGTTTTACCGAAAAAACAGTAACTGTGCTAACAGAAAACAAAAAACAGAAAAACTGTTACAATCAAGACAGAATTTCTGTTTTTAACAGAAAACTGAAACAGCACAATCAAAACAGCTTTTCCTGTACAAATGCTACATTTCTGAAACTGCTTGGAGAAGAATCTGTCAGCTAATCATCAACTTGTACGCTCTCATGCAGCAATCATCTCCATCCAACATATCTACAATAACCCAGTTTCATCCAGGCATCAGCTCCACACACTCCATTACAGCCCAGTACTGCAACTTCACAGACAAACAGAAAACTGCTACAGAAAATAGCATTTTCTGTTAGAAAAAACCAGACAAGACTTCCCTCTGCACAGCCTACAACTACATCACACTTTCACAACATCACAACTTCAGGCCCTCAGACACAGATCAATGAATTTCCAAGTACTAACTAGCTGGCTTTACTCCTTCAAAAAATATTTTGAAGTCAAAATCATTCCTCCAAGGCACCAGCCTTACTCCAGAAGTCAGCAAAACAGGACCCAGCATATACCCAGCATTTCAATACAAATCAGACAAGCATTCTTAACCTTTATCATAAAAAATGATTACATTTTTTATTTGAGCAACAGGCAGCCTCCTTCGATCCTGTAACAGCAGCAGCTTGACCATATTCGGCATCAGAGCAGCACCTGAAAAATCAGAAGAAAACTGGTCCTTCACAGCTCTATTCGCCAAAGCATCCGCGACCCCATTCTCTTCTCTGAAGACATGGAACAATTGTGAATCCACACCCCCAAGCAACTCCTTGATCTTTGCCAAAAAACTTTGACATGACCATGGACATGCCAAGCCATTCCTTACAATATTCACAAGCATCATTGAATCCGATTCAATTACTAATTTGTAATTAATTAAACATGCTGTTCAATTAAATACAAACCATCCATTAACGCCCTGAACTCAGCCTCCATGTTCGAACATACACCATAGAAAAAGGAGGCAGCTGCAACCATTCTCCCAATCTCATTACGCACCACCACACCCCCACCAGCAAGCCCAGGGTTACCCTTGGAAGCCCCATCAACATTCATTTTCAGCATACCCACAGAAGGGCACCCCCAGCAGACCCAGGTAACTCTAGCCCGAATCTGAACAGAGTAATCAACTCTAAGCAGCTCCAATAAATTCCTCCCCAAATCATCTTCTTTAACTTTCGGCTTTATATTCTTACTTTGATATCGAAGAATACTACATATCCGTTAAAACATGGAATAAGACACAGTTTTCCCCTCCCCTGCTACCCTTTTGCACCTTTCCTTCCACAACTGCCAGTAGATAATAAGTGAAAAGCTCCTTACCAAACCATGACCAACAGACTGCTTGCTATAGAGTCTACAAATTCTTCTCAGTCTTGCAAAAGGAGACTCACCTTGGATTAAAGTAAATCCCATCCAATTAGCCATCCTCCTCCAAACAACTTCTGCATATGGACACTGTACAAACAAATGCTCAGAACTTTCCATATGATGGAAACACATCCAGCATCTACTAGCAAGAGGGACCCCAGTTGCTTAATTCTACAATCCAATGGAAGAGATCTCTTCAACAATTTCCAACCAAGTAACTGAGCACTAGGAGCTGTCTTCATTCCCCAAATCAACGAAGCAGTTTCATTATCTATATTCGATCAAGGCTTTCAACCACAAATATTATCTCATTAGTAGTGGAAAATCATAACGCAAATATGAGGCAAAACAATACCGAAAGCAGCATGTACTGATAATAAAACCAAATACAATGTTATAAAACATCTAACAAGTCTCTGGCCAGGGCCATTCCAATGGCCAAACTACTGAGGCAAAATTCTACACGATGCGAAAAAGACACAGCCTATTGACAGCCCCACCATTAACCACAATGCTCAAAATGAGTGATTTCATATCAGATTATTGTATCAAAAATTGTTAACCCTAATTGAACAATGTTATCACAGGAAGGATTTTTCGTACCTGCGGAGGGCAATCGTCTCAGTCGTCTTCGTGAGATTAACCATTGAACCAGTTGTAATTGGCAGAATTTTGGTTTCATCGCCATCGCGGGACTGTTTGCACTAGCTGCAGACGCATTCTAAGGCATAGTTAATGTTCTCACAATCGTTGCACTTCCAATTCCCTTCTCTCTCTCTCTCTCTCCTCCTCCTCCTCCTGCCATCGTCTTTTCCTCTTCCTCTTCACAGCCCTCTCTTAATGTGTATGTGTTTTGCTTAAGTAGAGAAACAGAGCTGATCACCGTCTTGGAAGCCTTAAAAAAACTGTACTTGGCGCGGTTATAAGTAGGTGTTTAGAGCAAATTACACTTTGACCACCAAATTATGCCCCTTCTATCACATTGTTCCCACTTTCTTAGGGAACCCGAACCCAACCCGAAATTTTCAATATTTGGGCTGAGTTTTTTAATGTTTGGGTTGGGTTTGGCAAAAAAATTTCAACCCGAATTAAATTTGGGTAATACTCAGGTTGAGACTTTGGATTGACGTGTTTAGGATCCAGCCCGAATTTATGAATTAGGGTTCAACTTGAAATTTGAAAAAAAAAATAAAAAATTACAAACAAACTTACATATATATAAAATGTTCAGACAGTTGCCCCACATTCCTTATCCATTGTTGTAGATGTTTTAAGCCTTTTTTCAATTTGAATTTTGAATTAGAAGAAACTAAATTTTAACTCGAGTTTAACCCGAATTGTGTAACCTGAGATCAACCCTAATTTAAAAATTCAATCATAGTTGGGCTCGAGTTAAAGTTGAGCTTGAGTTGAGTTGGGTTCGGGTAGAAAGTTTTATACCTTGAGTTGAGCATGGTTAATCCCTCAACCTACCTAACCCGCACGAGTTACACCTCTACTCTTACTTAGTCATTCATATTTTTCTATTGTATTTTCCTGCATTGTACTTTTAACTATGATTGTTGGTTTACAATGTCCAATAATATAAATTAGAGACATGTACTACACAATTGGAAATTTTCTTTTTAGATGTGAAGGTGTGAAATCAGTTCTAGTAGTTAAGAGAAAAACAAGAAAAAATCAATAATTAAGAGGACAAAGTGAGGTGGATTCATTACTGAGATAGTCTTTTTTTTTTGGTTGAATTGATAACTGAGGAAGTTAAAATCGTGTAAATTTCTCCAATTTAATAAGTATGTTGACACCATTTGTTTGTATAATACAAATTTTGGCTATACATGAATTTACATGATCTATATATGATATGAACTCGATAGGACACTAGTCAATTATACTTGCATATAAAATAAATTGGATGTAAACAAAATAAATTTTAACATAATAGAAACTCAATATGACCTTATCCAATGCCCAAATGGTGTTAGCTAATGTTAATTGATGTATTTATAGTAGTCTTTAATGCTATGCCTGATTTCGTGGATATTGGCGACACTATAGAGTCTGAAGAGAGTTAGATGTATATATCATTATTATGTTCTCAACTACCTGTTGGACCAAAGCAGATTTTTAAGATTAAAAACTGGTTTTTGGTCGACTTTGAGCCTAAATTAAAGTAGGACCCGATTATTATTTTGAATAATATTTCGTGGGTTCATATTCTACTCCATGAGGAGAATAATATAGTATATTCATTTGCTCAAATCGAGTAAGAAATGAATGAGAAAATAGGCTCCAAAGTGACCCTCTTGAAGAGTGAAAAATAAAGCAAAGTGCAATGTGAGATTTGACACCAATCCCACATTGGTTGAGGAAGAGATCCAACATGGGCATATATAGGCCAAGTTTGCTCCATGGGTTGGGTCCCAAGGGGTACCACAGTTTTATGAGCGGAGCGAGGACCTACATGCCTTCGGGTCGACCACACACGCGCGCGCCGCCCGGCCGAGCTCGGGTACGGGTGTGGTTTAGAACAAGCCCTATCTTTTTGGAGAAAATTCATTTAAATAAATGGGCAACCCGAAATTAATTTTGGATATCCGTGGATCGCAATGGTTCGGATTTATTCCGAAATTGGGTTGTGTCTGTTCATGACCGAACAGTTATCAAGGTGTCTACTGGCTGTTGGACTGTGCATTGCATTAAGGCAGTCAGAATTTCGGCATTAAGGCAGTGCATTTGGAGAGTACACAACACAAGTTTGGTTCGCTGGATAGATAGATTGGAGTGCTACTTCTATCTGTGTTAAAGATCATTGTATCCTGGGAGGCAGGCGCTCGATATTCCATAAGCACCGTGTGTGGGGGCGAAATTTGTCTTAAGGACATAGTGTCAAACACTAGCCTTGATCTACCTAAAGTTCAATATCAGTTCCTGTTCTGCAATCGGGTTAGTAATTATATTGGATTATACGAATTGTTACGTGTAACTGTATACTGTAACTGTTTCGTTCAAACGATATTTTGCGTAACTGTATCGCATTTTATAGTTATTGTTTTGGTTCTATTTTACATGTTTCATATCAAAAAGTTCAATAAGTGATTTTACTACATCTGAAATACCACACGAACAACACTACCAAGATAAACACATTCTTGGAGCCTTTTCAATTAGATTACCAACGAGGAGAAGTTTTGTAATGTGTCATTATTGAGCTTGTTATAAAGAACAACTTACTTTAATTTTCACCTTATACTTCTATTTTTTAGTATTCCTATTTGTTTAAACCATGTAATTAGACATTAAAGATCAATGGCCTAAGAAGTTCTAAAAATAAATTGAGATAATTAAAAGTTAGTAGTGTATTATAAAGCTAGTTATATATATATTATTTTATTTTATTTTTATATTCGTAGAATAGATCACTCTTACAATCGAGAATCAGTTATAACAACTTTCGAATAGCATATCTATAGGAAAGGATGTAGCAACAACATTCCTAATGAGCACCATAATTCAATTTCTTTAATCAATTCTTAATTAGTTCCTCATTGAACATTAATGTCCCTAGCCAAAGTTAGATTTACCTTTAATTGTTCGTAGTCAAACATTAATGAATGTCATATTTCCCCTTCTTTCTAGTACAACAATTGCACACGGAAGTCCAAAATTTGGGTGCTTATAAGGCACCTGGTGGCAGTGGTATTTGGTGCCTATACCCAATGAGATTTTGCCACACAATTAGTTTGTGGGACACAAGTTAGTTTTTTCAAAAAAGAAAAGAATTTTTTTTTTGACAAAGTTGATGATGCACAAATTGGCCTTTGGCAAGATCAACATTCAAGTATGAATAGTGATGCGATTAATGAATAATTAACGAGCAATCAATGACAATCAATGAATCAAAACAGTAAACAGAGAATCAACACAGGGATTTATAGTAGTTCGGTCTCAGATGACCTACGTCCACTCTCTGGAATGGCAGCGATGGCCGGTGTTCTTTATTGATGAATATGGGTCACCGGAGTGTTGCAGAGGTTTGGGAGAGAGAGAGAGAGCAATGCGTAGAGGTATTGGAGGTGTGGTGTGTGCAGATTACAAGATGCCTTTCCAAGTGGAGAGAACTTACATTATATAGGTTCACTAAGGCGGTGAGTTGAGGCGGTCACCACTATTTTGGTAAGTGTAGTTATGGTAGGATTCTACCACTTTGGTAGGTACAGTTATGGTAGAACTAGATCTCCGGTGCGTATTCCGATATTTTCTCCCTCGTGCCCCTATTCCGTCGGAGGTGGTCCTGAGATGAACTAAGCTTGAGTTGGAGTGGGCTAGGCTTGAGTCGTAGGAGGCTTCATTGGAATAAGGAGGCAAGGGAGGAGGAGACCAAGGCAGGAAGGAGGAGGAGACCAGGGCTAGGCAGGCGCCCCCATGGGCGGCGCCCACTTGGGCGTGGCCAGCCTCCATAGGCGCCCCCTTGGGTGTGGCCAACCTCCATAGGTGGCGCCCCCTTGGGCGTGGCCAAGGTGCCTCCCATGGGCGGCACCCCCTTGGTCCATGGGCTTGGATTTTGTACTCCGTATCGATTTGCGGCCGCCTAATTACCTTTGTTCCCTCCGTATTGTTTTATGGCCCAACTCCGAATAGTATCTCCTTTGGGCTTTCTCGGTCCGTTCAAGTTGGGCTCAGCCCAGTCAAATTTGGACTCGTCAAAAGTGATAGATGACAACCATTCATTTGACATGTATAATTTTTTATTGTTTATGTACAGCATATAGCGCTGCCCACACAATATCAACATTCATAAATTCAAGAACGACCTACAATGTATAAATGGATCTCTTGCTAATACACAACACACAAACTATCATTAATTGAAATTAGAGAAAATGCATTGAGCGAAATCTCAATCCGGGATTTAGTGCCATAAATATCAACAATTATATGTTCATTGTTATTGGTTGGGCCTAGCACTGTTCTTTCTTTTGATCAACCATAAAAATATCATCTACGACACCTGATAGACGCATTGTTCTAACTATTGAGATTATCACTCATTGATTGTAAAATCTTTGAGCTATGCGTTTATTAATCTTGGCATTGGTATTTTATTAGAAATGAAAAGTATATATATTATCTATTGGATTCGAGCTCAATGCTCACCGGATGACATATAGTGTGTCTCGGCATATCGCTTCCAAGATTTTAGCAAAGGAGACGGGGATATTCATCGTAGATTTTATTTCCTTCTGGGTGCTGCAAAGAAAATAAAAGATGGGGGCAATTGAAAGACCATAATTTAAATTTGAAAGATATGGACCCAATAAGAAAAGACAAGAAAGACATTGGGTGAAATCTGCACATTCTCCAAGGGGAGAGTCCCACTACAATAAATGCATTACAAGTATTTTAGTATGAGTAATATTATTTGTACCTAAAAATTTGTCCTAATATGTAGGGGTGTTCACCCTATCCTATGGGTAGAAAATATGTTCTTCCGTCTTCTTACCCGATACTTTGCGGAAGAATTTTTTCTTGACCTACCCTACCCGACAGGTGTGGTATTCCTACCCGAATTCTTCTCGATTAATCGGGTAGGAAATCGGGTAAACACTTTTGTAACTATTAATTTTTGAATCATTTTAACAATTTAATTAAATAACATGCACCAATTTAACAACACAATAAATCAATAACACTAAAATCTAAAACAATTACAATAAGAATTATAATAAAGCACAAGTATGAACATCAATCCACCATAATTGAATCATTTTCCCAAACGCAAACGTTCAAAAGAGCAAAACAACAGAACCCATGTCCCCATTTTTCCCATACGTATCGAGCATCGCGTTATTAGATACAATACATGGTTTAGATATTTCATCAAACATAATATGTGCATGTTTAAGGTCAATCTGTCCGGCA
The DNA here is from genome assembly GCA_951799425.1 of Ilex aquifolium. Taxonomy (NCBI): domain Eukaryota; kingdom Viridiplantae; phylum Streptophyta; class Magnoliopsida; order Aquifoliales; family Aquifoliaceae; genus Ilex; species Ilex aquifolium. The sequence continues at coordinate 49,031,531 of OX637392.1, read as the reverse complement.
TACAAGGCAACAAAGCACGTTTGCTTAGGGTTTTTTTTAGGAGGAGCAGTGGAGTGAGGTGTGAGGCGCAAGTGCTCTCGAGACTCAGTAGATTAGGGTTTTTTTTAGTTTACATATATATATGTATATATATTAATTATATATATATATATATATTATAATTAATTAATGCGGGTAGGGTAGGATAGAAATGCAGAAATGAATGGCTATTCCGCATTCCTACCCGATTTAATCGGAAGACCAAAAACTCTTCCGCATTCCTATCCGATTTTTGCAGCTAACCGTTCAGTAGGGTAGGGTAGGGTCGGGTAGGGTAGGAACTTGCGACCAGTCGGAAATTTGAACACCCCTACTAATATGTTGATATAATGATGTGATTTTAGTAGAATCGTTCGATTAACACCAAGTTTCAATGTTTGATGGGTCTCACAGTCAATACAAAGATCATAGTGAATTAGTCAGTAAATTAGACCAATAAATTAGATCTCAATAGCATTTCTATTTTAATAAGGATTTTAACCCTTGGCAAGAGCAAGCCAAGTCACGTCTATCTCCCACAATGACGGTTGAACAGTGCATTATTTTTTGTTTGCTTTCAACTTGGCCAAAGAGAAGCAAGACATGATTTGTATGTAACTGAAGACTTTTCTATAAATGGGGGTGAAACCTCAGAGGTAGGGAAGTCCCGGTATGGGCACTTGTCTCCATAACATACACACATTTGTATCATTTTTCTTGTTTTACACATTTGCTTATTCAAGTATTGATCGCAATACTTACTTAAGTATCGGAGGGTTTTCTCCTGGCTCGATGTCGAGGGTCCCTGTAACCTTTTGTCTATTTTGCAATTTATGCACTTGATGATATCGAGAACTAGGGGCACACCTCAACACATTTCAATGATTGCTGGATTTTTTCCTATGCAAAATCTTTTGGGGTTCTACTACTTCTACTACTTGTAACTCAATTAGGAGTTTCGTCGTGACATTTTGATTGCGTCGTCAATACATTTTTTTTATTAATGCTATCTTATTTGCAAATTGCAATAGTTGATTCTTGATTGTAATTGTTAATGTATATAGTGTTTTTTGTATGTTTGTCCCACATCAGCTAAACTAGAAAACTTCACTACTCCTTATACTATAAATAAAAATCCTCATGTAAATTACACCAGAGCAATATACAATTGCTATTCATTTTATGTTCTCTTCTTTCACAATAATAATGATCAACGGACCAATATAAAAAAAAAACACCAAAAAAGAAGAAGTTAATGCTGCCTCACGAATTCAAATAACTAGATATTCATTGGCATAAACTTCAGTGTACAAAATTATTTTACCTCCAATTGAAGAAATATAGAACCTGGGATAAGCGGCAACAACTAAGTTAACAACTGCAAGAATATTTGTAGGGTTACTAGTATTTTTGGTTCTTAAAGTATGTCTGTTTTGTCAGTTTAATTATCATTGTATTAATTTTGTTAATTTGATCACTAAAATTTCAATTCATGTCATTTGGTCTCTAATTAGACAGTTAAGTTTTTTAACGAAAGTGGTCACGTATCATGCTATCAGACAGTATCACATGATTAACACGTGATCATTTAGTCAAAAACTTAGCGGTTTGTCTATGTATGGACCATTTAAACAGTAATTGAATACTTTATGGACAAAATTAATATTTTAGAGACCAAACTGATCAAACATACATACTTTAGAGATAAAAAATTATATTAACCCATATTTTTATAATGCAAGTGGCCAAGTTGCAATTTGTTTAGAACTTGTAAAATTTTAAAAATTGGATTAGTTCACATGAATTTGAAGAAGTAGGTGATTGCATGAATGGGACATATTGTTGATTGAGCATAATTTTCTGAGGCTATCTACCCAATGGGTAAAAGTCTATGGCAAAGGAATTTAAAAATTATGTCCGCGTCTTTCATGGTGCTACAAGTGTTCAAATTAATAGTCGCTTGGTAAAGTATGTTCAAGATCATAGTTTAAGTAGAGAAAGTATAATTTACCCACACTAACGTGTATAGGCTCGTGTAGAATAAATATTTGAGAGATTTGTATATTCTCCATCCTATTTTCTCTGACATTTTGTACTTTATAGAGACATGATAAAATTTAGTTGTTATCGAATGATTATGTGATTAAATGAGGCAAAATTATTGATTGTTTGATAATTTTTTTTTTTTTGCATCTACTAACTTGAGAAGTTGGAATTATATTTCTCAATTTTACTGAAAAATGAATAAACCTAAGAATTTGATATTAACAATAACTCATTGAATGTCTCTCAACTGCATAAAAGTTTATGATTATTCCACAATTTTTCCCCTCTTCTCATAGAAAAATTTGGCTTTTTCCCCGCCTCTAATAACAAGCTATAGAACCTCAGATAAATAACAAAAATTATGCTTCTCATAGAAACAATCTGTCTAATAAGATAACTAGACATTTGAATTTTATCAACACATATTTTTTTCCTTCATTTCTATCACATCATCCAATATTTTTATAGTACAATTGGCCAAGTGGCAATTCATTTAGAACTTGTGATTTTTTTTTTGTTTTTTTAAAAATGAAGTAGGCCACCTAAAATTGAAGAAGCTTGGCCGGCAACCAATTGGTAAAAGTCTACTACTTGTAACTAAATTTGGAGAATCGTCGTGAAGTTTTAATTGCGTTACCAATATATATATATATCTTATTTGAAAACTGTAATAGTTGATTCTTGATTGTAATAATGATCAACCGACCTATATAAAAAAAAAAAAATTAGTGCTGCCTAACGAATTCAAATAACTAGATCATTGGCATAATCTTCGGTGTACAAAATTATTTAACCTCCAATTGAAGAAATATAGAACTTGGGATAAGCGACAACAACTAAGTTATTAATTGAAAGAATATTTTTATAATGCAAGTGACCAAGTTGCAATTTATTTAGAACTTGTAAAATTTTAAAAATTGAATTAGTTCACATGAAGTTGACGAAGTAGGTGAGGGCATGAACGAGACATATTGTTGATTGAGCATAATTTTCTGAGGCCGGCTGCCCAAGTGATAAAAGTCTATGGCAAACGAATTTAAAAAAGTGTTCAAATTAATAGTCGCTAACAAAGTAAATTCAAGATCATAATTGAAGGACTGAAAGTATAATATATCCACACTTACATCTATATAGGATCATGCAGAATATATATTTGAGAGATCTGTATACTCCCCATTCCGTTTTCTCTAACTTCTTGTATTTTATAGAGACATGATAAAATTTAGTTGTCCTCGAGTGATTATGTGATTAAAATGAGGCAAAATTATTGATTGTTTAATATATTTTTTTTACCTCTAATTAACTTGACAATTTGGAATTCTATTTCTCAATCAAAAATAACTTATTGAATATCTCTCAATTGACTCAATACTTTTTAGGTCATTTGTATGGAAACTCTGGAGTCAACAAATAACAGCTCATTTCAGAAATATAAAATCACAATGACATTTAAATTTTCTTTAATTCACATTTCATTTGAATTTGAATTTGCATTTCATTTACATTTCTATTGCCTATTGGCCTTTCATTCGTTTTCCATCATTTAGTACCCAGTCCCAGTCTTCCTTCTCATGCATTCTACCAGCTATTGCCTTCATTTCATCTTTTAATTTGTTCATCCAATATTCAACTTTCCAGCAATATAGATTGTCCATATTCATCCATCCATTTTATACCCAGGTAATCCTTGTTTCTGTTGGCAAAGTTTAACAATTTTTTTTTTTTGTGATTAATGTATACACAGTGGTTACTATGGTGTAAAGAATTTATTTTTCGAAATACGTTCATTGACATTGTGTGCAAGTGTATAATCGACACACTTTAATAAAAAATTTAGGCATTGAATACTTGGAGTTTTGATTTTGAGTTCATCATATGCAATGAGGGTCAACTTTTGTATTTTTATTTTTTTTAAGATTAATATATAGGAATGTGTAGTTTGATATGCATTAAAGCAGTGAATGGGTGGAGAAGAAAAATGTGTTGTCTATGTTAACTTGCTAATGGGGGCTCTAAACCTCTTTGAATTGATGCATTTTGCTTGATCAAGAGACAATGATCATACAGGTGCTTGCTTAATGGAATTGAACTCACAAGTTAAATTTAAAGTTCATAATTTCTATGTATAAACACCAAATGACAAGTTACATTATAATTTCTATCTATGGTCGGCATTTTTAAATATAATTTCTTTTTACTTACAACATATAAGTTACAATAACAATCTTAAATTTCTGTGTCTATTGTTTCACACTTTGAAATACATTGCCGTTCCTTTTGCTTGTTACTCTTCTTCTTTTGATTCAGAACTGGTGTTAACTGACGCAATTGGCAATCTCTCTGTTGCTTAATAGCAATTTCCAGGCGCTAGAGGTCTCTCCCGCCAAATAGGCGACTGCTCAATATCTCAGCTTTTCTTGACACATTTGCTGGTGAAACACCGAAGAATCTGCATCTCTCTCTATGATAAGCTCCAGGTTCAATCATATAGCTGATAAGAGTTTGAGCCCCTAAAAGCTTCCATTTCTTGCTTTAAAATTTCATTTCAGCACCTGTCCAAAAAAAAAAAAATTTTTAATTTCAGCACAAACTTCTTGTTGTTGTTGTTGTTTCATTGTAATTTCACCACAAAAAAAAAGGATTGAAAAATAAAAAGAAAATTGAAAAAAAAAAGAGGAGAAAAAGCAGGAAAAAAAAAGAAAGAAAAAAGAAGGAGAAAGAAAAGAAATCATCTGAGAAATATAGATATGGAGATAGTTACGACGATTGCGAGAACAATAGGACCAGTCTTGGGTCCCATTTGGACGGGCTTTACTTCTTTGAATGACTATGACAAGAACATCCAGGCTTTCTATCAAGAAGTTGAAAACCTGAAGAAAGATAGAGTTTCTGTGCAGCAGCGGGTTGACGAGGCCGAACGGAACGGAACGGAAGAGTTATCCTACAAAATGTTAAGGGGTGGCTTTCACGTGCGGATGAATTCGTCAAAGAGGCAAGAATTTTTGGAAAAGAGGAAGATAGAGAAAATGGACGGTGTTTGTATGGGTGGCAGTGTGTAGTGTGCCGTTACTGCCGGAGCAACAGTGCAAAGGAAAAGACCCAGGTTCTTAAAGAACTCCGTGCTGACGGAAACTTCAGGATAGTATCAGTCCTTGGATGTCTAGGGGAGAATCCTACACCCAGAGGAAATAGGAAGGAGCCTAAACCACGAAAACATATTGAGGAAGAAGTAATGGCAGCTTTGGGGAATCCCGATGTCAATATGATAGGGATATGTGGCTTGTTGGGAGTAGGGAAGAGAACACTTGCGAAAGAAGTTGGTGAATGGGCAAAAGAAAATAAGCTGTTTGATAAGGTCATCAGTGTAGTTGTCTCCCAGACTCCAGACCTGAAAAAGATACAATGCGAAGTTGGAGAACCATTAGGTATGAAACTCACAGAAGAGACTTTGTCTGTTAGAGCTGAACGGCTAAGAGATAGATTGATGAAAGAAAAAAAAGGAGTCCTCATAATTTTAGAAGAAGTTTGGGAAAAGCTCGATTTGGAGGAATTAGGAATATTCTCCTTTGGAGAAGACCACGACGGGGGATCCAAAATCATGTTGACTTCGCGGAACCGGCGTGTTTGCAGTGATATGGGAGTTGAGATTTTCATAGTAAAACCTTTATCTACAATAGAAACAAGGAGTGTTTTCGCAGAGAAGGTAGGCATTCCCATTGACTATCTTGAGAGGGATCCAGTGAAACAATCGATTGCAGATGAATGCAATTGTTTGCCAAGTCTGCTTGATATTGTTGGTACTGGACTAAAGGGAAAAAGCGATTCCGTCTGGCATGATACGCATCTACAATTGAAAAGATGTATCTTCGCAACTCTCCAACGAGTGTGTGTAGAAGTATACCAGCCACTCGAGTCGTGTTACAATAATCTGCAAAGCCAAGAAGCCAAGTCTCTGTTTTTGCTTTGTTGTTTACTTCCGAAAGATTTTGATATATCAATTGACGATCTCGTTATATATGGAATGGGTCTCAATTTGTTTAGAGGCATCGAATCTGTGGTGGAAGCAAGAAACAGAGTTTGTACTTTGTGTGAGACACTTAAAGATGATTTCCTTCTGCTAGATAGTGATTGGAGTCCAAAGTATGCCGAAATGCTTGATGTTGTTCGCGTAGGCATGTCAATCGCATTCAAGGATGTACACGACGGTTTTCTAATAGGTCGTGATGTAAACCTGAAGGAGCTGCCAACATATGAACATTCCACAGGAATGTCAATAATATTAGATGAGAGTATCGAGCTTCCTCCAATGTTAAAATGTCTAAGGCTTGAGATTCTGCTGTTGGTATGTAAGAAATTTCGATCAAAAGCTTTCCAACTACCAGACAATATTTTTACGGAACTAGAAAAACTCAAAGTTTTAGAAATTCGGGATCTGCCAATTGCATCACTGCCATCGTCACTTGGACTCTTGACAAGCCTCCAGACATTGCGTCTAATGGGTAGATTGTCAATTGAAAATACGTCTTTAGTTGGAAAGCTAGTGAATCTAAAAAATCTTAGCCTTTCTGATCTCACTATGGTGGTGCTACCAGAAGAGATAGGAAATCTGAAGAAGCTCAGGTTGTTAGAGCTGTGGAACTGTAGAAGTCTCAGAACAATTCCACCAGGTGTCATCACAGGCCTCCACGGATTAGAAGCATTATCCATGAAAGACATGTACCGAGTAAAAGCATTCTCTATGAAAGGCGTGGACGAATTCACATGGGAAGTTGAAGAACATGGTGAAAGAAGAAATAACGCAAGCCTCAAAGATCTGGAGTGTTTGTCCAAATTGACTACTTCAGAAATTAGCCTAGGAGAATTGGAGCTTATTCCTAGAAGCCTATGCCTTTGCTCGAAGTTGACTAGATATGCTATATATATCGGTGTTCCTGCCTATTATGTAGAATTGGATTGGCACAAATTTATGCATCTCACACTCCCCACAATAACTACTTTTTCAGACTGGGTTAGTGAACGGATAAAAGAATCAGAAGTTCTATGGTTGGAATCTGATGGTTCAAAGAGTGTAGTGGATGAGTTGAACTTATACGGTTTTCTACACTTGAAGGAACTGAGGATTGAAGAGTGTGGTGAGCTGGAGTATCTTACTAATGCAGTGCATGGGTGGCCCTCATATGGTTTTGTTACTTTTCCAATCTTGAATACACTTCATCTCACCAAGCTGGCTGAGTTAATCGGGGTTTGTGGAGACCAACTTCCTGCGGCAGGGTCCTTTAGGGAGCTAAAAGAGTTGCGGCTAAGCTCGTTACGTTCACTAACACATTTATGGAAGTGTCCGACTCAAAATGTTTGCCTTGACAATCTCAGATTGGTTTTTATACATGAATGTGGGAGCTTGGGAAGTCTTTTATCACTCTCAATTGCTAGGGGTATGGCTCAACTCGAAGAACTTCACATAAGCAATTGTGGCAAGCTGGTAGAAGTCTTTTCAGATGAAAGTGGAGATGGAAATGTAACTAGCAAGATCAAATTCCCCAAACTAAAGAAAATAAACCTAGCACATCTATCAAGTCTCATTCGTTTATGTGGAAGGATTGATGGCATTGAGTTCCCTCGATTGAATGAGTTGAAAGTTTGTGATCTGCCAATGATTAAGGAATTCTACCCCAAAAACTGCAACGACAAGACCCTCGGATTGCAATCGCTTTTCAATCAAAAGGTACATATCTTTCTATACCCTGAAGAACTTAATTATTTTGTTTCTTTCTTTTTTCGAGAGATGGTGGTGGTGGAGAATGGTAGATCTGGGTTGAAGCATCAAGACTTTTTTGTGGTTCAATGGCTAAAATTCGACTTACTAAGCTAGATGTTTTCATGAGTTCGAAACCCAAGTACAGTCACTTGTACAAAAACACTCAATTGTATGTTCTGCACCTACCTAGTCTACCCCTCCAATGCCCCCTCTTCCCAATTAATACGGACTAAATTAGGTGTTTTTAATTTATTCCCATTGAGCGAATCAAATTTTTTAATATTTTGTTTCTCTTTAATACTTCCCAAGACTATTGCCATCTGTTTTGAAAATTTGTCTCCATATTAAACAAGTAAAGCAGGCTAAATGCCTAAAAAACATATTTTTTTTTTTTAAAAAAAAACAGAATAAAGCTAGCTAAATATATTTGACCTTTTTAAAAAAATTTTGTTAGTTATGACAAATTTTGTGATCAACTTTTTCAATCCGCGGTTGGTAGGGACTCTCTTAGACTTTGATTATGATTTGAAGTTTCAGAAATGAATTAAAGTATTAGATAAAAATGAAGGCCTTGAAATTTGGCCAAATTCAATTAGAAAGAAGAATACTCTTAACAAAAATTTAGTTGAAGGGTCGGGGATCTGAAGATAATATCTACAAAAATAGTCAATGACTTTTGTACTACTCTAATTTTTGTTTTGGAATAAGGCGCATGTTAACATGTTGTTACGAATTTTTGCAGCTTGTTTTTGGTAGCTTAAAGCTATTGGAACTCTATCAGTTGTGGAATGTGAGTGAGATATGGTGCAGCCAGATCCAAACTAGTTCGTTCAGTAAACTTGAAAAACTGGAGGTTAATTCTTGCAACAATTTGAGACACTTATTCTATCCTTCCATGGCTAGGGCTCTCATGCACCTCCGACACTTGACAATAAGCTATTGCCAGTCGATGGAAGAAGTAGTTGTAAAGGAAGAAGAAGAAGCAGGGGACGAAAGGAGGATGAATGAAATTCTGTTCCCTCAATTGAAATTTTTACTACTTGGCAATCTACCCAATCTAAGGAGTTTTTTTCAGGTGAAACATGGGTTGGATCTTCCATCCTTAGATCAAGTCTGTGTCTTTGATTGCCCTGAATTGGAGGCCTTTTCTCTGGGAACCTTAAGCACGCCAAAGCTGAAGGTCGTTGCTTCTAATTATGAACGTGTTTGGGTGCACGACCTTAATACCACCACAACACTCATATATGAAAAGCAAAAGGTATGTGATTTTTTAATGCTTATGACACATGACAACATCTACTTAATTTATTTCCTTCTTGGAGTAACTTTCCATTTAGTTATTTTGTGACAATAATAATCAAGTTGTATCTGCTATGTTAGACACTAACAATCTTGGATGCTTTAATTAATGGTATCTTTGCAATTTTAAATATCAAAATGTTTTTAAATTTATAAGCATCAAGGAATGCATTGTGGCAATTTGAATGATGGTCCACTGCATTTAATTACTAGGATCTAGTGACAATCTAAGGACAAATTTCACTTTGTACCCTAAAAAATTTTGAATTTTTTATTTTATACCCTCAAAGAAAAAATAACGGAAGCTAATAGAAGGGTCACATTGCAACACTTTTGATACATCGAGGGTATAATATAAAAAAATTAATCTTTGAGAGTACAAAGTGAAAAACTTAAAATCTTTCAGGCTACAAAGTAACAAAAACCCACAATCTAACGATCACAATTTTTACATCTTCCAAAATCGTACGATTCACAATTAGATTCGATTTAGTCCCCATTCAATTCTTATCTTACTACATAATCATTTTTGACCGAGAATCGCAAGAATCGTACAATTTGATTCGAGTCGAAGAAATAGCCCGATTCGTTTTATTATTTTTTTGATCTTATTTCTAGTAAAATGACACGCCTTTGACTGTTAGTAGTTAAAACAACATCATTTTACTATAAGAGATCCACCTCAAATATAAAACTCGTGTCTCTCTCTATGTCTATTGTTCTCTTTTCTACTTCTCAAGCGACTATCCAAGCGTCTGTGAACATCACACAAAGATGACGTCTCCTTCACTCCAGATATGATTCTTCTACTTGAAAAACAGGTACCAAACTCTAACATATCCCACTTCTTTTTCTTCAATAAATGTTCAGTTTTTTATTTTTCATCAAAATTTATTTTTTAATCGAATGTGGAAAGTGATGTTCTAAGTTTACATGTTCGAATCAGTATGTATTTCTATTTTAGTTTAACTTTATTGGTAGTAAGACAATAACTATATGCTGGTTAAAAATCATGCATTTTTCATTGCGGCTTGAGGGAACAATTTATTGTGCATTAAGAAAGAAGTAATAGAGATACAAATTGAACTAGCATTTCTCAATTTAGACGACTTAATCATGTCATTATCGTAAATTGATTATTTTTAAAATGTAATAATGTTCAATATTTAATATATTGCCTATTTTAAATACGTACATGCTATTCTTTATCATTGTTCGAATTTTGATGTCAAATCTTACGATTCACGATTCGATAAGATTTCCGATTCTCAAATCTAAGATTTAAATTCTCGATACAAATCTCAATTTAATAACTATACTTTGTACTGCTTATCTAATTTATTTATTTTATTTTAGAATAAGGTGCATGTTAACGTGGTGCTACAAATTTTTGCAGTTTCATAGCTTAAAGCTGTTGGGACTCCATGAATTGCAGAATGTGAATGAAATGTTGTGCAGCCACATCCAAACTAGTTCGTTCAGTATACTTCAAATACTGAAGGTTGGATCTTGCAACAATTTGAGACACTTATTCTATCCTTCCATGGCTAGGGCTCTCATGCACCTCCAACGCTTGGATATAGGAAATTGCCCGGCGATGGAAGTAGTTGTAAAGGAAGAAGAAGAAGCAGAGGACAAAAGGAGGATGAATGAAATTTTGTTCCCTAAATTGAGATATTTGTTGCTTCACAATCTACCCAATCTAAGGAGTTTTTTTCAGGTGAAATATGGGTTGGATCTTCCATCCTTATATTTCCTCCGGATCAATATTTGCCCTGAATTGGAGGCCTTCTCTCTGGGAACCTTAAGCACGCCAAAGTTGAAGGTCGTTTCATCTGGTTATGAAAGTATTTTTGAAAGTGTTTGGGTGGATGACCTTAATACCACCATAAGACACATATATGAAAAGCAAAAGGTATGTGATTTTTTAATGCTTATGACACATGACAACATCTGCTTAATTTCTTTACTTCTTGGAGTAACTTTCCATTTAGTTATTTTGTGATAATAATAATCAAGTTGTATCTGCTATGTTAGACACTAATAGTTTTGGTTACTCTAATTATTGGTAGAGTAATGCTATTTGGACTTAAAAATCTGACTTTATTTATTGGCATGGTATATATATATATACTAGTTATTGCATGTGCCTGAAGGCACAGAATAATAAAAAATGATAAACAATAAATATATTTGTATTTATATCCAAAATCAAATCACAAACATAGAAGAGAGATAAATGAATTTAAGCATCGGTTGTAGTAGGGGTGAGAGGTGGTGGTAGTAGGAGACGGTGATGGTTGTGGTGGGTGGCAATGACTGTGGTGACGACGGCGATGGCATCAGTGGCTACGGCGATGGCATCGATGGCGGTGGAGGTGGCGACGGCGACGATGGCGGTGATGGTGGCGACGGCGGCGGTGATGGTGGCGGCGATGGTGATGGCAGTGGTGGTGGCGACAATGGCAGTGGTGGTGGTGGCGGCGATGGCGATTGTGGCGGTGGCGGTGGCGGTGGTGGTGGTGGCGGCGGCGACAGTGGCGATGGCGATGGCGATGACAGTGGTAGTGGTGGTGGCGGCGATGGCGGCGACATCGACGACGGTGGCGACAGTGGTGATGGTGGTGGCGGCGGCGACGACGACGGTGGTGGTGGTGGCGGTAGCGGTGATGGCGGTGGCGACGACAGCTACGGTGGTGTTGGTGGCGGTGGTGGTGGTGATGGTCACGGCGACGGTGGTGGCAGTGGTGGCAGTGGTGGTGGTAGAGGTAGTGGTGGGGCGGTTTAAAACACTTTTTTTTTTTTAAAGTACTTATGAGAAATAATTTCTAGAAGTACTTTTAAAAAGTCACTCCAAACAATAAATATATAAACTATTTTATATATATATATATATATATATATATATATATATATATATGCATGAACTATAAAATTTTAGACTCAGAATTTTAGAGGAGCAATGGCCGAGGAAGAAATTCCGAAATAGAGGGTCAAACCGAATACATTGACGCTTTTGGGTGAGGGTAACTTAATATCTTTTTGAACCTTACATAAAATAACCTGAGTTGAGTTTATGGTATCTGGATTGTATGTTAGGGATTTAATGTGTGCATTGTAATGAGTTTTTTATTTTATTTTATTTTATTATTATTTTTTTTGCGGGGTTCCTATATTTTTATTCTTTGTATGTGTTATATCTATATATATATTGGATGCATTTTGCCAGTTACGTTTACATATGTGTTATACTTGTAGTTGATTCCAAATTGATTTGTTTGCATAGGAATATATTGAAGCTAATGAAGGAGAAGCTAGTGAAACAGAAACTAGTGAAGCAGAAACTAGTGAAGCAGAAGCTAGTGAAGGAGAAGCTAGTGAAGCAGACATCACTGAGGTGTTCAAAACATTATTTCATTTAACAACTTTTGGTATAATTACTATTTTTTTTTATTAAAGTTCACTTTAATTTGTGGGTTATATGATTTTGTTCTTGGAAACCTTGCAGGGATTTGAATATGTTCCTCCATCATTAGGGGAAAGTTCGACGGAACCAGTTGTTCTACACCAATCTTCCCAATCATCGGAACAAGGGCTTCTAGTCCACCCTGAACCGAAACAGACAAAGCCGAAGTTAAATGTGCATCAAATGACAAATCTTGAGAGTATTGAATATCTTACACAGTTCCCGGATGTTATAAGCCCCTTCATTGCTAGTGTCATAGATGTCCTCGGAGATGGACATTGTGGGTTTCGAGTGGTTGCCAAGTTCATGGACTTGGAAGACAATGGTTGGAAGAAAGTGAGGAAGGATCTACTATATGAGTTGGAGACATTTGAAACTGATTACTTGCGAGTATTCTCTGGTGAAAAACATGTGGCCGAATTAAAGCACTCCACTCAATGTGAGGATGCTAATGTTGATAGAGAACACTGGTTGATAATGCCGGATATGGGACATGTGATTGCCTCATGCTATGACATTGTCATAGTCCTCATATCAAGCAGACAATGTCTCACTTTTCTCCCCCTCCGTCAACAAGCACCTCCAGAAACAAGCCATCGGATTCTCGGATTGGGTTACATCAACTCAAGTCATTTCGTCGGACTTGAATTTACTCCAGACTCCCCTTTACCACCTGTGTCGAACCTATGGAATGATCATCACAATGAACTGGCCAAAGGGTGGATTACTCCATATGTGAAGCGGATAGAGAAGTTCCAGGCTATGATAGAAAACAACACAAATGTAGCAACTGTAGAAAACCTGACGGCATAACTTAAAACAATGTTAGTTTAGTTCTGTTTTTGCAAAATTGTAATGCATATATAACAAACACTCTAATTTAGTTCTCATGCTCGTGAACATAACCCAAGATGCTACCTATAGAATACAGACCAAGCACTTCCACAATCTTCATAGCATGGGAAAGCAGTGATTGCGATGAATCTTGAAAGGAAAGCAGAGACTATGAATACCAATGTCTACAAGGAGAATGAAATAAAAGCAAAATGATCTATTTCACACCTACAGATTTCTAGTTTTCCTGATTCAAAGGACCAACGAGCAAACTTTTAGTCTAACCGCACCACCATTATACTATACCAGTTCATTATGGTTGTAATCAGAAGCAAACTACTTAACCTATTACTGCAATTTTAAAAAATCTGGGTCTATTGGAAAATTTGAGAAATTTAGCATTATTTTGAACTTGCCCCATTTGAAAAGTTTGTAAAAAACCAGGGTAGGTTTACATTTTAAAAAATAATTGGGATTCAATTATAGATTTAACAATTAGACATGAACTTTTCATACAACTCTGCTTTAATCTCCAATTTCCTCTCTTCCTTTGGCAATTATAGGTGGCATTTGAGTCATGTCGTGAAAGTTCAACTTCTCATTGATTTTTTATTAAGACTTGTCTTTTTTGCAAGAATCCATATTCAAGAACTCATGACATTCAGGATCTTAGGTTTCAACTCCTTTAATTAAACAAAACCCATATTCTTATAAACACAAATTTGTGAACAATAATTTTAGAAATTCTGAACCCTCGGAGACAGAACGAATTAACAGGTAAAAGCATCATCTAGAATTTGAGTACACAATCAACATCTATATGGAGCACCAGTAATAAAACATTCTTGCTTCACAATCAACATCGTTTGGGTACACTTTTGAGTTTCACAAATTTATGAATTTGAGGCTTATCAGAGGAATGAATTGGCCATAAATGCTCTCAGCCAATAATATGTGGAATATAACAGAAATATAAAGGGCTTCTGAAGAATATAGCCAACAATGAAACCAGGAACTCTATTATGCCATCGGAAAGAAAGCTGAATATATTCAACATAAACGAGCATTAATCAAGCTTGAATGGCAATATATGTCTCCAGGACAAGATATAGCCGGCGAATGCAAATCATGTGCCCTTGAACACGTCTTGTTCTTAGTATCTGCAATCCAGGTTGGATAAATATTTAGCAACAATGAATTTAGACCCAAAGTTTGTACACTGTTCTACTGTGTGACAGCTAGGAACACAATGATGTTTTCAAAACCAGCTGAATCCACACATCATGACTCACAGGGTGACACTTTTGTGTAATTCCGTTTGTGAATCCCAAAACAAAGCCTTGAAGTTTCCATGGAAGATAAGGACTACTAAGGCATTAGTGTCATATATTACACAGAAGAATCTTATCTAGCCATAAGTTTTTTAATTGGACAAATCACTTGCAAACTATTGTGACTTCAGAATTTTAGTTTATAAATGTTAGAAGTGATTAAAGGTATATGGTAAGCTTTACAAGAAAGTCTAATTGACTAGTAGTGGACTAAAAATGACTGACCTTTAAGTTTTCCTTCCTTTCCCTTCTTTTGAAGCTCGTACACACAATCAACTATCACCTTCTGCTGCTCTGCATTGAAAACACCAGTGTGCAGCTCAACTCCAGCAACAACGTTCATCATTTTCTCATTAACGATCTCTATTCTTCCAAAGTCTTTCTTTCCCTTGATCTCCTGAAACCGCATATACTCGCTTTGTTCCACATGATAGTAGCACCCTTGACCAATCAGCAGGCACTAGTGAATCACTCTTTTGACTCATTGAGGGGTCAGAAAGGGTCTCCGACCACCCATTCGCTCCATCATCCCAACTACCCAATGAATTCGTATCTATGTTCTGCAAAAAAAAAAAAAAAAAAAAAGATGAATTTATGTTTGTTGTAACACTCGTATCCAACTATGTCTTTTCGACTCCCAAATGGATTCCTGTGATAATATTCTTGATTGTCATTATATTCATTATAATCCATATCCTTCGGAGTTGAGACAATAATATAGTAAAAAAGTTTGATGATACCCTAAGCCGAGCACTTAAGCCTCAAGGAATTTTCTTTAAATACTAAAACTATATCTATAAGCAACTAACTGAATTTGAAGCAACACTACTCATCACAGACCTATAATTGTTTCTGGTAGAAGAAGATGTCGTATTTCATGCTTTAGAAGAATAGCATTTTTGGCACTTCAATAATGATAGAAGCCAAATGAAACGCATCATCATTGCAAATAAGTTAACCATCAGCAGAATGTAAAACACAAGTTGCAAGTAAACTATTCGACTCATGAATTCTTTTGTAGAAATGTCATACGACTCATACCTGAGCACGAGGAGAGCATTTCTGGAAGCCACAAGTGCAGATTCAGTCACCATTCTGCCATCCTTTGGAAGCGGTTAGAAGTTGATCTGCTTGGTTTCCATACGAAAGACTAGAAAATCGGTTCCCAGCAGCAAGAGCCCAAATAGAAGTTGGACATACTCCATAATTATTCGCAGGCTGAACTCCATGCATATTAGCCCCTCTAATGCAATCAAAATGGCAAAGCAAATATTAAGGGATAGGGGAGTGATTTGAATTACAACAACGCTATTCTTAAGAATTTGATTTTACCACCTTTGCCTTACCAACTCATATAGACAATTGGATTAAGTGGTCCCATTAATATCTAATGATTGTGGTTGTGCTGCGTTAAGTGTTAAAAAAATTGGTAAGGAAAGCTGGTTAGAGCAGCATTTTTGTTGCTATTAGTTTGAACTGATTTAGTTTTAAGTTTGGAGAAGTCTAGAGTCAAAAATTTTGGTCTAATTATGACAAGTTTTTATTTATCTAAGTCTGTTTTGCATATTGGAAATATTTGGGTAGAAAGTTTATTTGGGACAAAGAAAATTCCTTTAATTAAGTCCTATGTAACTATATATCTGCTCTTAAAAGATTGAGACTGTGTGTTTCTTTATTTTATATTTTATGTTGCTGTTCTCAGGTCTAAGCTCATAGAATTAAGCCTATCTGTGGGAAGTTAATTATTTTGGTCTCTATTTGCTGGAACGCTAATGTAATGGTCCTAGTCCTTCCTAATTTGAATAAACCATATCTGAAAATTCAGTTTTGATACTTATTTTTGTCGTATACATCACCAAACCACTACGGCTTTAGGTTTCTCACTCCGAAAATCATGAGGGTCATCATTATGTAACCAAGAAACCAACCTGTCATACACAAGGATGTTTGATTAGATCTACTTGATTTTAATGGAAAAATGAACCTAGAAATATTATTGATTGGCTGCTCTCTAGTGTGGACAATTTTTTTGCTTGGCATGAACAAACTGAAAGGAGAAAAGGGGCAATTGAAATGTGATGGACAAGAATTCAAGAAGCCAACAATAGAAGGTGTGGGAGAGAGGAAGCAGTTACATGAGATGTGATGAAAAGTCTTTCTAGAAGGTAGATTCCTTTGCATGGCCTACCAACTAAAACTATTCGTGCAATTTCATCGACTTCAACAAGGTGATGACAGTGTTAAATTGACTAAACCGAGAAGTTTTACGAGTTGTCCTTGAGGGCAGAAGTTTATGAAGCAGAGGAAGTCCTTGCAGCAGTTACGGGCTGATCAATGCATTGCTTTCCACGATGAGATGGCTGGTTTTAGACAAGCTTGTAGAGAAGACATATCAAGTTGCTTCAAAGAAAGATCAGAAATTAAAGAACTAATCCATGAGGGAGGGAAATAAAAACAGGGTTGAATTTCAAATGCTCTTTTCAAATCATGATAACAAAGCATACCCTCACTGAGAAGATTGACACTAAAAAACAATTACTTCAAAGGTAAAGAGGTCATTCTCACAGGCTCGGCAGTCCCGAGGTCTGGTCCACACGACACCACACGAAGGCCCTTTTACTCCCATTAAGTCCTTGCGAGAGCTATTCCTTAGATGTGTCTAGTTTATGGAATCTAAAACAATTTAAATTCCAGAGTAATATTATCCTAATTTAGTCCACATAAATTACACATCCAAAACTTGCCCACCATCTATATTCGATCAAGGCTTTCAACCACAAATATTATCTCATTAGTAGTGGAAAATCATAACGCAAATATGAGGTTATAAAACATCTAAAATTAGAAGCACATGCCAAACACAAACTAATCTGAAGCCAACATTGTCGGAAGTCCAATGGCCAAACTACTGCGGCAAAATTCTACACGATGCGAACATTGACAGCCCCACCATTAACCACAATGCTCAAAATGGGTGATTTCATATCAGATTATTGTATCAAAAATTGTCAACCCTAATTATTCAATGTTATCACAGGAAGGATTTTTCGTACCTGCGGAAGGCAATCGTCTCAGTCGTCTTCGTGAGATTGACTATTGAAACAGTCGTAATTGGCAGAATTTTGGTTTCATCGCCATCGCAGTACTGTTTGCACTTGCTGCAGACGGATTCTAAGGCATAGTTGATGTTCTCACAGTCGTTGCACTTCCGATTCCCTTCTCTCTCTCTCTCTCCTCCTCCCCCTGCCATCGTCCTTTCCTCTTCCTCTTCACAGACCTCTCTTAATGTGTATGTGTTTTGCTTAAGAAGAGAAACAGAGCTGATCACCGTCTTGGAAGCCTTCAAAAAACTGTACTTGGCGTGGTTACAAGTAGGTGTTTAGAGCAAATTACACTTTGACCACCAAATTATGCCCCTTCTATCACATTATTCCCTGATGGCGGAGGACCGAAGTGGGGGCGGTGGGTGTAGTCTCTATCTCCGTACCAGCTTAAAAAAATTTATTTCATCCCCGTTAACGGTTATATTTTTCATCCTCATCCCCGTCCATGGGTAAATTTATAACCACGCCCCGGCCCCCCCGCCTCCGCCCCTGCCCTTGTCCACCTTACCCGCCCTTGCCCAAGCTCAAGCCAACGTAATTCAAAATTTTAAATAAATCTAACATTGTAAATAATTCAATATAATTATAAAATATCATAACATAATTAAAAGCTTGTCATTTACAACATAATCCAACATAATATAATTAAAATATTGTCTACAACATAATCCAATATAAATATAATTAAAACCTTGTCTACAACATAATCCAACATAAAAGAATTAAAAGCTTGTCTCCCATGTAAATCCAACACAAAATAATGTAACATAACATAATCCAACATACAAAAACACAAAGATCTATATTTTTACAAGCTAAAAACATGAAAAAAAAAGTTCAAAAAACAAAGCAATTTTCAAAAGAAAAAAATATTTAATAATATGTAAATTTGTATTCACAACAACATGTATATATATAAAATAATAATAATAATAATAATAATAACGGGTAAAGCGGGATGGGGAGGGCCGGGGGGGTAAGTGTTAGTCCATCCCCGCCTTTATCTCCGCACGGATTTATACGGGTATCTCCGTATACGTCCACGGTCCAATACATATGGTTCATCCCAAGTCCAAATGGGGCGAGTTTGGACAAATACCCATTTTTACCCAGTTCATTGTCATCCCTACCTCTTTCTTAGGGAACCCGAACCCAACTCAAACTTTTCAATAATTGGGCTGAGTTTTTTAATGCTTGGGTTGGGTTTGGGCAAAAAAATTTCAACCCGAATTGAATTTGGGTAATACTCGGATTAAGACTTTGGATTGACGCGTTTAGAATCCAGCCCGAATTTATGAATTGGGGTTCAACCTAAAATTTGAAAAAAAAAAAAATTACAAACAAGCATACATATATAAAATGTTAAGACATTTGCCCGACATTCCTTATCCATTGTTATAGACGTTTTAAGCCTTTTTTCAATTTGAATTTTGATTTAGAAGAAACTCAATTTTAACTCGAGTTTAACCCGAATTGTGTAACCTGAGATCAACCTGAATTTAAAAATTCAATCATAGTTGGACTCGAGTTAGAGTTGCTTGGGTTGAGCTTGGCTTGAGTTGGGTTTGGATAGAATGTTTTGTATCTTGAGTTGAGCTTGGTTAATCCCTCAACCTACCTAACCTACAAGAGTTACACCTCTACTCCTACTTAGTCATTTATATTTTTCTATTGTATTTTCCTGCATTATACTTTTAACTATGATTGTTGGTTTACAGTGTCCAATAATATAAATTAGAGACATGTACTACACAATTGGAGATTTTCTTTTTAAAACATGATGAACCTTTTGTTTTTGAAGATGTGAAATCAATTCTAGTAGTTAAGAGAATAACAAGGAAAAATCAATAATTAAGAGGGCAAAGTGAAAAAAAAAAAAGAGGACAAATGAGGTGAATTCATAACTGAGGGAGTTTTCTTTTTGAACTGATAACTGAGGAAGTTAAATTCGTGCAGATTTCTCCAATTTAATAAATAGGTTGACCCCATTTGGTTATGTATAATACAAAATTTGGCTAGACATGAATTTACATGATTTATATATGATATGAACGCGATATGACACGAGTCAATTATACTTGCATATAAAATAAATTGGGTGCAAACAAAATAAATTTTAACAGAATAGAAACTCAATATGAGCTTATTCAATGACCAAATGATGTTAGCTAATGTTAATTGATGTATTTATAGTAGACTTAATGCTAGGCCTGATTCATAGATATTGGCGACACTATGGAGTCTAGAGAGAATTAAATGTATATATATTTATTGTATTCTCAACCACCGAGATAAACACATTCTTGAAGCTTTTTGAATTGGATTACCGAGGAGAAGCACCTTCATAGGCATTCAGGTACCTGAAGTTTTGTAATGTGTCATTATTGAGCTTGTAATAAACAACAACTTCAATTTTCACCTTAAACTTCTTTTTTTTAGTATTCCTGTTTGTTTAAACCATGTAATTAGACAGTAAAGACCGATGGCCTACGAAGTTTTAAAAATAAATTGAGATAATTAAAAGTCAATAGTGTATTATAAAGCTAGTTGTAATATATATATATATATATATATTTATTTATATATTTATATATATATTTTTATATTCGTAGATTAGATCACTCTTACAATCGAGAATCAATTATAACTTTCGAATAGCACATCTATAGGAGATGATGTAGCAACAACATTCCTAAATGAGCACCACAATTCAATTTCTTTCATCAAGTCTTAATTAGTTGCTAATTGAGCATTAATGTCGCTAGCCAAAGTCAGATATAGTCAAACATTAATGAATGCCATATTTTTCCCTCTTTCTAGTACAACAATTGCACACTGAAGTCCAAATTTTGGGTGCATATAAGGCACCAGGTGGCAGTGGTATTTGGTGCCTATAACCAATGAGATTTTGCCACACAACTAGCTTGTGGGACACAAGTTAGTTTTTTCAAAAAAAAAAAAAAAAAGATAAAGAAAAAGAAAAAAAGATCTGGTAAAGTGATAAATGACAATCATTCATTGGACATGTACAATTTTTTGTTGTTGATGTACACCACATGGCACTGCCCACACAATATCAACATTCATAAATTCTTGAATGACCTACTATGTATAAACAGATCTCTTGCTAATACACAACACACTAATAACTATCTTTAATTGAAATTAGAGAAAATCCATTGAGCAGAATCTCAATCGGGGATTTAGTGCCATAAATATCAACATAAAGGACATCACTTTAGAGATAAATAAATCCTCTACATGTACCACCAACTTCTCTTGTGTTCATCATTTTCTATTTCCCCAAACACAAAGAAAGCCTTTTTCTCTCTCTTATGTTCTCTAAGCATGGAGGGAAAGAAAACTCAAGGTCGAAAGAAGATTGAAATGAAGATGATCAAGAATGAAAATGCAAGAAGGATCACCTTCTCCAAGCGTTGAACCGGGCTATTCAAGAAGGCAAGTGAGCTTTCTACTCTCTGTGGAGTAGAAATCGCCATTGTCGTCTTCTCCTCAAGAGGCAAGGCCTTCTCTTTCGGCCATTCAAGTGTTGGTTCTGTAATTAACCGGTTTCTTAGTGAAAACCACCACCCAACTGAGAAGACCTCTAGGCATCTCGGGACTCACCATGAGGCTAGACTTCAGGAGCTCAATCAGCAGTTCAACAAGCTGAGCAAACAGTTGGCAGTGAAGAAAAAGAGAGGGAAAATGTTGGAGAAGAGTATTGCAGAATCAAAGTGCCAAAGTTTTGAAGAGTATGTTAATGGACTTGGTTTGCATGAGCTTGAAAAGCTGAAAGGAATGATGGAAAAGCTTAAGGAAAATGTGGTCAAAAAAGTTAATCATGAGTTGCACTCAGAGGCTCCTGCTAGGGATTTCAAAGCAATGGATGTGTTGAATGGTTGGAAAAATGGGACTGATCATGATCCTCCTATTCCAAAGGATTGGTTGAGTTTGTGAGCAATTAAACTACTTTGAATAAAACAATTACAATATTTGAGTTTTTTTTTTTTTTTGGTGTGTTGAAAACTTAAGCTAGAGTCAGCTAGCCTCTCTAACAAACACTGTTCTGCCTGCATCAGTCCAAAATATAGCCCAATTTTAGCAGAGTAAATCTATACAATTCTTGAGTATAGACTTTTGAGTATGTTTCTTATAGTCCTAGTTACTTTTTTTGGTAGTATATGATCAATGGTTTTTATAGAAGAGTGATGAATATTAGTCTACAACCTGTCATTTAATATATCTTTTTTTTTTTGGGTTAATAGGGAACTGTTTCAATCACACGCTCTTTGAACTTGTGAATGTGATGCAATCTCAGGATGCATACAATTACTAACAAACTATGCACATTGGATCAAATAAGAGTGTCTCTTGTGAAACTCGAACTTGGAACTTCAAGGTAATGGCTTATGTGGTTTTCTATTCAAGTTACATTTTTCATTTTAATGTTAATCGATCATGATAGAATTCTAACACAAGACCTCTACTTCGGATTCAGAACCTCTCAATTACATTTTCATTCAATGCTACATTATCAATCGTGAATGGACGAGTGGTTCACCTATAAATAAGGAATCCTATTTAAATTAAATGATAAGTGATCTACCACCATTCATGAAAAGTGTAGTGGAGAAAATCTCAATCTATCTACACCTTATTAATACTCTTGATAATAAGTATTCTTTAACCTGCAAATAGGACTTGTCAATGGATCGGATATGGACCAGATTTTAATATATCCAAATCCGAATCTGATTAAGTTTTTGGTGATCCAATCCGATTATCCGACGAATTTGAAAAATTCAATCTATGTCCGAATCCATTAATTTTTGAATACTCGATCCAAAAATTTGATCCGATCCGATTATCACAAAAACACGTGTACACAAAAAAATTAACAATAAGAAATTAATTTTTGAATACTCGATCCAAAAATTTGATCTGATCCGATTATCACAAAAACACGTGTACACAAAAAAATTAACAATAAGAATTTGGATAATGAACTAAAAAAGGATGAAAAATGAAAAATTGAAGTGAAATCAAGAGAAAAAACCAAATAAGTGAGGGAAACAAAATGAAAATGGAAAAAGTGGGTCTTACATTGTAATATTCACTCAATTTTTACTTGTTTTCCAGTATTAATGTAATATATGTATAATATTTATTTACATAATATATTTTTTTTATTCAGATCGAATTAATAACGGATCGAATTATTATAAATCTATATCCATATCAGTTTAAACAACTTTAATCAAATTCGAATCGGATCGGATTAATGGATTAAAAATCTGATCCATATCCGCTTAAATAGATTCGGATTCGGGTTGATACTTATTTTGGACTTAAATGCTTACATATTACAACAGGGAACTTTTATTAAAATAAGACCTAAAAATGGTAATCACACCCAATTTATCCTATTTATTGTTGTAATCTCACCAAAGGGCTTTTTGGATTTTGTAAATCTAAAGCAGGTGCATATTAATTAACAAATAACTTTCTTCACTTTTAAGGGCAAATGAATGTCTACCTAGTTGCCATTTATTTTCCTAGCTAAAGTGGGATTAAAATCATATTTTTCCTCAAATTTCAATTAAGACATAATAATATATTTTATCTTACTTCAGTTCTCCAAATTTTTAAATTATTCCAACGCGGACCTTTCAGTTCAATTCTATTATGATTTATTTGGTAGGAGGGATGAAAAAAATGAGAGGATGAACTTTCCATCCTTTGAGGGAAGAAAAGTTATTTTTTTTTTCTTTGTTTTGTATGAGGGATGGAAAAGTGGGAGAAATAAATTTTTTATTATTTTTTGGGGTGAGAAAGAAAATGATCAAAAAATATTATACATTAAAAAACCAAAAAAACCCCTTGTATAAAAAATTTATATAGTACAAGTTGTCCTTTGGTCTACAATAAAATAATTAATAGATTTCTAATCAAGATATGTGGGCCCTACCCTTATCATTCTTTAAAGATGACATGCCCTATTTTGAAAGAAGGAAAATGGTCGAGTTTTAAAAAATACATAGTACACTGTGGCACATATGCGCGGTACTAATAAGGACAAAGAAGTAAAGTACTCAGCTCCATCCGAACTTATTCACTTTTCGGCCTCTTTCCACCCAAATTTGGGGGGATTATAATTGTTGGGCGAGGTGAATTGATTTTCTAATCCCTTTTTCATTCCCTCCATTTTCCCCTTCAAACTAAACTAAGGAAATTGACTCTTTTCCTTCCATTTTCCATCCCACTCTTTCCATTCACCCACTTTTCACTTCTACCAAACAACCCATTAGGTCATGTTTGGATGGTGGAATGGATGGGGGATTGGATTACAGTTTTCTTCTCCTTTAAATCCCATCCAATTAGATTCCTATATGAGATTCATGGTCTTCACCATCTCAAACCACATTTGATAAGAAAACATAAGGCTCACGTGGGACTTTCGGTTGATAGCACGAAACTGACTCAAATACCTATTATCTAACCCAATGCATATCTATTTCGGGGGGTAGTAATGTCTTTAACCCACATATCCAGACAGTTCATCTTTGAAACCTGTCCCCTAGGGCATGTTGGTATATGAGTTTGGATTGGATTTAGAAGGTTATATTTATCAATATGAGAGATGGGGGAATGTATTCAATATTTACATTGCTTGTGTATTCATAGGAATAATTTATAGGAGGATGACTACACTTGGTGATTGGTTCTTATCAGCATCTTCACTTGGTGATTGATTCCTATAGGCATTTGATTAGTTGCTGATTGTTTGATATACAAATCTGAGAATGGATCTTGCTGAGATAAGATTAACTGGAAGCTGATCCTTATCTCTGATACGCCCCCGCAAGCAAAAGGTGCTGCTTGACCCCAAAAGTGGATAAATAATAAAGTGATTCCCAAGCGCAGGAATGTATCGTTTAGTAACTCGATCGATTACCAAGGTCGTCTCCTCAGGGAAAACAAATGACAAATTTGAATGGTGATAATAAAAATAAAAAGATATTTGAAGGTTGAGAATTGTAGTAATTAACTAAGTAAACTTAAAGACAAATTCAATAAAAGAAAGAACCAGATAATCTTCGGATTTCATCCCACCCATGTACAAGAATTTGTATTCCAAATCTATAACCCATCTACTTTCGTATTTAGACTACTACAGATGAATGATTTTCAACTAAAAACGTTGAAAGAACTAAAGTAGCAATTGAAAAATGGTTTATAATGAAAGAATCGGTACTCTAAAGGTTGCAAGAAACACCACAATTATTTGTACCAAACCTATTTGCATACAAATAAGAGGGACGTATGCAAACCAATTAGGTTTTCAAAAGCATAACCTGTTTAATCAATCACATAAACGTTAAAACCTTGGTTTAGAGCATAAACCCTAGTTCATGGGTTGGGAATCCCTCCTACAATTATATGGAAAATAAATTACTCAAACATAAAGTAAATTGAAGCAATTAAAGACATGTAAATAAAAGCAAATAAATAAAACTTGAATGAAGAACTTTGTATTTAAAACAAGGAATTGAAAGCAATTACAATAAAATAAAATAAAAATACTAAAAATAAAGAAGAACTTTGCTTGCAAAATAAAACTAGACTAAGAATAATGAAGAAGGAGAAGGAGCAACCCCCTCTTAGAGAACATCCAAGGAGGAAGAAGTTGTGTCTCTAAAGCTCCTAAGGGATGGTATTTATAGGAAAAACAAGGAGAGAGATAGAGATAAAGATACAACTGATTTTCTAGAGATCCTCTTTCCTATTATGTCTATCTCTTATTCCTAAAAGATCTCCAATAATATCTCTAAGATTTAGCCAAATTTTTTTTTCCTAATTTGTCTTTTTCTTCTCAAATAAGGACTTGGAAGATCTTGAAATATATTTTTGAATATTCAGTTAGTCAATGCCTAGGAGAAGGAGTCCTCACCAAAATCTGATCTATAATTGAATTCCCCGTGAAAATCTGTCTTTACCTATCAGTAGAATATTGCTTCCTACCGGTAGCAACTCCATCTATAGCACGACCTACCAATAGAATCTATGTCTGATACAACTTCTGAAAGTACTGTGGCTTTTGCTACCATTAGAACATCTGGTAGGGCTTCTTTGACAAAAGTACTATAACATTTCCTACCGGTTGAACTTCTCTGATGAAAAAGTGCAAAGTACTGTGAGTTTTTCTACCAGTAGAACTTTTATTATTCTTCCAAAATTTATCTCTAAGGACACGGCTTTATCCTTCCCCGAGCAACTTAATTTCAACTCTTTTCTTGCCATTAAATCAATGATATTCTTTAAATTTACACTTAAAATACCTGCAACATAGAAATTAAAGCTAAACATGCAAACTATACTAAATAAACCAAATTAGTACACTAGCAAACCTAAAGTGATTATATTAAGTTATAAAATAATGCAATGTCGAAGTCTCAACAGGTGCCATGGAGAAGACTAAGCTTGTCAAGAAGAAGTTCAAACCGTGGCGTGGATAGGGGTTTGGTGAGAATGTCAGCCACTTGATCCCTTGTAGATAGATAATTAACTTTAAGATTGCCTTTGGCAACGTTGTCCCAAACAAAATGGAAGGCGATTTCAATGTGCTTCATGTGGTTATGAAAGACCAGGTTTGTAGTAAGAAATTTAGCTCCGACATTGTCACACCATAGGACGAGACGTCGTGGTGGTGAACAGTGAAGTTCCTTTAGAAGGGATTGGAGCCACAAAATTTCAACAGTGGCATCAGCAAGAGCTCGATATTCAGCTTCAGTGCTTGAGCTGCAACGACGCATTGTTTGCGAGATGACCAAGAGACGAGGTTTGGACCAAAGAAAATGGCATAAACACTAGTGGATTTTTTATCATCAAGACATCCAGCACAATCAGTGTCAAAGAAGGCTGAGATAGAGCATGAGTGAGTGATGGTGAATTGGAAGGCAGACATCAATGGTAGCCTTCAGGTAGCGGAGGATAAGCTTGATGGCTGTCCAATGGACTAAGGTGGGTTGCTGCATGTACTAAGAAACTTTGTTCATTGAGTAAGAAAAATCCGGTCAAGTGATGGTGACGTATTGGAGTGCCCCAACAATACTTCGATATTGAGTTGCATCTGGAAAGATTTCCCCATAATGTTGATGGAGTTTCGTTGTGGGAAAAAATGGATTAGATATGGGTTTTGAGCCATCCATTTTGGTACGCTGCAAGAGATCAACAATGTAATGTTGTTGGTTAAGTAGCAGATCAGTGGAGGTATGTGACACTTCAATACCTAGGAAAAAATGCAGTTAGCTGAGATCTTTGAGAGAAGATTCGGAGCCGAGCGTTTGAATAAGAAAGGTCACTGAGCGTGGGGAGTTTCTAATGACAATTAAGTCATCCACATACACAATACGTACAGCTAAGTGGAAGTTATCACCCAGATGCAGAGAGACAAGTCTGTGTGAGATGCCACAAAACCTTCACTAATAAGAAAATTGCTTAAGCGGCGAACTAAGCACGAGGTGCCTATTTGAGTCCATAAAGCGATTTCCATAAATGGCACACATGGGTGGGATTCCGAGAGTCAATGAAGCCAGGAGGTTGCTTCATATAGACCACTACATCAATAGTGTCATGGAAAAAGGCATTATTGACGTCGAGTTGATGAATGGGCCAAACACGACTAGTTGCCAAACATAAAATGGTTTGGATTGTCACCGACTTGACGACGGGGTTGAAAGTGTTGGTGTAATCAATACCTTCTTGTTGATTGAATCCTTTGGAAACAAGGTGAGCCTTGTACTATTTGATGGTGCCGTCAGCCTTACGTTTAATCCGAAAGATCCATTATTGCTTCACAAGATTTAGAATCTTGGGATGTCGGGTGCCGTCTTGAGATCACGTTATCATGGGGTGAGTGTGACTTGAAAGGGTTGTTGTAGAGCAGCATGTGAGGTGGTGCTTGGTGCAACTGCTGTTGTTGGTAGTGAGTTGGGTAAGTCGATTAGAGAATGGGGTGTGGGTAGATGGTGTGAAGCAATTGGCGTGGGGGTAGAGGATGGTGGAGCACCCGTAGGTGCTGAGTTTATCCGTCCTGGTGCAACAATAAATGTTGTGGTGGTGGTGGCAGGCTGTTGAACCAGTGACAGAGGAGGGAAAAATGTAGCGACTGGAGCTGAAGATGGGTTTACACCATGGGCACACTTTCGTCAAAAATGACATCGCGTGAGATATAAATTCGCTTTTACTGTGGGTCATAACACTTGTAACCATGATGAGTGGAGCTATAGCCGAGAAAAACACGAGTCAAACGAAAGTCGAATTTGTGAGTGCAATAGGCCAGGAGACATGGGTAGCATGCACATCCAAAGACCTTGAGAAAGTTATAATCTGGTTCTCTGTGAAATAATTTCTCGAGGGGAGTGACATTGCATAACAGCTTTGAAGCTAACCGGTTAATTAAATATACCGTTGTGTCAGATGCAAAATCCCAAAATTCAAAGGAAGAGATGCATGAGCCAATAAAGCAAGACCGGTGTCAACGATGTGGCAATGTTTCCGTTCCGCCGCTCTGTTTTGTTGGTGAGCATGTGGGTAAGAAACCCGATGTCCAATACCGCTTTGGGTAAGACATGATGAAACAGTGCAGTATTCCCCACCCTAATCACTGTGTAAATATTTGATTTTTGTGGAAAATAAGTTCTCAACTAGTGTGCAAAATTTTACAAATCAGGAGAGCACTTCATGTTTATTAGCAATCAGAAAAATCCAAGTGAACTTTGTAAACACATCTAAGAAATGAACATAGTAGCATTTTCTATTAAAAGAAGTTACAGGGGCCGGATCCCAAACATCGGAATAAATGATTTCTAAGGGAGCCATCACTGAAGTGGAGATTTTGGGCAAGGGAAGAGAATGATTTTTCCCTTTTTGACATGCTTCACAAATCCCAGTGGGATTATTAGAAGTGAAAGATTCACCAATGGTCTTCAGAACAATGTTAACTGTGCGGAAGGCAGTATGTACCAATCATTGGTGCCACTGAGCAGTTGCATCATGAAGCAGGGAAATTTTATTAGCATCCTTAGAGAACTGAATATGGTAGAGACCATTAATGCTCGGGTCGCGAAGTAGAAATTTCCACGTGTTGATGTCCTTTACACAAAAATAAGATTGGTGAAATTCAAAGCAACAGTTATTATCCTTTGCGAACTTATGGACTTAGAGTAGATTATGATGAACATGTGGAACACGTAAAATATCACGCAAAAGAAAAGAAGAGTGTTGATTTGAAACGGAGGAGGTGTCGGTGTGGTGAATTGTCAAACCTATGCCATTACCAATTTTGACGGCGGTGACGCCATTATAGTCCAAGGAAAGGTCCAGATTTGATATATCAGAGGTTAAATGATGTGTTGCACTGGAATCGGGGTACCATATAGCTGACACAGCATGGTAAGCATGAGCCGAAGGTACAATAGAGGTGTATTGAAACGCCTCATTGAATCTGTTGTGGCATTGAAGTGTGGTACGTCCAACTCGATTACGCACCTGACAAAATGGGTCGGTTTGAGGAAGGAAATCTGTTAGGGGCAGAACCTTGAAATGGGCAACCAGTTCAATGATTGTGGTTATTGTGATAACCACTGTGGTATTTGTGACCACGGCCTTGTCCGCCACGACGACCATGTCCTCAGCCAAAAGATTGCTGGAATTATTTGGAGTCAAGAGAAGTTGATGGTGTGGTGTTGCGATGAGCCAAGTTGGCTGTGGGTATGGGATCCATAGCAACATCATCTTGTGCAAGACGAAGTTCCTCGGAAATGAGGTGCCCCAATAAGTTAGCCAGAGACAAAGTGTCAGTGTGAGTGGCAATGGTGGTGTGAAATGGGCCGTATTCGAATGGTAAACCACCAAGAAGATATAAAATTAGATCATCATCCAAAATAGGACGATTAGCTACTACAAGTTGGTGAGAATTTTTTTTTTCTTTGTAGAAGTACTTGTGAATTGAATTGGTGCTTTTTTGATAGTTTGTAACTCTATATAGAGTTGTAGGATGCGAGCCTGGGAGTGAGCCGCATAAGAAGCTTCAAATGCCATCCAATCGGCATGAGATGTAGGCAGTCCAATTATTTGGGGATGAACATCATCAACAAGTAATAAAAGAAGCCAGCCCAAGAATTATTGATCCTAACGTTGTCAGGTAACAAATTCAGGATTGATAGTTGTTGTAGTTCCAGATGTAATGTTTTCTGGAGGGTAAGGGATCGAACCATCAATCCAGCTAAGAACTTGATGGCCGTGTAGATGCGGCAACATCTAAGAAACCCAAATTGGATAGTTAGTTTCATCCAATTTGGTGGTAAAAACAACAGAGTGAGCGATGGAAGAATAAAGGTTGGGGTGAACGAACAGATGAAGCTTCTGTGGTTGTTGTTGAGAGCTCAACATTGCATTATTTTATAGCTTAACACATTCGCTTTAAGCTCGCTAACAAACTAACTTACTTCATTTAGTGTGAATTGCATCTTATGCTTTGATTTCTATGATTGCAGGCAATTTGGGTGTAAAGGTTGAGATTAATCATAAATAGGATGGCAAGTGATAAGTGGAATTGAGTTTGATCGGGAGAAGATGAAGTCAGGAGACTTGGAAGTATTTTGGAAGAAAAGAAAATTTCTACTAGTAAGAACGTAGAAAGATAAAGATTCTACCGATAGTAAGTCAGTTCCATCGGTAGCTTGAGTTATAAAAGATTAGTGCAGAGGTTCCACCGGAAGTTAGTGCATGTTCTATCGGTAGAAGAACTTACAGAAATTTACACCTTTTTCATCAGACAAGTTCTACTGGTAGTTAGTAGGGGTGACAATTTCTGACTTAACACAACAACATGACTTGACACAAAATTTACGACTTGAACTCGATTATAACCCGACACAAAATTGAAAATGATCCAACACGCGAACACGAAAAAAAAACGGGTCGTGTTCAGGTTCAACCTGCATAACCCAAATTTGACATGCCTAACCCGATTTATTATTCATGTTGACACTAACCCGAAAATGACCCGATAAATACACGAACACAACATGATAATTTAAATACAAATGCCCCGTTCAACTCGTTTATAGAGAGTATAAAAAGAAAATAAATCCTCTGAACAGTCAAGAGATAACCCTAAATCTAATACATTCTCATCGTCGCCTCTTCCTCACTCCTCATTTCAGATTTCAAACTTCAGAGTTCATACATCCTTACGCCTCACGAACCTCAGCCACCCAGTAGTGCAAGAGACCACCTTCCCTGTCACTTCCCGTCGCCTTCTCAGTCATGAGTCTACCCACCGAAGGCAACCTTCTCTTCTGAGCAATAACCCTTTTTAGATCTGTAGCAGATAACCGAAAGTTTACATCTGTAGAAGGTACATTGTAATTAGTTCATCTCTCTCCTTTCCTCTCAGTTTAGATATATAGCATAATTTTTTTTGATAGCATAATTTTTTTTTGAACTCTATTGAGATCTCTCAGTTTAGATTTTTTTTTTGTATCAAAAGTTGGCTATTTAATTTTCTCTTCAGATTAAATGAATGGAATAGAAATTTTTTTGGGTGTTGAGGGGTTTGATTGAAACTATTGGTATTATCTGATAGTTACTAACTTACTGTTTGGCTCATTGGATACTGGATTTTGGTATGTGTTTAGTTGATAGTTATTGTTTATGTGTTTTATTAAATTAGTTTTTGTTCTTTTGAACTACACAGAGAGAAAGAGAAATTAGTTTTTGTTCATTTCTCCCATTCTTCCTCTGATTTATTGTTTTGCTAATTGTTTCCTCTGATTTATTGTTCCTCTGTTGTATTATTTTGCTAATTGTTTCCTCTGATTTATTGTTTTGCTAATTGCTAATTTTTGTTCACTTATTTCTGGTTCATCTATTTCTATTCAATTAATTTTTGGTTCATTAATTTATGTTCACTTATTTATAAATGAATCCCAACAACCAAGCAAGTATGCCTGAATTACCAACGGAAGGGAGTAGACCAAATGTTGGTGATACATCTAGTATTGCAACTCGAAAAAGGGCAAAGGTAACAAAGACTAAAAGCGCAAACACACACGCACTCTCACTTCACCAGTATGGCAACATTTTGAACTTTTTGAGGCTGAAGCTGAAGTTGAAGTTGAAGATGATGAAGATGGAGATGGAGATGGAGATAGAGATGAAAAAAAAAAAGCAAAGTAAAGGTAATCCTCAAGTCTAGACGTAAAAAGTGTGGGAAAGAATACAACACAGATAATACATGTGGGACAGGTAATATGAAATGTCAATTAAAAAAATGTTTGAAGACCACTACACGTGATATGGGCCAATTATTTTTGTGCCAAAATGACAAGTCTCTCACTGCACGTAAGCAATTTAGTGAAGAAAAATTTTGAGAACTGTTAATTTCAGTTTGTTGAGTATGAGATTGTTAGAAATATTTTCTCCTACTTGTGTCCTGAAGTCAAATGCATTACAAGGAATACTACCAAGGCAGATATCCTTAAGTTACATGCAAGAGAGATGAATAAAGGTCATTCTAATGCTATGTGAGTTGCCTGGTAGGATTTGTTTAACTTTTGATTTATGGACATCTATTGCTATTGATGGTTATTTGAGCCTCACAGGCAATTTAATTGATAAAGATTGGCTCTTGCGTAAGAGAATTCTAAATATCTCTTATATGCCTCCCTTACATAGTGGCATCGCATTGACTGATTAGATCAATAGTTTGGTGAGTAAATGGGGGTATAGAGAAAAAGTTGCTTTCAATTACTCTGGATAATGCTTCTGTAAATGATGTCTTGGTAAATATGCTCAAGGGTCAACTTAATTTGAGAAATGCACTATTGAGTGATGGTTCTTATTTTCATGTACGTTTTTGTACTCATTCTGAATTTAATTGTCCAAGAGGGTTTGAAAGAAGTAGATGTTGTTGTAGACAAGATTAGAGAATGTGTGAAGTATGTAAGAGGATCTTAATCAAGAAAGCAAAAATTTCTAGTAGAATGTGTTGCACAAACATCTCTAGATAACAAAAAGGGTCTAAGGCAAAACGTTCCAACTAAATGGAATTCTACATATCTCATGCTTACAAGTGCTATCTACTATCGTCGTGCCTTTAGTCATTTGCAACTTGTTGATTCAAATTTTCAGTATTGTCCATCCCAAGAAGAATGGGGTAAAGTGGAAAAGATTTGAGAAATTTTTGGAAGTTTTTTACAATGCTACTTGTATATTTTCTGGCACTAAGTACCCAACAACTAATCTATATTTTGAGTAGGTTTTCATTGTTCATTTAACTTTAAGTAAGGAGACCCAAAGTTTGGATGATTTTATGAGGAAAATGACTTATCAAATGCTTGGGAAATTTGAAAATTATTGGTCCGATTATAGTGTGATCTTGGCTATTACAGTGGTATTTGATCCTCGTTATAAATTTCAATTTGTGGAGTGGTGTTATGTTGAGCTTTATGGTGAAGGGTCAATGGAATGCATGAATGTTCATGAGAAGCTATTTGCTTTATTTGATGAGTATATGGGAAATGCTTCTAAGACTTCTTCTTCTCAAACAATATATTCTTGTCCTCGTAGTGATGTTAGTCGAGAGCTAAATCCAACTCGAAAGCCTACTAATTTTTTGAAGGTACTTTTCTTTTAGTTATATTCAATCAAATTTGATGTTAATGTATGATTATATTGTGATGTGTTATGCTTTCTCCCAACTTAGGGCTTTAACTTGTACAAGAGCAATAGAGTTCTTTATAATGCAAATAAAAGCCAATTGGAATTGTACTTGGATGAGCCTTTGGTTGATACGACAGAAAATATTGAGGTACTTTCTTATTGGAATGCTAACCAATTTCGATATCCAAAACTTGTTATTATGGCTTGTGATGTGTTGATCATTCCGGTTTCTATTTTTGCTTCGGATCCGGTATTTAGCGTTGGTGGTCGGGTTCTCGACCAATATCGTAGTGCTTTAAAACCTCAAGTTGTAGAAGCTTTAATATGCACTAAAGATTGGTTGTTTGAAGAAAGAGATAAATATATAAATTGCGTTATTAGTTTGATTAAAAAGAACATTCTTACATCTATATTTATTTTGTTTCGCCATTTAGGAGGTGCTAAATTGGAATTGGATGAGCTGATAGAAGATTTTATGAATGTCAACATAAATGGGCCCAACACACTGGAAAGTTCGAATGTGGTGGTTCAAGCATGACCAGACATAATAGAATTGTTGCAATGAACCTCAATGTTGTTATTACTTTTTGGTTCATCATTGACTCTAACTCTAACTCTTAACATCCAATTTTTTAGGAGATGAAGCAGTATGAGTTGTGAGACACTTTGTATTGTGGTTTTGAAGGATTCTCTATTGGTGCTTGCTGACGAAAGACTATAGTAGCTGATAGCCTGCTCACTTTTTGGGACTATGATCTTGATGTGTGTCTAAGACTTGTTTTTTATTATCCAATATGTACTATTTTAATTAGGATATGTTGTTTTTGAGATGTTAGTAACATTTGGTTAGAACTTAGAATATGTTAATTGGTTGTGTTGTATTATTGTAGTTTTTCTTTAGAGATGTGAATGAATGACTTTTAATTAAATTTACTATTTATTGATGTTGAATAGGTTTTTTTTGGATTCCGACTCTACAATATATGTAAAACAGGTGGAAAATGGTTGACTGTGTAAATGGGTTAGACGTGTTGAACGGGTTAATCAGGTCGAGTTGGTAAAAAGGTCATGGTTTGGTTAACGGGTTGGTTAATATGTCAAACGGGTTGAGTGACACGAACATGACTCAAAAAGTTAAATGTGTCGTAGTAGGTCGTGTTCAGGTTACACGGGTTATAAGCATGGCGGGTTCTTGTTGAATTTTTTGACATAATTATTTTAACAAGTCATGTTCAAGTTGAGGGATCTTTAACACAAACCCGAAATGACACGACACGACTCAATTATCACCCTTAGTAGTTAGTATATGTTCTATCGATACAAAAACTTACAGTATTTTGTTAGAGGAAGACCTACCGGTAGGTAAAGGATGTTCTACTAGTAGGAAAAACCACAAAAGTTTCAAATATTTCATCAGTGTAAAGTGCTACCGGTAGGTAAAGGATGTACTACCCGTAGGTCATTCTATAGAAGGAGTTGCTACTAGTAGGTCGTTCACGGGAAGCTCAATTAAAGATCAAATCTCGTCATATCTTTTGGGGATTCTCAACCAATCAAAGAGGCAGATAATTTTGGGATGGATATATGCCAAAGATCTAAAGATTCTCCTTCCAAGCAGAATAAATAGAAGACCTTTTTGGCAATACAGACATCAAGTTTTAAGAGTTTTCTTTAGTTTTTCTCTATTTTTATTGTTTTTAGAGTGTTAGGGTTTTTTTGAGAGTTCTTGGTATTGTTCTTTATTTCTAAGTTATGTTCTTTCATTTGTTCTAGCAATCTTATATTCAGATTTCTTCAATTTCAAAGCTTTGTTATTTTAATTCAGTTTTTCAATATAAGCAATTACTTTCAAGTCAATCTTTACTTTCATGAATTCAATTATGTTCTCTTTAATTTCTTGTGTTATTTACATAACCATGAGTGAGTAGTCTTTCTCTAAATAATCTCAAGAAGGAGTCTCAACCTATGAATTAGGTTTATACTCTAAACTAGGGGTTTAATATCTATGTGATTGTTTGATTAAAGTTGTGTTTTCAAAAACCTATTGGGTTTGCATACTTCACAATTACCCATATACAATTGGTTTTGGCAGGGGTCATTAGTGGTGTTTTCTGCAACCTGTAGAGTACTTATTCTTTCATCATAAACTATCTCTAAATTACTACTTTTGATTATTTTCCAAGAGTTTAGTTGAAAATCATCCGTCTGCACTAATTTGAATACAAAAGCAGAAGAGTTACAAATTTAGAATAGAAATTCTCGTTCATAGGTGGGATGAATTTTGAAGATTGTCTAGTTTTTCAATTATTGAATTCATTTTCATCCACAGTTAATCTCCAAACTCTCAAACTTCAAAGAATTTTCCTTTTTACTTTTCATCACCTTGGATTTCAAATCTTTCCCAGAGGACGACTTTGGACTTTTTGTTCAAGTTACTGCATGATACTATTCTCTTACGCTTGGGAGTATATGTGAAAATATAACCCCTTTGGAGAGCAAGCAGTGGTTAAGGAGCTGGTCATGATGAGTATATATATATTTTTGGATTTAGACAGAGTCTGGATTTTTGCTCTGATACCATATGAGAAATGGTGGAATGTATTCAATGATTCAATATTTACATTGCTTGTGTATTTATAAGCATAATTTACAGGAGGATGACTACACTTGGTGATTGGTTCTTATCGGCATCTTCACTTGGTGATGATTCCTATCAGCATCTGATTAGTTGCTGATTGTTTGTTATCCAAATCTGAGAATGGATCTTGAAGAGATAAGATTAGCAAGAAGCTAATCCTTATCTCTGATAATCAATATAGTCCAATGAACCTTAAAACTCAATGTTTGGTTGAGATTTTGGGCCCTAGACTTTTAGGGTATCTTACGCTTGAATGTACAATGGTTCAAACCCATATATCAAGTTTTCCCAAACGCTTGGGGGTGTTTCAAGTGTGGGCTAGTTAGATATAATGTTACAAATTCAATTCTATGGCAAATATTTGGTGATACTTGTGATCAAACATGGGATTGGATAAGGTATATTGTTTCAATCCCATGTACAAAATCTTGGAGTTGAGTTTGGAAGGTGTTCATAAATGTAATCCAATTCCTCCATAAAGACCATCCAAACAGGCCTCCAGGGGTTTGCTCAAGCCTACATATGGAAGCTTCAATGTATTGTAGTCTCCCGAGCCTTGAACAAGAGTCTCTAAATCCCGGGTCTGGCATCTCCAACTAAACAAAGTACTTAAAGGCCCATTGAACTATTTTGACAAATCCCATTTTCCATATCTCACGCAAACCTGCAAACCTACAACTAAACAAATGCTTAATATTGGCAACGTGAAATGCTAGATGTGCGTGTTATGTGACTACGACAGTGGAGGGTATTTGTTGGAAAAAGAAAGAAATGGACGCCAAAGAGACAAAGCCTTTAAGTTTCCATGGAAGATAGTGAAGGACTACTAACTTACTAAGGCATTAGTGTCATATATTACGCAAAAGAATCTTATCTAGGCATAAGTTTTTTAATCAGAAAATAACTTGCAAATTATTGCGACATCAGAATTTTAGTTTATAAATATTAGAAGTGATTAAAGGTATATGGCAAGCATTACAAAAAAGCCTAATTTACTAGTAGTGGACTAAAAATGACTGACCTTTAATTTTTCCTTCCTTTCCCTTCTTTTGAAGCTCGTACACAGTGTCAACCATCACCTTCTGCTCCTCTGCATTGAAAACACCAGTGTGCAGCTCAAGTCCAGCAACAACATTCATCATTTTCTCATTAAAGATCTCTATTCTTCCAAAGTCTTTCTTCCTCTTGATCTCCCGAAACCGTATACACTTGCTTTGCTCCCATGAGAATAGCACCCTTGACGTATCAGCAGGCACTAGTGAATCACTCTTTTTGCTTCATCGATGGCTCAAAAAAGGTCTCCAACCACCCATTCGCGCCATCCTCCCAACTACCCAATGAATTCGTATCTATTTTCTGCAAAAAAATTAAAATAAAAAAGAAGAAGATGAATTTATGTTTTGCTGTAACACTCATATCGAACTGTCTTTCTGACTCCCAAATGGATTCGGGTGATAATATTCTTGATTGTCATTGTATTCATTAAAATCCATATCCTTCAGAGTTGAGACAGTAATATGGTAAAAAAGTTTGATGATACCCTAGGCCGAGCACTTAAGCCTCATGAAATTTCTTTAAATCCTCAAACTATATCTATAAGCAACTAACTGAATTTCAAACAAAACTACTCATCACAGGCCTACAATTGTTTCTGATAGAAGAAGATCTCACATTTTGTGGTTTAGACGAATAGCATTTTTTGCACATCAATAATGATAGAAGCCAAATGAAGTGCATCATCATTGCAAAGAAGTTAATCATTAGCAGAATTTACAGCACAAGGTGGAAGCCACAAGTGCAGACCCAGTCACCATTCTGCCATCCTTTTGGAGCGGTCAGAAGTTGGTTTGCTTGGTTTCCATACGAAAGACTAGAAAATTGGTTCGCAGCAAAAGGCCAAATAGAATTTGGCTGTACTCCATAATTATTCCCAGACTGAACTCCATGCATATTAGCCCCTCTAATGCAATCAAAATGGCAATGCAAATATTAAGGGATAGGGGAGTGATTTGACTTACGACCAAGCTATTCGTAAGAAGTTGATTTTACCACCTTTGTCTTACGTACTCATATAGACTATCGTATTAGGTGGTCCCATTAATATCTAATGGTTGTGGTTGTGCAGCAGCAAATGTTAAAAAAATTGGTAAGGAAAACTGGTTAGAGCAGCATTTCTGTTTCTTTTAGTTTGAACTGATTTAGTTTTAAGTTTGGGGAAGTCTAGAGTCCAAATTTTTGGTCTAATTATGGCATTTGTTTGTATTTATTTAAGTCTGTTTTTCATATTGGAAATACTTGGCTAGAAAGTTTCTTTTGGACAAATTAAATTCCTTTAATTAAGTCCTATGTAACTATATATCTGCTACGAAAAGATTGAGATTATGTGTCTCTTTATTTTATATTTTATGCTGCAGTTCTCTGCTCTAAGCTCATAGAATTAAGCCTATCTGCAGGAAGTTAATTATTTTGGTTTCTATTTGTTGGAACCCAAATGTAATGGTCTTAGTTCTTCCTAATTTGAAGAAAACATATTTGAAGATTCTGTTTTGATACATATTTTTGTCGTATACATCACCAAATCACTACAGCATTAGGTTTCTCACTCCGAAGTTACATCAGTTGGTATTGGAGCATCAAAGATCCAAGTTAACTTGCTATTATCTTTTTGTCAGAAAGGTGACCAATGCTGACCAAGATGACAAAATCCTAAATCATGGCGAACAGTTTGATCGTCCAACAAACAAAAACACTTTCAACAAATTGAAGAATCGATGACCGCCCTCATGAAAAGGCTAGGACAATCAAGGCAAAGGATACATAACCCTTCATATTCATGTGTAGCTGATGGTAAATAGTCTCAAATACTACTCAAAAGTCATATTCACAATACATGTGCACCGGTGCACTCATGGAACCACATGCAAATAATTCAGGAGACCCCTGGAAATAAAATATAGATTTAGAAGATTTGGGACAGTAACAGGTAAGTTTCCAAGAGAGAGAGAGAGGGGGGGGAGCTGGATGCTAGGGCTCATATTCATGAACAACCAACCATGATTAAGAATGCTAGGGGCAGCAACATATCCTTTTTCGAAAATCATGAGGGTCATCATTATGTAACCAAGAAACCAACCTGTCGGACACAAGGGTGATGTACTTGATTTTAAGGGGAAACTGAACCTAGAAATATTCTTGATTGACTGCTCTCTAGCGTGGACAAGTTTTTTTCTTGGCATGAATTACTGAAAGGAGAAAAGGGGCAATTGAAATGTGGTGGACAAGAATTGAAGAAGCCACCAATAAAAGGTGTGGGAGAGAGGAAGCAGCTACATGAGATGTGAAGAAAAGTCTTCCAGAAGGTAGATTCCTTCGCATGGACTACCAACTAAACCAAGAAGTTTTACAATGTGATGACAGTGTTAAATTGACTAAACCGAGAAGTTTTACAAGTTGTCCTTGAGGGCAGGAGTTTATGAAGCAGAGGAAATCCTTACAGCAATTACTAAGCTGATCAATGCATTGCTATCCATGAAGAGATGGCTTGTTTTAGACAAGATTGCAGGGAAGACATATCAAGTTGCTTCAAAGAAAGATCAGAAATTAAAGAACCAATTCATGAGGGAGGGAAATAAAAACTGGCTTGAATTTCAAATGCTCTTTTCGAATCCTGATAACAAAGCATACCCTCACTGAGAAGATTGACACTTAAAAATGACTACTTCGAAGGTAAAGAGGTCATTCTCACAGGCTCGGAAGTACCCAAGTCTGGTCCACACAACACCACACGAAGGCCCTTTTATTCCCATTAAGTCCTTGCAAGAGCTATTCCTAAGATATGTCTAGTTTATGGAATCTAAAACAATTTAAATTCCAGAGTAATATTATCCTAATTTAGTCCACATAAATTACACATCCAAAACTTGCCCACCATCTATATTCGATCAAGGCTTTCAACCACGAATATTATCTCATTAGTAGTGGAAAATCATAACGCAAATATGAGGCAAAACAATACCAAAAGCAGCAGGTACTGATAATAAAACCAAATACAATGTTATAAAACATCTAACAAGTCTCTGGCCAGGGCCCTTCCAAAAGGCATATACGAAAATTAGAAGCACATGCCAAACACAACTATTCTGAAGCCGACAATGTCATTTAGGAAGTCCAATGGCCAAAATACTGCGGCGAAATTCTACACGATGCGAACAAGACACAGCCTATTGACAGCCCCACCTTTAACCACAGTGCTCAAAATGGGTGATTTCATATCAGATTACTAGTTATTACCTGTGCCTTCAGGCACAGAGTAATAAAAAATGATAAACAATAAACATATTTGTATTCATATCCAAAATTAAATCACAAACATAGAGGATAGATAAAAATAAATTTAAGTATTGATTGTAGTGGGGGTGAGAGGTGGTGGTGGCGACGGTGGCATCGTTGGCGGCAGCAGTGGGGCCGACAATGGTGGTTGTCGTGGTGGTGGCGGTGGCGGTGGTGACGACGGTGGTGGTGGTGGTGGTGGTGGTGGCGGCGGCGGTGGGGGTGGGGGTGGCGGCGATGGCAATGGCGATGACGATAACGATGGTGGTGGTGGTGGTGGTGGCGACGGCGGCAGTGGTGGTGGCGGTGACGCTGGTGACGACACTGGTGGTGGTGGCGGCGGTGGCAACGGCGGCGCTGGTGGTGACGGCGACGACAACGGCGGCGGCGACGGCAGTGGTGGTGGTGGTAAAGGTAGTGGTGGGGCGGTTCCAAATATATATATATTTTTTAAAGTACTTACGAAAAGTTACAAGTTTTAGAACTACTTTTAAAAAGTCACTCCAAATACACTCTTAGGAGCTTATTTTTCCTATTAAATTTAAGATGTTAATATTAACCATTAGATTAACTTTAAAGTAAAATTTAAAACGATCTGAGCCGCGAAAAACAAAAATTATTTTGGTTATCTTTTGAAATTTGAATTGTAAGCTACTTTATTATATAGATTTTATCAAAAATTGTGGACCCTAATTATACAATGTTATCACAGAAAGGATTTTTCGTACCTGCGGAGGGCAATCGTCTCAGTCGGCTTCGCCAGATTAACCATTGAAACAGTCGTAATTGGCAGAATTTTGGTTTCATCGCCATCGAGGGACTGCTTGCACTTGCTGAAAAGGGATTCTAAGGCATAGTTGATGTTCTCACATTCGTTGCACTTCCAATCCCCTTCTCTCTCTCCTCCTCCTCCTCCTCCTGCTGCTACCATCGTCCTGTCCTTTTCCTCTTCACAGACCTCTCTTAATGTGTATGTGTTTTGCTTAAGAAGAGAAACAGAGCTGATCACCGTCTTGGAAGCCTTAAAAAAACTGTACTTGGGCGGTTATAATTAGGTGTTTAGAGGAAATTACACTTTGACCACCAAATTATGCCCCTTCTATCACATTATTCCTTCTTTCTTAGGGAAGCCGAACCCAACCCGAACTTTTCAATATTTGGGCCGTGTGTTTTTAATGTTTGGGTTGGGTTTTGGCAAAAAAATTTCAACTCGAATTGAATATGGGTAATACTTTGGTTGGGACTTTGGATTGACGGGTTTAGAATCCAGCCCGATTTATGAATTGGAGTTCAAACTTAAATTTGAAAAAAAAAAAATTACAAACAAACATACGTATATATAAAATGTTAAGACATTTGCCCCGCAATCCTTATCTATTGTAATTGATGTTTTAAGCTTATTGCAAATATGAAATTTATTTTTATGTTTTTTAATTCATGAAAGTTATAGAATTTAAGTTCAATTTTGGAGCTGAACACAAAATTCAACCCAATTTTTTTTTTCCAATTTGAATTTTGATTAATAAGAAACTCAATTTTAACTCGAGTTTAATCCGAATTGTGTTACTTGAGACCAACCCGAATTTAAAAATTTAATCATAGTTGGGCTCGAGTTAGAGTTGCTTGGGTTGAGCTTGAGTTGAGTTGTATTCGAATATAAGGTTTTATATCTTGAATTGGTTAATCCCTCAACTGGTCTAACCCGCCCAAGTTAGACCTCTACTCTTACTTAGTCATTTATATTTTCCTATTATATTTTCTTGCATTATACTTTTAACTATGATTAATGGTTTACAGTGTCCAATAATATAAATTAGATACATGTACTACACAATTGGAGATTTTATTTTTAAAACATGATCAACCTTTTCGTTTTTGAAGATGTGAAATCAATTCAAGTAGTTAAACATGAAAAAATCAATAATTAAGGGGACAAAGTGAGGTGTATTCATTACTGAGATAGTCTTTTTCTTTTTTGGGTTGAACTGATAACTGAGGAAGTTAAAATCGTGTAAATTTCTCCAATTTAATAAGTATGTTGACACCATTTGTTTGTATAATACAAATTTTGGCTATACATGAATTTACATGATCTATATATGATATGAACTCGATAGGACACTAGTCAATTATACTTGCATATAAAATAAATTGGACGTAAACAAAATAAATTTTAACAAAATAGAAACTCAATATGACCTTACCCAATGCCCAAATGGTGTTAGCTAATGTTAATTGATGTATTTATAGTAGTCTTTAATGCTATGCCTGATTCGTGGATATTGGCGACACTATAGAGTCTGAAGAGAGTTAGATGTATATATCATTATTATGTTCTCAACTACCGAGATAAACACATTCTTGGAGCCTTTTCAATTAGATTGCCAACGAGGAGAAGTTTTGTAATGTGTCATTATTGAGCTTGTTATAAAGAACAACTTACTTTAATTTTCACCTTAAGCTTCTATTTTTTAGTATTCCTATTTGTATAAACCATGTAATTAGACAGTAAAGATCGATGGCCTAAGAAGTTCTAAAAATAAATTGAGCTAATTAAAAGTTAGCAGTGTATTATAAAGCTAGTTATATATATATTTATATTCGTAGATTAGATCACTCTTACAATCGAGAATCAGTTATAACAACTTTCGAATAGCATATCTATAGGAAAGGATGTAGCAACAACATTCCTAATGAGCACCATAATTCAATTTCTTTAATCAATTCTTAATTAGTTGCTAATTGAACATTAATGTCCCTAGCCAAAGTTAGATTTACCTTTAATTGTTCATAGTCAAACATTAATGAATGCCATATTTCCCCCTCTTTCTAGTACAACAATTGCACACGGAAGTCCAAAATTTGGGTGCTTATAAGGCACCTGGTGGCAGTGGTATTTGGTGCCTATACCCAATGAGATTTTGCCACACAATTAGTTTGTGGGACACAAGTTAGTTTTTTCAAAAAAGAAAAGAAAAAAAAAATTTGACAAAATGATAGATGACAATCATTCATTGGACATGTATAGTTTTTTATTGTTTATGTACACCATATAGCACTGCCCACACAATAT
Organism: Ilex aquifolium; assembly: GCA_951799425.1. NCBI lineage: Eukaryota > Viridiplantae > Streptophyta > Magnoliopsida > Aquifoliales > Aquifoliaceae > Ilex > Ilex aquifolium. Next base: position 48,987,906 of record OX637392.1, on the reverse strand, counting down.
CAACATTCATAAATTCAAGAACGACTTACTATGTATAAACGGATCTCTTGCTAATACACAACACACAAACTATCATTAATTGAAATTAGAGAAAATGCATTGAGCAGAATCTCAATCCGGGATTTAGTGCCATAAATATCAACAATTATATGTTCATTGTTATTGGTTGGGCCTAGCATTGTTCTCTCTTTTGATCAACCATGAAAATGTCATCTACGACACCTGATAGACGCATTGTTCTAACTATTGAGATTATCACTCATTGATTGTAAAATTTATGAGCTATGCGTTTATTGATCTTGACATTGGTATTCTATTAAAAATGAAAAGTATATTCGAACCCAGCACATGTTATTATCTATTGGATTCGAGCTCCATGCTCACTTGATGACATATAGTGTGTCTCGGCATATCGCTTCCAAGATTTTATCAAAGGAGACGGGGATATTCATCGTAGATTTTATTTCCTTCTGGTGCTGCAAAGAAAATAAAAGATGGGGGCAATTGAAAGACCATAATTTAAATTTGAAAGATATGGACCCAATAAGAAAAGACAAGAAAGACATGGGGTGAAATCTGCACACTCTCCAAGGGGTAAAAGTAAAGAGAGTCCCAAATGCAGTACAAGTATTTTAATAAGTACTTTAACCCTTGGCAAGAGCAAGCCAACTCACGTCGATCTCCCACAATGACGGTTGAACAGTGCATTATTTTTTGTTTGCTTTCAACTTGGCCAAGGAGAAGCAAGACATGATTTGTAAGTAACTGAAGACTTTTTTATAAATGGGGGTGAAACCTCAGAGGTAGGGAAGTCCCGGTATGGGCACTCGGCTCCATAACATACACACATTTGTATCATTTTTCTTGTTTTACACATTTGCTTATTCAAGTATTAATCGCAATACTCACTTAAGTATTAGAGGGTCTTCCTCTGGCTCAATGTCGAGGGTCCTGTAATCTTTTGTCTATTTTGCTGTTTATGGACTTGATGATATCGAGGACTAGGGGCACACCTCAACACATTTCACTGATTGCTGGATTTTTCCTGTGCAAAATCTTTTGGGGTTCCACTACTTCTAACTCAATTAGGAGTTTCGTCGTGACATTTTGATTGCGTCACCAATACATTTTTTTTTTATTAATGCTATCTAATTTGAAAATTGTAATAGTTGATTCTTGATTGTAAATGTATATAGTGTTTTTTTGTATCTTTGTCCCACATCAGCTAGACTAGAAAACTTCACTACTCCTTGTACTATAAATAATAATGATCAACGGACCAATATAAAAAGAACACCAAAAAAGAAGAAGTTAATGCTGCCTCATGAATTCAAATAACTAGATATTCATTGGCATAAACTTCAGTGTACAAAATTATTTTACCTCCAATTGAAGAAATATAAAACCTAGGATAAGCAGCAACAACTAAGTTACCGACTAAAATAATTTTTTAGGGTTACTAGTACTTTTGGTTCTTAAAGTATGTCAATTTTGTCAGTTTAATCATCATTGTATTAATTTTGTTAATTTGGTCACTAAAATTTCAATTCATGTCACTTTGGTATCTAATTAGACAATTAAGTTTTTTAACGAAAGTAGTCACGTATCATGCTATCAGACAGTATCACATGATCAACACGTGATTATTCAGTTAAAAACTTAGCGGTTCGTCTATATAGGGACTATTTAAACACTAATTGAATACTTTATGGACAAAATTGATACTTTGATTCTTGATTGTAATAATAATCAACCGACCTATACAAAAAAAAAAAAAAAAGCCCAAAAAAAAAGTTAGTACTGCCTCACGAATTCAAAAATAACTGGATCTTTATCAGAATAAACTTCGGTGTAGAAAATTATTTTACCTCCAATTGAAGAAATATGGAACCTGGGATAAGCGAGAACAACTAAGTTACCAATTGAAAGAATATTTTTATAATGCAAGTGGCCAAGTTACAATTTATTTAGAACTTGTAAAATTTTAAAAATTGTATTAGTACACATGCAGTTGAAGAATTAGGTGAGTTCATGAGCGGTACATATTGTTGATTGAGCATAATTTTCTGAGGCCAGCTGCCTAAGTGGTAAATGTCTATGGCAAATGAATTTAAAAATTAGAGTCAATTATAAAATATTCCCTTCAACTTTTGGTAATTTATAACTCACTCTTTCAGGTTTTAATTTTAACAAATAGCTCTTTTTAAGTTTGAATATTTTGAATTTAACTCCAATAGTTAATTTTAGACAATAAAAATTGATAAAAGTTAGACATGATCTCTACTTTATTAAAAAGAGATAATTTCTCTTACACCCATTTTTTCACTGTACCAAATATCCATACTTACCTCATTACCTTTAACACCCTTCCATCCTCTCCTACCTATGATGGTTTACTCTCATTCTCTTCCACCTTCCGATAGAAACTCACCCTTCCCTATGTTGAGGCGGAGGCTTAGGTTTTCTTATTTTTTAATCTCGACTTTTCTGTTTTCTTATTTTTTTAAGGACAAAAGTGGTACCTTAAGAAAAAATATGAGAAATAATATACAAGATAGAGGGTGAAACTTAGAGGGGGCAAATTATAACATTTAAAACCACAAGGAACTGATTGCAACAAAGAATATAGTTGGAGAGGGCAGATTTTAATTAACCCTATGGTCTTTAATGGTGCTATAAGTGTTCAAATGAATGGTCGCTTGGTAAAGTAAATTCAAGATGATAGTTTAAGGAGAGAAAGTATAATTTATCCACACTTACATGTATAAGATCGTGTAAATATATATTTGAGAAACTTGTATACTCCATATTGTGTTTTCTCTGACTTTTCATACTTTATAGAGACATGATAAAATTTAGTTGTCATCGACTGATTATGTGATTAAAATGAGACAAAATTATTGATTGTGTGATTTTTTTTACATCTAATTAACTTGACAAGTTGGAATTCTATTTCTCAATTTTATTGAAAATGGATAAACCGAAGAATTTGACATTAACAATAACTCATTGAATGTCTCTCAACTGAATAAAAATTCATAGAAATTTTTTTGGCTTTGCCCCTGTCTCTAATTACAAGATTTAGAACCAAAGATAAACCGCAACAGTTAGGTTTCAAAGAGAAACAATCCATCACATTACCTAATATTTTTATAATGCAAGTGGCCAAGTTACAATTCATTTAGAACTTGTCAAATTTTAACTAGTGGTAAAATTGTATGGCCGGCGTCTTTAAATATAATTTCTTGTTACTTGCGATACAATAATTTCTAGGGTTAATAGTATTTTTAGTTCCTAAAGTATGTAAGTTTTTGATGCAATGATAATGTGTTGGTCATGTGCTGCCGTTTAAAAGAGTGACATGTGGTCACTTCCATAAAAAATCTTAACAAATTGTCTGATTAGAGACTAAAGTGATACAAATTGAAATTTTATGGACCAAATTGACAAAATTAATAAAATGAAGATCAATTAGATATAATTTAGAGACAAAATGTTATTAATCCTAAGTTAGAATACCAATCTTAAATTCTTTGTCAATTGTTTGACACTTTGAAATTCATTGGCATTCCTTTTGCTTGTTACTCTTCTTCTTTTGATTCAGAACTGGCGTTGTTGACTGATGCAATTGGCAATCTCTCCTTTGCTTAATAGCAATTTCCAAGCTCTAGAGGTCTCTCCCATCAAGTAGGCGACTGCTCAACTTCTCAGCTTTTCTTGATTCATCTGCTCGTGAAACACTGAAGAATCTGTCTCTTTATGATACGCTCCAGCTTTAATCATATATAGCATATAAGAGTTCGAGCCCCTAAAAGCTTCCATCTCTTGCTTTTAAATTTAATTTCAGCACCTGTTCAAACCAAAAAAAAAAAAAAAATTTTAATTTCAGCACAAACTTATTCTTCTTCTTCTTGTTGTTTCATTGTAATTTTACCACAAACTTTTCTCTTCCTTGTAACAAAACTTTTTTCACTTTGTCTCTTGAAAAACGAGAGGGAGAAATATAGGTATGGACATAGTTACAATTGTGAGAAGAATAGGACCAATCTTGGGTCCGATTTGGACGGGTTTTACTTCTCTGAATGATTGTGACAAGAACGTCCAGGCTTTCCGTCAAGAAGTTGAAAACCTGAAGAAGGATAGATTTTTCGTGCAACAGCGGGTTGACGAGGTCGAACGGAACGGAAAAGTTATCCAACCAAATGTTAAGTGGTGGCTTTTACGTGTAGATGTATTCGTCGGAGAGGCAATAATTTTTTTGGAAGAGGAAGACAGAGAAAATGGAAGGTGTTTATATGGGTGGTGGTGTGTAGTGTGTTGTTACTACCGGAGCAACAGTGCAAAGGAAAAGGCCCAGGTTCTTAAAAAATCTCGTGCTGAAGGAAACTTCGCGATAGTATCAGTCCTTGGACCTCCACGGGAGATGGAATATACAACCAGAGGAAATAGTAAGGAGCCTAAACGACGAAAACATATTGAGGAAGAAGTAATGGAAGCTTTGGAGGATCCCGAGGTCAATATGATAGGGATATGTGGCTTGTTGGGAGTAGGGAAGACCAAACTTGTGCTAGAAGTTAGTGAATGGGCAAAAGAAAAGAAGTTGTTTGTTGAGGTCATCATCGTAGTTGCCTCTCAGACGTCGGACCTAAAAAAGATTCAATGCGAAGTTGCAGAATCATTAGGTATGGAACTCAAAGGAGAGAATTTGTCTTTCAGAGCAAACCAGCTAAGACAAAGATTGAAGAAAGAAAAAAAAAAGGAGTCCTCATTATTTTAGATGACGTTTGGAAAAAGCTCGATTTGAAGGGATTAGGAATATCCTTCTTTGGAGAAGACCACAACGGGGGATCCAAAATTATGTTGACTTCGCGGAACCAGCGCGTTTGCAGTGATATGGGAGTTGAGATTTTCATAGTAAAACGTTTATCTACAATAGAAGCAAGGAGTGTTTTCGCAGAGATGGCAGACATTTCCATTGACGATCTTGAGAGGGATCCAGTGAAACAATCAGTTGCAGATGAATGCAAGTGTTTGCCACGTCTGCTTGTTATTGTTGGTACTGCACTAAAGAAAAAAAGCGATTCCGTCTGGCATGATACGCATCTACAATTGAAAAGATATATCTTCGAAACTCTCCAAAAAGTGTGTGTAGATGTATACCAGCCACTCGAGTCATGTTTGTTGAAAGAGGAGGATTATTGGGTTATTTATGTTGGAGGGATTTTTGGAAGAGGGACAAGTACTAAGACAAGAGTGGGGAATTACTTTATATTACACTTAAACACAAACTATTTCTGGGCATTGTACAAAATGACTTAGAACCCATCCATATTTATACTACTCATAGAAGGTTCTAGATTTCTTTACAAGATAATATTTAAGTAGATTCTAGATTTTTACATCTCCTAGAATCTAAGTATTCTAGAACTCTTCTAGAAGTTACATACATCTCCTTCCAAAATATCTTATATTTTGGGCTTTTTGTATTGGGCTTCATCTATTGAACCAAATCAAATTTATACTTCAACAGTGTTACAATAATCTGAAAAGCCAAGAAGCCAAGTATCTGTTCTTGCTTTGTTGTTTACTTTCGAAAGATTTTGGTATATCAATTGACGATCTCGTTATATATGAAATGGGTCTCAATTTGTTTAGAGGCATAGAAGCAGTCGTGGAAGCAAGAAACAGAGTTTTTTGTACTTTGTTTGGGACACTTAAAGATGATTTCCTACTGCTAGATAGTGATTTGCATCCAAAGTATGCCAAAATGCTTAATGTTGTTCGCGTAGGCATGTCAATCGCATTCAAGGATGTACACGACGGTTTTCTAATAGGTCGTGATGTAAACCTGAAGAAGCTGCCAACATATCAACATTCCACAGCAATGTCAATAATATTAGATGAGAGTACCGAGCTTCCTCCAATGTTAAACTGTCTAAGGCTTGAGTTTCTGTTGTTGGTATGTAAGAAATATTCATTAGCTTTTCAACTACCAGACCATTTTTTTACGGAACTAAAAAAACTCAAAGTTTTAGAAATTCGGCATCTGCACATCACATCTCTGCTATCATCACTTGGACTCCTAACAAGCCTCCAGACATTGCATATATGGCGTTGCTGGTCAATTGAAAATATGTCTGTAGTTGGAAAGCTAGTGAATCTAGAAAATCTTAGCCTTTTTGGTTCCCCTATGGTGGTATTACCAGAAGAGATAGGAAACTTGAAGAAGCTCAGGTTGTTTGAGTTGTGGCACTTTATAGGTCTCAGAACAATTCCACCAGGTGTCATCGCAGGCCTCCACAGATTAGAAGCATTATCCATGAAAGACATGTACAGTTTCACATGGGAGGTTGAAGAAGATGGTAAAAGAAGAAGTAACGCAAGCCTCAAAGATCTGGAGTCTTTGTCCAAATTGACTACTTTAGAAATTAGCCTAAGAGAATTGGAGCTTATTCCGCCTTTGCTCGAAGTTGACTAGACATGCTATATATATCGGTGTTCCTGCCTATACTATAGAATTTGATTGGCACAAATTTATGCATCTCACACTCCCCACAATAACTACTTTTCCAGACTGGGTTAGTGAACGGATAAAAGAATCTGAAGTTCTATGGTTGGAATTTGATGGTTCAGAGTGTAGTGGATGAGTTGAACTTGAACGGTTTTCTACACTTGAAGGAGCTGACGATTGAAAAGTGTGGTAAGCTGGAGTATCTTATTAGTGCAGTGCATGGGCAGCCCCCATCTGGTATTGTTACTTTTCCAATCCTGAATACACTTCATCTCACCTAGTTGGCTGAGTTAATCAGGGTTTGTGGAGACCAACTTCCTACGGCAGGGTCCTTCTGGGAGCTAAAAGAGTTGCGGCTAAGCTTGTTACCTTCGCTAACACATTTATGGAAGTGTCCGACTCAAAATGTTTGCCTTGGCAATCTCAGATTGGTTTTTATATATAAATGTGGGAGCTTGGGAAGTCTTTTATCACTCTCAATTGCTAGCGGTATGGCTCAACTCAAAGAACTTTTCATAAACAATTGTGGCAAGCTGGTAGAAGTCTTTTCAGATGAAAGTGGAGATGGAAATGTAACTAGCAAGACCAAATTCCCCAAACTAAAGACAATAGATCTAGAAAATCTACGAAGTCTCATTCATTTTTGTGGAAGGATTGATGGCATTGAGTTCCCTCGATTGAATGAGTTGAAAGTTTGTCATCTGCCAATGATTAAGGAATTCTACCCTAAAAGCTACAACGACAATACCTTTGGGTTGCAATCACTTTTGAATCAAAAGGTACATATCTGCATACCTTGAAGAACTTAATTATTTTATTTTTTTCTTTTTTCGAGGGATGGTGGTGGTGGAGAGTGGTGGATCTGGGTTGAAGCATCAAGACTTTCTTGTGGTTCAATGGTTAAAAGTTGACTTAATAAGCTTGATGTTGTTGTGAGTTTGAAACTGAGTTCGAAACCTAACTACAATTACTTGTACAAATACAATCAATTGTATGGTTTGCACCTACCTAGTTAACCCCTCCCATACCCCCTCTTCCCAATTAATAGGGACTAAATTGGGTGTTATCAATTTATTGCCATTGAGCAAATCAAATTTTTTAATATTTTTGTTTCTCTTTAATACTTCCCAAGACTATTGCCATTTGTTTTGAAAATTTGTCTCCATATTAAACAAGTAAAGCAGGCTAAATGCCTATAAAACATATATATATATATATATATTTTTTTTTTTTTTTAAAAAAAAAAAAAAAGAATAAAGCTAGCTAAATATATTTGACCTTTTTAAAAATTTTTGTTAGTTATGACAAATTTTGTGATCAATTTTTTCAATCCGTGGTTGGTAGTGACTCTCTTATACTTTGATTATGATTTGAAGTTTCAAAAATGAATTAAAGTTTTAAATAAAAATGAAGGCCTTGAAATTTGACTAAATTCAATTAGAAAGAAGAAAACTCTTAACAAAAATATAGTTGAAGGGTCGGGGATCTGAACATAATATCTACAAAAATAGTCAATGACTTTTTGTACTACTTATCTAATTTTTGTTTTGGAATAAGGCGCATGTTAACATGTTGTTACAAATTTTTGCAGCTTGTTTTTGGTAGCTTAAAGCAGTTGGAACTCTATCACTTGCAGAATGTGAGTGAGATGTGGTGGAGCCAGATCCAAACTAGTTCGTTCAGTAAACTTGAAGTACTGGTGGTCGACTCTTGCAACAATTTGAGACACTTATTCTATCCTTCAATGGCTAGGGCTCTCAAGAACCTCCAACACTTGGATATAGGAAATTGCCCGGCGATGGAAGTAGTTGTAAAGGAAGAAGAAGAAGCAGAGGACGAAAGGAGGATGAATGAAATTCTGTTCCCTCAATTGAGACATTTGTTTCTTTACAATCTACCCAAGCTAAGGTGTGTTTTTCAGGTGAAACATAGGTTGGTTCTTCCATCCTTAGTTGACCTCTGTGTCGATGGTTGCCCTGAATTGAAGGCCTTCTCTCTGGGAACCTTAAGCACACCAAAGCTGAAGGCCGGTTCATCTGCTTATGAAAGTGTTTGGGTGGACGACCTTAATACCACCATAACACTCATATATGAAAAGCAAAAGGTATGTGATTTTTTAATGCTTAATTTCTTTCCTTCGTGGAGTAACTTTCCATTTAGTTATTTTGTGACAATAATAGTCTTACATGCTCTAATTAGGGGCAAAGTAATGCTATTTGGAATTAAAAATTTGACTTTATTTTCTGGCCTGATTTATTATGACTTTTAGGGTGATTGTGGACCCCGCCAAATATTGGAACTTGCTCTTCCTACAATGGTTCCAATGAAACCATATTGTTAGTAAATGAGATTAGATTTTTAGTCTTAGTGGTATCGTTGCAATTTTAACTATCATAATGACTTAAAAACCCAAAAGGAATGCATTGTGGTCATTTAATTGATAATCGAATGCTTTTAATGCTCAGAACTACTCACATTCTAATGACCACAATCATTACATGTCTTCAAATTGCTCATTTTTTGTCCTGCCTCTTGCAATGGCTTTAAGCATAATTCCTCTATGGAGGGATATTCTTTTTTTTTTGGCTATTGTGTGGAGGGATATTCATATGTTAGGATATTTTCATTTAGACCAGCTACATTGGTTTTCCCCTTTTGTATCATTTATTCACACCAGATTATATATATATTTTATTTTAGATTATGCATGAACTATAAAATTTTAGAGGAGCAATGGCCGAGGAAGAAATTCTGAAATAGAGGGTCAAACCGAATACATTGATGCTTTTGGGTGAGGGCAACTTAATATCATTTTTAACCTTATTCCAAAATAACCTGAGTTGAGTTTATGGTATCTGTATTGTATGTTAGGGATTTAATGTGTGCATTGTAACGAGTTTTTTACTTTTATTTTATTTTATTATTACTTTTTTTTGGGGGGAGGGGGGGGGGGGGGGGGGGGGGTTCCTATATTTTTATTCTTTGTATGTTATATGTCTATATATATATATTGGATGTTAATGCATTTTGCCAGTTACGTTTACATGTGTTATACTTGTAGTTGATTCCAAATTGACTTGTTTGCATAGGAATATATTGAAGCTAATGAAGGAGAATCTGGTGAAGGAGAATCTGGTGAAGCAGACATCACTGAGGTGTTCAAAACATTATTTCATTTAACAACTTTTGGTATAATTACTATTTTTTTTTATTAAAGTTCACTTTTATATGATTTTGTTCTTGGAAACCTTGCAGGGATTTGAATATGTTCCTCCATCATTAGAGGAAAGTTTGACGGAACCAGTTGTTCAAGACCAATCTTCTCAATCATCAGAACAAGGTCCTCTAGTCCACCCTGAACCGAAACAAGCAAAGTCGAAGTTAAATGTGCATCAAATTACAAATCTTGAGAGTATTGAATATCTTACACAGTTCCCGGATGTTATAAGGCCCTTCATTGCTAGTGTCATAGATGTCCCTGGAGATGGACATTGTGGGTTTCGAGTGGTTGCCAAGTTCGTGGACTTGGAAGACAATGGTTGGAAGAAAGTGAGGAAGGATCTATTACATGAGTTGGAGACATTTGAAACTGATTACTTGCGAGTATTCTCTGGTGTGGCCGAATTAAAGCACTCCACTCAATGTGAGGACGCTAATGTTGATAGAGAACACTGGTTGATAATGCCGGATATGGGACATGTGATTGCCTCATGCTATAACATTGTCGTAGTCTTCATATCAAACCTGCAATGTCTCACTTTTCTCTCCCTCCGTCAACAAGCACCTCTAGAAACAAGCCATCGGATTCTCGGATTGGGTTACATCAACTCAAGTCATTTCGTCGGACTTGAATTTACTCCAGACTCCCCTTTACCACCTGTGTCGAACCTATGGAATGATCATCACAATGAATTGGCCAAAGGGTGGATTACTCCAAATGTGAAGCGGATCGAGAAGTTCCAGGCTATGTTAGAAAACAATGACGACATAGCTTAAAACAATGTTAATTTACTTTTGTTTCTGCAAAATTTTAATGCATATTCATCAATCTCATTTGTAGAAAATATATAACAAGCACTCTAATTAAGTTCTCATGCTCGTGAAAAACTAACAACAAACGTGTATTCTTCATTTACACCCCAGATGCTACCTATAGAATACACCCCAAACACTTCCACAATCTGCATAGCATGTGAAAGCAGTGGTTGCGATGAGTCTTGAAAGGAAAGCAGAGACTATATGAATGCCAATGTCTACAAGGAGAATGACATGAAAGCAAAATGATCTATTTCACATCTACAGATTTCTGGTTTTCCTGATTCAAAGACCAACGAGCAAACTTTTGAATATGCTTGAGCACTTCTAACTGCATTTTCGTTGTACAAACCAACAATGAAGGGAAGCAGTCTAACCGTACCGTCATTATACTACACCAGTTCATAATGGTGTAATCAGAAGCAAACTACTTGACCTATTTTCAATAGTATCGGGGGCGGATCTATCATGGGGGCAGCTGCCCCCACTGCAATTCTAAAACTTGCCCCATTGAAAAGTTTGTCGAAAAACAGCGTAGGTTTGCATTTTAAAAAATAATTGGGATTCAATTATAGATTTAACAATTAGACGTGAACTTCTCATACAACTCTACATTTAATCTCCAATTTCCTCTCTTCCTTTGGCAACTATAGGTGGCATTGGAGTCATGTTGTGGAACTTCAACTTCTCATTGATTTTTTATTAAGACCTATCTTTTTTGCAAGAATCCATATTCAAGAACCCATGAAATTCAGGATCTTAGGTTTCAAGTCCTTTAATTAAACAAAACCCATATTCTTATAAACACAAATTTGTGAACAATAATTCTAGAAATTCTGAACCCCTCGGAGACGGAACGAATTAACAGGTAAAAGCATCATCCAGAATTTCATTGCCTCCAGGCAGGAAGTAATGTGGTTGGAATGGTTCATACAATCTTCTAACTTGATCTCTTTTTTCTTATTTTTCATTCTTCCTTCTGTGCTCTCAGAGGTTTTGACAAGCATTATTTCAGGCAGTGAGCTATAGAGGTTATAGAAGGGATATAGGATGTTGCAGAATGACACTCCACCCCTTATTGAAACTAGAGTGCTATTGTGCCTTTACATTTTGTAATATATATAATAAGGTGCTTTTCTATTTATTTTTCAAAGTCAAGCAAGAAGCCTTTCGCTGCTCTAGAAATATCAGGTTCTCACAACAACTCTCAGGGCAAACTCCTTAATTTGCAAAAGGCCCAACCATACTTGTAACAAATTGTTGAACAAGGCGGAAAGGAAAACAAATTTGATGCTGATTATGTACTACTATAGGAGAGGAGCAGAAGCAGCTCAGCATAATGTTTAAAAAATGAAGAACCACGCTAGTATTCAATTTTCCAAAAGATGAACCTTGTCAAGGCCCATAAGTTTATAACACACAGGGTGTGTTTGGATACTCGGAATGGATTGAATTGGATATCAAAAATATAACCTTGCCTATCCAAGCCAAACCCGGCCAAGCTAATATTTTGATTGGATATGTATCCATACCCATGTTTGGTAAACCAATTTTTATGTCCGTGGGATCCATTGACAAAGATGATTTAAAAATATTAAAATAATATAATTTGACTATTATACCCCCCTAACCAATTTTCATTACCTCTGAACTTTGGGCTGAGAGTAAACGAAGAAGGAAACCCACCAATTGGGATTCCAAATCCAAAACCAAGGAGTCCCAGAAAAGTGCTCAAGAAATCCATGTGTCCTCAACTCTGAGCATCAATGCAAATCAATGGAAAACTCTGGAAATAGAAAATAAAAGAATTTGTTTTCCAAGAGGTCACTGGAGAGAGAAGAGGGGAGAGAGAAAAGAAAAACCCACATCCTAACAAATCGACGACGCCTATAATATGCAACCGTTTCATCCCACGGCTCTAAATTCATACACCTCCTCCCATCCCAGAGCTTCCCATGAATGAATCCTCACATAAATCCACTCCTTCAGCCACATCTCCCAGTCCAAAATCTTCATCACAGCAACTCCCGTGGGCCGCTGAAATCCACCACCTCAATCATGCTGTTTCGAAGGCTGATAATGAGGAGAAGTTCCATGAAGATCGTGGCATTGCCCTTATCTACGTGCTGTGCTGATAATTTTCTGATCTGGAGAAGACGGAGAAAGAGAGAAGGATGAGTGGCTGAATGGGTGGAGAGAGAGAGAGGGGGGCAAATACGTCCGTGGGGGTGTAACCCATTGCCTGGGTTTGTAACCTATGGGGTGGGTGGGTTAATTGAAACCGGCCTATAGGGGTTAAATGCTACTGTAGTAACCGGGTCAAGGTTTGACCCGGGTTTGTTATCCAACCTCAAAAAATGCTTCTCAAACAAAGAATAAATGGGACCCACTGTCTTATTTACTTATCCTTATCCCACTGCCCAAACACACCCACAGTAAACAATTGCATACTCTACTGAAGCCTATAAAAGCAAATTATGGGATACAAATAAGAGCAAACAAACTAAATAAAATAAAAGTTCAAAGAGCACACTGCATCATTTGACGAATGGAATTGAATAAATAAAACACAAAGGATATTCAAAGTCACACAAAATCTATTTAGTTTACTGTCTAGCCCTATATGGAGCACCAGTAATAAAACATTCTTGCTTCACAATCAACATCGTTTGGGTACACTTTTGAGTTTCACAAATTTATGAATTTGAGGCTTATCAGAGGAATGAATTGGCCATAAATGCTCTCAGCCAATAATATTTGGAATGGAACAGAAATATAAAGGGCTTCTGAAGAATATAGCCAACAATGAAACAAGGAACTCTATTATGCCATTGTAAAGAAAACTGAAATATTCAACATAAACGAGCATTAATCAAGCTTGAATGGCAATATATGTCTCCAGGACAAGATATAGCCCGCGAATGCAAATCATGTGCCCTTGAACACGTCCTGTTCTTAGTATCTGCAATCCAGGTTGGATAAATATTTAGCAACAATGAATTTAGACCCAAAGTTTGTCCACTGTTCTACTGTGTGACAGCTAGGAACAAACTGATGTTTTCAAAACCAGCTGAATGCACACATCATGACTCACAGGGTGACACTTTTGTGTAATTCCCTTTGTGAATCCCAAAACAAAACCTTTAAGTTTCCATGGAAGATAAGGACTACTAAGGCATTAGTGTCATATATTACACAGAAGAATCTCATCTAGCCATAAGTTTTTTAATTGGACAAATCACTTGCAAACTATTGTGACTTCAGAATTTTAGTTTATAAATATTAGAAGTGATTAAAGGTATATGGTAACCATTACAAGAAAGTCTAATTGACTAGTAGTGGACTAAAAATGACTGATGTTTAAGTTTTCCTTCCTTTCCCTTCTTTTGAAGCTCGTACACACTGTCAACTATCACCTTCTGCTGCTCTGCATTGAAAACACCAGTGTGCAGTTCAAGTCCAGCAACAACATTCATCATTTTCTCATTAACGATCTCTATTCTTCCAAAGTCTTTCTTCCCCTTGATCTCCTGAAACCGCATCTACTCGCTTTGCTCCACATGATAGTAGCACCCTTGACCAATCAGCAGGCACGAGTGAATCACTCTTTTGACTCATTGAGGGCTCAGAAAGGGTCTCCGAGCACCCATTCGCTCCATCCTCCCAACTACCCAATGAATTCGTATCTATGTTCTGCACAAAAAAAAAAAAAAAAAGATGAATTTATGTTTGTTGTAACACTCGTATCCAACTATGTCTTTTTGACTCCCAAATGGATTCCTGTGATAATATTCTTGATTGTCATTATATTCATTATAATCCATATCCTTCGGAGTTGAGACTATAATATAGTAAAAAAGTTTGATGATACCCTAAGCCGAGCACTTAAGCCTCATGGAATTTTCTTTAAATCCTCAAACTATATCTATATGCAACTAACTGAATTTGAAACAAAACTACTCATCACAGACCTATAATTGTTTCTGATAGAAGAAGATGTCGTATTTCATGCTTTAGAAGAATAGATTTTTGGCACTTCAATAATGATAGAAGCCAAATGAAATGCATCATCATTGCAAATAAGTTAATCATCAGCAGAATTTAAAACACAAGTTGTAAGTAAAATATTCGACTCATGAATTCTTTTGTAGAAATGTCAGTTGACTCATACCTGAGCACGAGGAGGGCATTTGTGGAAGCCACAAGTGCAGATCCAGTCACCATTCTGCCATCCTTTGGAAGCGGTTAGAAGTTGATCTGCTTGGTTTCCATACGAAAGACTAGGAAATTGGTTCCCAGCAGCAAGAGCGCAAATAGAAGTTGGCCATACCCCATAATTATTCGCAGGCTGAACTCCATGCACATTAGCCCCTCTAATGCAATCAAAATGGCAAAGCAAATATTAAGGGATGGGGGAGTGATTTGAATTACAATAATGCTATTCTTAAGAATTTGATTTTATCACCTTTGCCTTACCAACTCATATAGACAATTGGATTAGGTGGTCCCATTAATATCTAATGATTGTGGCTGTGCTGCGGCAAGTGTTAAAAAAATTGGTAAGGAAAGCTGGTTAGAGCAGCATTTTTGTTGCTATTAGTGTGAACTGATTTAGTTTTAAGTTTGGAGAAGTATAGAGTCAAAATTTTTGGTCTAATTATGACAAGTTTTTATTTATCTAAGTCTGTTTTTCATATAGGAAATACTTGGGTAGAAAGTTTCTTCGGGACAAAGAAAATTCCTTTTATTAAGTCCTATGTAACTATATATCTGCTCTTAGAAGATTGAGACTATGTGTTTCTTTATTTTATATTTTATGTTGCTGTTCTCAGGTCTAAGCTCATAGAATTAAGCCTATCTGTGGGAAGTTAATTATTTTGGTCTCTATCTGCCAGAACGCTAATGTAATGGTCCTAGTCCTTCCTAATTTGATTAAACCATATCTGAAAATTCAGTTTTGATTCATAATTTTGTCGTATACATCACCAAACCACTACAGCTTTAGGTTTCTCACTCCGAAAATCATGAGGGTCATCATTATGTAACCAAGAAACCAACCTGTCATCGACTTCAACAAGGTGATGACAGTGTTAAATTGACTAAACTGAGAAGTTTTACAAGTTGTCCTTGAGGGCAGAAGTTTATGAAGCAGAGGAAGTCCTTACAGCAGTTACGGGCTGATCAATGCATTGCCATCCACAATGAGATGGCTGGTTTTAGACAAGCTTGTAGAGAAGACATATCAAGTTGCTTCAAAGAAAGGTGAGAAATTAAAGAACTAATCGATGAGGGAGGGAAATAAAAACAGGGTTGAATTTCAAATGCTCTTTTCAAATCATGATAACAAAGCATACCCTCACTGAGAAGATTGACACTAAAAAATAATTACTTCAAAGGTAAAGAGGTCATTCTCACAGGCTCGGCAGTACCCAAGTCTGGTCCACACGACACCACACGAAGGCCCTTTTACTCCCATTAAGTCAGCTATTCCTAAGATGTGTCTAGTTTATGGAATCTCAAACAATTGAAATTCCAGAGTAATATTATCCTAATTTACTCCACATAAATAACACATCCAAAACTTGCCCACCATCTATATTCGATCAAGGCTTTCAACCACAAATATTATCTCATTAGTAGTGGAAAATCATAACGCAAATATGATGCAAAACAATACCGAAAGCAGCATGTACTGATAATAAAACCAAATACAATGTTATAAAACATCTAACAAGTCTCTGGCCAGGGCCATTCCAAAAGGCATATACGAAAATTAGAAGCACATGCCAGACACAAACTATTCTGAAGCCAACATTGTCATTTAGGAAGTCCAATGGCCAAACTACTGCGGCAAAATTCTACAAGACACGAACAAGACACAGCCTATTGACAGCCCCACCTTTAACCACAGTGCTCAAAATGGGTGATTTCATATCAGATTATTGTATTAAAAATTGTCAACCCGATTTCAATGTTATCACAGGAAGGATTTTTCGTACCTGAGGAGGGCAATCGTCTCAGTCGGCTTCGTCAGATTAACCATTGAAACAGTCGTAATTGGCAGAATTTTGGTTTCTTTGCCATCGCGGGACTGTTTGCACTTGCCACAGAGGGATTCTAAGGCATAGTTGATGTTCTCACATTCGTTGCACTTCCAATCCCCTTCTCTCCCTCTCTTCCTTCTCCTACCATCCTTTCCACTTCCTCTTCTCAGATCTCTCACAATGTGTATGTTTTGCTCAAGAAGAGAAACAGAGCTGATCACCGTCTTGGAAGCCATAAAAAAACTGTACTTGGCGCGATTATAAGTCGGTGTTTAGAGGAAATTACACTTTGACCCCAAAATTATGCCCCTTCTCTCACATTATTCTCTCTTACTTAGGGAACCCGAACACAACCCGAACTTTTCAATATTTGGGCTGAGTTTTTTAATGCTTGGGTTGTGTTTGAGCAAAAAAATTACAACCCGAATTGAATTTGAGTAATACTCTGGTTAGGACTTCAGATTGACGGGTTTAGAATCCAACCCAAATTTATGAATTGGGGTTCAACTTGAAATTTGAAAAAAAATAAAATAAAATTACAAACAAACATACCTATATATAAAATGTTAAGACATTTGCCCCGCACTCCCTATGCATTTTTATTGATGTTTTAAGCCTATTGCATATGTGAAATTTATTTTTATGTTTTTAATTAATTTTAATTAATGAAAGTTATAGAATTTAAGTTCAATTTTGGAGTTGAACACAAATTCAACCCTATTTTTTTTGTTTCCAATTTGAATTTTGATTAATAAGAAACTCAATTTTAACTTGACTTTAACCCGAATTGTGTAACCTGAGATTAACCCGAATTTAAAAATTCAATCGTAGTTGGGCTCGAGTTAGAGTTGCTCGGGTTGAGCTTGAGTTAAGTTGGGTTCGGGTAGAATGTTTTATATCTTGAGTTGAGTTGGTTAATCCTTCAACTTGCCTAACTCGCCCGAGTTACACCTCTAATCTTATTTAGTCATTTATATTTTTCTTGGATTATACTTTTAACTATGATTGTTGGTTTCCAGTGTCCAATAATATAAATTAGAGACATGTACTACACAATTGGAGATTTTCTAATTTAAAACATGATGAACCTTTCATTTTTGAAGATGTGAAATCAGTTCACGTAATTAAGAGAAAAACAAGGAAAAATCAATAATTAAGAGGACAAAGGGAGGTGGATTCATAACTCAGGTAGTTTTTTTTTGTTGAACTGATAACTGAGAAGTTAAAATCCTGTAGATTTCTCCAATTTAATAAGTAGGTTGACACCATTTGGTTATGTATAATACAAAATTTGGCTATACATGAATTTACATGATTTATATATGATATGAACTCGGCAAGACACGAGTCAATTATACTTGCATATAAAATACATTGGGTATAAACAAAATAAATTTTAACAGAATAAAAACTTTATATGACCTTACCCAATGCCCAAATGGTGTTGGCTAATGTTAATTGACGTATTTATAATAGACTTTAATGCTAGGCCTAATTTCGTGGATATTGGCGACACTATGGAGTCTGGAGAGAGTTAGATGTATATATCCTTATTGTGTTCTCAACTACCGAGATAAACACATTCTTGGAGCTTTTTGAATTAGATTATCAACGAGGAGAAGCGCCTTCATAGGCATCCAGGTACTTGAAGTTTTGTAATGTGTCTTTATTGAGCTTGTTATAAACAACAACTTTAATTTTCACCTTAAACTTCTATTTTTTAATATTCCTGTTTGTTTAAACCATGTAATTAGACAGTAAAGACCGATGGCCTACGAAGTTTTAAAAATAAATTGAGATAATTAAAAGTAAATAGTGTATTAAAAAGCTAGTTGTATAGTATTTTTTTTTTAATATTCGTAGATTAGATCACTCTTACAATCGAGAATCAATCATAACAACTTTCGAATAGCACATCCATAGGAGAGGATGTAGCAACACCATTCCTAAATGAGCACCACACTTCAATTTCTTTCATCAATCTTAATTAGTTGCTAATTGAACATTAATGTCGCTAGCCAAAGTCGGATTTACCTTTAATGGTTCATAGTCAAACATTAATGAATGCCATATTTTTCCCTCTTTCTAGTACTACAATTGCAAACGGAAGTCCAAATTTTGGGTGCTTATAAGGCACCTAGTGGCAGTGGTATTTGGTGCCTATACCCAATGAGATTTTGCCACAAAACTAGCTTGTGGGACACAAGTTAGTTTTGTTTTTTTAAAAAAGAATTTTTTTTTGGCAAAGTGATAGATAACAACCATTCATTAGACAAGTACAATTTTTTATTGTTGATGTACACCATATGACAGTGCCCACATAATGTAAACATTCATAAATTCAAGAACGACCTACTATGTGTAAACGGATCTCTTGCTAATACACAACACACAAACTGCCATTAATTGAAATTAGAGAAAATGCATTGAGCAGAATCTCAATCTGAGATTTAGTGCCATAAATATCAATATAAAGGACATCACTTTAGAGATACATAAATCCTCTACATGTACCACCAACTTCTCTTGTGCTCATAATTTCCTATATCCCCTAACACAAAGAAAGCCTTCTCTCTCTCTCTCTCTCTCTCTCTCTTATGTTCTCTAAGCATGGAGGTAAAGAAAACCCAAAGTCGAAAGAAGATTGAAATGAAGATGATCAAGAATGAAAATGCAAGAAGGATCACCTTCTCCAAGCGTTGAACCGGGTTATTCAAGAAGGCCAGTGAGCTTTCTACTCTTTGTGGAGTAGAAATCGCCATTATCGTCTTCTCCTTAGGAGGCAAGGCCTTCTCTTTCAGCCATCCAAGTGTTGGTTATGTCATTAACCGGTTTCTTCGTGAAAACCACCACCTAACTGAGCAGACCTCTAGGCATCTTGGGACTCGCCACGAGGCTAGACTTGAGGAGCTCAATTAGCAGTTCAACAGGCTGAGCAAACAGTTGGCAGTGAAGAAAAAAAGAGGGAAAATGTTGGAGAAGAGAATTGCAGAATCAAAGTGCCAAAGTTTTGAAGAGTATGTTAATGGACTTGGTCTGTGTGAGCTTGAAAAGATGAAAGAAGTGATGTAAAAGCTTAAGGAAAATGTGGTAAAAAAGGTTAATCATGAGCTGCACTCAGAGCCTCCAACTCCTCCCAGGGATTTCAAAGCAGTGGATGTGTTGAATGTTTGGAATAATGGAACTGATCATGATCATCCCATTCCAAAGGATTGGTTGAGTTTGTGAGCAATTAAACTATTTTGAATAAAACAATGATAATATATACTATGTTTTTATAGTACTGGTTACTTTCTTTCTTTGGTCTATGATCTATGGAATTTGCAGAAGAGTTACTAAGATTACTCTATAATCTTTGTTAATTAATTTTCAGCAGTATTAGGGTATCTTTTTTTTTTCTTTTGTTAATCGAGAATGGTCTCAATACACACTCTTTGAACTTGTGAGTGCAACTTGAACTCGATCGGAATGCGTAGGATCACTGGAGAACCGTGCACATTGGATCAACTTGGATATTTCTTGTGAAACTCGAATTAGCAACTTCAGGGTAGTTAATCAATAGTGTCTTCCCATTCAAGTTGCAGTGTTGGGTTTATATTTTAATTTTTCATGTTAAGCGAGCATGATGGAATTCGAATGATGGCGTCCACTTCTTATTAGTAATATTTAGAATGTCATTATCTTTTGTACATGTGAGGCAAAAGTCCAATTACTGCCAGTAAATGTGCAAATTTTGAAGATGGTTGTAGTTTTTTTTCTTTTTCTTTTTCTTTTTTGGATCAATTTACATGAGAAGGGAGAAATGAGGATCGAACCCACGAACTCAGTGGGGTATTGGCCACTAGGCTAACCACAGGTCCTCAATGGCCATTGTTTCTAATCTAGTTTTTTGTTATAATGTTTTAAACTGCAAACAATATTTATTATTGTAATCTTGCCAAAGGGCCTCTTAGATTTTGTAAATCTGAAGCAGATGCACTTTAATTACCAAATAACTCTTTGCTTTAGGTGCAATTAAATGTCCTTCAAATTGTGATTTATTTGACAAGCTAAAATGGGATTGAAAACTCATTTTTGGGAGGACGCATGAGAGATGTACTCTATGCTTGGGACACAAAACAAAAAATACCACATAATTATTATTGTGTCAAAATTTACTCAATCTATAGTCGACTCATCTATAACCATATGTAATTCGATTCATGTCATGTACAAATTTTTTCGAATCCTAAATAGTTAGGCTCGTATCATGTATATAAGGGTTCATGATGATATTTATAAACCAGTTTGCTTAAGTGGGCTCCAAATATGTCATGTTAAAGCAAAAAGCATATGTAATGACTTTCAATTTTGTGTGAGATTAACAAATTATGTTTTAAAGAAAATTAAGATAAAGGGCATGCACCTGCTATAACGGTTTTGGATGATCATTCCAGTTAATTTGGCTGAGATGCCCCAATTTTAGAGTTCGAAAAAAAACTAGAATTTAAAACTTAAGAATTTTACATACTTTAACTTGGACTAGAGAGTCCCCATCAATTCGTTTTCATTCCGTTTGCTGCGTAAACAGACGGAGATCCACAACTCGAATATAGAAACTTTTAAGAAAAGACAGAATCTCTATCCAAGCCTTGGTTTAGAGTTTGACGGAAAAGTAGAAACGTAAGGGTTTTGATCAACCCATTCCCGTTTTGTGTTGACGTGAAAACGAACGAAGACCTAAAATTCAAATATAAAAATTTGTTGAAAAAGATGGTATCCTGAACCGTGCCCCTATTGAGGAGTTTGATGAAAAGTTAGAATCATAAAAACTTAAGGATTTTAAAACCTTGAACTTGCACCTAAGGCTCCCAATCAACCCGTTTTTGCACTGTTTTGCTGTGAAAACAGATGGAGACTCACAACTCGGATATAAAAACTTGCAAATAGAGACATCTTGATCTGAGCATTGGTTGGGGAGTTTGACGAAAAACTAAAAACAAAAATTTAAGAAAATTTCAAACCTTGAACATATGTTGTTTATAATTTTTTTAAGAAGATAATAGCAATATATTGTTTCATTCCCTGAACATTAGTGTGGCAATATTAATATACTAGTCATAACTTGTGCCTGAAGGCACAATAAAATATAAGATTCTAGCATTCAAAAAATTAATCCCACTATACCAAATTTAAAATTAATTTCTTTACATACATCATTTAAAATTAATTTCTACCTATTATTTTCTTAAAAATAGCGTCAAAACTTTCTTAAAATGCATAACTAGATAAAAAAAATTCAACATGTGTACACTATTGTGTATGAATAATTTATGAAATAAAAGTTTTGTTAAACTACAAATTAACTAAATATTAAATGATTGAACATGTGATAAAATTTGGTGATGTGATATTTTTTGGGGGGAAAATGTATAGTGGATAAAATTCAACTTGCTAGCTGATTTATTATATAGATTGTGTTTCATTACACATTACTTCACACACAACCAAACTAAATGTTACAGTTTTTGGAACCCAAATAATTGTATTTTTCTTGAAGGAAATAGCCTTTATAGTTGATATATAGTTGATATGTTTCCCATGTCTAACATTGGTTGACGAATCATAATGTACGGGTACTGCTAGTTTACTTTGGTTTGGATGTAACTTTAAGGATTTATTTATGTTTTATTTATTTAGTTAGATATTAAATGATAAATGATTTTATTTTATTTATTTAATAGTATTTTAATATGTTTTGGGGCGTTACATCACTGTCCACAAAATTGCGATGTCACTTAGAGCCCAACCCATAGTGCAAACTTAGGATATATATGTACATGTAAAGTTTCTTATCCAATCAATGTGGGATTGATATCAAATTCCACAATACCCAACCTCTATTTCTATATTCCAATAGGGTCATTTTGGAGTTTATTTTCTCATTCACCTCTTATTCGATTTGAGTAAATGAATATATTGCATTATTTTTCTCACGGAGTAGAACATGAACCCACGAAATTTTATTCAAAGGGACACAGGAAATAAAAGGGATTGTGAACATTTTTGGGATAAAGGAGGATGTATTGGAACTACTAAAGATGTGTACTACTTAATGGTTATTAGGAGCGTCAAGTAGGACTTATTTGATATTTTTCCTTTATTATATGTTCATTGTTATTGGTTGGGCCTAGCACTGTTCGCTCTTTTGATCAACCATGAAAATATTATCTACGACACCTGATAGACACATTGTTCTAACTATTGAGATTATCAGTCATTGATTGTAAAATCTTTGAGCTATGCGTTTATTGATCTTGGCATTGGTATTCTATTAGAAATGAAAAGTATATTCAAACTCAGCACATGTTATTATCTATTGGATTCGAGCTCCATGCTCACTTGATGACATATAGTGTGTCTCGGCATATCGCTCCCAAGATTTTATCAAAGGAGACGGGGATATTCGTCGTAGATTTTATTTCCTTCTGGGTGCTGCAAAGAAAATAAAAGATGGGGGCAATTGAAAGACCATAATTTAAATTTGAAAGATATGGACCCAATAAGAAAAGACAAGAAAGACATGGGGTGAAATCTGCCCATTCTCCAAGGGGTAAAAGTAAAGAGAGTCCCACTATCATAAATGCATTACAAGTATTTTAATAAGGACTTTAACCCTTGGCAAGAGCAAGCCAACTCACGTCGATCTCCCACAATGACGGTTGAACAGTGTATTATTTTTTGTTTGCTTTCAACTTGGCCAAAGAGAAGCAAGACATGATTTGTAAGTAACTGAAGACTATTCTATAATGGGGGTGAAACCTCAGAGGTAGGGAAGTCCCGGTATGGGCACTCGGCTGCATAACATACACACATTTGTATCATTTTTCTTGTTTTACACATTTGTTTATTCAAGTATTGATCACAATACTCACTTAAGTATCCGAGGGTCTTCTCCTGACTCAATGGCGAGGGCCCCTGTAACCTTTTGTCTATTTTGCACTTTATGGACTTGATGATATCAAGGACTAGGGGCACACCTCAACATGTTTCAATGATTACTGGATTTTTTCCTCTGCAAAATCTTTTGGGGTTCTACTACTTGTAACCCAATTAGGAGTTTCGTTGTGACATTTTGATTGTGTCGCCAATACATTTTTGTTATTAGTGCTATCTTATTTGAAAATTGTAATAGTTGATTTTTGATTGTAATTGTTAATGTATATAGTGTTTTTTGTATGTTCGTCCCACATTAGCTAGACTAGAAAATTTCACTACTGCTTGCACTATAAATAAACATCCAACCAACGCACCAATATAAAAAAAACACCAAAAAAGAAGAAGTTAATGCTGCCTCACGAATTCAAATAACTAGATATTCATTGGCATAAACTTCAGTGTACAAATTTATTTTACCTCCAATTGAAGAAATATAGAACCTGGGATAAGCGGCAACAACTGAAAGAATATTTTTAGGGTTACTAGTACTTTTGGTTCTTAAAGTATGTCTGTTTTGTCAGTTTAATCATCATTGTATTAATTTTGTTAATTTGATCATTAAAATTTTAATTCATATCACTTTGGTCTCTAATTAGACAGTTAAATTTTTTAACGAAAATTGTCACGTATCATGCTATCAGACAGTATCATATGATCAACACGTGATCATTCAGTCAAAAATTTAGCGGTTCGTCTATGTAGGGACCATTTAAATACTAATTGAATATTTTATGGATAAAATTGATACTTTTAGGGACAAAATTAATACTTTAGAGACCAAATTGATCAAACATGCATACTTTAGAGATTAAAAGTGATATTAACCCATATTTTTATAATGCAAGTGGTCATTGCAATTTGTTTAGAACTTGTAAAATTTTAAAAATTGGATTAGTTCACATGAAGTTGAAGAAGTAGGTGATTGGATGAATGAGACATATTGTTGATTGAGCATAATTTTCTGAGGCTGTCTACCCAAGTGGTAAAAGTCTATTGCAAAGGAATTTAAAATTATGTCCGCGACTTTCATGGTGCTACAAGTGTTCAAATTAATAGTCGCTTGGTAAAGTATGTTTTTTTTTTTTTTGGTAAAGTATGTTCAAGATCATAGTTTAAGTAGAGAACGTATAATTTACCCACAATTATACGTAGGGTTGTCAAAATTCGACACGACATGATTAACCGACACGAATCGACATGACTTAAACGGGTTTTGGTGATACCTTAACGGCTTTGTGTGGTAAATGGGTTGACGGACTAGACACGTTTAATAAACGGGTCGTGTTCGGATGACACCTATCAACCCGTTTATCACTCGTTTACCCGTTTAAATAAATTTAATATAATAATAAATTATCTATATAATAAAGTAGCTTACAATTCAAATATCAAAAGATAAACAAAATGACTTTTGCTATTCGCGATTGAGATCGCTTTAAATTTTACTTTAAAGTTAATCTAACGGCTAATATTAACACCATATATTTAATAGCAAAAATTGGTCTCTAAATGTGTGTTTGGAGTGAATTTTTAAAAGTACTTCTACAAATTATTTTTCATAAGTACTTTAAAAAAAAAATAGGGTTTGAAACTGTCCTACCACTACCTTTACCACCACCACCTCTACCCCCACTACCACCACCGCTGCCGTCGCCGCCGTCTCCACCGTCACCGTCACCGTCGCCACCACCACCACCGTCGCCCCCACCACCACTGCCACCTCCACCACCGCCACCGCCACTATTGTTGTCGCCCCCACCGTCGTCGCCACCGCCGCGGCCGCCATCGCCGCCACCGTCTCCGCCATCGCCTCCACTACCACCACCGCCGCCGTCACCACCACCACTGCCGCCATCGCCGCCACCACCACCGCCGCTGTCGTCGCCACCATCGACGCCGCCACCACCACCGTCTCCGCCGCCACCACCACCACCGTCGTTGCCGACGCCACCACCACCATTGTCGTTGCTGTCTCCGCCACTGCCACCACCACCACCACCGCCACCTCCCCAGCCGCCGCCGCCACCACCACCACCGCCATCGCCATCGCCATCACCGTCACCCCTACCACCGCCATCATCGCCACCACCACCGCCGCCACCACCACCACCACCGTCACCACGGTTATTGCCACTCACCACAACCATCACCGTTTCCTACCACCATCACATCTCACTCCCACTACAACTGATATTTAAATTCAGTTATCTCTCATCTATATTTGTGATTTGATTTTGGATATAAATACAAATATATTTATTGTTTATCATTTTTTATTACTCTGTGCCTTTAGGCACAGACAATAACTAGTATATATATATATATATAAAATAATGAATGAGTAAAGAAAAAAAAAATAAAAAAAACATTTCAAAAAAAAAAGTAAGGGCAGTAGTAGGAAAGTGAAGCTTTCAGCCTTAAGGCATTGAATTGCCTTTTGGCCCTTTTATTTGAATCCCACATCGACAAGGAGTGGAGAGGGGAGACTTCAATTGCTTATAAAAAAGGTAGTAGACTTCTCATATTAACCAACATTTGTGGTGTGATTTTCACGTGAGCTGTTGGTTGGAATTCTCCAATTGAGGAAAGTACAGTTGGAAGCAAAGAAATGGAGTGTAAAAATTTATTAAAATAATATATATATATTTTTAAATGAGTTAAACGAGTTGTGTCGTGTTACCCGTTTATTAAACGGTTCGTGTTAAAAAAATTTATCCGTTTATTAAACGTGTCGTGTATGAGTTTATATGTTTTTCACCGATCACCCTTTTCTATTGCTAATTGAGCACAATTTTCCGAGGCCGGCTGCCCAAGTGATAAAAGTCTATGGTAAACGAATTTAAAAATTATGTCCGCGTCTTTAATGGTGCTATAAGTGTTCAAATTAATAGTTGCTTAGCAAAGTAAATTCAAGATCATAATTGAAGGACATAAAGTATAATTTACCCACACTTACATGTATATGATCATGCAGAATATATATTTGAGAGATCTGTATACTCTCCATTTTGCTTTTTCTAACTTTTTGTACTTTATAGAGACATGATAAAATTTAGTTGTCCTTGAGTGATTATGTGATTAAAATGAGGCAAAATTATTGATTGTTTAATATATTTTTTTGCCTCTAATTAACTTGACAATTTGGAATTCTATTTCTCAATTTTATTGAAAATGAATAAACCGTAGAATTTGATATCAACAATAACTCATTGAATATCTCTCAACTGAATAAAAATTTATGATTATTCAGCCATTTGCCCCCTCCCCTCATAGAAAAGTTTGGCTTTGTCCCCGCCTCTAATTATAAGATATAGAACCTGAGACAAATCGCAAACAGTTCGGTTTCCATAAGAAACAATCTAACTAATAAGATAGCTAATTATTTGAATTTTATTCACACATTTTTTTTTCATTTCTATCCCATCACCTAGTAATGCAAGTGGCCAAGTTGCAATTCATTTAGAACTTGTCAATTTTGTTTTTTATAAAAAAATGTAATAGGTCACCTAAAATTGAAGAAGCTGGTGAATAGCGAATACGTTAAGAGGGATATACTATATATTTATTGAGCATAAAGCCGACAACCTAAGGGTAAAAGTCTATGGCCGGCATCTTTAAAAATATTTTTTCTTGTAGCGACTATGAAACAGAGAAAATAAAATAAAAATTATAATAATTGATTCTTAAATGTAATAATAAAAAAAAGGCAAAAAAAAAAAAAAGTTTCCAATTGAAGAAATATAGAACCTGAAATAAGCGAGAACAACTAAGTTACCAATTGAAAAAATCTATATAATAAAGTACAATACAATTCAAATCTCAAAAGATAAACAAAATGACTTTTATTTTTCGCGGTTGAGATCTTTTTAACTTTTATTTTAAAGTTAATCCAACGACTAATATTAACACTCCAAATTTAATAGGGAAAATAAGCTCCTAAGGGTACATTTGAAGTGACTTTTTAAAAGTGTTTTTAATACTTATAACTTCTCATAAGTACTTTAAAAAAAAAAAGTATTTGGAACCGCCTCACCAACACCTTTACCACCGCCACCCCCTACCCCACCACCATCACCACTACTACCACCGCCACCCCACCGCCACCGTCGTTACCGCGACCACCACTGTCACCACCCTACCACACCCATCGCCCCACCACCACCACCACCACCACCACTACCACCACCATCACCACCCCCACTACCCCACCCCCACCACCATCACCACCACCACCACCACCACCACCCCCACCACCATCACCACTACCACCACCACAATCACCGTCACCCTAGCACCACCACCACCATCCCTACTACCACCACCCCCATAACCACCACCACTGCTGTCGCACCCTACCATTACCACCACAGCCGCCACCCCACCACCACTGCCACTGTCCCACCTCAATCCTAACCACCCCCCACCATTACCACCACCACCACCATCGCCACCTACCACCGATTGCTTCCACCGTCGTTCACTGCCATCACTCATTACCATCGTTATCTCATTCTTATATTTATTACTATTACCACCATAATCCCACTACCACAATCGCCCACCATCGTCACCAGCCATTGTCACTCATCCCCACCAAATCAACCATCACAACCTGTCATCACCCACCATTGCCACCACCTACTGTCACCTACCATCACCACACCTACCATCACCACCACCATCGCCATTCGCCATCACCCATCATACTATCTCCTAGAAGCACCCGTCGTTGTCCATCGTCACTGACCACCACCACAACCTACCACCGCCGTTGTCACGCCACCACCACCACTGCCAACCACCATCATCGTCGCCCACCACCACTAACACCCACCACTACCACCATTGTCACCTACGGTTACCATTACTACCATCGTCACCTAAAATTCACCACCACCATCACCGTTGCCACCCACGACTGCCACCACCACCACCACAGTAGTCACCATCCACCATTATCATCACCGTCTCCCACCACCACTATTGCCCACCACCACTACTACCGCTCACCCCCACTACAATCGGTGTTTAAATTCTTTTTTATTTTCTCTATGATTGTGATTTAATTTTGAATGTGACTACAAATATGCTTATTGTTGACTATTTTTTTATTACTTTGTGTCTTCAGGCACAGGTAATAACTAGTATTTTTATAATACAAATGGCCAAGTTGCAATTTATTTAGAACTTGTAAAATGTATTAGTACACATGTAGTTGAAGAAGTAGGTGAGTGCATGAACGGTACATATTGTTAATTGAGCATAATTTTCTGAGGCTGGCTGCCCAAGTGGTACATGTCTATGTCAAACGAATTTAAAATTTAGAGTTAATTATAAAATGTCCCATTTAATTTTGGGTAATTTACAATTCACTCCTTTAGGTTTTAATTTCAACAAATAGCTCCTTTTAAGTTTGAATATTTTGCATTTAACTCCAATAGTTAATTTTAGACAATAAAAATTGATAAAAAGTTAGACATGTCAAATTTACGTGATCTCTACTTTATTAAAAATAGATAATTTCTCTTACACCTATTTTTTCCCTGTACCAAATATCCATACTTCCCTCCTTACTTTTACACCATTCCATCCTCCCCTACCTAGGATGGTTTACTCTCATTCTCTTCCCCTTTCCGATAGAAACTCATCTTTCCTTATGTTGGGGCGGAGGCGTAGGTTTTCTTATTTTTTAATCTTGACTTTTCTGTTTTCTTATTTTTTTTAAGGACAAAAATGGTCTCTTAAGAAAAAATATGAGAAATAATATACAAGATAGAGGGTGAAACTTAGAGGGGACAAATTATAACATTTAAAACCACGAGAAACTGATTGCAACAAAGAATATAGTTGGAGAGCACATATTTTAATTAACCCTAAAAATTATGTCATGGTCTTTAATGGTGCTATAAGTGTTCAAATTAATGGTCACTTGGTAAAGTAAATTCAAGATCATAGTTTAAGGAGAGAAAGTATAATTTACCCACACTTACATGTATAAGATCGTGTAAAACATATATTTGAGAAACTTGTATACTACATATCGAGTTTTCTCTGACTTTTCGTACTTTATAGAGACATGATAAAATTTAGTTGTCATCGACTAATTATGTGATTAATATGAGGCAAAATTATTGATTATGTCATAATTTTTTTTACCTCTAACATGACAATTTGGAATTCTATTTCTCAATTTTATTGAAAATGAATAAACCTTAGAATTTGACATTAATAATAACTCATTGAATGTCACTCAACTGAATAAAAATTTATGATTATTCAACCATTCCCCGCTCCCCTCATAGAAAATTTTTGGCTTTGTCCCTGCCTCTAATTACAAGATATAGAACCAAAGATAAACCGCAACAGTTAGGTTTCCAACAGAAAGATCCTATCACATTACCTAGTATTTATATAATGCAAGTGGCCAAGTTGCAATTCATTTAGAACTTGTCAATTTTTTTTTAAAAAAAAAAATGTTGTAGGTCACCTAAAATTGAAGAAGCTGGTGAATACCTTAAAAGGGTCATACTATATATTTATTGAGCATAAAGCCGACAACAGGAGGTAAAAGTCTATGGCCGGCCTTTTTAAATATAATTTCTTGTTACTTACAACAAAATAAGTTTCAGGGCTAATAACATTTGTTGTTCTTAAAATATGTAAGTTTTTTATGGAATGATAACGCGTAGGTCACGTGATGCCGTTTAAAAGAATGACATTTGACCACTTTCATTAAAAAATTTAATGAATTGTCTAATTAGGGATTAAAGTGATACGAATTGAAACTTTATAAACCAAATTGATAAAATTAATAGAATGAGAAGTAAACTGATAAAATAGATATAATTTAGAGACAAAAATGTTATTAATCCTAGCTTACAATACCAATCTTAAATTTCTTTGTCAATTGTTTGACGCTTTGAAATTCGTTGGCGTTCCTTTTGCTTGTTACTCTTCTTCTTTTGATTCAGAACTGGCGTTGACCGATGCAACTAGCAATCTCTCCTTTGCTTAATAGCAATTTCTAGGCGCTAGAGATCTTTCCCATCAAGTAGGCGACTACTCAACCTCTCAACTTTTCTTGATACATCTGCTGGTGAAACACTGAAAAATCTGTCTCTTTATGATATGCTCCAACTTCAATCATATATTCCAGATAAGAGTTCGAGCCCCTAAAAACTTCCATTTCTTGCTTTTAAATTTAATTTCAGCACCTGTTCAAAAAAAAATAAAAAATCAGCACCTGTTCAAAAAAAATTTTAATTTCAGGTCAAACTTCTTGTTTTTGTTTTTGTTGTTGTTCCATTGTAATTTCACCACAAACTGTTCTCTTCCACCACAAACTGTTCTCTTCTTTGTAACAAAACTTTTTCACTTTGTCTCTTGAAAAACGAGAGGAAGAAATATGGATATGACCATAGTGACAACAATAGAATCACTCTTGCGTTTGATTTGGAGGTGCTTTACTTTTCTGAATGACTATGACAAGAACGTCGAGGCTTTCGAGCAAGAAGTTCAAAACCTGAATGAGGATATAGTTTCTGTGAAATTGCGGGTTGACAATGACCAACGGAACGGAAAAGTTATCCTACCAAAAGTGACGCGGTGGCTTCAACGTGCTCATGAAACCGTCGAAGAGGCAAGTATTTTTCAGAATGAAGAAGACAGAGAAAATGGAAGGTGTTTGTATGGGTGGGGGTGTCCGGTGTGCCGTTACTACCGGAGCAGCAGTGCAAAGGAAAAGGCCAAGGATCTTCTAAAATTCTGTGCTGAAGCAAACTTTGTGATAGTGTCAGTCCCTGGACGTCCGGGGGAAATGGAATCAACAACCCGTGGAAAAATTAAGGAGTTTGAACCACGAAAACTTATTGAGAAAGAAGTAATGGCAACTTTAGAGAATCCCGAGGTGAAGATGATAGGGATATGTGGCTTGTTGGGAGTAGGGAAGACAAAACTTGCGCAAGACGTTGGTGAATGGGCAAAAGAAAAGAAGCTGTTTGATGAGGTCATCTGGTTAGAAGTCTCCCAGACGTCGGACCTGAAAAAGATTCAATGGGAAGTTGCAGAACCATTAGGTGTGGAACTCAAAGAAGAGAATTTGTATTTCAGAGCAAACCAGCTAAGACAAGGATTGAAGAAAGAAAAAAAAGGAGTCCTCATTATTTTAGACGACGTTTGGAAAAAGAGCGATTTGAAGAAATTAGGAATATTCTCCTTTGGAAAAGACCACGTTAGGGGATCCAAAATCATGTTGACTTCGCGGAACCGGCGCGTTTGCAGTGATATGGGAGCTGAGATTTTCATAGTAAAACCTTTATCTAGAATAGAAGCAATGAGTGTTTTTGCAGAGATGACAGGCATTTCCATTGATGATCTTAATTGGGATCCAGTGAAACAATCAGTTGCAGATGAATGTAATTGTTTGCCAGGTCTGCTTGATATTGTTGGTAGTGCACTACAGAATAAAAGCAAGTCCATCTGGGATGATGTGCACCTACAATTAAAAAGACGTACCTTCGAAACTCTCCCAGAAGTGTGTCTAGAGGTATACCGGCCACTCGAGTTGTGTTACAATAATCTGAAAAGCCAAGAAGCCAAGTATCTGTTTTTGCTTTGTTGTTTACTTCCGAAAGATTTTGGTATATCAATTGACGAGCTCGTTATATATGGAATGGGTCTCAATTTGTTTAGAGGCATCGAATCCGTCGTGGAAGCAAGAAACAGAGTTTGTACTTTGTTTGAGACACTTAAAAATGATTTCCTACTGCTAGATAGTGATTGGAGTCCAAAGTATGCCAAAATGCTTGATGTTGTTCGCGTAGGCATGTCAATCGCATCCAAGGATGTATACGACGGTTTTTTAATAGGTCGTGATGTCAACCTGAAGGATCTGCCAACATATGAACATTCCACAGCAATGTCAATAATATTAGATGAGAGTACCGAGCTTCCTCCAATGTTAAAATGTCTAAGGCTTGAGTTTTTGCTGGTACGTAAGAAATATTCATTAGAAGTTTTCCAACTACCAGACAATTTTTTTAAGGAACTAAAAAAACTCAAAGTTTTAGAAATTCGGGATATGCAAATTGCGTCACTGCCATCGTCACTTGGACTCCTGACAAGCCTCCAGACATTGCGTATAATGGGTAGCTGGTCAATTGAAGATATGTCTGTAGTTGGAAAGCTAGTGAATCTAAAAAATCTTAGCCTTTCTGAATACAATATGGTGGTGTTACCAGAAGAGATAGGAAACCTCAAGAAGCTCAAGTTATTAGAGTTGAGGTACTGTAGTAGTCTTAGAACAATTCCACCAGGTGTCATCGCAGGCCTCCACGAATTAGAAGCATTATCCATGATACACATGGACGGATTCAGATGGGAGGTTGAAGAAGTTGGTAAAAAGAGAAGTAACGCAAGCCTCAAAGATCTGGAGTCTTTGTCCAAATTGACTACCTTAGAAATTAGCCTAGGAGAATTGGAGCTTATTCCTAGAAGCCTACGCCTTTTCTCAAAGTTGACTAGATATGCTATGCATATCGGTGTTCCTGCCTATTCTGTAGAACTGGATTGGCACAAATTTATGCATCTCAAACTCCCCACAATGTCAACTTTTCCATACTGGGTTAGTGAACGGATAAAACAATCTGAAGTTCTATGGTTGAAATCTGATGGTTCAAAGAGTGTAGTGGATGAGTTGAACTTGAATGGTTTTCTACACTTGAAGGAACTGAGAATTAAAAAGTGTGGTAAGCTGGAGTATCTTACTAATGCAGTTGATGGGCGGCCCCCACCTAATATTGTTATTTTTCCAATCTTGGATACACTTAATCTCAGCTATCTGGCTAATTTAATAGCAGTTTGTGGAGACCAACTTCCTGCGGCAGGGTCCTTCCGGAATCTAAAAGAGTTGCGGCTAAGTCGGTTACGTTCACTAACACATTTATGGAAGTGTCCGACTCAAAATGTTTGCCTTGGCAATCTCAGGTTGGTTTCTATACATGATTGTTCGAGCTTGGGAAGTCTTTTATCACTCTCAATTGCTAGCGGTATGACTAAACTCGAAGAACTTCATATAAGCATCTGTGGCAAGCTGGTAGAAGTCTTTTCAGATGAAAGTGGAGATGGAAATGTAACTAGAAAGATCAAATTTCCCAAACTAAAGAAAATAAAGCTAGCAAATCTACGAAGTCTCATTCGTTTCTGTGGAAGGATTGATGGCATTGAGTTCCCTCGATTGAATGAGTTGGAAGTTTCTTCTCTCCCAATGTTCATGGAATTCTACCCCAAAAGCTGCAATGACAATACTTATGGCTTGCAATCACTTTTCGATCAAAAGGTACATACCAGCCTATACCCCGAATAACTTACTTATTTCCTTTCTTTCTTTCTTTTTTCGAGGGATGGTGGTGGTGGAGAGTGCTTGGGTTGGAGCACAAAAACTTTCTTGTGGTTCAATGGTTAAAATTCAACTTAATAACCTTGATTTTTTTGTGAGTTCAAAACTTAAGTACAATCACTTGTACAACTACTATCAATTGTATGGCCTGCACCTACCTAGTCAACCCCTCGCATACTCCCTCCCCTCAATTAATAGGGACTAAAATAGGTGTTATTAATTTATTCTAATTGAGTAAATCAATTTTTTTTAATATTTTGGTTCTCTTTAATACTTCCCAAGATTATTGCCATCTGTTATGAAAATTTGTCTCCACATTAAAGCAGGCTAAATGCCCATAAAAAATATTTTTTTAAAAAAAAAAAAAAAATAAAGCTAGCTAAATATATTTGACCTTTTTAAAAATTTTTGTTAGTTATGACAAATTTTGTGATCAACTTTTTCAATCCGTGGTTGGTAGGGACTCTCTTATACTTTGATTATGATTTGAAGTTTCATAAATGAATTAAAAATGAAGGCCTTGAAATTTGGCCAAATTCAATTAGAAAGAAGAAAACTCTTAACAAAAATATAGTTGAAGGGTCGGGGATCTAAACATATAATCTACAAAAATAGTCAATGACTTTTGTACTCCTTATCTAATTTTTGTTTTAGTATAAGGTGCATGTTAACGTGTTGTTACGAATTTTTGCAGCTTGTTTTTGGTAGCTTAAAGCTGTTGGAACTCCATCAATTGCGGAATGTGAGTGAGATATGGTGCAACCAGATCCAAACTAGTTCGTTCAGTATACTTGAAGTACTGGTGGTTGAATCTTGCAACAATTTGAGACACTTATTCTATCCTTCCATGGCTAGGGCTCTCATGCACCTCCGACACTTGACAATAAGAAATTGCCTAGCAATGGAAGAAGTAGTTGTAAAGGAAGAAAAAGAAGCAGAGGACGAGAGGAGGATGAATGAAATTCTGTTCCCTCAATTGAGATATTTGGTACTTGTCAATCTACCTCAATTGAAACATGGGTTGAATCTTCCATCCTTAGATCACCTTCGTGTCTATGATTGCCCTGAATTGGAGGCCTTCTCTATGGAAACCTTAAGCACGCCAAAGCTGAAGGTCGTTCCATCTTCTTGCTCAGTAAATGAGGTTAGATTTTTAATTTTAGTGGTATCGTTGCAATTTTAACTAACTATCATATTGACTTAAAAACCCAAAAGGAATGCATTGTGGTCATTTAATTTTAGTGGTATCCCGCCTCTTGCAATGGC
Organism: Ilex aquifolium; assembly: GCA_951799425.1. NCBI lineage: Eukaryota > Viridiplantae > Streptophyta > Magnoliopsida > Aquifoliales > Aquifoliaceae > Ilex > Ilex aquifolium. The sequence continues at coordinate 48,952,676 of OX637392.1, read as the reverse complement.
TTTAAGCATAATTCCTCTGTGGAGGGATATTCATATGTTAGGATCTTTTCATTCAGACCAGCTACATTGGTTTTCCCCCTTTGTATCATTTATTCACACCAGATTATATTTTTTTTTATTTTTTATTTGGATTAAGCATAAACTATAAAATTTTAGGCTCAAAATTTGAGAGGAGCAATGACCGAGGAAGAAGTTCCGAAATAGGGGGTCAAACAGAATACATTGATGCTTTTGGGTGAGGGCAACTTAATATCTTTTTGAACCTTAAATAAAATTCAAAAGAATGAAAATAGAATTTTAGAAATGTGGGGCTATTCTGATCGCACACAAAATAGTCATTCGTAACACCATTCTATATACTTCCTATTAGTGATCATGTTGACCCCATCTACATTCGTCTTATCAAGATGTTAAATATACTATTCAAGACCGACTACATACACTCCTTGCGTTTACTATTCCCACCCCAATGTGTTTCTCCCATTAAAAGAAAGAAAAAATACCTCACACAACAATTCCCACTCCATGGTACATGTATTGTTTGAAACTGAAAATCATTCTTGGAACCAATAATAACCCGAGTTGATTTTATGGTATATGTATTGTATGTTAGGGTTTTAATGTGTGCATTGTAAGGAGATTTTTCATTTTTTTTTGTGGGGGGGGGGGGGGGGGGGGGCTATATCTTCATCCTTTGTATGTGTTATATCTATATATATTGGATATTAATGTATTTTGCCTATTACGTTTACATATGTGTTATACTTGTAGTTGATTCCTAATTGATTTGTTTGCATAGGAATATGTTGAAGCTAGTAAAGGAGAAGCTAGTGAAGCAAAAATCACAAAGGTGTTCAAAACATTATTTCATTTAAAAACTTTTGGTATAATTATTATATTTCTTTTTAATTAAAGTTTAAAGTACACTTTAATTTGTGGGTTATGTGATTTTGTTCTTGGAAACCTTGCAGGGATCTGGATATGATCCAACATCATTAAAGGAAAGTTGCACAGAATCTTCCCAATCATCAGAACGAGGGCCTCTAGTGCATCCTGAACAGAAACAAATAAAACCGAAGTTGAATGTGCATCAAACGACAAATCTTGAAAGTATTGAATATCTTACACAGTTCCCAAAAGTTATAATACCCTTCATTGCTAGTGTCATAGATGTCACCGGAGATGGACATTGTGGGTTTCGAGTGGTTGCCAAGTTCATGAACTTGGAAGACGATGGTTGGAAGAAAGTGAGGGAGGATCTACTAGATGAGTTGCTGGCATTTGAAACTCATTACTTGCAAGTATTCTCTAAAAATCATTTGGATGAATTAAAGTACTCCATTCAATGTTGGGACACTAATGTTGACAGAGAACACTGGATGATAATGCCGGATATGGGATATGTGATTGCCTCATGGTATAACATTGTCATAGTCCTCATATCAAGCCGACAATGTCTCACTTTTCTTCCCCTCCGTAAACAAGCACCTCCAGAAACAAGCCATCGAATTCTCGGAATTGGTTATATCAACGAAAATCATTTAGTTGGACTTAAATTTAAGCCGGACTCGCCTTTACCCCCTGTGTCGGACAGATGGCGCAATAATCGCAAAGAACTGGCCAAAGAGTGGATTACTCCATATGAGAACAGGATAGAGAAGTTTCGGGATATGGTAAAGAATACAAATGTTGCAATATCTGACATTTAAATCAATGTTAATTTATTGTTGTTTTTGCAAAATTGTAAATTGGTGGACTTTTGTTGTTTTGCAAGCCTACCTGAATTCATCAAATCTCATTTATAGAAAACTAGTTGTTGCACATGTGCGTTGCACGTGGACTCTTTTTGAGGAGTTTTGTTATGATTAAGCCTATTAAGGGCCCGAGCATAAATTAATAACCGTCCCTATTGTTGTGTATGGAGAATGATCATTGTTATCTTCGTCCCAATCTTTCATAGTGATGGTGTAAATCCACCGAAAATGAACTAAGGGTCAGATATGCGTAGGATTAAGTGTGGAGTCTGAACTACAGGGCTCGTGCCAAACAATATCGGTTGATGCTCAGGGGAATTGAGGAAAGGGAGATAACACAACAGAATTAGAGTGGTTCACCGGCCTGAGAGCTCGGCTAGTCCACTCTACAATGGAGTCTCTAGCTCCTATTTTCTTATTGATTGCGTTGAGTGGGTTACAGCGTAGTGAGGAGGGAATTAGGGTTCCTTGTGGCTCTATTGCCTGCATATCCCCCCTCAAAGGAGGCCTACCCCCCTTTTATAGCCTCTTGCTTACCTCTAATCCGATTTTACTTCCTATAATGAAGGGATCTTCCCCTATCTCTCTCTCCAATCCCGGAGTTACCTAAACTCCATATAGTTGGCTTTAACGGTCCACATCCCGAGATCTCTGCCTTCTACCATGGGATCCTCCTTAATATTTGGAGAGGATCTTGGTTGGCTGAGGGTTTTATGCCTTGGTTCCAGCTTGGCTTCAACTTCGGAGGTGTCCGCTGTCATCTTGCTGTCTCTTCACTTCTTCCCTTATTATCTTGCTTCGGGGAGCTCCAATACTGGCTGGACGAGCTCTGATTATGGCTTGGATGAACTCTTCTTATCTTATCCGAGCTCCCGAGCTAAGCTCATTTCCTGAGCTTAGGTCTGGGATTTATTTTAGGTATCATCACATAGCATGGGAAAGGAGTGGTTGCGATGAGTCTTGAAAGGAAAACAGAGACTGTGAATGCCAATGTCTGCAAGGAGAATGAAACAAAACCAAAATGATTATTTCACACCTACAGATTTCTGGTTTACCTGATTCAAAAGACCAACAAGCAAAATTTTAGTCTACCCGTACCGCCATTATACTACACCCATTCATTATGGTTGTAACAGCAAACTACTTAGCCTATTACTGCAATTTTAAAAAATCTGGGTCTATTTGAAAATTTGAGAAATTTAGCATTATTTAGAACTTGCCCCATTGAAAAGTTTGTAAAAAAAAAGGGGTAGATTTGCATTTTAAAAAATAATTGGGATTCTATTATAGATTTAACAATTAGACGTGAACTTTTCATACAACTATGTCTTTAATCTCCAATTCCCTCTCTTCCTTTGGCAACTATAGGAAACATTTGAGTCATGTCGTGGAACTTCGACTTCACATTAAATGTTGACCAAGACCTGTCTTTCTTGCAAGAATTTATATTCAAGAACTCATGAAATTCAGGATCTTAGGTTTCAACTCCTTTAATTAAACAAAACCCATATTCTTATAAACACAAATTTGTGAACCCCTCGGAGACAGAACGAATTAACAGGTAAAAGCATCATCCAGAATTTCATTGCCTCCAGGCAGGAAGTAATGTGGTTGGAAAGATCATGACACGCCTGGGATAATTACCTAAATTTGCAAACCATTTTTTAGGTTTTGTTGGTAGATGCAACAGGTGACCATAGCAAGGTTGACTTGGTTCATACAATCTTCTAACTTGATCTCTTTTCTCTTATTTTTCATTCTTCCTTCAGTGCTCTCAGAGGTTTTGACAAGCATAATTTCAGGCAGCGAGCTATAGAGGTTATAGAAGGGATATAGGAGCAGAGCTAGTGAAGCCTTATGTTAGTATGTTGCAGAATGATCAGAGATTTGATCAAAGTCACACAAAAGCTATTTGGTTTACTGTCTAGCCCTATATGGAGCACCAGTAATAAAATATTCTTGCTTCACAATCAACATCGTTTGAGTACACTTTTGGGTTTCACAAATTTATGAATTTGAGGCTTATCAGAAGAATGAATTGGCCATAAATGCTCTAAGCCAATAATATGTCGAATGGAACAGAAATATAAAGGGCTTCTGATGGCAACATATGTCTCCAGGACAAGATATAGCCGGTGAATGCAAATCATGTGCCCTTGAACACGTCCTGTTCTTAGTATCTGCAATCCAGGTTGGATAAATATTTAGCAACAATGAATTTAGACCCAAAGTTTGTCCACTGTTCTACTGTGTGACAGCTAGGAACACACTGATGTTTTCAAAACCAGCTGAATGCACACATCGTGACTCACAGGGTGACACTTTTGTGTAATTCCCTTTGTGAACCCCAAAACAAAGCCTTTAAGTTTCCATGGAAGATAGTGAGGGACTACTAAGGCATTAGTGTCATATATTACACAGAAGAATCTTATCTAGCCATAAGTTTTTTAATTGGACAAATCACTTGCAAACTATTGTGACTTCAGAATTTTAGTTTATAAATATTAGAAGTGATTAAAGGTATATGGTAACCATTACAAGATAGTCTAATTGATTAGTAGTGGACTAAAAATGACTGATGTTTAAGTTTTCCTTCCTTTCCCTTCTTTTGAAGCTCGTACACACTGTCAACTATCACCTTCTGCTGCTCTGCATTGAAAACACCAGTGTGCAGTTCAAGTCCAGCAACAACGTTCATCATTTTCTCATTAACGATCTCTATTCTTCCAAAGTCTTTCTTCCCCTTGATCTCCTGAAACTGCATCTACTCGCTTTGCTCCACATGATAGTAGCACCCTTGACCAATCAGCAGGCACGAGTGAATCACTCTTTTGACTCATTGAGGGCTCAGAAAGGGTCTCCGACCACCCATTCGCTCCATCCTCCCAACTACCCAATGAATTCGTATCTATGTTCTGCACAAAAAAAAGAAGAAGATGAATTTATGTTTGTTGTAACACTCGTATCCAACTGTCTTTTTGACTCCCAAATGGATTCCTGTGATAATATTCTTGATTGTCATTATATTCATTATAATCCATATCCTCCGGAGTTGAGACAATAATATAGTAAAAAAGTTTGATGATACCCTAAGCCGAGCACTTAAGCCTCATGGAATTTTCTTTAAATCCTCAAACTATATCTATAAGCAACTAACTGAATTTGAAACAAAACTACTCATCACAGACCTATAATTGTTTATGATAGAAGAAGATGTCGTATTTCATGCTTTAGAAGAATAGATTTTTGGCACTTCAATAATGATAGAAGCCAAATGAAATGCATCATCATTGCAAATAAGTTAATCATCAGCAGAATTTAAAACACAAGTTGCAAGTAAAATATTCGACTCATGAATTCTTTTGTAGAAATGTCATTTGACTCGCACCTAAGCACGAGGAGGGCATTTGTGGAAGCCACAAGTGCAGATCCAGTCACCATTCTGCCATCCTTTGGAAGCAGTTAGAAGTTGATCTGCTTGGTTTCCATACGAAAGACTAGGAAATTAGCAACAGCGCAAATAGAAGTTGGCCATACCCCATACTTATTCGCAGGCTGAACTCCATGCACATTAGCCCCTCTAATGCAATCAAAATGGCAAAGCAAATATTAAGGGATAGGGGAGTGATTTGAATTACAACAACACTATTCTTAAGAATTTGATTTTATCACCTTCGCCTTACCAACTCATATAGAAAATTGGATTAGGTGGTCCCATTAATATCTAATGATTGTGGCTGTGCTGCGGCAAGTGTTAAAAAAATTGGTAAGGAAAGCTGGTTAGAGCAGCATTTTTGTTGCTATTAGTGTGAACTGATTTAGTTTTAAGTTTGGAGAAGTATAGAGTCAAAATCTTTGGTCTAATTATGACAAGTTTTTATTTATCTAAGTCTATTTTTCAAATAGGAAATACTTGGGTAGGAAATACTTATGTAACCAAGAAACCAACCTGTCATACACAAGGGTGTTTGATTAGATGTACTTGATTTTAATGGAAAAATGAACCTAGAAATATTATTGATTGGCTGCTCTCTAGCGTGGACAATTTTTTTGCTTGGCATGAACAAACTGAAAGGAGAAAAGGGACAATTGAAATGTGATGGACAAGAATTCAAGAAGCCAACAATAGAAGGTGTGGGAGAGAGGAAGCAGTTACATGAGATGTGATGAAAAGTCTTTCTAGAAGGTAGATTCCTTTGCATGGCCTACCAACTAAAACTATTCGTGCAATTTCATAGACTTCAACAAGGTGATGACAGTGTTAAATTGACTAAACCGAGAAGTTTTACGAGTTGTCCTTGAGAGCAGAAGTTTATGAAGCAGAGGAAGTCCTTACAGCAGTTACGGGCTGATCAATGCATTGCTATCCACGATGAGATGGTTGGTTTTAGACAAGCTTGTAGAGAAGACATATCAAGTTGCTTCAAAGAAAGATCAGAAATTAAAGAACTAATCCATGAGGGAGGGAAATAAAAACAGTGTTGAATTTCAAATGCTCTTTTCAAATCATGATAACAAAGCATACCCTCACTGAGAAGATTGACTCTAAAAAATAATTACTTCAAAGGTAAAGAGGTCATTCTCACAGGCTCGGCAGTACCCCAGTTTGGTCCACACGACACCACACCAAGGCCCTTTTACTCCCATTAAGTCCTTGCGAGAGCTATTCCTCAGATGTGTGTCTAGTTCATGGAATCTCAAACAATTGAAATTCCAGAGTAATATTATCCTAATTTGGTCCACAAAATTACATGTCCAAAACTTTCCCACCGTCTATATTCGATTAAGGCTTTCAACCACAAATATTATCTCATTAGTAGTGGAAAATCATAACGCAAATATGAGGCAAAACAATACCCAAAGCAGCATGTACTGATAATAAAACTGATGGTGTGAATATAAGCGTGATTGAGCAGATGATTCGATTGTTTGGTTGGACTTGGGATCTGAGCTACTGGGCTCGTGAGTGTTCAATTGAATGCTAGCTGCACAACGAAAGTATAGTGGTTCACCAGCTCGAGGCTCGGCTAATCCACTCTTTAATGGAGTCTTTTGCTCCTTTATCTTTATTGATGGTAAATGAAATTCGCAAAGCGTATTTGCTACTATTAGGGTTCTGCCTTCAATGGAGACACTGTACAATATTTATAGTTTAATTCCTATCTCTTAGGGATCTATCCCGAGATCTCAGCCTTCAATTCGTGAGATCTTGCTTAATTTTCGAGGAAGGATTCTTGGTCAGTTGAGAGTTTAGAGCCTCGATTATAGTGTTCCCTTGATTTAGGGGATCCTACTAGGTGCCAGCCGTCTCCTTCATGTTTCCTACTCTGCTTCATTTGTGGCGAGCTCGAGGCCAGGACAACCGAACTCTGGATGTCTCGTCTGACCTCTGTATTAGACTTCATTTCCCCGAGCTCATACTTAATTAAAATTCCTACCAGGTATCATCAGTTGCCCCCCAGCCCTTGGCCCAAGCTTGCTTGGGCTAGGGCTGAGCTGTTCTGGGATCAAGTCAGACCTCTGCATAGTGACCTCAACCTGCGCGCGAACAGTTTTTTTTTTTTTGACAATTTTGGGTAATCATTTCTTTCCTCTTTTTCCGTGCACGTTCTCCACTTTCGAGGCCACGTACCAGAGGCTTTAAATGACTCTGTGCTGAAAGGAAACGACTCACTTTACTCTTTGAATTTTCCCCCCAAGTCTTTCGCTTTCTTCTTCCTCGCGATTTCTGGTTTCTCCCACTCCATCAGAGGTTTTAGGGTTTCGATGGGCATTATTTTTCCTCGAATTGGCTTGCAAGACTTGCTCTCTGTTTCTCATTTTGAGTTCTGGTTTTCCGTTCGCCTGTGATTTGATACGTTTCCTGTCTTTTTTGTACTTCTTCATTCTGGATCCCTCAAATCTGAGGTGGTTATTGCACTTTTGGACTTTCCGATTCTGCTACTTCAGGAACCGCGGCTATTCCTTGTCTCGTCTCCCCCTCTTTTTGGACCCCTATTCCACCGCTAGAATTTTCATTATCGGGCATAGTTGCGTCTACCTCAGAGTTCTCAGGGAGTGCTACTCAGAGGTTCCACCCCTCTATAGATCTTTTAAGCTTCCATTCTCTTGCCCAGCTATGTCTGTTTCCTCCGAAGCCACGGGTTCGTCTATTTCCCTTATGGGAGATAGGTCCCCTGAAGCAGAGGATTCTGACTTAGGAGACTTAGGAGATGACATTGATAACTTACCCGGTGTTGGATCCGTCGATGTCGAGGGGGATGTTGAGGAACCCCCTTCTTCGTCTTCCCCAGTGCCTAAGAGCCCCAACAAAGGTAAAGCCAATGTGAGCGGCTTGGGAATCTCAAGTAGCGCTGAGCTCGTTGGCCCCAGTGAGGTTTCCCCTTCTCAATTGAAAATCCTAGCTGCGCGTTTTGGTTTTCCTCAGGGCATAGAGCTATGGCGTCCCGACGAATCTATTCGGTACGATTTCGAGGTCCTCGAGATGACCTATTTTTTTGTTGCCTTTTTCGAGAACGGGCTCAGGTTCCCTGTGCATCCTTTTATCAAGCCCGTCCTTCAGCATTTCAACGTTTGTCCTGCCCAAATCTCTCCCAACTTATGGGGGATCTTAATAGGCCTTCTGGTCTTTTTTAAGAAAAATCGACTTGGGACCCCCACCCTTCCTTTACTCATGAAATTCTTCAACGTCAAACTCAATCCGGATGGTTTCTTATACATTTCAAAATGGGTGAAGACCCCAGCCCTGATTACTGACCTGCCTAGCTCCCATAAGAACTGGAAGAAGTAGTTTTTCTTCGTGTCTGGGAAAGCGTGGGAATTTAACCTCAATGATGCCACTACCTCGCTTCCAGTCCCGCGCTCTTGGGCAGGTCCAGACAACCTGGGTAAGCTTAGGGTTCTGAGAATGGGCCCTCATCTTCTTCCCTTATAGCAAGAAACTGAGCTTGTTTCTTTGGTTATTCCAAGTTCTCATCCCGAGCTAGTGGTTGAGGATATGAGGGTTCTACTTACCCTCAGGAGCTGGAAACCCGAGAGGTATTCTTCTCTAATCGACCCTTCCGAGCTCATCAAACAAGGCTTTAGCCCTCCTGAGCTGAGGATTGAGGCTCCCATTCCCTTTTCTGTTGTTAAAGCTGAGGAAGCCACAAGTAGTGTTTCTGACTTCGGCTTCCTTTCTCTTTTATCATTATATTTTTTTTTTTATGTTTCTTCCGACCTCTTAGGCTCTTTCTCAATGGAACCCACTTCAAAAGATCGCATGGCTAAGGTGGCTCAGTTAAGGAAGACCCGCAGTGGGAGCAAGCGGCAGGCTGAGGTTAGTTCCAAGAGTGGCTCATCACTCTCAGCCAAGGTTCCGAGGTTAGACACACCTGCCTCTTCCCCTCAATTGACTCAAACCATCCTAGTGCTCCCGACGAGCTCTTCTCTGACCGTTCATACCTCTCTTCCTCAAGAGGTCATCCCTTCATCTTCTGGGGGGGCTCCTGATCAGAAAATCATTCCGACTTTGCCTTCCTCTGCTGAGGTTGAGAGGGCTCTGGAGGTGGTCACCCATATTCTGCCTGGGTTTGTTCCTCTGGGGTCGGCCGCAAAACCCCCCCCAGCCATCTTTGAAGAGCTCCAAAGATGAAAGAGGGAAACCTCCCATGGCTGGTGGTAGTTCCCTTATTGATAATGTGAAGCGTGTTGCAGATGTCATTGCTTCTATTCTCCCAGAGTCTGACATCCAGAGGGCTGCTACTATGCCCCTAGGCACTTCTATTTCCACCGCCCTGTTTGGTGCTACCTCGGTAAGTTGCTGGTTTCTCCAACTCCTTCTCTATCTTACTTCTTCGCTCTGACTTTAGTTTTGTGTGTTTGCATCCAGATGGCTATCCATGTGAGCGGCTTACTACAGAGGATTCAGGCTTTGGAGGGCTCGGCTAGAGCTTCCAAAGCCTTCGAACTAAAGACCGCCGAGCTTTCCTTTGAGAATGGTGACCTCAAGGCCCAGATCCAGGACTTACAGGCACAGGTGGAGAACCAAACCTCCGTTATCAAGGGCCTAGAAGCTGAGAAGAAGAAGATTGAAGGTGAGGGCGTTTCTGCCAAAGAGGAGCTGAAGAAAACCAAGGAGGATCTCCGGCAAAAAACTGATGCATGGATCAAGGCTAGCCAAGAGGTCTTAGAGGCTTTGGCCTCTTCCAGGGAAATGAAAAGAGAGTATGATGTCCTAGCTGAAGCGAGTGATGCTCTCCGGGAAGAGCTTGAGGTGCAGAAGGCTGTTGCCGTTCAGAAGAATGCTCTAATAACCAAGTTAGCTGATGATGTTACTACTCAATGGGCCACTGGATGACTGGCTTTTCAGAAACAGGCTGAGCAGACCTACCCAGACCTGGATTTCGATTTTGAGCTTCCACCTGAAGAGGGAGCTGAGGCATCTAACACTGGGTCTGGCGCCCAAGCCCCTCCTGCTGCTAAGATAGCTCCTGAGAGCGTTAGGGTGCTTATCCCTTCTATAGAAGCCTTAACTCAGGACGTTCCTCCTTCCATTCGTACTTCTGGAGCTGCCTCTACTCCCTTTTTTTGCCGAGCTTCCTGCTGTTTCTTCTACTACCTCGACTGTTACTTCTTTCTCTGCCGACCTCGTGACTAGAGCTCTGAACCTACCAGTAGTTGGAGTTGATGCTCCTGTTTCTAAGCTCCCTGAGGTTTCTCCTCTTTCATCTGCTCTGGGTTCTTTGGGAGCTTCAGTGGCAGAGCTGCAAGGATCTCTCCCTTCAGGAACTCCTAGTGTTGATGTGCCAGAAATTTTACCTACCGAACTGCCTGAAACATCAACCACTGAGCTACCGAGCTCCCCTCCTCCTGCTCCTATAGAATCTTAGTTTTTTTTTTTAGCAATGTACATGCAATGCAAACTGCTTTTCTGAGTTATGAATATCCACCATTTTCTTATTGCTTCTAACCTTCATTGCTAACTTTTACCCTTCTGCTTTATGCTCCCCTTGTCCCCCTTGCTTCAAGGAGTACACCAGTTCTCCTTAAAGCAAAAATTAGAGAATTTGGAGGGGCTGATAAGTTTGTGACACGCTTAAGCTGAGGTCCCATGCCTGGGGGACTAGGCCTTCATTGAGGTCATGTTGCCAGAAGCTGTTTCTTCCTCGGAGAGCTCCCCTGGCCATTCTGTGTCCATAAAAGACCTAAAATTTCTCATAGTGACAAGAAGTTTGCTGAGCTTTGCAATTTGATACTGAGGTCCTGTACAGGTACATCTATGGAAGCCATGTTGCTGAATACCTTCGCTTGGGCTAAGCTATAGAACTTCTAACTGCACCTTGCACTATCATAGGAGTGTATTGTGCCTCTGCACTCAATATTCTCATTCAAGCTGTCCTCATACTAAAAAGATCTGCTGCCCTAGAAAGGCTCACCTGGGTCCGTTGGTCTGGCTAATGTAGACCTGAATGCTTCATTAATGTTGCGAGCGCCCAACTACCTTCCAAATTTGTAACCGTTGCAATGATTGTGGAGTTTGAAGGGCATCTTTTCGTCTTCTTGTGTTTCTTGCCCCTTTAATTTTGGGATTCTTTAAAGTTTCCCTATCTCTTGGACCTTTTCCTTCGCCTAAAGATCTTTGAGTCTCTCCTTGGGTCTTGAAGATTACATTCTTGCTTCATCGTAGTCCTGATGGCTACCCCTGTTTCTTCTCTGTTTAAAGAACGAACTTCCTACGGAATCGACTGGAAGTGGCATTCCCATTACTTACTCCCTTCAACGATGAAGCCTTCAGACTTGGAAGATATTAAAAAACGATTCTTTTCTAAACTGGACTTGTGCCTACGAGTCCCGACCCCTGACGAGCCTTGTAACTACCTTCCTCAAAGGGAAGTTTGCTTCTTCAAGGGTGCTATGAACATGGGCCTTCGTCTTCCCATCCATCCCTCTCTTGGGCAGATCCTAGGTCATTATAGATTGTGCCCTTCTCGTCTTTCTCCTTGAGGATAGGCCACAATGATTAGCTTTTTTCTCTTCTGGCACCTACAAGACAAGGAGTTTCCTTCGCTTGCTGAATTTCTTTATTTTTATGTTCTTGAGGATGATGAGGTCCCTTGCTTCAGTAACTTCCGGTGGAGGCATTTTTGCTAACATCCTTTAGTTCTTAACCTTCCCCCGTCTGCTGAAGGGTGGTCTCAGCGCTTTTTCTTTGTTTCTGGAGATCATTGGAGATCTACTGAGTACCGTTGTTCTCATAACAGGGTCCCCCGATCCTGGAAAAGCTTTTCTCATACAAGTAGGTATATTGGAAACTTTCTTGAAATACTTTTCATGATGCTGGGTTCCAACTGTATTTTTATTGCGTAGGTACGCCTGAGCCAGATCTGATTGAGATGATAAACATCGAGCAGGTGATCCATGCTGAACCGATGTCCTTCTCTGAACTGGTGACTCGCGAGAATCTTTTCCTTCTCAGTGCTACTGCAACAACTCTGGACTTTGCTTCCACTCCAGATTCTCCAACCTCACTCCCCCCCTAATTAGATGAGGGCGAGAATGCTGGGATGACCTCCAAGAAGTGTAGGAGGAGTGGCGCCTCGAGCAGCCCTTCCTCTGACTCCTCCGGGTCTTTTCGTAGGACACTTTTGTTCTCTTCTGCTGGTTAGAAATTCATGAAGTTGCTTTCGGAGACAAAGAAGGAGAGAGATGAACTGAAAGAGGAGAATGCTCGTTTAAGGGAAGAGGTTGCCCAGTTATCTAGGCAGCTCGGGGAGAGCTAGAAGTTTCTGCTTTCTTTCCATATTTTTTGTCTTACTCAGAGGACTTGTATGGCTTTTTTTGTATGTTTTTTGTGGTGACTGTCTGTTTTCATACTTCCTGAAAACTTGAAATACAGACCTCTTTTTGTTGCTTTATGGTTTATGGTTGTATCTTTGAGTTTACTTGTTTCTACAGGCTGATAAGTCCTTCTGACTGGGTTGAAGAGCTCATTTATGAGCTGGCGAGCCCATCTTGACTTTTATGAGCTAAGGAGCTCATCTTAGATTTCATGAGTTGAGGAGCTCATCTTAGATTTTATGAGCTGAAGAGCTCATCTTAATTTTATGAGCTGAAGAGCTCATCTTAATTTTATGAGCTGAAAAGCTCATCTTAGATTCATGAGCTGAGGAGCTCATCTTAGATTCATGAGCTGAGGAGCTCATCTTAGATTTTATGAGTTGAAGATCTCATCTTGATTTTATAAGCCGAAGAGCTCATCTTAATTTTATGAGCCGAAGAGCTTATCGTTAGCTTTTTAGCTAGTTCAGGCAGTCATATAGGAAAAACTTTGTCGTTTCATTAGGGAATAATCTTATTACAAAAGAAATTTACTGAAAAAACCTTTTAAGGTGCTCTGTGTTCCAAGTATTAGGTAGGATCTTCCCTTCTTCTGTTTGTAACTCGTAGTTTCCAGGTCTGACCAACCTTGAGATGATGTAAGGGCCCTCCCAATTAGGCCCCAACTTCCCGTGAGTGGGGTCTTTTCTTGCAAGCAGAAGCTTCCTAAGTACCAGATCTCCTACTTTGAAACTCCTGTGTCTAACCTTCCTATCGTAGTATCTTGCCACCCTCCTCTGGTAATCCTTGGTACGCTACAGGGCTTCGTTTCTTTTTTTGTCAAAGAGATCAAGGTTCAGCAAAAGTGACTCGTCATTATGCTCAGACTCTGCAAATTCGGCTTTGGGGGATAGAAGCCCAATTTCGACTAGTGCCACTGCTTCAGTTCCAAAAGCCAAAGCAAATGGCGTTTCCTAGGTTGCTATCCTAGCAGTTGTCTTGTATGTCCATAGTACTTCTGGGACGTACTCCACCCACTTCCCCTTTAAGGCCTCTAGCTTAGTTTTCAAAGCTGCCTTTATAGTTCGGATGGTGACCTCTACTTGTCCGTTAGATTGTGGGTGGGCTGGAGCCGAGAAATAGTTCTTTATTCCTAGCTCAGCGCAAAATTTTTTGAACTTAGGATTGTCGAATTGCTTCCCATTGTAAGAGACGATAGCCCTGGGGATTCCAAACCTGCATATTATAGACTTCCACGTGAAATTCTGTACTTTTTGTTCTGTGATCGTTGCCAAGGGTTCTACTTCCGCCCGTTTGGTGAAGTAATCCACCCCTATGATGGCGAACTTACATTGTCCCACTCCCATGGGCAATGGTCCAAGGATGTCGAGACCCCATTGCTGGAATAGCTAGGGGCTCACTACTAATGTGAGGAGCTCCGGCAGACAATTGGAGATGTTGGCATGTAGCTGGCAGATTTTACACTTCTTGACCAGGTCCATGGCGTCTCTGAGCATGGTGGTCCAATAATATCCCTGTCTTAAGGCTTTCCTTGCCAGCGCCCGAGCTCCAATATGGTTTCCCTAGACTCCCTCGTGGATTTCTCTGAGTATGTAGTTGGCGTCCCCATTTTCTGCACATTTGAGGAGAGGTTCCGCAAACCCTCGCTTATACAAATTTCCCTGCAGAATAGAGAATCTGGCTGACCTGGTTCTTAGCTTTGCAGCTTCTTTGGGATCTTTCGGCAGGGCTCCACTCTAAAGATACCCTCGGATGGGGTCCATCCAGCTTGAAGGGGCCAAGATAGGGAGCACTTCTCCCTCCTCAGTACTCACTGCTGGCTCTGCTGGTGTTCCACTGGGATTTGCCTATCCAAGTTTTCCTGCGAGGCTGTTGCTACGCCAATGCATCTGCTCTCGAGTTCTCAACTCTAGGAACATGCCTGATTTTCACCTACACAAATCTCATAATTAATTCCTGCACTTTCCTGAGGTAAAGGACCATCTTTTCTTCCCTTGGTCTCATAAGACTCCTCTATCTGCTTCACTACGAGTTGGGAGTCACTACAGATCTCAAGCTGCTCTGCCTCCATTGAGAGTGCGAGGTTTAGTCCAGTAATGACAGCTTCATACTCGGCTTCGTTGTTTGAAGCCTTAAACCCAAACCTAAGAGCGTACTCCACATCTATCCCATCTGGTGAAGTTAGAATCAGTCCAACACCACTCCCTTCAGCGTTGGCAGCTCCATCCACTGAGAGCTTCCATGTATGGAGATTAGGTATCAACTGTGTTGCTTCTACTTGCGCTTCTGACGTGAATTCTGCGATAAAATTTGATAGGATCTACCCTTTGATTGTTGTCCTGGGCTTGTATCTGATGTCGAACTCGCTGAACTCGATGGCCCATTTAACTAATCTCCCTGAAGATTCTGGCTTATGCAGCACTTGTTTCATCGGTTGATCTGTGGGAACCTCAATGGTATGAGCTTGGAAGTATGGTCTAAGTCTCCTAGCAGTTGTGACTAAGGCCAAGAAAAGCTTCTCCATTTTTGGATATCTCTCCTCCGCCCCCCTCAGAGCTCTACTACAGTAATAAATTGATTGCTGAGCTCTGTCTCGCTCTCTTACTAGCGCTGCGCTAGTTGAGAAATCTGAGACCGCTAAATAGAGAATGAGTACTTCCCTTTTTAAGGGGCTTACCAAAACGGGAGGGGAGCTTAAATAGTCCTTCAGGGCTTTGAACGCCCCTTCACATTGAGTATCCCACTGGAATGCCCTTTTTAAGATTCGAAAGAAGGGTTGACACTTATTACTTGATTTGGACACGAAACGACTCAGGGCTGCTATTCTCCCTGTTAGACACTGAACCTCCCTTGTATTGGATGGTAGTTGCATGTCCATTACTGTCTTTACTTTCTCCGGGTTGGCTTCAATTCCTCTGCTGTTGACTATGAAGCCCAAGAATTTTCCCGCCGATACCCCAAAAGGCATTTGGCGGTGTTGAGCTTCATTCTATACTCTTTGAGGACTTGGAATGATTCCGCTAGATGCCCTATGTGGAGTTCTGCCTTTAAAGACTTGACCAACATATCGTCAATGTAGACTTCCATGGTCGTCCCAATTTTCTTTTGAAATATTCGGTTTACCAGTCGCTGGTAAGTAGCTCCAGCATTCTTCAACCCAAAAGGCATGACTTGATAGCAGTACGTCCCTTGCTCTGTCACAAAGGAGGTTTTTTCTTGGTCATTGGGGTCCATTCTAATCTGGTTGTATCTAGAGAAGGCGTCCATGAAACTAAGGAGTTTGTGTCCTGCGGTGGCATCCACAATCAAATCTATCCGGGGTAGAGGGAAGCTGTCTTTGAGACAGGCGCGGTTGAGGTCAGTAAAATCGATGCAAAGGAGCCATTTGCCATTAGTCTTCTTGACGAGAACCACATTGGCTAGCCAAGTTGGGTAATCCACTTCTCTAATGGCCTTGGCATGTAGAAGCTTGCCGACCTCCTCATTAATGGCTTTTAGGCGTTCTGGGGCGAAACTTCTCATCTTCTGTTTAATAGGCTTATAGGCAGGACTTACACTGAGCCTGTGAGTGATGATCGAAGGGTCGATTCCTTTCATGTCCTCTTGTTTCCATGCAAAGATTTCCACGTTTCTCCTCAGGAACTGAATCAAGAGGTCTTTGATTTCTCTGCTCAATTTTGCTCCTACGTATACTAGGTGCTCTGGCTTCTCGTCGAGCTGGACGGGCTCTAGCTCTTCTGACGACATGGGCCTGGTATCTAGCTCGTCCCTTATGTCGAGCTCGTCTAGTTGAATATTTTCGACTTCTTTTCTCTTGATAGATGTCATGTAACACTCTCGTGCTACTCGTTGGTCTCCTCTGACTACCTCAACTCCATTTTTCCGTAGGAAACTTCATAACCAAGTGATAGGCTGATGGTATATCCCTCATTGCGTTGAGGGAAAGTCTTCCAAGCAACATATTATACATCGAGGGCGCATCCACTACCAAGAATTTCACAGCAGTGGTGGCCTGACAGGGAGGATCACCCATTGTGAGCACAAGTTGAATTGATCCCAAGGGTAGCACCTTCTCTCCTGAGAACCCTAACAAATGGGTGCTTACTGGCTCGAGTTTCTCAATGCCTATCCCCATTTTGTCAAATGTTGGCACGAAAATAATGTCTGCTGAGCTCCCATTGTCGATCAGAACTCGGTGGACAGTTCTGTTGACAACGACAGCTCTTACCACCAGGTCTGAATCTGAATCTGAGAAAGTGAAAAGAAGTCGTGGGGATGTTTGGCAGCCTTCTAGGTGTGAATCTGAGAAAGTGATAGCCGTGTTTAGGCGTGGTACCTTAGACACGGTTTGCACCTCTAGTGCCTCGTCAGTTCTGATTCTTCGCAAATGGGTCTTCCTGGCTGTGCTGGATTCTCCGCCTCCAGCAAATCCTCTAGATATTACTCTGATCTCCCCCAGAGGTTGTTGATGCTGCACGGGGGCTTGCTGCTGAGGTGCCGGGGGTGGTTGAGCACGATTCTGATTGTCATTGGCTACGAAATGCCTCAACTGTCCTCGTTGGATCAAGAACTCGATCTCCTTCTTCAACTAAATGCAATCGTCGGTGTGATGGCCATGATACCTCTGATATTCACAATACTTGGTTGAATCTCTTTTTGCAGGATCCACCTTAATTCGTTGTGGCCATCTGAGAAACTTTTCATTCTGTACCTCATACAGGATCTGTGATACTGAGGCTGTAAGAGGAGTGAGCTGTCGAGGTGCATTCCTTGGTTGCAACTCTGGTTGGGGGGACCTAAGTGATCTTTGACGTCCCCCCTCCTTTTAGGGGAGCGATCCCTGTCTCTCCTTGGGGACCTCTCACGTCCTTTTTCCTTCCTAGGACTTCGGTCTCCCCTTTTTTCTTCCTTTACCTTTCCTTCTGCGAGGAAGAGCTCCCTACCTTTGAAAGGAGGGTTTCCTCACCATTAATATACTTTTCTGCTTTGGCCAACACCTCTGTCATGCTTGCTTGCGGGTTCTTTGAAATAGAGAACATCAAATCCTTCTATTGCACCCCTAATCCGGCAGTGAAAACAGTGATGGCGAATTTCTCATCTGGGATGTCTACCTTGAGGGATTCTGAATTGAACCTTTGAACGTAAGATCGCAGGTTTTTGTTGGGTCCCTGTTTCACATTTAGTAGATGGTAGCTTGGCATGCGGTAGGTTCTAGCCCCTATAAAGTGAGATACGAATGATACGGAGAGCTCCTTAAAGGAGGAGATTGATGCAGACGGGAGCTTGTTGAACCATGCCAAGGCTGAACCCTTCAGCGTGATGGCAAAGGCTTGACATCGCACAAGATCTTGATATCCATGTAATTCCATCTGGTTCTTGTTGGAATTGAGGTGGTCCATAGGGTCCCTTGTTCCATCAAAGGCCTTTACTTGGGGCATTCTGAACTTTGGGGGGAGGGGAAAGTGTAGCACCCCGACAGTGAATTGGGATTCAGTCTGCTTCACTAGAGCTTCCTTTGTCACTAGGGTCCTGCCCCTCACAGCCTCTTTCATGTGACTGAACTCCTGCTGGATGCCTCTGAATCGTTGTTCCCAGTACTGCTCATTTCTTTCCTATTGAAAAAGAAAAAAATCATTTTTCTCTCCCCTATCGTTTTGACTCTACACCTCTTCATTATCACCATTTTGGTGGGAAACCTGCCCCCTGGGCTGGCTATTCTCCCCTCCTTCGTTGTCTTCATTGAGGGGATCAAGATATTGACGCTCCTCTTGTGGGGGATCTCCTTGAGCGGGTCTCGTCCGTTGAGGGTCGTGCAAAAGCTTCAAGAGCTCTTCGTTCTACTGGAGCAGACGTTGGTTAACTAGGCGAAGTGTTTCCATTTCGTTATTCATTTGGGGAAATGCCCCAGGGGGGTTAGTCTCAGCGGCGGGGAAGAAATCTTGGAGGTTTTCGTGTTGCCTGCTGCTAGTGGCTTCCTGCTGGTTCTGCGCCCGTGGAGGATTCATCTGGCTTCTGCTCATGTTACGTGTGGAAACCATCAGTTGTTGGAAAAACCAGCGTATTTGTAGTAAGAACAGTCGTTCCCACAGACGGCGCCAAACTGATGGTGTGAATATAAGCGTGATTGAGCAGATGATTCGATTGTTTGGTTGGACTTGGGATCTGAGCTACTGGGCTCGTGAGTGTTCGATTGAATGCTAGCTGCACAACGAAAGTATAGTGGTTCACCAGTTCGGGGCTCGGCTAATCCACTCTTTAATGGAGTCTCTTGCTCCTTTATCTTTACTGATGGTAAATGAAATTCGCAAACCGTATTTGCTACTATTAGGGTTCTGCCTTCAATTGAGACACTGTACAGTATTTATAGTTTAAATCCTATCTCTTAGAGATCTATCCCGAAATCTCAGCCTTCAATTTGTGAGATCTTGCTTAATTTTCGGGGGAGGATTCTTGGTCAGTTGAGAGTTTAGATCCTCGATTATAGCGCTCCCTTGAATTGGGGGATCCTACTGGGTGCCATTCGTCTCCTTCATGTTTCCTACTCTGCTTCATTTGTGGCGAGCTCGAGGCCAGGACAACCGAACTCTGGATGTCTCGCCTGACCTCTGTATCAGACTTCATTTCCCAAGCTCATACTTAATTAAAATTCCTACTAGGTATCATCAAAAATCAAATACAATGTTATAAAACAACTAACAAGTCTCTGGCCAAGGCCATTCCAAAAGGCATATACGAAAATTAGAAGCACATGCCAAACACAAACTATTCTGACACGATGCGAACAAGACAACCTATTGGCAGCCCCACCTTTAACCACAGTGCTCCAAATGGGTGATTTCATATCAGATTTTTGTATCAAAAATTGTCAACCCTAATTATACAATGTTATCACAGGAAGGATTTTTAGTACATGCAGATGGCAATGTTCACAGTCGTCTTCGTCAAATTAACCATTGAAACAGTCGTATTTGGCAGAATTTTGGTTTCATCGCCATCGCGGGACTGTTTGCACTTGCTGCAGACGGAGTCTAAGGCATAGTTGATGTTCTCACAATCATTGCACTTCCAATCCAATTCTCTCTCTCTCTCTCTCCTCCTCCTCCTGCCATCGTCCTTTCCTCTTCCTCTTCCTCTTCACAGACCTCTCTTAATGTGTACGTGTTTTGCTTAAGAAGAGAAACAGAGCTGATCACCGTCTTGGAAGCCTTCAAGTTCAAAAAGCTGTACTTGGCGTGTGGTTAGAGCAAATTACACTTGGACCACCAAATTATGCCCCTTTTACCACATTATTCCCGCTTTCTTAGGGTACCCGAACCCAACCCGAACTTTTCAATATTTGGGCTGTGTTTTTTAATGCTTGGGTTAGTTTTGGGCAAAAAAATTTCAACTCGAATTGAACTTAAAAATTTATGAATTGGAAAGTTATAGAATAATCCCTCAAATTGAACTTAAAAATTCGGATATAAGGTTTTATATCTTGAGTTGAACTTGGTTAATCCCTCAACTTGTCTAACCCGCCCAAGTTAGACCTCTACTCTTACTTAGTCATTTATATCTTTCTATTATATTTTCTTGCATTATACTTTTAACTATGATTATTGGTTTATAGTGTCCAATAATATAAATTAGATACATGTACTACACAATTGGAGATTTTATTTTTAAAACATGATCAACCTTTCGTTTTTGAAGATGTGAAATCAGTTCAAGTAGTTAAGAGAAAAACAAGAAAAAATCAATAATTAAGAGGACAAAGTGAGGTGGATTCATTACTGAGATAGTCTTTTTTTTTTTTTGGTTGAACTGATAACTGAAGAAGTTAAAATCGCGTCAATTTCTCCAATTTAATAAGTATGTTGACACCATTTGTTTGTATAATACAAATTTTGGCTATACATGAATTTACATGATCTATATATGATATGAACTCGATAGGACACTAGTCAATTATACTTGCATATAAAATAAATTGGATGTAAACAAAATAAATTTTAACAGAATAGAAACTCAATATGACCTTACCCAATGCCCAAATGGTGTTAGCTAATGTTAATTGATGTATTTATAGTAGTCTTTAATGCTATGCCTGATTTCGTGGATATTGGCGACACTATAGAGTCCGAAGAGAGTTAGATGTATATATCATTATTATGTTCTCAACTACTGAGATAAACACATTCTTGGAGCCTTTTCAATTAGATTACCAACGAGGAGAAGTTTTGTAATGTGTCATGAGTAATGCTACACTGACAAAATTTTGGGACTAAATTTGGAACTCAAATGACATTTCAATGATTGCTTGATTTTTTCCTATGCAAAATCTTTTGGGGTTCTACTACTTGTAACTCAATTAGGAGTTTCGTTGTGACATTTTGATTGCATCGCTAATACTTTTTTTTTATTAATGCTATCTTATTTTAAAATTGTAATAGTTGATTCTTGATTGTTATTGTTAATGTATATAGTGTTTTCTGTATGTTTGTCCCACATAAGCTAGACTAGAAAACTTCACTACTCCTTGTACTATAAATAAACATCCTTATGTAAACTACACCAAAGCAATATACAATTGCTATTCATTTTTTATTCTCTTCTTTCACAATAATAATGATGAACGGACCAATAAAAAAAAAAACACCAAAAAAGAAGAAGTTAATGCTGCCTCACAAATTCAAATAACTAGATATTCATTGGCATAAACTTCAGTGTACAAAATTATTTTACCTCCAATTGAAGAAATATAGAACCTGGGATAAGCGGCAATAACTAAGTTACCAACTGAAAGAATATTTTTAGGGTAACTAGTACTTTTGGTTCTGAAAGTATGTCCGTTTTGTCAATTTAATTATCATTGTATTAATTTTGTTAATTTGGTCACTAAAATTTCAATTCATGTCACTTTGGTCTCTAATTAGACAGTTAAATTTTTTAACGAAAGTTGTTACGTATCATGCTATCAAACAGTAAAACATGATCAACAAGTGATCATTCAGTAAAAAAATTAGCAGTTCGTCTATGTAGGGACCATTTAAACACTAATTGAATACTTTATGAACATAATTGATACTTTTAGGGAGAAAATTAATACTTTAGAGACCAAATTAATCAAACATGCATACTTTAGATATCAAAAGTGATATTAACCCACATTTTTATAATGCAAGTGGCCATTGCAATTTGTTTAGAACTTGTAAAATTTTAAAAATTGGATTAGTTCACATGAAGTTGAAGAAGTAGGTGATTGCATGAATGGGACATATTGTTGATTGAGCATAATTTTCTGAGGCTGTCTACCCAAGTGGTAAAAGTCTATGGCAAAGGAATTTAAAAATTACGTCCGTGTCTTTCATGGTGCTACAAGTATTCAAATTAATAGTCGCTTGGTAAAGTAAGTTTAAGATCATAGTTTAAGTAACGAAAGTATAATTTACCCATTATTATATGTATAGGATCGTGTAAAATAAATATTTGATAAAATTTAGTTGTTATCGAATGATTATGTGATTAACTTCGAAGATCTGCAAAATTATTGATTGTTTGATAATTTTTTTTTTTTTGCATCTATTAACTTGAGAAGCTGGAATTATATTTCTCAATTTTATTGAAAATGAATAAACCTAAGAATTTGATATTAACAATAACTCATTGAATGTCTCTCAACTGAATAAAAGTTTATGACTATTCCACCATTTTTCCCCTCTTCTCATATAAAAAATTTGGCTTTTTCTCCGCCTCTAATAACAAGCTATAGACACTACAAGAATTATGGGAAAATCCGGTATTTAATTTCTGGCGTTTACCTTAAACGCCACTAAATTCTTAATTAAAAAAAATTTCGCAGAATTTCCGGCGTTTAAATTAAACGCCACAAATTTTTAATTAAAAAAAAAAAAAAAATTTCCTCCCCCAACATAAACCTAATAAAAAATTTTATTTTTTCTTAATTTTCGGCGTTTAAGTCAAACGCCACAAATTCTTAATTAAAAATAATAAAAATTTTATTTTCCTCCCCCAAAATAAACCTCATGTTTATCTTTTTGCTTCTTGTAATTCTGTTTTGTTCATAAATAAAATTTTTTATTTTGATTATAAAATGAGCTGGGTTTTATTATAAAAAAAATATATTAATTATCATTACCGGCGTTTAATAAACGCCGGAAAAAAATAGTTCAAAAATAATAATTACTGGCGTTTAAATAAACGCCGTAAAATAGCTCCGATCACCGAAATTTTAAAAGGGAATCGTCGATTAAATAAGTGTCATTTCGGCGGTTAGCAAACGTCACTTTAATTTTTGTGGCGTTTAATTATACGCCGGTAATTTTTCGGACGGAGGTTTCGACGGCGTTAACACAAAACGTCAATAATACTATTTTGTGGCGTTTATTTATATTTAGCGGCGTTTAATAAACACCGCTAAAAGTCATTGTTCTTGTAGTGAGAAGCTCGGATAAACTTCGGTGTAGAAAATTATTTTTATAATACAATTGGTATTCTATCACATCATCCAGTATTTTTATAATACAATTGGCCAAGTTGCAATTCATTTAGAACTTGTGATTTTTTTTTTTTTTTTAAAAAAAAAATGAAGTAGGCCACCTAAAATTGAAGAAGCTTGGCCGGCAACCAATTGGTAAAATTCTATGGCCGGATTTTTCCCTGTGCAAAATCTTTTGGGTCCTACTACTTTAACTCAATTAGGTGTTTCGTCGTAATGTTTTGATTGCGTCGCCAATATATTTATATATATACATATTTTTTTATCAATGCTATCTTTTTTCAAAACTGTAATAGTTGATTCTTGATTGTAATAATGATCAACCAACCTATATCAAAAAAATAGCCCCCCAAAAAAAAAAATGTTAGTGCTGCCTCATGAATTCAAATAACTAGATCTTCATTGGCATAATCTTCGGTGTACACGATTATTTAACCTCCAATTGAAGAAATATAGAACTTGGGATAAGCGATAATAACTAAGTTACCAATTGAAAGAATATTTTTATAATGCAAGTGGTAGAGGTGCATTTTATTTAGAACTTGTAAAATTTTAAAAATTGAATTAGTTCACATGAAGTTGAAGAAGTAGGTGAGTGCATGACTGCGACATATTGTTGATTGAGCATAATTTTCTGAGGCCGGCTGCCCAAGTGATAAAAGTCTATGGCAAACGAATTTAAAAAGTGTTCAAATTAATAGTCGCTTAGCAAAGTAAATTCAAGATCATAATTGAAGGATTGAAAGTATAATTTACCCACACTTATATGTATAGGATCATGCAAAATATATATTTGACAGATCTGTATATTCCGCATTCTGTTTTCTTACAGAGACATAATAAAATTTAGTGATTAACTGGACAATTTGAAATTCTATTTCTCAATTTTATTGAAAATGGATAAACCTAAGAATTTAACATCAACAATAACTCATTAAATGTCTCTCAACTGAATAAAAATTTATGATTATTCAGCCATTTGCCCCCTCCCCTCATAGAAAAGTTTTGGCTTTGTCCCCGCCTCTAATTATAAGATATAGAACTCGAGACAAATCGCAACAGTTAGGTTTTCAAGAGAAACAATCTAACTAATAAGATAGCTAGATATTTGAATTTTATTCACACATTTTTTTTGTCATTTATATCCCATCACCTAGTATTTTTATAATGCAAGTGGCCAAGTTGCAATTCATTTAGAACTTGTCAATTTTGTTTTTTATAAAAAAATGTAGTAGGTCACCTAAAATTGAAGAAGCTAGTGAATACCTTAAAAGGGACATACTATATATTTATTGAGCATAAAGCCGACAACCTAAGGGTAAAAGTCTATGCCGGCATCTTTAAAAATGTTTTTCTCTTGTAGCAACAATGAAACAGAGAAAAATAAAATAAAAATTACAATAATTGATTCTTGATTGAAATAATAATCAACCGACCTATACAAAAAAAAAAAGCCCAAAAAAAAAGTTAGTACTGCATCACGGATTCAAAAATAACTAGATCTTTATCGGCATAAACTTCGGTGTAGAAAATTATTTTACCTCCAATTGAAGAAATATGGAACCTGGGATAAGTGAGAACAATTAAGTTATCAATTGAAAGAATATTTTTATAACGCAAGTGGCCAAGTTGCAATTTATTTAGAACTTGTAAAATTTTAAAAATTGTATTAGTACATATGCAGTTGAAGAAGTAGGTGAGACTATGAACGCGACATATTGTTGATTGAGCATAATTTTCTGAGACTAGCTGCTCAAGTGGTAAATGTCTTTGGCAAACGAATTTAAAAATTAGAGTTAATTATAAAATATTCTCTTCAACTTTTGGTAATTTATAACTCACTCATTCAGGTTTTAATTTTAACAAATAGCTCTTTTTAAGTTTGAATATTTTGCATTTAACTCCAATAGTTAATTTTAGAGAATAAAAATTGATAAAAGTTAGTCATGTCAAATTTACATGATCTCTATTTTGTTGAAAAGAGATAATTATTCTTACACCAAATATCCATACTTCCTCCCTTACCTTGACACCCTTCCATCCTTCCCTACCTAGGATGGTTTACTCTCATTCTCTTCCCCCTTCCGATAGAAACTCACCATTCCTTATGTTGAGGCGGAGACTTAGGTTTCCTTATTTTTTAGTCTTGAATTTTCTGTTTTCCTATTTTTTTAAGGACAAAAATGATATCTTCAGAAAAAATATGAAAAATAATATACAAGATAGACGGTGAAACTTAGAGGAGCAAATTATAACATTTAAAACCACAAGGAACTGATTGCAACAAATAATATAGTTGGAAAGGTAGATTTTAATTAACCCTAAAAATTGTCATGGTCTTTAATGGTGCTATAAGTGTTCAAATTAATAGTCGCTTGGTAAAGTAAATTCAAGATCATAGTTTAAGGAGGGAAAGTATAATTTACCCACACTTACATGTATAAGATCGTGTAAAATATATATTTGAGAAACTTGTATACTCCATATCGTGTTTCTTCTAACTTTCGTACTTTATAGAGACATGATAAAATTTAGTTGTCATCGACTGATTATATGATTAAAATGAGGCAAAATTATTGATTGTGTGATATTTAATTTTTTACATCTAATTAACTTGACAAGTTGAATTCTATTTCTCAATTTTAATGAAAATGGATAAACCTAAGAATTTGACATTAACAATAACTCATTGAATGTCTCTCAACTGAATAAAAATTTATGATTATTCAACCATTTTCCCCCTCGCCTCATAGAAAGTTTTTGGCTTTGTCCCTGCCTCTAATTACAAGAAATTACAAGATATAGAACCAAAGATAAACCGCAACAGTTAGGTTTCCAACAAAAACAATCTATCACATTACCTAGTATTTTTATAATGCAAGTGGCCAAGTTGCAATTCATTTAGAACTTGTCAAAAAAAAAATTTTTTTTTTCAAAAAATGTAGTAGGTCACCTAAAATTGAAGAACCTGGTGAATACCTTAAAAGGGGCATACCATATATTTATTGAGCGTAAAGCCGACAACAAGTGGTAAAAGTCTATTGCCCGCGTCTTTAAATATAATTTCTTGTTACTTACGACAAAATAAGTTATAGGGTTAATAGTATTTTTAGTTCATAAAGTATGTAATTTTTGATGGAATGATAACGTGTTAATTACGTGATACTGTCTAAAAGAATGATACGTGACCACTTTCATCAAAAAACTTAACGAATTGTCTGAGTATAGACTAAAGTAATACGAATTGAAACTTTATGGACCAAATTGATAAAATTAATATAATGAAGATTAAATTGACAAAACACATCTAATTTAGAGACAAAAATGTTATTAATCCTAAGTTGCCATACCAATCTTATATTTCTTTGTCAATTGTTTAACGCTTTGATATTCATTGGCGTTCCTTTTGATTCAGAATTGGCATTGACTGATGCAACTGACAATCTCTCCTTTGCTTAATAGCAATTTCCAGGCGCTAGAGGTTTCTCCCATTAAGTAGGCGACTGCTCAACCTCTCAGCTTTTCTTTCTTGATACGTCTGCTGGTGAAACACTGAAGAATCTGTCTCTCTGTCTCTTTATGATACGTTCCAACTTCAATCATATATAGCAGATAAGAGTTCTAGCTCCTTAAAGCTTCCATTTCTTGCTTTTAAATTTAATTTCAGCACCTGTTCAAACCAAAAAAAAAAAATTTTTAATTTCAGCATAAACTTCTTGTTGTTTTGTTGTCACCACAAACTTTTCTCTTCCTTGTAACAAGACTTTTTCACTTTGTCTCTTGCAAAACGAGAGGGAGAAAAGTAAATTGAAACCAAAAAAAAAGAGGAGAAAAGCAGAAAAAAAAAGAAAAAAGAAAAAAGAAAAGAGAGAGCAAATAAATAATCTGAGAAATAGATATGGGAGATCAAAAAGAAATGAAAGATATGGGTCCATTTATGAATTTTGTGAAAACAATAGCACCATCGATTTGGACGGTCATTTCTCATGCGAGTGACTATGAGGAGAGCGTCAAGGCTTTCAATCTAGAAGTTGAAAACCTGAAGGAGGACAGAGTTTCTGTGCAACAGTGGGTTGACGAGGACGAACGGAACGGAAAAGTTATCCTACCAAATGTTAAGCGATGGCTTTCACATGCAGATGCATTACTCAAAGAGGCAGAAACTTTTCTGAAAGAGGATGACAAAGAAAATGCAAAGTGTTTGTATGGGTGGTGGTGTGTAATGCGCCGTTATAGGCGGAGCAGCAATGCAAAGGAAAAGACCAGGCATCTTGAAAAATTCCGTGCTGAAGGAAAGTTCTCGAAGGTGTCAGTCCGTGTACCTCCAGGGGAGATGAAATCTACAACCAGAGGAAATAGCAAGGAACCTAAACCACGAAGACATATTGAGGAAGAAGTAATGGCAGCTTTGGAGGATCCCGATGTCAATATGATAGGGATATGTGGCTTGTTGGGAGTAGGGAAGACAAAACTTGCACAAGAAGTTGGTGAATGGGCAAAAGAAAAGAAGCTGTTTGATAAGGTCATTAGGGTAGTTGTCTCCCAGACTCCGGACCTGAAAAAGATACAATGCGAAGTTGCAGAACCATTAGGTCTGACACTCACAGATGAGACTTTGTTTGTTAGAGATGAATGGCTAAGAGATAGATTGATGAAAGAAAAAAGAGTCCTCATAATTTTATACGACGTTTGGAAAAAGCTCGATTTGAAGGAATTAGGAATATTCAACTTTGGAGAAGACCACAACAGGGGATCCAAAATCATGTTGACTTCGCGGAACCGGCGCGTTTGCAGTGATATGGGAGCTGAGATTTTCTTAGTAGAACCTTTATCTACAATAGAAGCAAGAAGTGTTTTCGCACAGATGGCAGACATTTCCATTGATGACCTTGAGAGAGATCCATTGAAACAATCGGTTGCAGATGAATGTAATTGTTTGCCACGTCTGCTTGTTATTGTTGGTAGTGCACTAAAGAAAAAAAGCGATTCCATCTGGGCAGATGCAGAACTACAATTGAAAAGCTGTAACTTCGAAACTCTCTCAGTTGTACGTGAAGATGTATACCAGCCACTCAAGTCGTGTTACAATAATCTGAAAAGCCAAGAAGCCAAGTCTCTGTTTTTGCTTTGTTGTTTACTTCCGAAAGAATTTGGTATATCAATTGACGATCTCGTTATATATGGAATGGGTCTCAATTTGTTTAGAGGCATCGAATCAGTCATAGACGCAAGAAACAGAGTTTGTGCTTTGTTTGAGACACTTAAAGAAGATTTCCTACTACTAGATAGTGACTGGAGTCCAAAGTATGCCAAAATGCTTGATGTTGTTCGCGTAGGCATGTCAATCGCATTCAAGGATGTACACAACGATTTTCTAATAGGTCGTCGTGTCAACCTAATGGAGCTGCCAACATATGAAAATTCCACAGGAATGTCAATAATATTAGATGAGAGTACCGAGCTTCCTCCAATGTTAAAATGTCTAAGGCTTGAGATTCTGCTGTTGGTATGTAAGAAAGATTCATCAGAAGCTTTCC
The DNA here is from genome assembly GCA_951799425.1 of Ilex aquifolium. Classification (NCBI taxonomy): domain Eukaryota; kingdom Viridiplantae; phylum Streptophyta; class Magnoliopsida; order Aquifoliales; family Aquifoliaceae; genus Ilex; species Ilex aquifolium. The sequence continues at coordinate 48,924,069 of OX637392.1, read as the reverse complement.
AACTACCAGACAATATTTTTACGGAACTAGAAGAACTCAAAGTTTTAGAAATTCGGGATATGCAAATTGAATCACTGCCATCGTCACTTGGACTCCTGACAAGCCTCCAGACATTGCGTATAATGGGTAGCTGGTCAATCGAAAATATGTCTGTAGTTGGAAAGCTAGTGAATCTAAAAAATCTTAGCCTTTCTGATCCCACTATGGTGGTGCTACCAGAAGAGATAGGAAATCTGAAGAAGCTCAGGTTGTTAGAGCTCTGGAACTGTAGAAGTCTCAGAACAATTCCACCAGGTGTCATCACAGACCTCCACGGATTAGAAGCATTTTCCATGAAAGACATGTACCTATTTAAAGATTTATCCATGAAAGACATGTACCGATTTGAAGATTTATCCATGGAAGACATGCACCTATTAGAAGAATCATCCACGAAAGACAAGTACCGATTAAAAGAATTCTTCAAGAAAGGCGTGGACGAATTCAGATGGGATGTTGAAGAAGTTGATAAAAAGAGAAGTAACGCAAGCCTCAAAGATCTGGAGTCTTTGTCCAAATTGACTACTTTAGAAATTAGCCTAGGAGAATTGGATTTTATTCCTAGAAGCCTACGCATTTGCTCGAAGTTGACTAGATATGCTATATATATCGGTGTTCCTGCCTATTCTGTAGAACTAGATTGGCACAAATTTATGCATCTCACACTCCCCACAGTAACTACTTTTCCAGACTGGGTTAGTGAACGGATAAAAGAATCTGAAGTTCTATGGTTGGAATCTGATGGTTCAAAGAGTGTAGTGGATGAGTTGAACTTGAACGGTTTTCTACACTTGAAGGAGCTGAGGATTGAAAAGTGTGGTATTCTGGAATATCTTACTAGTGCAGTGCATGGGCGGCCCCCATTTGGTATTTTTACTTTTCCAATCCTGAATACACTTCATCTCACCAAGTTGGCTGCGTTAATCGGGGTTTGTGGAGACCAACTTCCTGCGGCAGGGTCCTTCAAGGAGCTAAAAGAGTTGCGGCTAAACTGGTTACCTTCGCTAACACATTTATGGAAGTGTCCGACTCAAAATGTTTGCCTTGGCAATCTCAAGTTGGTTTCTATACATGATTGTTCGAGCTTGGGAAGCCTTTTATCACTCTCAATTGCTAGCGGAATGGCTAAACTCGAAGAACTTCATATAAGCATCTGTGGCAAGCTGGTAGAAGTCTTTTCAGAAGAAAGTGGAGATGGAAATGTAACTAGCAAGATCAAATTTCCCAAACTAAAGAAAATAAAGCTAGCAAATCTACAAAGTCTCATTCGTTTATGTGGAAGGATTGATGGCATTGAGTTCCCTCGATTGAATGAGTTGGAAGTTTCTTCTCTCCCAATGTTCATGGAATTCTACCCCAAAAGCTGCAATGACAATACTTGTGGGTTGCAATCACTTTTCGATCAAAAGGTACATACCCGCCTATACCCCGAATAACTTAATTATTTCCTTTCTTCCTTTTTTTTTTCGAGGGATGGTGGTGGTGGAGAGTGCTTGGGTTGGAGCACAAAAACTTTCTTGTGGTTCAATGGTTAAAATTCAACTTAATAACCTTGATGTTTTTGCGAGTTCAAAACTTAAGGACAATCACTTGTACAACTACAATCAATTGTATGGCCTGCACCTACCTAGTCAACCCCTCGCATACTCCCTCCCCCCAATTCATAGGGACTAAATTAGGTGTTATTAATTTATTCCCATTGAGCAAATCAAATTTTTTAATATTTTGTTTCAATTTTATACTTCCCAAGATTATTGCCATCTGTTTTGAAAATTTGTTTCCATATTAAACAAGTAAAGCAGGCTAAATGCCCATAAAACATATATTTAAAAAAAAACAGAATAAAGCTAGCTAAATATATTTGACCTTTTTAAAATTTTTTGTTAGTTATGACAAATTTTGTGATCAACTTTTTCAATCCGCGGTTGGTAGGGACTCTCTTATACTTTGATTATGATTTGAAGATTCAGAAATGAATTAAAGTTTTAGATAAAAATGAAGGCTTTGAAATTTGGCGAAATTCAATTAGAAAGAAGAAAACTCTTAACAAAAATATAGTTGAAGGGGCGGGGATCTGAACATAATATCTACAAAAATAGTCAATGACTTTTGTACTACTTATCTAATTTTTGTTTTGGAATAAGGCGCATGTTAACATGTTGTTACGAATTTTTGCAGCTTGTTTTTGGTAGCTTAAAGCTGTTGGTACTCCATCAATTGCGGAATGTGAGTGAGATATGGTGCAGCCAGATCCAAACTAGTTCGTTCAGTATACTTGAAGTACTGGTGGTTGAATCTTGCAACAATTTGAGACACTTATTCTATCCTTCCTTGGCTAGGGCTCTCATGCACCTCCGACACTTGACAATAAGAAATTGCCTAGCGATGGAAGTAGTTGTAAAGGAAGAAAAAGAAGCAGAGGACGAAAGGCGGATGAATGATATTCTGTTCCCTCAATTGAGAGCTTTGGTACTCGACAATCTACCCATTCTAAGGAGTTTTTTTCAGGTGAAACATGTGTTGGATCTTCCATCCTTATATTTCCTCCGGATCAATGATTGCCCTGAATTGGTGGCCTTCTCTCTGGGAACCTTAAGTACGCCAAAGCTGAAGGCCTTTTCATGTGCTTATGGAGGTGTTTGGGTGGACGACCTTAATACCACTATAACACTCATACATGAAAAGCAAAAGGTATGTGATTTTTTAATGCTTATGACACATGACAACATTTGCTTAATTTCTTTCCTTCTTGGAGTAACTTTCCATTTAGTTATTTTGTGACAATAATAATCAAGTTGTATCTGCTATGTTAGACATTAACAGTCTTGGATGCTTTAATTAATAGTATCTTTGCAATTTTGAATATCAAAATGTCTTTAAATTTATAAGCATCAAGGAATGCATTGTGGCAATTTGAATGATGGTCGACTGCATTTAATTATTAGGATCTAGTGACAATCTAAGGACAAATTTCACTTTGTACCTAAAAAATTTTAAATTTTTTATTTTGTACCCTCAAAGAAAAAATAACGGAAACTAATAGAAGGGTCACATTACAACACTTTTGATACATTGAGGATATAATATAAAAAATTTAATTTTTGAGAGTACAAAATGAGAAACTTAAAATATTTCAGGCTACAAAATAACAAGAACCCACAATCTAATTACCACAATTTTTATGTCTTCCAAAATCGTATGATTCACAATTATATTCAATTTAGTCCCCATTCGACCTGTATCTAACTATAGAATCATTTTTTACGGAGAATCGCAAGAATCGTGCGATTTGATTCTAATCAAAGGAATTGCCCGATTCGTTTTATTATTTTTTTGATCCTATTTCTAGTTAAATGACGCTTCTTTGACTGTTAGTAGTTAAAACAACATCATTTTACTCTAAGAGACCCACCTCAAATATAAAATTTGTGTCTCTCTCTGTATCTGTTGTTCGTGTTTCTACTTCTCAAGCGACTATCCAAGCGTCTGTGAACTTCACACAAAGACGACGTCTCCTTCACTTCAGATATGCTTCTTCTTCTTGAAAGACAGTTACCAAACTTTAACATATCCTACTTCTTTTTCTTCAATATATGCTCTGTCTTTTGTTTTTCATCAAAAATTTATTTTTCAATCAAATATGGGAAGCGATTTTCTAAGTTTACATGTTCGAATCAGTATGAATTTCTATTTTAGTTTAACTTCATTGGTAGTAAGACAATAACTATATGTTGGTTAAAAATCATGCATTGTTTATTGTGGCTTGAGGGAACGATTTATTTTGAATTAAGAAAGAAGTAACAGAGATACAAATTGAAGTGTAGCTTTCTAAAGATAATCATGTCAATATCGTCAATTGGTTATTTTTAAAATGTAATAATGTTCAATATTTAATATCTTGCCTATTTAAATACGTACATGTTATTCTTTATCATTGTTCGAATTTTATGTCAAATTTTACGATTTTCGATTCTCAAATCTAGGATTTAAATTCCCGATACAAATTTCAATTTAATAACTATACTTTTGTAGTGCTTATCTAATTTATTTTATTTTATTTTGGAATAAGGTGCATGTTAACGTGGTGCTATGAATTTTTGCAGATTCATAGCTTAAAGTTGTTGGAACTCCATGAATTACAGAATGTGAATGAAATGTTGTGCAGCCAGATCCAAACTAGTTCGTTCAGTATACTTGAAGTACTAAAGGTTGGATCTTGTAACAATTTGAGACACTTATTCTATCCTTCCATGGCTAAGGCTCTCATGCACCTCCGACACATGGATATAAGAAATTGCCCCGCAATGGAAGTAGTTGTAAAGGAAGAAAAAGAAGCAGAGGACGAAGGGAGGATGAATGAAATTATGGACGAAGGGAGGATGAATGAAATTATGTTCCCTCAATTGAGATTTTTGGTACTCAACAATCTACCCAAGCTAAGGTGTGTTTTTCAGGTGAAACATGGGTTGAAGCTTCCATCCTTAGTTGGCCTCTGTGTCGATGGTTGCCCTGAATTGGAGGCCTTCTCTCTGGGAACCTTAAGCACGCCAAAGATGAATGATATAGCTTATGGAGATTTTGGAGTGGATGACCTTAATACCACCATAAGACACATGTATGAAAATCCAAAGGTATGTGATGTTCAGGGACAAATGCTTATGACACATGACAACGTATCTGCTTAATTTCTTTCCTTCCTGGAGTAACTTTCCATTTAGTTATTTTGTGACAATAATAATCAAGTTGTATCTGTTATGTTAGACACTAATAGTTTTGGATGCTCTAATTAGTGGTAGAGTAATACTATTTGGACTTAAAAATATGACTTTATTTACTAGCTTGATTTATTATGACTTTTAGGGTGATTGTGGATCCCGCCAAATATTGGAACTTGCTCCTCCTACAATGGTTCCAATGAAACTATATCATCAGGTTAGTAAATGAGATCAAATTTTTAGTCTTAGTGGTATCATTGCAATTTTAACTATCATAATGACTTAAAAACCCAAAAGGAATGCATTGTGGTCATTTAATTGATAGTCGAATGGATTTAGTGTCAATCCTTGCTTAAGACAAACCTTGATTATATTGTGCCCTCTTTGGAGGTCGTGTGTAGTGACCCTTTTTGGGTTTCTTTTCATCCTTCTGTGCATGGTTTCTCATCTGTTATAGGTGTATTATTTGAGAATTATAATAGTTAATTTGTCACTATAATACCCCACCGATGAGTTCCCAGCTGATTATTTTTCTGTTTTGTAGGAATGAACAGGGATGGTAGTCAATCGACAACTACAGTAGTTTAATTATCGGATTCAAAACAAACTTATTCTAGTACTAGTTCCGATTCAATTCCCTTGACTTTATACGTGGTGAATTCAATTAGGAAATAACTTTCATCGGAGCTATTGACAATCTAATGACCACAATCATTATATGTCTTTAAATTGCTCATATTTTATCCTGCCTCTTGCAATGGCTTTAAGCGTAATTCCTCTGTGGAGAGATATTCACATGTTACGATCTTTTCATTCACATCAGCTACATTGGTTTTCCACTTTGTATCATTTATTCACACCAGATTATATTTTTTTATTTTTTATTTTAGATTATGCATGAACTATAAAATTTTAGGCTCAAAATTTGAGAGGAGCAATGGCCGAGGAAGAAGTTCCGAAATAGGGGATCAAACCGAATACATTGATGCTTTTGGGTGAGGGCAACTTAATATCTTTTTGAACCTTAAATAAAATTCGAAAGAATAAAAATAGAATTTTAGAAATGTGAGGCAATTCTGATCACACACAAAATAGTCATGTAACACCATTCTATATACTTCCTATTAGTGATCCTGTGGACCCAATATACATTCGTCTTATCAAGATGTTAAATATACTCTTCAAGATTGACTACATACGCCCCTTGGGTTTAAAACATTATTTCATTTAAAAACTTTTGGTATAATTATTATATTTTTTTTTATTAAAGTACAATTTAATTTGTGGGTTATATGATTTTGTTCTTGGAAATCTTGCAGGGATTTGAATTTGTTTCTGCGTCATTAGAGGAGAGCTCGACGGGACCAATTGTTCTAGTACCCCTTGAACCGAAAGACACAGAGCTGAAGTTGAATGTGCATCAAACGACAAATCTTGATGATACTAGATGTCTTTCACAGTTCCAAGATGTTAAAATACAGTTCCCGGAAGTTATAAGACCCATCATTGATGATGTCATACATGCCGAGAGAGATGGACATTGTGGGTTTCATGTGGTTGCCAATTTCATGAAATTTAAAGACGATGGTTGGAAGAAAGTGAGGAATGATCTACTAGATGAGTTGGAGACATTTAAAACTGATTACTCGGAAGTATTCTTTGGTGAAGAGAATGTGGCTGAATTAAAGCTCTCCACTCAATGTGAGGACGCTACTGCTGACGAAAAACACTGGATGATAATGCCGGATATGGGATATGTGATTGCATCACACTATGACATTGTCGTAGTCTTCATATCAAGCGATCAATGTCACACTTTTCTTCCCCTCCGTAAACAAGCACCTCCAGAAACAAGCCATCGAATTCTCGGAATTGGTTATATCAACAAAAATCATTTCGTCGGACTTAAGTTTAAGCCGGATTCGCCTTTACCCCCTGTGTCGGACAGATGGCACAATAATCGCAAAGAGCTGGCCAAAGGGTGGATTACTCCATATGAGAACAGGATGGAGAAGTTCCGGGATATGGTAAAGAATACAATTGTTGCAATATCTGACATTTAAATCAACGTTAATTTACTGTTGTTTTTGCAAAATTGTAATGCATATATGTTTATTATGAAGTTAATTGCTGGATTTTGCTGTTTTGCAAGCTTACCTGAATTCATCAAATCTCATTTGCAGAAAATATATAACAAGCACTCTAATTAAGTTCTGATGCTCATGACAAACTAACAACAAACGTGTAGAATACACACCAAGCACTTCCACAATCTGCATAACATGGGAAAGCAGTGGTTGCGATGAGTCTTGAAAGGAAAGCAGAGACTATGAATGCCAATGTCTACAAGGAGAATGAAACAAAAGCAAAATGATTTATTTCACACCTACAGATTTCTGGTTTTCCTGATTCGAAGGACCAACAAGCAAACTTTTGAATATGGTTGAGTACTTCTAACTGCATTTTCGTTGTAAAAACCAACAATGAAGGGAAACAGTCTAACCGTACTGCCATTATACTACACCAGTTCATTATGGTGTAATCAGAAGCAAACTACTTGACTTATTTTCAATAGTATCAGGGGCGGATCTATCATGGGGGCAGCTGCCCCCACTGCAATTTTAAAAAATCTGAGTCTATTAGAAAATTTGAGAAATTTAGCATTATTTAGAACTTGCCCCATTGAAAAGTTTGTAGAAAAACAGGGTAGGTTTGCATTTTAAAAAATAATTGGGATTCTATTATAGATTTAACAATTAGACGTGAACTTTTCATACAACTCTACCTTTAATCTCCAATTTCCTCTCTTCCTTTGGCAACTATAGGTGGCATTTGAGTCATGTCATGGAACTTCAACTTCTCATTGATTTTTTATTAAGACTTGTCTTTTTTGCAAGAATCCATATTCAAGAACTCATGAAATTCAGGATCTTAGGTTTCAACTCCTTTAATTAAACAAAACCCATATTCTTATAGACAAATTTGTGAACAATAATTTTAGAAATTATGAACCCCTAGGAGACAGAACGAATTAACAGGAAAAATCATCATCCAGAATTTCATTGCCTGCAGGCAGGAAGTAATGTGCTTGGAAAGATCATGACACACCTAGGATAATTAACTAAATTTGCAAACCATTTTTCAGGTTTTTTTGGTAGATGCAACAGGTAACCATAGCGAGGTTGACTTGGTTCATACAATCTTCTAACTTGATCTCTTTTTTCTTATTTTTCATTCTTCCTTCAGTGCTCTAAGAGGTTTTGACAAGCATTATTTCAAGCAGTGAGCTATAGAGGTTATAGAAGGGCTATGGCTTCTGAAGAATATAGCCAACAATGAAACAAGGAACTCTATTATGCCATCGTAAAGAAAGCTGAAGATATTCAACATAAACGAGCATTATTCAAGCTTGAATGGCAATATATGTCTCCAGGACAAGATATAGCCGGCGAATGCAAATCATGTGCCCTTGAACACGTCCTGTTCTTAGTATCTGCAATCCAGGTTGGATAAATATTTAGCAACAATGAATTTAGACCCAAAGTTTGTCCACTGTTCTACTGTGTGACAGCTAGGAACACACTGATGTTTTCAAAACCAGTTGAATGCACACATTATGACTCACAGGGTGACACTTTGGTGTAATCCCCTTTGTGAATCCCAAAACAAAGCCTTTAAGTTTCCATGGAAGATAAGGACTACTAAGGCATTAGTGTCATATATTACACAGAAGAATCTTATCTAGCCATAAGTTTTTTAATTGTACAAATCACTTGCAAACTATTGTGACTTCAGAATTTTAGTTTATAAATATTAGAAGTGATTAAAGGTATATAGTAAGCATTACAAGAAAGTCTAATTGACTAGTAGTGGACTAAAAATGACTGACCTTTAAGTTTTTCTTCCTTCCCCTTCTTTTGAAGCTCGTACACACTGTCAACTATCACCTTCTGCTGCTCTGCATTGAAAACACCAGTGTGCAGCTCAAGTCCAGCAACAACGTTCATCATTTTCTCATTAACGATCTCTATTCTTCCAAAGTCTTTCTTCCCCTTGATCTCCTGAAACCGCATATACTCGCTTTGCTCCACATGATAGTAGCACCCTTGACCAATCAGCAGGCACTAGTGAATCACTCTTTTGACTCATTGAGGGCTCAGAAAGGGTCTCCGACCACCCATTCACTCCATCCTCCCAACTACCCAATGAATTCGTATCTATGTTCTGCACAAAAAAAAAATGAATTTATGTTTGTTGTAACACTCGTATCTGTTGGAGATATTTCCTAGTTTATTAGGGTTTTCCTTTTTACCATTGTTTTACCTTTTCTATCCTTATTGTATCTTTATTATTTGACTATATATACGGGGGCTCTACACTTAGTTTGTATCCCTTTTCACTCACATTTGTTCCAAGTTGGTATCAGAGCCACACCCTAACCCTAACCCTAAACCTAACCCTAACCTTCTCCATCATCCTCACCGGCGATCAACAGCCACCTCTCCACCACAAACCAAACCGACAGCCAACCCAAGCAGCATACTCCGATTGCCCAAGCCACCGAGAAACATCAACCCACTGTCCATCGTCAATCAACATACACCGACTACCTTGACAGCCTCAAAGCAAGTCAACATCAAACCCACCGACTGCCTCAAACCCAATCCCAAAGCAAGTCGCCGATCAGCATACAACTTCTTCTCAACCGACAGCCAACATCAAACCCAAACCCAATATACTACCCACCGACTGCCTTCTCAAACCCATCGTGGGCCTCACAAACCCAACCAAGCTATAAAACCAGCCCACCGCAAAACCCACTGCCCATAAATAAACTACCCAATAACCACCCAATCATAAATAAAACCACCCATACACCATAACCCAAACCCAATATACTACCCAATAACCCAGTCACCCAAACAGGTTGCAGTATATAGGACTTTTCAAAGAGGGGTTGAATCCTCTTCTTCGTTGATATGTTCTTGATATAGTAGATCCATTATTTATATTTATTGGATTTTCTGGGCACCGTGACCTAATTATTTGGGAGCTTTTTGGACCTTCTTTATCTGTCGCTACTGTTTGACTGGAGGTATATTATTCTCCCTTATTTTATCTCTCTATTTATTTTAGAGTTGTTTTTTCTGTCACGGGTGCCCTAGTATTATTGTTGCTATGACTACTACTGAGGGACTTGAGATCCCTACTGTTGACACCTCTACCGTTGAGACCTCTATTGGTACTTCCACCTTTATGTTTGACCAGTATACAGTACCTACTGGCACAGTTGCGTTACCAGCACTACCGGGCATGATCTCTCAGAAAGTTACGGCACAGTTGTTGAATAGCCGTAACTTCGTTGAGTGGTCTCGCTCATTCCAGCTTTTCTTAGGCCGTGTAGGGAAGTTTGGTTGGTTGAAGGGATCTCACCCAAAGCCAGCTGATGACGACCCTGGATATTCTGCGTGGTTCTCTGAGAACTGCGCCATTCTTGGATGGTTATTTGGCTCGATGGAGCCATCTGTTTGCAGGATTCACCAGTTTCATGGCTCTTTTCCGAAGCTATGGAGCGCATTATCAGAGATGTATTCTCAGTCAAGAAGGAGAGTTTGTGTTTATGAGCTTTCTCAGAAGCTCTCATATGCTCGGCAGGGAGATATGACAGTTCAGGATTATTATGGCTATTTGACTCAGCGCTGGCTTGAGTATGAGACTCTACGTCCTCTTGCTGCTATTCCGAGGATAGAGCCCGAGGGAGCAGCATTCTTGCATACTCGAGAGCAGGAGGATAGGATTCACAAGTTCCTTATGGGGCTTTGTGATGAGTTTGAAAGACCTCGTTCACAGATCTTGTCGATGTTGAGGCTTCCTTCTCTTTCTGAGGTGTATGTGATGATTGAGCAGCATGAACGCCGCGTCCATATTGCATCACTTCTAGTTGCGGCCATGAATCCTCCGGCTGATCATATGACCCTTGCAGCTGCTGCAGGGTCTCGTTCAGAATCCTCAGTCAAGGGTGGACAGCGCTCGGACCAACGTCGTCAGGGTGCCCCAGATCAGTGCAGACAGGGACATTCTCGTCAGTGTGATTATTGTGGCTGACCAGGACATCTCAGGGCCACTTGCTGGAAGCTCCATCCGGAGCTTAAGCCACCTCCTCGCGGCCGTACTGTTGCTATTGCTGAGATACCACCACCTACTACCGCTGCTCTTGCTACTGCTCTTACTGTTCCTCCTTGGCAGAGTGATATGAATGCTATCACTTCCCGATTAGATATACTTATGTCCGCCCTGACTTCTCAGGGTCCGACTTCTGCTACTGCCACCACTACAGATATACCTCGTGTCTTTCATGCTCGTGCCAGTCTGTCTCCTCTTTGGATGTTGGACTCGGGTGCAAATGGTCATATGACATGTGAGGCCCATCACTTTTCCACTTTTGACGAGCAGTTACATACACAGGTTCAGCTAGCAGATGGGACACATGCCCCTATTATTAGTAGGGGTACGGTCCGTCTCCCATATGACTTTACATTACAGTCAGTTTTTCATGCGCCAAAGTTGGTCATGAATCTATTATCCGTACATCAGTTAGCCAGAGATTTTCACTGTGCGGTTGTGTTCTTATCTGATTCGTGTTATTTGCAGGACCTGAGTACCAGGAGGATTATTATCAGGGGACATGAGAGAGATAAATTGTATTATCTAGGCGACTCACCTCTAGTTTCACCAGTTCCTCCACCTTCATCACATGCACCTGCACCTGCTTTGTCTTTATCTGTTCCTAGCTTGCATGCTAGTATTTTACCTAGTACTTATCGTTATGATTTTTCGTCACACACTGTTTAGTTGTGGCATGACCGTTTTGGACATAAAAATTTTAAATATTTATGTATGTTGTTTCCTGCTTTGAGCAATGCTTGTGTTGGTGGTAAACTTGACTGTGTTATATGCTCCCTATCAAAATATGTTAGGACCAGTTATATTCCACGCATGCACCAGTCACCCAAGCCATTTGACCTAATACATTCTGATATTTGGGGACCCTCTCCTGTTACTGCTCTGTCAGGTGCTCGATACTATATGACATTTATAGATGACCATACCCGTTGTACTTGGGTCTACCTTTTGCATAGGAAGTCCGATGTACTCCCTGTCATCACTCAGTTTCTCTAGATGATTAAGACACAATTCGATGTCATTGTTCGTGCTCTTCGTTCGGATAATGCCAAAGAATATGTGTCTGATGCCTTAGTGTCTCACATTTCTTCCCAGGGTATCCTTCAGCAGCTCACTTGTCCATATACTCCTGAGCAAAATAGAGTTGCTGAAAGAAAAAATAGGAGTCTGATAGGGATGGTACGTTGTATGCTTAGAGGTATGGGGGTACCAAAATCTTATTGGCATTTTGCTGTTTTGACTTCTACCTTTCTATGCAATCGTACACCAAGTCGTGTTATTCAGCATTGGGCTCCCTTACAAGTCTTATTTCTTGAATGGACACTTTTTTCAGTCCCCCTTCGTGTTTTTGGTTGCACATGTTTTGTTCAAGATCGATCTCCTACTCGTCATAAGTTTGATGATAAATCGATTCGTTGTGTCTTTGTGGACTATTGTCATCAGTCTAAGGGGTATCGGTGCTATGATCCTATTAGGCGCTGTATGTATCATAGTCTAGATGTTACTTTTCTTGAGCATATTCCTTATTTTTCTTCCAGTCCTGTGTCTTCCCCTCTAGGTGATGATACTCCCTTTGATTTTCCATTACCAGAGGAGCTAGAGCCATTGGTCACTATCACTACAGAGTCATTAGTCTCTCCTCATCCAGAGCCACTCATCCCTATTAGTACAGAGTCACCAGTCCCTCTTCCTTTGCAAGTTTATGTTCGTCGCCCTCGCTCTCATCCCCTTGCTGATGTCCCCTCTACCTCAGGCGATGCAGGTAATACTTCTCAGTTCGTTGAGCATATTGATGCACCTGTTGTTAGTTCTGATGAGATTGCAGGTACTGAGTCAGTTCCTTTACCTGATGAGACATTATCAGTGGAGGATGATGATTTAGGGCGTCGTTATCCGCAGCGTAATCGGTGTCCAGTTGTTCGTTATAGTTGGACCGCCAGGGTTTTATATCCGATCTCTGCTTATGTTTCTTATGGTGATCTGTCTCCTTCATTTCGAGCTTATAACATGGCCTTATCAGATACGCCAGTTCCTCGCTCTATTTTAGAGGCTATACGGGAGCCCCAGTGGGTTCTTGCCATGCAGACGGAGATAGACGCTCTTCAGCGTAATCATACATGGGATCTTGTCTCTTTACCTTCAGGGGTGAAGACTGTTGGTTGTCGCTGGGTTTACACCCTGAAGTTTCTGGCGGATGGTACTATTGATCGTCACAAGGCTAGGCTTGTGGCGAAGGGCTTTACTCAGGTACCAGGTCATGATTTTGGTGCTAGCTTTGCCCCCGTGGCAAAATTGACTACTGTTCGATTGATTATTTCTCTGGCTGCAGAGTACTCTTGGCCTCTTCATCAGTTGGATGTGAAGAATGCATTTCTTCACGGTGATCTGGACGAGATTATTTATATGGATGCACCACCGGCTTTCGTGGTGAGGGGGAGTATGCTGGAAAGGTGTGTCGACTGCATAAGTCTCTTTATGGACTGAAACAGTCACCACGAGCCTGGTTTTCTCGCTTTAGTGGTGTAGTTGTACGTTTAGGGTTCACCAGATGTCATTCTGATCATACCTGCTTCATTCGACAGAATACTTCTAGACAATGTGTCATCCTGTTGGTATATGTTGATGATATTATTATTACTGGAGATGATGTTTCTGGGACTGCGCAGGTCAAGGTAGACCTTGGGAAGGCCTTCGATGTGAAGGACCTTGGATTTCTGCGATACTTTCTTGGGATTGAGGTTGTCCGTAGTAGCAGGGGTATTGTTCTTTCTCAGAGAAAGTATGTCCTGGATCTTCTCTCAGACACTGGGATGCTGGGGTGCAAACCGGCATCATCACCTATGATTCCAAACCTGAAGCTTATTGCTGAAGGTAAGGAGTTGAAAGATCCGACTGTTTATTAGAGGTTGGTAGGTAGACTTATCTACCTAGCCAACACTAGGCCATACATTTCATTCGCTGTCAGCCGAGTTAGTTAGTTCATGCAAAGGCCTTGTCAGCCTCATCTTGATGCAGTTTATCATATTCTTCGGTACCTCAAGTCTTATCCTGGACTTGGGTTGTTCTATGCATCAGGATCTCAGACTGGTTCTCTAGCCTGTTATTCAGATTCAGATTATGGGGGAGCGTGTGACGGTCGATCTACTACGGACTTCTGTGTTTTTTGAGGGATTCATCTTATCTCTTGGAAGAGCAAGAAGCAGGCAGTTGTCTCCCGCTCTTCAGCAGAGGCAGAGTATCGGGCACTAGCACTTGGCACGTGTGAGATTATCTGGTTACGATCGATTCTTGGCGAGTTGGGATTTCCAGTGACTTTTCCATCCACATTATATTCTGATAATCGATCTGCTATTCAGCTCGCTTCTGACTCTGTACTACACGAGAGGACGAAGCATATAGAGATCGATGTTCACTTTCTTCGGGAGAAGGTTAGCTGTTGTATTGTCACTCCATTGTTTGTGGGGACCAATGATCAGGTTGGAGATGTTTTCACAAAACCTGTCACTCTATCCATTCTTCAGGACTCAGTTGTCAAGCTTGACTTAGTTGATATTTTTGCGCCTAGCTTGAGGGGGAGTGTTGGAGATATTTCCTAATTTATTAGGGTTTTCTTTTTTACCGTTGTTTTACCTTTTTTATCCTTATTGTATCTTTATTATTTGACTATATATACGGGGGCTCTACACTTAGTTTGTATCCCTTTTCACTCACATCTATTCCAAGTGTATCCAACTACGTCTTTTCGACTCCCAAATGGATTCCTGTGATAATATTCTTGATTGTCAGTATATTCATTATAATCCATATCCTTCGGAGTTGAGACAATAATATAGTAAAAAACTGACAATAATATAGTAACAATAAGCTGAGCACTTAAGCCTCATGGAATTTTCTTTAAATCCTCAAACTATATCTATAAGCAACTAACTGAATTTGAAACAACACTACTCATCACAGACCTATAATTGTTTCTGATAGAAGAAGATGTCGTATTTCATGCTTTAGAAGAATAGCATTTTTGGCACTTCAATAATGATAAAAGCCAAATGAAACGCATCATCATTACAAATAAGTTAACCATCAGCAGAATGCAAAACACAAGTTGCAAGTAAACTATTCGACTCATGAATTCTTTTGTAGAAATGTCATACGAGTCATACCTGAGCACGAGGAGAGCATTTCTGGAAGCCACAGGTGCAGATTCAGTCACCATTCTGCCATCCTTTGGAAGCAGTTAGAAGTTGATCTACTTGGTTTCCATACGAAAGACTAGAAAATTGGTTCCCAGCAGCAAGAGCCCAAATAGAAGTTGGCCATACTCCATAATTATTCGCAGGCTAAACTCCATGCATATTAGCCCCTCTAATGCAATCAAAATGGCAAAGCAAATATTAAGGGATAGGGGAGTGATTTGAATTACAACAACGCTATTCTTAAGAATTTGATTTTACCACCTTTGCCTTACCAATTCATATATACAATTGGATTAAGAGGTCCTATTAATATCTAATGATTGTGGTTGTGCTGCGGCAAGTGTTAAAAAAATTGGTGAGGAAAAATAAGTTAATCATAACAAGGGTGTTTGATTAGATGTACTTGATTTTAATGGAAAAATGAACCTAGATATATTATTGATTGGCTGCTCTCTAGTGTGGACAATTTTTTTGCTTGGCATGAACAAACTGAAAGGAGAAAAAGGGCAATTGAAATGTGATGGACAAGAATTCAAGAAGCCAACAATAGAAGGTGTGGGAGAAAGGAAGCAGCTACATAAGATGTTATGAAAAGTCTTCTAGAAGGTAGATTCCTTTGCATGGCCTACCAACTAAAACTATTCGTGCAATTTCACCGACTTCAACAAGGTGATGACAGTGTTAAATTGACTAAACCGAGAAGTTTTACGAGTTGTCCTTGAGGGCAGAAGTTTATGAAGCAGAGGAAGTCCTTACAGCAGTTACGGGCTGATCAATGCATTGCTATCCACGATGAGATGGTTGGTTTTAGACAAGCTTGTAGAGAAGACATATCAAGTTGCTTCAAAGAAAGATCAGAAATTAAAGAACTAATCCATGAGGGAGGGAAATAAAAACAGGGTTGAATTTCAAATGCTCTTTTCAAATCATGATAACAAAGCATACCCTCACTGAGAAGATTGACTCTAAAAAATAATTACTTCAAAGGTAAAGAGGTCATTCTCACAGGCTCGGCAGTACCCAAGTCTGGTCCACACGACACCACACGAAGGCCCTTTTACTCCCATTAAGTCCTTGCGATTGCTATTCCTCAGATGTGTGTCTAGTTCATGGAATCTCAAACAATTGAAATTCCAGAGTAATATTATCCTAATTTGGTCCACATAAATTACACGTCCAAAACTTGCCCACCGTCTATATTCGATTAAGGCTTTCAACCACAAATATTCTCTCATTAGTAGTGGAAAATCATAACGCAAATATGAGGCAAAACAATACCCAAAGCAGCATGTACTGATAATAAAACTGATGGTGTGAATATAAGCGTGATTGAGCAGATGATTCGATTGTTTGGTTGGACTTGGGATCTGAGCTACTGGACTCGTGAGTGTTCAATTGAATGCTAGTTGCACAACGAAAGTATAGTGGTTCACCAGCTCGGGGGCTCGGCTAATCCACTCTTTAATGGAGTCTCTTGCTCCTTTATCTTTACTGATGGTAAATGAAATTCGCAAAGCGTATTTGCTACTATTAGGGTTCTGCCTTCAATGGAGACACTGTACAATATTTATAGTTTAATTCCTATCTCTTAGGGATCTATCCCGAGATCTCAGCTTTCAATTCGTGAGATCTTGCTTAATTTTCGGGGGAGGATTCTTGGTCAGTTGAGAGTTTAGAGCCTCGATTATAGCTTTCCCTTGAGTTGGGGGATCCTACTAGGTGCCAGCCGTCTCCTTCATGTTTCCTACTCTGCTTCATTTGTGGCGAGCTCGAGGCTAGGACAACCGAACTCTGGATGTCTCGCCTGACCTCTGTATTAGACCTCATTTCCCGAGCTCATACGTAATTAAAATACCTACCAGGTATCATCAGTTGCCCCCCAGCCTTGGCCCAAGCTGGCTTGGGCTAGGACTAAGCTGTTATGGGATCAAGTCAGACCTCTGCACAGCGACCTCGACCTGCGCGCGAACAATTTTTTTTTTGACGATTTTGGGTAATCATTTCTTTCCTCTTTTTTCCGTGCACGTTCTCCACTCCATCATTTCTTCCTCGTGATTTCTGGTTTCTCCCACTCCATCAGAGGTTTTAGGGTTTCACTGGGCATTATTTTTCCTCGAATTGGCTTGCAAGACTTGCCCTCTGTTTCTCATTTCGAGTTCTAGTTTGCCATTCGCCTGTGATTAGGTATGTTTCCTGTCTTTTTCGTACTTCTTCATTCTGGATCCCTCAAATCTGAGGTGGTTATTGCACTTTTGGACTTTCTGATTCTGCTACTTCAGGAACCGCGGCTATTCCTTGTCTCGTCTCCCTCTTTTTTTGGACCCCTATTCCACCGCTAGAATTTTTATTATCGGGCTTAGTTGCGTCGACCCCAGAGTTCTCAGGGAGTGCTACTCAGAGGTTCCACCCCTTTATAGATCTTTTAAGCTTCCCTTCTCTTGCCCAGCTATGTCTGCTTCCTCCGAAGCCACGGGTTCGTCTATTTCCCTTATAGGAGACAGGTCCGCTGAAGCAGAGGATTCTGACTTAGGAGACGTAGGAGATGACATTGATAACTTCCTCGGTGTTGGATCCGTCGATGTCGAGGGGGATGCTGAGAAACCCTCTTCTTCGTCTTCCCTAGTGCCTAAGAGCCCCAACAAAGGTAAAGCCAAGGTGAGCGGCTTGGGAATCTCAAGTAGCGCTGAGCTCATTGGGCCTAGTGAGGTTTCCCCTTCTCAATTGAAAATCCTAGCTGCGCGTTTTGGTTTTCCTCAGGGCATAGAGCTCTAGCGTCCCGACGAATCTATTCAGTACGATTTCGAGGTCCCCGAGATGACCTGTTTTTTTGTTGCCTCTTTCGAGAACGGGCTCAGGTTCCCTGTGCATCCTTTTATCAAGTCCGTCCTTCAGCATTTCAACGTTTGTCCTGCCCAAATCTCTCCCAACTTCTGGGGGATCTTAATAGGCCTTCTGGTCTTTTTTAAGAAAAATCGACTTGGGACCCCCACCCTTCCTTTACTCATGAAATTCTTCAACGTCAAACTCAATCCAGATGGTTTCTTATACATTTCAAAATGGGTGAAGACCCCAGCCCTGATTACTGACCTGCCTAGCTCCCATAAGAACTGGAAGAAGCAGTTTTTTGTCGTGTCTGGGAAAGCGTGGGAATTTAACCCCAATGATGCCACTTCCTCGTTTCCAGTCCCGCGCTCTTGGGCAGGTCCAGACAACCTGGGTAAGCTTAGGGTTATGAGAATGGACCCTCCTCTTCTTCCCTTATAGCAAGAAACTGAGCTTGTTTCTTTGGTTATTCTAGGTTCTCGTCCCAAGCTAGAGGTTGAGGATAGGAGGGTTTTACTTACCCTCAGGAGCTGGAAACCCGAGAGGTATTCTTCTTTGATCGACCCTTCCGAGCTCATCAAACAAGGCTTTAGCCCTCCTGAGGTGAGGATTGAGGCTCCCATTCCCCTTTCTGTTGCTGGAGCTGAGGAAACCACATGTAGTGTTTCTGACTTCGGCTTCCTTTCTCTTTTATCACTATATATTTTTTTTTTTTATGTTTCTTCCGATCTCTTAGGCTCTTTCTCAATGGAACCCACTTCAAAAGATCGCATGGCTAAGATGGCTCAGTTAAGGAAGACCCGCAGTGGGAGCAAGCGGCAGGCTGGGGTTAGTTCCAAGAGTGGCTCATCACTCTCAGCCAAAGTTCCGAGGTTAGACACACCTGCTTCTTCCCCTCAATTGACTCAAACTGCCCTAGTGCTCCCGACGAGCTCTTCTTTGACCGTTCAGACCTCTCTTCCTCAAGAGGTCATCCCTTCATCTTATGGGGGGCTCCTGATCAGAAAATCATTCCGACTTCGCCCTCCTCTGCTGAGGTTGAGAGGGCTCTGGAGGTGGTCACCCATATTCTGCCTGGGTTTGTTCCCATGGGGTCGGCCGCAAAACCCCCCAGCCATCTTTGAAGAGCTCTAAAGATGAAGGAGGGAAACCTCCCATGGCTGGTGGTAGTTCCCTTATTGATAATGTGAAGCATGCTGCAGAGGCCATTGCTTCCATTCTCCCAGAGTCTGACATCCAGAGGGCTGCTACTATGCCCCTAGGCACTTCTATTTCCAACACCCCTGTTCGGTGCTACCTCGGTAAGTTGCTGGTTTCTCCAACTCCTTCTCTATCTTACTTCTTCGCTCTGACTTCAGTTTTGTGTGTTTGCATCCAGATGGCTATCCATGTGAGCGGCTTACTAAAGAGGATTCAGGCTTTGGAGGGCTCGGCTAGAGCTTCCAAAGCCTTAGAACTAAAGACCGCCGAGCTTTCCTTTGAGAATAGTGACCTCAAGGCCCAGATCCAGGACTTACAGGCACAAGTGGAGAACCAAACCTCCGTTATCAAGGGCCTAGAAGCTGAGAAGAAGAAGATTGAAGGTGAGGGCGTTTCTGCCAAGGAGGAGCTGAAGAAAACCAAGGAGGATCTCCGGTAAAAAACTGATGTGTGGATCAAGGCTAGCCAATAGGTCTTAGAGGCTTTGGCCTCTTACAGGGAAATGAAAAGGGAGTATGATGTCCTAGCTAAAGCGAGTGATGCTCTCCGGGAAGAGCTTGAGGTGCAAAAGGCTGCTGCTGTTCAGAAGGATGCTCTAATAACCAAGTTGGTTGATGATGTTACTACTCAATGGGCCACTGGATGGCTGGCTTTTCAGGAACGGGCTGAGCAGACCTACCCAGACCTGGATTTCAATTTTGAGCTTCCACCTGAAAAGGGAGCTGAGGCATCTAACACTGGGTCTGGCACCCAGGCCCCTCCTGCTGGTTAGATAGCTTCTGAGAGTGTTAGGGTGCTTATACCTTCTACTGAAGCCTTAACTCAGGACGTTCCTCTTGCCATTCGTACTTCTGGAGCTGCCTCTACTCCCCTTTTTGCCGAGCTTCCCGCTGTGTCTTCTACTACCTCGACTGTTACTTATTTCTCTGCTGACCTCGTGACTAGAGCTCTGAACCTACCAATAGTTGGAGTTGATGCTCCTGTTTCTGAGCTCCCTGAGGTTTCTCCTTTTTCATCTGCTCTGGGTTCTTTGGGAGCTTCAGCGGTAGAGCTGCAAGGATCTCTCTCTTCAGGAACTCCTAGTGTTGATGTGCCATAAATTTTACCTACCGAACTGCCTGAAACATCAACCACTGAGCTGCTGAGCTCCCCTCCTCCTGCTCCTATAGACTCTTAGTTTTTTTTTTTTAGCAATGTACATGCAATGCAAACTGCTTTTCTAAGTTATGAATATCCACCATTTTCTTGTTGTTTCTAACCTTCATTACTAACCTTTACCCTTCTGCTTTATGCTCCCCTTGTCCCCCCTTGCTTCAAGGAGTACACCAGTTCTCCTTAAAGCAAAAATTAGAGAATTTGGAGGGGCTGATAAGTTTGTGACACGCTTAAGCTGAGGTCCCATGCCTAGGGCACTAGGCCTTCCTTGAGGTCATGTTGCCAGAAGCTGTTTCTTCCTCGGAGAGCTCCCCTGGCCATTCTGTGTCCACAAAAGACCTAAAATTTCTCATAGTGACAAGAAGTTTGCTGAGATTTGCAATTTGATACTGAGGTCCTGTACAGGTACATCTATGGAAGCCATGTTGCTGAATACCTTCGCTTGGGCTAAGCTATAGAACTTCTAACTGCACCTTGCACTATCATAGGAGTGCATTGTGCCTCTGCGCTCAATATTCTCATTCGAGCTGTCCTCATACTAAAGAGATCTGCTGCCTTAGAGAGGCTCACCTGGGTCCGTTGGTCTGGCTAATGTAGACCTGAATGCTTCATTAATGTTGCGAGCGCCCAACTACCTTCTAAATTTGTAACCGTTGCAATGATTGTGGAGTTTGAAGGGCATCTTTTCGTCTTCTTGTGTTTCTTGCCCCTTTAATTTCTGGATTCTTTAAATTTTCCCTATCTCTTGGACCTTTTCCTTCACCTAAAGATCTTTGAGTCTCTCCTTGGGTCTTGAAGATTACATTCTTGCTTCATCGTAGTCCTGATGGCTACCCCTGTTTCTTGTCTGTTTAAAGAACGAACTTCCTACGGAATCGACTGGAAGTGACATTCCCATTACTTACTCCCTTCAACGATGAAGCCATCAGACTTGGAAGATATCAAGAAACGATTCTTTCCTGAACTGGACTTGTGCCTACGAGTCCCGACCCTTGACGAGCCTTGTAACTACCTTCCTCAAGGGGAAGTTTGCTTCTTCGAGGGTGCTATGAACATGGAACTTCGTCTTCCCATCCATCCCTCTCTTGGGCGGATCCTAGCTCATTATGGATTGTGTCCTTCTCGTCTTTCTCCTCGAGGATGGGCCACCATGATTAGCTTTTTTCTCTTCTGGCACCTACAAGACAAGGAGTTTCCTTCACTTGCTAAATTTCTTTATTTTTATGTTCTTGAGGATGATGAGGTCCCTTGCTTCAGTAACTTCCGGTGGAGGCATTTTCGCGAACGTCCTTTAGTTCTTAACCTTCCCTTGTCTGTTGAAGGGTGGTCTCAGCGTTTTTTCTTCGTTTCTGGAGATTATTGGAGATCTACTGAGTACCGTTGTTCTCAGAATAGGGTCCCCTGATCCTGGAAAAGCTTTTCTCATACAAGTAGGTATATTGGGAACTTTCTTGAAATACTTTTCATGATGATGGGTTCCAACTGTATTTTTGTTGCGCAGGTACGCTTGAGCCAGATCTGATTGAGATGATAAACATTGAGCAGGTGATCCATGCTGAATCGATGTCCTTCTCTGAACTGGTGACTCGCGAGAATCTTTTCCTTCTCAGTGCTACTACAGCAGCTCTGGACTTTGCTTCCATTCCAGATTCTCCAACCTCACCCCCTCGAATCAGATGAGGACGGGAATGCTGGGACGACCTCCAAGAAGTGTAGGAGGAGTGGCGCCTCGAGCAGCCCTTCCTATGACTCCTCCGGGTCTTTTCTTGGGACACTTTTGTTCTCTTCTGCTGGTCAGAAATTCATGAAGCTGCTTTCGGAGACAGAGAATGAGAGAGATGAACTAAAAGAGGAGAATGCTCGTTTAAGGGAAGAGGTTGCTGAGTTATCTAGGCGGCTCGGGGAGAGCTAGAAGTTTCTGCTTTCTTTCCATATGTTTTTCCTTACTTAGAGGACTTGTATGGCTTTTTTTGTATGTTTCTTGTGGTGACTGTCCGTTTTCATACTTCCTGAAAACTTGAAATATAGACCTCTTTTTGCTGCTTTATGGTTTATGGTTGTATCTCTGAGTTTACTTGTTTCTACAAGCTGATAAGTCCTTCTGACTAGGTTGAAGAGCTCATTTATGAGCTGGCGAGCCCGTCTTGACTTTTATGAGCTAAGGAGCTCATCTTAGATTTCATGAGTTGAGGAGCTCATCTTAGATTTTATTAGCTGAAGAGCTCATCTTAATTTTATGAGCTGAAGAGCTTATCTTAATTTTATGAGCTGAAAAGCTCATCTTAGATTCATGAGCTGAGGAGCTCATCTTAGATTCATGAGATGAGGAGCTCATCTTAGATTTTATGAGCTGAAGATCTCATCTTGATTTTATGAGCCGAAGAGCTCATCTTAATTTTTTGAGCCGAAGAGCTTATCGTTAGCTTTTTAGCAAGTTCAGACAGTCATATAGGAAAAACTTCGCCGTTTCATTGGGGAATAATCTTATTACAAAAGAAATTTAATGAAAAAACCTTTTAAGGTGCTATGTGTTCCAAGTATGAGGTAGGATCTTCCATTCTTCTGTTTGTAACTCGTAGTTTTCAGGTCTGACCACCCTTGAGATGATGTAAGGGCCCTCCCAATTAGGCCCCAACTTCCCGTGAGTGGGGTCTTTCCTTGCAAGCAGAAGCTTCCTAAGCACCAGATCTCTTACTTTGAAACTCCTGTGTCTAACCTTCCTATCGTAGTATCTTGCCACCCTCCTCTGGTAATCCTTAGTATGCTGCAGGGCTTCGTTTCTTTTTTCGTCCAAGAGATCAAGGTTCAGCAAAAGTGACTCGTCATTATGCTCAAACTCTGCAAATTCGGCCTTGGGGGATATGAGCCCAATTTCGACTAGTGCCACTGCTTCAATTCCAAAAGCCAAAGCAAATGGCGTTTCCTGGGTTGCTGTCCTAGCAGTTGTCCTGTATGTCCATAGTACTTCTGGGACGTGCTCCACCCAATTCCCCTTTAAGGCCTCTAGCTTAGTTTTCAAAGCTGACTTTATAATTCGGATAGTGACCTCTGCTTGTCCATTAGATTGTGGGTGGGCTGGAGCCGAGAAATAGTTATTTATTCCTAGCTCAGCGCAAAATTTTTTGAACTTAGGATTGTCGAATTGCTTCCCATTGTAAGAGACGATAGCCCTGGGGATTCCAAACTTGCATAATATAGACTTCCACATGAAATTCTGTACTTTTTGTTCTGTGATCGTTGCCAAGGGTTCTACTTCCGCCCATTTGGTGAAGTAATCCACCCCTATGATGGCGAACTTACATTGTCCTACTTCCATGGGCAATGGTCCAAGGATGTCGAGACCCCATTGCTGGAATGGCCAGGGGCTCACTACTGATATGAGGAGCTCCGGCGGACAATGGGAGATGTTGGCGTGTAGCTGGCAGATTTTACACTTCTTGACTAGGTCCACGACATCTCTGAGCATGGTGGGCCAATAATATCCCTGTCTTAAGGCTTTCCTTGCTAGCGCCCGAGCTCCAATATGGTTTCCGCATACTTCCTCGTGGATTTCTCTGAGTATGTAGTTGGCGTCCCCATTTTTCCGCACATTTGAGGAGAGGTTCTGCAAAACCTCGCTTATACAAATTCCCCTGCAAAATAGAGAATCTGGCTGACCTGGTTCTTAACTTTGCGACTTCTTTGGGATCTTTCGGTAGGGCTCCACTCTGAAGATACCCTCGGATGGGGTCCATCCAGCTTGAAGGGGCCAAGATAGGGAGCATTTCTCCCTCCTCAGTACTCACTGCTGGCTCTGCTAGTGTTCCATTGGGATTTGCCTGTCCAAGTTTTCTTGCGAGGCTGTTGCTAGTTTCGCCAATGCATCTGCTCTCGAGTTCTCAGCTCTAGGAACATGCCTGATTTTCACCTGCACAAATCTCCTAATTAATTCCTGCACTTTCCTGAGGTAAAGGACCATCTTCTCTCCCTTGGCCTCATAAGACTCCTCTATCTGCTTCACTACGAGTTGGGAGTCACTACAGATCTCAACCTGCTCTG
This sequence comes from Ilex aquifolium, assembly GCA_951799425.1. Taxonomy (NCBI): domain Eukaryota; kingdom Viridiplantae; phylum Streptophyta; class Magnoliopsida; order Aquifoliales; family Aquifoliaceae; genus Ilex; species Ilex aquifolium. The sequence continues at coordinate 48,899,723 of OX637392.1, read as the reverse complement.
CCTCCATCGAGAGTGCGAGGTTTAGTCCAGCAATGACAGCTTCATACTCGGCTTCGTTGTTTGAAGTCTTAAACCCAAACCTAAGAGCGTACTCCATATCTATCCCATCTGGAGAAGTTAGAATCAGTCCAGCACCACTCCCTTGAGCGTTGACGGCTCCATCCACTGAGAGCTTCCATATAGGGAGATCGGGTATCAACTGTGTTACTTCCGCCTGCGCTTCTGACGTGAATTCTGCGATAAAATCTGCTAGGATATGCCCTTTGATTGCTGTCCTGGGCTTGTATCTGATGTCGAACTTGTTGAGCTCGATGGCCCATTTAACTAATCTCCCTGAAGATTCTGGCTTATATAGCACTTGTTTCATTGGTTGATCTGTGGGAACCTCAATGGTATGAGCTTGGAAGTATGGTCTAAGCCTCCTAGCAGTTGTGACTAAGGCCAAGACGAGCTTCTCCATTTTTGGATATCTCTCCTCCGCCCCCCTCAGAGCTCTGCTACAGTAATAAACTGGTTGTTGAGCTCTGTCTTGCTCTCTTGCTAGCGCTGCGTTGGTTAAGAAATCTGAGACCGCTAAATAGAGAGTGAGTACTTCCCCTTCTAAGGGGCTTACCAAAACGGGAGGGGAGCTTAAATAGTCCTTCAGGGCTTTGAATGCCCCTTCACATTGAGTATCCCACTGGATTGCCCTTTTTAAGATTCGAAAGAAGGGTTGACACTTATCACTTGATCTGGACACAAAACGACTCAGGGCTGCTATTCTCCCTATTAGACACTGAACTCTCCTTGTATTGGATAGCGGTTGCATGTCCGTTACTGCCTTTACTTTCTCCGAGTTGGCTTCAATTCCTCTGCTGTTGACTTTGAAGCCCAGGAATTTCCCGTCGATACCCCAAAAGCGCATTTGGCGGGGTTGAGCTTCATTCTATACTCTTTGAGGACCTGGAATGATTCCACTAGATGCCCTATGTGGAGTTCTGCCTTTAAAGACTTGACCAACATATCGTCAATGTAGACTTCCATGGTCGTCCCAATCTGCTTTTGAAACATTCGGTTTACCAGTCGCTGGTAAGTAGCTCCAGCATTCTTCAACCCAAAAGGCATGACCTGATAGCAGTACATCCCTTAATCTGTCACAAAGGAGGTTTTTTCTTGGTCATTGGGGTCCATTCTAATCTGGTTGTATCTAGAGAAGGCGTACATGAAACTGAGGAGTTCGTGTCCTGCGGTGTCATCCACAATCAAATCTATCCGGGGTAAAGGGAAGCTGTCTTTGAGACAGGCGCGGTTGAGGTCAGTAAAATTGATGCAGAGGCGCCATTTGCCATTGGTCTTCTTGACGACAACCACATTGGCTAGCCAAGTTGGGTAGTCCACTTCTCTAATGGCCTTGGCATGCAGAAACTTGTCGACCTCCTCATTAATGGCTTTTTGGCGTTCTGGGACGAAACTTCTCCTATTCTTTTTAATAGGCTTACAAGTAGGACTTACACTGAGCCAGTGAGTGATGATCGAAGGGTCGATTCCTTTCATGTACTCTTGTTTCCATGCAAAGATTTCCACGTTTCTCCTTAGGAACTGAATCAAGAGGTCTTTGATTTCTCTGCTCAAATTTGCTCCTATGTATACTAGGTGCTCTGGCTTCTCGTCGAGCTGGACGGGCTCTAGCTCTTCTGACGGCATGGGCCTGGTATCTAGTTCGTCCCTCATGTCGAGCTCATCTAGTTGAATATTTTCGACTTCTTTTCTCTTAATAGATGCCATGTAACACTCCCATGCTACTCGTTGGTCTTCTCTGACTACCCCAACTCCATTTTTCGTAGGAAACTTCATAACCAAGTGATAGGCTGATGGTATAGCCCTCATTGCGTTAAGGGAAGGTCTTCCAAGCAACATATTATACGCCGATGGCGCATCCACTACCAAGAATTTCACAGCAGTGGTGGCCTGACAGGGAGGATCACCCATTGTGAGCACAAGTTGAATTGATCCCAAGGGTAGCACCTTCTCTCCTGAGAACACTAACAAATGGGTGCTTACTGGCTAGAGTTTCTCTCTGCCTATCCCCATTTTGTCAAATGCTGGCGCGAAAATAATGTCTGTTGAGCTCCCATTGTCGATCAGAACTCGGTGGACAGTTCTGTTGGCAACGACAACTCTTACCACCAGGTCTGAATCTGAATCTGAGAAAGTGAAAAGAAGTCGTGGGGATATTGGCAGCCTTTTGGGTCTGAATCTGAGAAAGTGATAGCTGTGTTTAGGCGTGGTACCTTAGACACGGTTTGCACCTCTAGTGCCTCGTCAGTTCTGATTCTTCGCAAATGGGCCTTCCTGGCTGTGCTGGATTCTCCGCCTCCAGCAAATCCTCCAGATATTACTCTGATCTCCCCCAGAGGTTGCTGATGCTGTGTGGGGGCTTGCTGTTGAGGTGCCGGGGGTGGTTGAGCACGATTTTGATTGTCATTGGCTACGAAACGCCTCAACTGTCCTCGTTGGATCAGGAACTCGATCTTTTTCTTCAACTGAATGCAATCGTCGGTGTGATGACCATGATCCCTGTGGTATTCGCAATACTTGGTTGAATCTCTTTTTGCAGGATCCGTCTTTATTCGTTGTGGCCATCTGAGAAACTTTTCATTTTGTACCTCATACAGAATATGTGATACCGAGGCTGTAAGAGGAGTGAGCTGTCGAGGTGCATTCCTTGGTTATAACTCTGGTTGGGGGGGACCTAAGCGATCTTTGACGTCCCCCCCTCCTTTTAGGGGAGCGATCCCTGTCTCTCCTTGGGGACCTCTCACGTCCTTTTTTCTTCCTGGGACTTCGGTCTCCCCTTCTTTCTTCCTTTACCTTTCCTTCTGCGAGGAAGAGCTCCCTACCTTTGAAAGGAGGGCTTCCTCACCATTAATATATTTTTCTGCTTTGGCCAACACCTCTGCCATGCTTGCTTGCGGGTTATTTGAAATAGAGAACATCAAATCCTTCGATTTCACCCCTAATCCGGAAATGAAAGCGGTGATGACGAATTTCTCATCTAGGACGTCTACCTTGAGGGATTCTGAATTGAACCTTTGAACGTAAGATCGCAGGTTTTCGCTGGGTCCCTGTTTCACATTTAGCATATGGTAGCTTGGCTTTCGGTAGGTTCTAGCCTCTATGAAGTGAGATACGAATGATATGGAGAGCTCCTTAAAGGAGGAGATTGATGCAGACGGGAGCCTGTTGAACCATGCCAAGGCTGAACCCTTCAGCGTGATGGCAAAGGCTTGACATCGCACAGGATCTTGATATCCGTGTAATTCTATCTGGTTCTTGTAGGTATTGAGGTGGTCCATAGGGTCCCTTGTTCCATCAAAGGCCTCTACTTGGGGCATTCTGAACTTTGGGGGAGGGGAAAGTGTAGCACCCCGGCAGTGAATGGGGATTCAGTCTGCTACACTAGAGCATCCATTGTCACTGGGGTCCTGCCCCTCACAGCCTCTTTCATGTGACTGAGCTCCTGTTGGATACCTCTGAAGCGTTGTTCCCAGTACTGCTCCCTTATTTCCTGTTGAAAAAGAAAAAAATCATTTTTCTCTCCCCTATCGTTTTGACTCTACACCTCTTCATTATCACCATTTTGGTGGGGAACCTGCCCCCTGGGCTGGCTTTTCTCCCCTCCTTCGTTGTCTTCGTTAAGGGGATCAAGATGTTGACGCTCTTCTTGTGGGGGATCTTCTTGAGCAGGTCTCGTCCGTTGAGGGTCATGCAAAAGCTTCAAGAGCTCTTCGTTCTGCTGGAGCAGACGTTGGTTAACTAGGCGAAGTGTTTCCATTTTGTTATTTGTTTGGGGAAATGCCCTAGGGGGGTTAGTCTCAGCGGCGGGGAAGAAATCTTGGAGGTTTTCGTGTTGCCTGCTGTTAGTGGCTTCCTGTTGGTTCTGCGCCCGTGGAGGATTCATCTGGCTTCTGCTCATGTTACGTGTGAAAACCATCAGTTACTGGAAAAACCAGCGTATTTGTAGTCAGAACAGTCATTCCCACAGATGGCGCCAAACTGATGGTGTGAATATAAGCGTGATTGAGCAGATGATTCGATTGTTTGGTTGGACTTGGGATCTGAGCTACTGGGCTCGTGAGTGTTCGATTGAATGCTAGCTGCACAACGAAAGTATAGTGGTTCACCAGCTCGGGGGCTCGGCTAATCCACTCTTTAATGAAGTCTCTTGCTCATTTATCTTTACTAATGGTAAATGAAATTCGCAAAGCGTATTTGCTACTATTAGGGTTCTGCCTTCAATGGAGACACTGTACAGTATTTATAGTTTAATTCATATCTCTTAGGGATCTATCCCCAGATCTCAGCCTTCAATTCGTGAGATCTTGCTTAATTTTCGGGGGAAGATTCTTGGTCAGTTGAGAGTTTAGAGCCTCGATTATAGCACTCCCTTGATTTGGGGGATCCTACTGGGTGCCAGCCATCTCCTTCATGTTTCCTACTCTGATTCATTTGTGGTGAGCTCGAGGCCAGGACAACTGAACTCTGGATGTCTCGCCTGACCTCTGTATCAGACCTCATTTCCCAAGCTCATACTTAATTAAAATTCCTACCAGGTATCATCAAAAACCAAATACAATGTAATAAAACAACTAACAAGTCTCTGGCCAGGGCCATTCCAAAAGGCATATACGAAAATTAGAAGCACATGCTAAACACAAACTATTCTGACACGATGGGAACAAGACATAGCCTATTGATAGCCCCACCTTTAACCACAGTGCTTAAAATGGGTGATTTCATATCAGATTATTGTATCAAAAATTGTCAACCCTAATTATACAATGTTATCACAGGAAGGATTTTTCGCACATGCAGAGGGCAATCTTCACAGTCGTCTTCGTCAGATTAACCATTGAAACAGTCGTAATTGGCAGAATTTTGGTTTCATCGCCATCGCGGGATTGTTTGCACTTGCTGCAGACGGAGTCTAAGGCATAGTTGATGTTCTCATAATCGTTGCACTTCCAATCCAATTCTCTCTCTCTCCTCCTCCTCGTCCTGCCATCGTCCTTTCCTCTTCCTCTTCACAGACCTCTCTTAATGTGTATGTGTTTTGCTTAAGAAGAGAAACAGAGCTGATCACCGTCTTGGAAGCCTTCAAGTTCAAAAAACTGTACTTGGCGCGTGTTTAGAGCAAATTACACTTGGACCACCAAATTATGCCCCTTCTACCACATTATTCCCGCTTTCTTAGGGTACCCGAACCCAACCCGAACTTTTCAATATTTGGGCTGTGTTTTTTAATGCTTGGGTTAGTTTTGGGCAAAAAAATTTCAACTCGAATTGAACTTAAAAATTTATGAATTGTAAAGTTATAGAATAATCCCTCAAATTGAACTTAAAAATTCGGATATAAGGTTTTATATCTTGAGTTGAACTTGGTTAATCCCTCAACTTGTCTAACCCGCCCAAGTTAGACCTCTACTCTTACTTAGTCATTTATATTTTTCTATTATATTTTCTTGCATTATACTTTTAACTATGATTATTGGTTTATAGTGTCCAATAATATAAATTAGATACATGTACTACACAATTGGAGATTTTATTTTTAAAACATGATCAACCTTTCGTTTTTGAAGATGTGAAATCAATTCAAGTAGTAAAGAGAAAAACAAGAAAAAATCAATAATTAAGAGGACAAAGTGAGGTGGATTCATTACTGAGATAGTCTTTTTTTTTGGTTGAACTGATAACTGATGAAGTTAAAATCGTGTAAATTTCTCCAATTTAATAAGTATGTTGACACCATTTGTTTGTATAATACAAATTTTGGCTATACATGAATTTACATGATCTATATATGATATGAACTCGATAGGACACTAGTCAATTATACTTGCATATAAAATAAATTGGATGTAAACAAAATAAATTTTAACAGAATAGAAACTCAATATGACTTACCCAATGCCCAAATGGTGTTAGCTAATGTTAATTGATGTATTTATAGTAGTCTTTAATGCTATGCTTGATTTCGTGGATATTGGCAACACTATAGAGTCCGAAGAGAGTTAGATGTATATATCATTATTATATTCTCAACTGCCGAGATAAACACATTCTTGGAGCCTTTTCAATTAGATTACCAACGAGGAGAAGTTTTGTAATGTGTCATGAGTAATGCTACACTGACCAAATTTTGGGACCAAATTTGGAGCCCAAATGACATGAAAATTTGACATTTGGGGAGTTTGATAGAAAACTAGAAACATAAAAATTTGACAATCTCAAAACCTTAAACTTGGACCTAAGGTTCATGATCAACCGGTTTTTGCTCCATTTGTCGTGCGACCCACAACTCATATATAGAAACTTATAAAAATGATTATATCTCGATTTGAGTGCCGATTGGGGAGTTTGACAAAAAAATTGAAAGTGTCAAAATTTATGAATTTCACAACGTTGAACTTGCACCTATGAGTTCCTATCAGTCCGTTTCCACTTTGTTTTTTTTCATGAAAACGGACTGAGACCCACAATTCGAATATATAAACTTGTTAAAAAGGAAGTCGCCTTAACCCTAATCCCATTTTGGGAGTTTGAAAAGAAACTAGAAATATAAAAACTTATGGTTATTTTTCCTTTTTTTAAGATATATGCTGCGAGTACAGGTCTGGGAAAGACTCACTAGCTGCTTATATCAAAATTGGAGTAAGCATATATATGCTAGGCAGTTTTCTGACAGAGTAATGGATGCATATTAATGTTTAATACAATGTAATGAAAAAGGAATATGTGCTATACATATAGATTTTTTTTTTCTTTTTTTTTTTTTTCCAAAAACTATATTTTCGGTTGTAGATTGGTACCAAAGTAGAGTTGCTCAGTTCTCAATTCCCTAAAGAAATAGTGGCTAAGGAGATTATTGTTTGGATGGACCCATCGGGAGAAGTAGAGTGATAGATATTGAGACTATATTTCTAAAACGTTTATGTGGAGAAAATGATAAAATTTGATACTTGTTTGGCTAAACCGCTAAAAGGCAAACCCACTGTTAGGCAGACAATCGTAGCCCAAGAGCTTAGCAACCCATTTTTGCTGCTCCGGAGTTGCTATTCGTTGCTCAAGAAAATATTTGAGGCTACGTTGATCTATCTGAATAAAAAAATTTTGGCCAAGAAGGTAAGGCCGCCAGGTGCATATGGCTTCGACAATAGCCACATCTCCTTCGCGTACGTCGACCAAGATTTCTTGGTGACTCCGAGAGCTCGACTCATGTATGCCACTGGTTTGCCTTGTTGAGACAGGACCGCTCCAATTCCTTCTCCAAATGCATCCGTTTCAATAGTGAAAGCATCGTTGAAGTTAGGCATAGCCAATATAGGAGTGGTCGTCATGGCCTATTTGAGAGCAAGAAAGGCGGTTTCAGCTTCCTCATGCCATCTGAATTGCCCTTTTTTAAGTAGATTGGTTAGAGGTCGTTCTATAATGCTGTAATTCTTGACGAACTTCCGGTAATATCCTGTCAAACCTAAAAACCCACGTAGTTCCGAAATGTTAGTAGGTCGAGGCCAAGCTATCATAGCAGCAATTTTATATTCGTCCACGTTCACGCCCTGACTAGTGATGATGTGCCCCAAGCACTCCAATTCTTGCTGCCCAAATGCACATTTGCTAGCTTTGACAAAGAATCGGTGCTTCCTCAATATTTCAAAGGTCTGCCTTACATGCACTAAATGTTGATCCCAATCCGGACTATAGATCAAAATATCGTCAAAGAAAACCTGTATGAATTTTCGAAGATGATGACGAAAGATGGAGTTCATGATAGCTTGGAATGTGGAAGGTGCATTACATAAGCCAAATGGCATAACCAAGTATTCGTAATGAGCATTATGTGTTCGGAAAGCAGTTTTATGGATATCACACGGTTTAACTCGTACCTGATGGTACCCCGCCCTTAGATCAAGCTTGGTAAAGTAAGAAGCACCATAGAGCTCATCCAACATATCTTCCACTGTGGGAATTGGAAATCGGTCTTTAATGGTTGCGGCGTTGAGCGCACGATAATCTGTACAAAAACGCCAATTCCCGTCTTTCTTTTTTACCAGCAATACGGGTGATAAGAAGTGGCTAGTGCTGGGTCGAACAAGCCCCAATTGTAGCATACTATGGACCTACTTCTCGATCTCGTTTTTTTGATAATGCGCGTACCTATAAGGCCGAACATTAATCGACTCGGTTCCATCCTTAAGGGCAATGCCATGATCAACCTCCCGTGTTGGTGGTAAGCTCGAGGGCTCAGCGAACAATTCTGAGAATTCCTGTAATATCTCCCGTATGCTCGGGTGAATATCTTCTCTCGGTTCCGTATGGGCAACTTGTAAGCATAAAGCAAATAGAACATGGCTAGGACGAATTTCTTTAGTTAACTCTTCAATTGAAGCCGCTTGGATATTTTGTCCATCGATGCCTACCAATCTCCTGGTCTAGTTCTCCCACATGAATTCCATGGTTAACCGTTTCCAGTCACACACCACAGAGCCAAGTAACTCAAGCCATTGAATCCCCAGAACTATGTCCAACCCTGTGAGAGGTAAGGAATAAAGGGTTAAGGAAAAAATAGTGCCCTGCAAATCGATTTGTACATCCTCAAACCACCCTTGGCATCTTAGATTTTCTCCATTAACAACTCGGACCTTGAAGATTTCCGTAGGCACCACAGGTTCACTAATAAAGTTGTGCGTTGACCCACTATCCATGAGTATGATGACGTCGTGGGAACCGTTCCTAGCAGTTATTTGCATGGTCTTGGGCACTGTCCATCCCATTAATACATGCAGCATAATTTCTGGTTCGGTGGGTACCTCATCATTCTCTTTGCCTGGCTGTTCTTCGGTGTCATTGTCATATAAAAGAGTGTCACTGCCATCATAACCCTCCAACATAAGTATCTGTGGCCCTTGACATTTATGCCCTGCAGTAAAACGGTCATTACAATTAAAACATAAGTTCTAGGCTCTCCTCCGTTACATTTCCTCCTAGGTGAGTCGCCAAACCGGATTGGGAGGGACTCGTGGTGCTGCTACTCAATTGGCAGGTGGAAGGGCTAGGGGAGTTCGCATTGGTGGTGCAGGTCGGCCGAACCTTCTTTGTCTGGTAAGTTGATCATCTTTCATCCGTGCTAATCCGATGGCTTCTTTTAAGGTCTAAGTGATTAACCCTAATTAATGCATAATTTAATTAGGGTAAATAGGACAATTGTGTTAGTTAAACTAGTCAAAATAAGTCAAATTAGGGTTAATATGTAAATTAATGATAATGCATTAATTGTTGTTCTTTTCAGGATTTCTTTATGTCAAAGTTACAAATTACCGGAGAGCCAATTATCAAAACAAAGGGAGATCAAAGTGTAAATCAAGATATTCTTGATATTTGTAAATAAAGATCTTTTAGGATATTTGTAAATAAAGATCTTTTAGGATATTTGTAATTTGGATGCCTATAAATACCCCCATTGGGGGCTTGTAATCAGAATCTTTCTCTTGTATCATTTTTCTTGTAAATATCATTTCTTCCTAGTGGAAAACACTCCAAAAGTCTTGATTGCTTTCTTGTATCATCTACCAAGTAGTTATTGATGTCTTTTAGTTATTGTTTTCTTTTATGTATTATCATATCTTGGTTGTGAATTAAACACCAAGTAGTTATTGCTTTCTTTTATGTATTATCATATCTTGGTTGTGAATTAAACACCAAGTAGTTATTGCTTTCTTTTATGTATTATCATCTCTTGGTTGTGGATTAAACACCAAGTAGTTATTGCTTTCTTTTATATTATTACTTTCTTTTATTGTATTATCATCTCTTGGTTGTGGATTAAACACCAAGTAATTATTGCTTTCTTTTAATTTAAGTATTGTTTTCTTTTACTTCCATTGTTGGAGCTTCCTTCTTCCCTTAGAGGAGTGAAACTCTTCCACTTTTCTAGAGTTTTACCAAAGCCGTGAAGGGTGGAACGTGATTCACTCATTCTTTGTCGAAGATCGGCTTTCTTGTTGTAATATGTCGAAGTTATATTGATGCATTTCTTTATGCTTAGCTTAATCTCTATTTCTTCATAAATGTCTTCCCATTTCATTGTTGTTTCCCTTTTAAGCATGAGTAGCTAAGCTTTTTAGTTGGCTAGTCCAAAAGGAGACCTCCATTTGGAAATGCTATTTCAACTCTTTTTCTCTCTTTCCCTCAGAGTACGGTGGTTCGGTTTGACTGGGTAGAAAGTGGATGAGATAGTGAGTTTTTGATATTCCGTAGACTTGTCATGGTTTATGCTTAGATCCTCACTCAATCTCGTCCCTAGCTTCCCACGAATCAGTCGTTCACCTATGCTCTATTAGAGGAATGATTTGAGTTGAATTGGTATTTCCATTGGAGTGACCCCTAGGACTAGCCAACACTTATTTTCCATTCAGATTTCACCACAAGACAAACCACAAACCCAACTTCAAACAACAAAAGATTTTCCACTTTCTTTTGCACCAGAATCACCTTCATGATGATACAACTCCTTCCCTGAGGAGACGACCTTGGAATACTTTTCCAAGTAAAACACGACCTGCAAAAGTCTTCTTGTGCTTGGGAAGCACTTTTGTTCATTCACATCCCACATTTTTAACATTCCATTTCCCCATTTTCTTGCCCTTTCTTTTGACATCATCCCTAAGGGAGAGTGACACTTCCCTTCATCCATACATCATATATACATCATTGAGAGAGATGTTAAGTGGTTAGGAACAACAAAGGTTTTTAACCAAGCACTAAGGCTTAAACATTCGGATGCCATCCGAAATGTCAGTTTTTATGCCACCCATAAATGTTCCCACAAGAGCTTTCTGAGTCCAACCTCGTACCCGATTGCCCTAGCGCTCGAATTCCCGCTGGTAATCCCGTAAAGAACCATTCTGCCTTATCCTTGAAAGGGCTTCATCAAAATCCTCGCACTCCGAAGGCCCAAAGCGAGCCCAAAGTTTGTCTTCAAAATTTGCCCATGAGAGAGTGCATCCTTCTTCTTGGAACGTCCTGCAGATCCACTGCCACCACTGGTTGGCCTCTCCTTCCAAGTGGTAGGAAGCCAAAGAAACTTTCTGGGCTTCGGGAGTATTTTGGAACTCAAAAAATTGGTTCACACGAGTGAACCACTCTGTCGGATCATCTCCTGAGAATCGAGGAAATTCAAGCTTTGCTGTTTTGGAAGATACAACAAGTCGTCCCCCATCGTGGCCTTCACGGTATTGATTAACATGGTTTGGAGGCTCCTGTTTTGTGAGCAGTACATCAGAGAGACGGTTAAGAGTTTCTTCTAGATGATGAAGCCTATCAGTCATGCCGAGCTCCATCCTGTGTAACCCATCTTGCACTCCACCAAGCCCTGCCTCCAACTGCTCAATACATTCCTTATTGGTTCCCATTGGTTTTGATACCAATGATAGGTCCCAACACAGATGTTCAAATGATATATTAATTTCTCTTCGGGTGAGAAAGTACCACACGGTTTTGGGATAATAATATTTCTGATGCCTTTTAATGATAACCTTGGGTTGCTTAAATAAGCAAAGCCACGTACAGAAAACCCGAATCAAAAGGAGAACTGATAGCAACTAATTGAAATTGAAATTCAAACAAACTTAAAAACATAACAAAACATAACTATGGAAATAAAAGTGCCATAAAACTCTCAACTGCACGACCCAGTCCACTGCACGACCCAGTCCACTGCGTCTTTCACGTACAAGCTTATCCCAAATATTTGGGATTCGGCTTTTGGCCCCTCGCAGAACGTCACGGCTTATCATGCATGTTGCATTTTAATTTCATCATTGTTACGTTTGTAGCTTTTTTGTAATTTATTTCATAAATAACATAATAGTAACAAAAATTGTTTATAATTGGCTGAGTACCTTTTGTAGAACTTTTTTGGCTTTAAATACCTTTTCCAAACTTATAATCCATCAAGTCTTTTTTTTTCATCAAATAGTTGTCAATAAGTACAAATTTTAAAACATTTCAAATTCTTTTTGAAATATATTCCATAATTACCTTTACCATAAATTTTGTCTATCGTTGTTAGTTTCAATGTTTTCAAATATAACAACTCTTAACTTGAAAATTGTGCTATCATTAAAATTATTTTTATATCATATATATATATATATATATATATATATATATATATATAGTAACATTAAACAGTTGTGCTCAACAAAAAAATAGTAATATCAAACAGTAACACGCTCAACAAAAAAAATAGTAACATCAAACAGTAACACACTCAACAAAAAAATGGTAACATCAAATAGTAACATGCTCAATAAAAAACTTCATTAAAAATTTAATCATTGCAATAGAGTGACACCATACGTGAGTATTTATTCTGTTGTGGGGGTGTCACTCTATTACAATGATTAAATTTTTATTGAGTATGTTACTGTTTGATGTTTACTATTTTTTTTGTTGAGTGTGTTACTGTTTGTTATTACTATTTTTTTGTTGAGCGTGTTACTGTTTAATGTTAATATATATATATGATAGAAACATAATTTTAATGCTAGCATTTTTTTAAAAAAAAAATGCTAGTACAATTTCCAAGTTATGAGTTGTTAATTCTAATACAATTCTCAATTTAAGAGTTGTTAGTTTTTCCAAACAAGTTTTAATTAAATATAACTATTGAGGGTATTTTGGACAATGATATCAAAATGAACTTATCCCCAAATAAGGTTTTTTGAGTGTACTTAAGTCCAAATAAGTCTACAAAAAGGGACCGGCCTCCAAAGGCCCCCTTTTTTTTTTTTTTTTTTTTCAGGTGTTGGGGAAAGAGTAGATGTTGCTCATGCCATCCTTCATTTATGTTTTTGAATTTTGTGGACAAACGTATTTTTTAACAATTTCGTAGATGTTGGACTTGTGATAACTGAATTTGGATGTTTATTGTAATTGTAATATCTTTATGTTTAGTATTTAATCTTTGAATTAGAATAATTTGTGTGTGGTAGTTAAAGTCTATAGGAGATATGTATGAATGCCGAGGAGATATCTATGAATATACATGAGAATTTTATGAAGGTATAGGACCAGGTCTAAATAATAATTAAATCTTTTTTTTTTTTGGTAAAAAATAATAATGACAACAAAAATGAGTAAAAGCATAACAAAAAGAGTGCCAATGCAAAAAAGAAAAGAAAGAATATTTGCGTTGGCACTTTTGCCGAAGCAAAAAATATTATTTGCATTGACAATTTTCCAAAGTAAAAACAAGTATGTGTATTAGCGAAATGCTACCGCAAAACAATATTATTAGCGCTGGCATTTGGTTGCTGCAAAAAAAACAAAAAAAAAGTAAATGCCAACGCAAAAAATAACTGTTTGCGTTGGCAAAATGCTGAAGCAAAAACCTATTTTTTGTGTCCAAAACAGTGTTGACGCAAAAGTGACTAATGTATGAATACTCTGCACAAAATGTTTCCCAGTTGGGTTTGGTAATCATCACCACAATAAAGAGCTCTCAATGACTCAGGATTCTTGACCTGGCTATGCAGACCAAGTGATGGCATAGAGCAATATCATGTAGCTATTGGCATGTGCATTAGTGGGAAAAAACATCAGTCCAAGCAGTCCAAGGTGCTCAACAACTTCAAATCAAGTGTTTGGATTGTAGATCACCCAATAAAAAAAATACCTAAACGTCTAGGTATTTTCTAAACCTTGACCAAAGAAGTGGGTAAGCCTTTGCTAGGCAAAAACGCAAAAAGTTGTAGGCATAAAACCTCTTGGGGATAGGTTCGAGAACTTGGACTTAAGAGTACTCCTCATTTAGGGAGGTGACATGAGAGTCGTGGTGAAGCCTTGAACATGATAAGTCTTTGCTCGGCTAAAGCATCAAAGTCCTAGCGTAGGCACCAAACCTCTTAATGATGGGTTTACATAAACTTGAATTGGGAGTACTCTCAGTTTGGGGAGGCTACACGAGGAGGGTCTCTAGGAAAGAAAATGAGTTCCTTCCACGAGGTGGCACCTACTTGATTCAAAGACAACTGGCGAAGTCCACAAAGGACTTGGTTGTTTTGAATATATATGCTCAAATACATAAAGAACTCGCAGAGTTACAACTCGTGTTGGTGTCCACTACACTTGGACCATGTAAGAGCAGTGAGGGACAGAATCAGGATTTTGTCACAAGGGGGCCAATAAGACCTAATAAAAAAAAAGCGCAGCGTTTAACATTATATTAAATTAAATCACTCAATAAATTACTATTAATGCCATACTTTAATTGTGTAGAACCTATCAAAATCTATTTTATATGAGAAGTTTAGGTCATAGAATTCAAAAATTAATTCATACAAAACACAGTTAATCACTAACTCTGGATTGCTGAGGCCAAGGAACAGATAAGTTCGGGCCTTGTTTTATGGACATTCTCGTTGGGGAAAGTTTATTCGGTCTATCTAGGACACGGTGTGTTCAGTCCTTATCTGGGGACCAAGTTTATTCGGCCTTTCTAAAAGGACAGGTTTATTTTGACCTTTTGTAAGGGACAAGGTTATTCGGTCATTCTTTAGAGGTTGAGTTTATTTGGTCTTTCTTTAAGTCCTAGTGTCATTCACAGATTCGATCCTGTTTCAAGGGCTAGATCTCTCTCAAACGACACCCTGTGATTGTCTTCTCTAGGACAATTATTACTATCTTTCTCGGGATTTGATTATGATTGTCCTTTTCAGGACTCAACTATCGTCATCCTTCGGATTCAATTGTGATCATCCTCTTTGGGACTTAGTTATTATTGTGTTCTTTGCATTTGGTTATGACTCTGCTGTGGTTGTCCTATTTGGGACTTGGCTTTCTCCAACAGACATCTCATGGTTATCTTCAGTATTCCTTGAGCCACTCAATAAGGTACTTCATTATTGTTCGGCCTAAAGGATTTCTTATAATAAAAATAACCAATAAGTACTAGTTTACATACCAAATTTCCTAGAAGTCGTATAAATTTTCTTTAGTGACAATAAGTCCTACTTTTTTATAAAGGATTTCAAATAAGTACATAACCTGTAAAATTATGAACTGAACAAAATTATTATATTTGTAATGAATACAATGGAAACTAAAAATACTATAATGTTATAAAAAAAATTATTTATAATTTTTTAATAAATTATGATATATTTTGGAGTTGAAAACAAAATTTATTTTCTAGTTATTGTAGAAATTATTTATTGTTGAAAATAATGGTGTGGATTTATATAATTATTGAGCTCTCTGATTTGACAGTAACATGCAAGAACAAACAGTAACATATAAATTGTAACAAATAAAACTGATCCGATTGTAGATCAGGAACAAAGATTGAACTTTCATAGATTAAGGCTAGTGTTTTGACATTATGTCCTTAAGGCATATTTTGGCCGCACACTATTGCTTATGAAAATCTCAACGTTTGCCGCCTAGGATTCAATGATCCTCACACAATCGAAAGTAGCACTCTAATTCAATTGCCCAATGAACTAGAATTGTGTTGTGTACTCTCGAAAATGCAAACTCTTAATCACGAAATAATGAATGTAATGACTGCTTTAATGACTAATTTCGTAAGTGTAGAATATTAATGAATCTGGGTTATATATAGACAGAATGATGACTGTTTCGGACAGCCACAATGCGAACTGATGCAACCAAGAAGACACATGCAATCCAGAAGACATCATATAATAACTGCTCATTCATGAACATACACAAATTCAAATTCCTACTGGAAGAAAATAAAAATTCGAACCAGTACGAATTTTGAATTCCAACGGGTAAAAATTATGATTATGAAATACACGTTTGCTTAGAGGATTTTCAAGATACAACTACACTACCAAGTGTCAAAATATAACCATTAGTGTTGACTTTGTATCATTTGTGTCAGATATCCAGTTAGCATCACTATACCCTTCAAGTACACTTGGATATTTTGTGTAGTGCAATTCAAAATTCATGGTATATCTTAAGTATCTAAGAATCTTGATAATTGCCTTTCAATTGTCTACTCTAAGATTATTTGTATATTTATTTAATTTACTAACTGAGTATACTATACCAGGTCTATTACAATTCATGACATACACTAGACTGCCAATAATACGAGAGTATTATATTTGTAATATGCATTGTCCAGTATTTTTAGACAAATTAAGGTTTATATCAACTGGTGTTCTAGCAATACTACTTTCATCATTGTCGAACTTCTCAAGTATTTTTTTATATTGAGATAATACAAGTTCACTAAATATTCTAGAAATTTCAATTCCTAGAATAACAACTGCAACACCCAAATCTTACATGTCAAACTTATTGAAGAAGATATTCTTGGTAGCTTTAATGATATTATCATTACTACCTACAATAAGCATATCATCCACATATAGGTGAACAATGACATATACATTACTTGTATCTTTGACATAGACACGTTTATCACATTCATTACTTGTGAATCCATTTGACACCATGACTTTGTCAAATTTCTCATGTCATTACTTTGGTGTTTATTTTAATCCATAAAGTGATTTCACAAACATGTACACCTTTTTCTCTTGTCTTAGAGCAATAAATCCTTCGGATTGCTCTATATAAATTTTCTCATTTAAGTTACCATTTGGGAAAGCTATTTTCATATCCATTTTGTGTATCTCAAGATTATGCAATGTTGCAATAACTATGGGCATACGAATGAATGTTATTCTTCTAACTAAAGAATATGTATCAAAGTAATAAAGACATTCATTTTTCTTCTAACCTTTAGCTACAAGTCTAGTCTTGTACTTATCAATTGATTCATCAATATTCATTTTCCTCTTGAAAATCCTTTTACACTCCAATGGTTTACTTTTATTAGGAAGATTTACTAACTCCTAGGTGTGATTTTGCACGATGGATTTAATTTCACTATTTGTAGCTTCTTTCCAAAAAGGTACTTTCATGAGTGAACATTGTTTCTTTGAAACTTTGAGGCTACAAATATATTAGAAAATCAGAGTCATAGGACTTGGAAGTCCTTTTCCTCTTACTGCGTCTAGGTGTCTCATCACTTTCTTCATTTATAGACTCATAGTCGATATAACTAGTCATAGTATTATGAGTTCTTTTAAGATAACTATCATCACACGCATTATGACAAGGAAATATATTTTCAAAAAAAGATGCATTTCCAGATTCAATAATTATATTGACATGAATATCAGGAATATCATATTTATGCATAGGAAAATGATGTGCACTACGATTTATTGCATAATCAATAAATCTACAATCAATGGTCTTAGGTCATATTGTAATCATTTTGGAAATAGGAACCATCACCATAGCCAAACAACCATCTTCGTAACCAAACACCCCCACAATTTTAAATATTTATAAGAAGGACTCTGACATTTTCATAATTCATAAGGATTTTTGTCTATTTTTTTGTGGGGTAACTAAATTAGAATATAATTTATTGAAAGCAAAGCTTCCTCCCACAAGTTCTGAGATAATCCCGAACTAATCAACATGTCATTCATTATCTCTTTTAATGTTCTATTTTTATGTTCAACAATCCTATTCACTATCTCGATTACTTCTTATTGCCTGAATCTTTTTACCAAGTTGAATTTCAGTCTTACAATGTATAAATTTTTTAATGGCTTCATCTTTATTCCTAACAAATATCCATGATAATATCGTGTGCAATCATCAATAAAAGTAATAAAATACTTTTTTCCACATCTAGAGTCAACATATTTTCAATCACTTGTATCCCTATGAATTAATTCTAGAGGTTTAGTACTTCTTTCAATATTATGGAATGATGTTCTAGTTAATTTTGATTCAACACATATCTCATATTTATGATTTGTATCAATATTGAATTTAGAAAATAATTCTAAATTTATTATTTTACACAAAGTATCAAAATTAACATGTCATAGTCTACCATACCATAGATTAGAAGAATCAAACATATAAGCAGCGGATGAGTTCTTTATTATTAAAAGTAAATATAATTGTTATTACATTTATCTTAATCCTAAATCAAGTCCCTTTGAATCCATGGAATAAATCAAATTGCTTTCTGGAGACTCTATTGTCCTCCTTAATCCTCAATCTCACAATCAAGTCTTCAAGTTTTATTTCTTTAATAATTATAGCCACTGGAAAAAATTCACTTAACACCATCCATTTGGCATGAATTTCATGCAAAATCACTTCAAGTTCTTAAACTCGATTAATAACAGTCTTGTAATCCACCATTTTACAGTCAATGAATTTGTCCACAATGAATTTCTTCATTCCAGTATCCTCAATTTTGTATTTTTTATCCAAGGACTCCCACAGTTCTCTAGCTGTCTTGCTTGAACTATACATATTATATAATGCGTTATCCAATCTATTGAGAATATAATTGTTGTACCAAAAATTAGAGTGGTTCCATGCATCCACCGCAGCAACAACTTGGCGACTAGTCTTATTCTCAGGAAGACTAAGAGCATCCTCACAAAGAAATTTTACAAGATTCAATGTAGTGAGATAGAACATTTTCTGCTGCCATCTCTTAAAATCATTTCCATTGAACTTTTCAGGTTTTTCTCCATGAGTCACATGAGTAGGTACAAAAATAGGCACCACATACTCCACATGATTTGTAGTAGTAGAGACATTATTCTCATTTGTAGCCATTTCTGAAAATAAAATTATAAAATATTCGAAAATAGGAATACAGTAACATTTAAAAAGGCAAGTTACTAAAATAGAAATAATATGCGCTACTGTTCAATGTCACTGTTTGATGTTATTGTTTTGATGTCACTATTTCAACTTCAGAATTACTGTAAAAATATAAAGTTATAAATATAACTTAAAACTTTCCACAAGATATTCCAAGTATCACCAAAATACTACAAATTATAAAACTCAAGTTCTTAACAATTGCAGTATTTCAAATAGTTTGAAAAACTAATAACATGAATCATAAACATAATAAGTAATTAGACAAATATGGAATATGTCTTAAGATTGTTGAAAATAATGGTTTGGATTTCTATAATATGGCAAAATCACTTAGTGAACTCTGATTTGTATCATGCTATTTAGAATAAATAGTAACATGCAAGAACAAATAATAACATAAACCCTATGACATATAAAATTGACCAGATTGCATATTAGGAACGAAGATTGACCTTTTATATATATCAAGGTTAGTGTTTGACACTGTCCTTAAAACAAACTTTGCCCACACACTGATGCTTATAGAATTCTTAGTGTTTGCCTCCTAGGATACAATGTTCTTCACGTAATTGAAAGTAGCACTCTAATTCAATTGCCCGACGAACTAGAATCGTGTTGTGTACTATAAAAAATGCAGACTCTTAATCATGAAATGATGAATGTAATGACTGCCTTAATGACTAATTTCGTAGGTGCAAAATGCTAATAAATCTGGGTTATTTATAGACATAATGGTGACTATTTTGAACAGCCAGCATTCGAACTGATGCAACACTGAAGAACTTCTCATCTATGAACATATACAAATTCGAATTCGGACTAGAAAGAAATAAAAATTCGAACCAGTGCGAAATTTGAATTTCAACGATGAGAAATTAAAATCGAGTTAAAAATTTCGGACCCAATTCGACAAATGAATTTTCTCCAAAAGATAAAGTTGGATCTAAACCACATCCACACCCATACTCGTACCCGAGCCCGGTCCAGTGCGTGCGTGTTTGAACCCAAACCCATGTAGGTGTTTACCTGTAAGACCTCGTACTATAATTAAATAAGGATAATATCATCTTATGATTTCTATTAATATGAATAAAATGATGGTAGAAACTTTTAATCATTGTTGAAAGATTGATTATAAAGTTTGAGTTTCATGTGCATTGACTTTCGAGTGAAATATAATTTCAAATGTGTTTAAGCTTAAAAAGGGTGGTTAGGTAAGTTTCTGAATATTTTTAGGTCAAAATAAGGCTACCATTGAATCTCGAAGGAAAAAAAACCTTGAAAAATGTGATATGAGGTGTATTAGAAGCTTGAAAGTATTTCGAAGTCAAAATGCATTTTGGGGAGAATTCTTGTAGAAAAGAATTTGACATTACCTCAGAATTTTAGCCATACCTCTTTACCCCGATGTCCGATTAATTTGATTTTTAGACAATAGAAACTAGACTTCAAAGTCTACAAAAGTGAATGTCATGAAAATGTCGTGAATCGACTTCTAACTAGGTCAAAATCAAGTTAGAAGTCTGGGAAAAAATTTCACCCAAGTCCGGACGGGAAGAAACACGTGTTTGGACGCATGAGACAGATTTGTCCGTGCCGACCTGTGTTGAGTGTTTTCTCCTTTTTGGACACTGTAAGTACCTTAGGGACATATTTTAGGGTTCTCGTACATGTTTTTCAACCCGAAAAAGTCTAGAAGTGTCTTAGAGAGAAGAAGATGAGGAAGATGAATAGATTGGGCTTACACTTGAGGACATCAACATTAAAGCAATCACACAAAATGCCTTAGGAGTAATTTTCTACGGATCAAGTTCGGGGTTCTTTCTTAAACTCATTCATTGAGATTAGTGCTATATATTTATATCATTTTCATCTTTATTATGATATAACTAAAAGATGTGCAATGTTTTTTACATTCGTTTGAACACATGAATCGTTTCTTGAATAAAACACATGATTTGCTTCCAAGATTTATTCGCTCTTGATTTAAAAACTTTAGATCTTGAATATTGTGAGCATGAACATTTCTTTTTATGATCTCTTGCATGTTTTTATTGAGTTACTTTTGTATTTAGAAAATTGTGAAATTGTGGAAAGATGGATTTTGTGAAAGTATGAAATTATCTCTTGTATGGAAGGGTGCGATCGATGAATGTGAATTTTACTCGAATCTATATCGTAGAGTGTTTAGATATTTTTTCTTACCTTGAGGGGTCTGAAGGTTTTCTATCACTCATAGTGGAATTGCTTGGTGCCTTATGAGGTTTAAGGATTCACATTGTTCATTCACCGTGATCGAGGTTGGGGGTTAATATACTAGTCTTGGGAAAAATTCGTCACTGTCGATGTATCGGTATGCACCCTTCCTAGAGTATTATGACCCAAAGAATTGATTGGATGGATTGTGATTATGGTGTGGTGTGGACCAATTATGTTTGGTGTATAGATCCATGCTGGTCAACTTACATACATGAGAGATTATGATTTTATAAGTTGTGGTTTGTGACGGATTCTATCTTACTATGAATTTTATTGTTTTATATCTTAAACTTGAGATCGTTTATTAACTGTCACAGTTTTACTTCAAATTGTTATTTACAATTTTATCAACTAAGACTTAGCCATTTTATTATTTGAAACCTTGTTTGGATTTGATAATGTTTTCCTACTGGGCTTGTTTGCTCATTCTATGATATAAACATGCAGATTGATTGGGATACTGAGGCGGATCATGACGTGAAACCGGAATTGGAAACTTAAAGAATGATTCTTTATTTTATAGTTCCTAAATGTTTAAGGTTACTTGACGTCATAAATGTTCTTTACTTAGTTATTAAGGGATATCTCTATACTTTAAAGAGATGTATTTACAAACAACGAGAAACCTCTATTCTACTCATTCTAATTTTTCAGAATTTTGAAATTTTTATTTTTAAAAATCCTATTTGGTATCATCTTATTGGTCCATTTAACCGTAACTTATCTTTTGTTAGTAGTAAGGATGGCAGATTTGAAAGTCTTATTTTCAAAATACAAAATACTATGCACATCTGTGCACCTCTCTATCCCCACAATTTCTTTTCAAAAATTCAATTCCAAACCGATCTATATCCCCAGGACCCCAAAGTACCTCACTGCTTCACGTCTATTTTCCATTCCATTATTTTATATCTCTCTATGCGGACGATTTTTTGTTTAAGGGGGATGAAAAGGAATTTTGTTTAACGTTTTCAAAAACCCGTTCAACGTCACCGTCGTTCAAGCTTGCCTCAAACGTATAACCCCAGCGCAAAACAACATGTTTTGCTAGTACTCACTCAATTCTATTGTTCCTCTTATTATTTGTTATTCAGTTTCTTTTGACTGTAAGGGTTTACAATTCTTCTTGGTCTCTTTTTCGATCGATGGGGATACTACAGACACTACAAGAACAATGACTTTTACCGGCGTTTAATAAACGCCGTTAAAATATAAATAAACGCCACCAAATATTATTATTGACGTTTTGTGTTAATGTCGTCGAAACCTCCGTCGGAAAAATTGCCAGCGTTTAATTAAATGCCACAAAAACTAAAGTGACGTTTCCCAAACGGTAAAACAGCGCATTGTAAAATTCTGGTTACCGGAGTTCTTTTACGGCGTTTATGTAAACGCCAGTAATTATTATTTCTGTTCCGGCGTTTAAATAAACGCATTTAAACGCCGGTAATATTTTTTTTTTTTTTAAATAAAAATTTCATTATAGCTGTAAAATCTCAGCCTGCAACCATCAATCAGTCCAAAGACTTCATTATAGCTGCCCTCCTCCTTCCAAAAATGCAAACAAATCAACACTACCCTCAACAAGACCATATAAACATATAAACAAGACCATATCAACACTACCAAAAATGCCAAAACGCATTAGCCTTTATCATCAACCAAAACAAGCAGATTCAACATAGACCAAAGATACCAAAACATTGCAAAGATATCAGTAGCTGCCTTACAAAACAACAAAATAAAAGCAAGGCACAGATGCCATATAAGCTCCGAAGCTTTAATATTGAAAAGTCAGAATGAACGCAAGGCTTCCTGCATTACATAAACAGCAGCATGCTGAAAAATTATCCATGGTCACAAGGTGACCACTGCAACTATGAATCATTCCCTTCCCAATATCCTTAGTCTGCAAACACACTTAAACAGGACCGTCTCTATAGGTTCATACCTCTATATCCTTGAATTCTAAATTATCCTTACACCAAGTTCCCCATCTTAGATACAAGAGACTGTCATTTGTTCCCGGTCTTCTGATAAGGATAGTGGATCTTCACCTGGAGAAATATACGAGGTGCAGGCAGTTATTATTTTTTCATAAAAAGGCTAATCAAATCACAATACTGTTTAACACACCATCGTGAATAATCCAAATGTAGCACACCCATCTTTTGGTTAGTTCATCATATCATTTATAAATAGAAGTACAAAACTATATCCATGTGCATAAGCAAAAAACAATGCACAATGTTTTATACCTTGGACTTGGAGACACATCAGAAATTAAAATCATGATTGTCATCCTAGTCTTATATATATATAATGTGGTCATTCACTTACTATAGTCTCACAAAGATTTGCCACTATGATTTGTCAGCCTTGAATAGAACAAAACGGGCAGAATTACACTTGCCTCAATAGCTAAAAAGAAATAGTACAAACGATTTTGGAAAGATGTTTGCTTCAATTTTCTAAGCAGTTAGAAGGAAAGGGATACAGATGTTTACAAGGAGTACCCTTTGGCATCTCTAAAATCTAAAGAGAGGTATGACTCTTCTTTCTATTCTCCTTTACCTGTCAAACTAAGAAGCGTCATATGTGAAGTAGAATTATTACTTCATATTTTTTTCCTAACTATTAGCATCACATAAGATAGTTAAGGTTTTAAGTTCTATGATATTTTAGTGTTTTGAAAAATATGATTTCCTGAGAATCATCAAAAAAAGGTGTGCAATATAGCAATTTGCCCCTTACAGATCTTTGTGGAACATATTTTTCATTTTTGTCAGCAGATAAATAAAATTTCAGTAATCAAAAATGGAAGGCCAAATAAAGCATACGCTTACAATGAAGGTATTCTTCTAAATCCTATTCCATTGAAAAAAAAAAATTCATATATCATTCATCATCATAACCATGAACTGTGGTTCCAACAACACCATGTCTAACCCAGTCCATGTTGTCGTCATCATGATTGATAACAGTTTCATCTAAATCTTGTTGCCCATATTCTTCCACTTGGTTATGCTGCATCCTAGCATCTTCTCTTGGTTGTTGTCCATAGACTTCAAATAAATCTCTAGGTTTCACCTTGATGACGATTTTCCAATCTTCTTCAATGGGATCTTGTACATAGAAGACTTGTTGTGCTTGAGATGCTAGGATGAATGGTTCATAAGAGATTAATCCCTTGGTGTAAAGCAAATTTCCAAAATTGACTAGAGTAAAACCAAAGTCATCCCACTCGACAATACCCCTATTGTTATCAACCCAATCACACTTAAATAATACATACTTACAGTCGTGTGAATAATATAATTCAACAATATCAGTCAACACTCCGTAATATGTAACATCTCCTTCCATGGGATGCATGTCCCTTGAACTAGCATAACTATGAGTACTTGCCTTTAGCATAACACCACTGTTTTGAGTTTTTCTTCTCCGTTCACGTTTCTTTGTGTGATACCTTGTACCATTGATAATGTACCTTGTGAACCTAGTGGCTTGCTTAGACGGACCCATAGCTAGTGTTATAATCTCATTAGAAAGTTGCATATTTCCTGCTGCTATTAACTTCTGCACCTATAGTGATGAAAATTTTGAAATATTAAACACTAACACATAACATGTCACTTAAATTGAAATTATGTGTAAATTTCTTGATATTACATACATAGGATGCAAACCATATGTGAAATGTATCGTTGTGAATGCGATCGACTTCATGATCCCTCACACAGCGATTTAACGTTCTAATAAAGGCACGATGTTCCCTGCGTAAAAAATTCTTGTTTGAATGCAATAAACATAAAGTTGGTTAACTATTCTAACACAATAACAAAAAATGGAACCATGCATTACTCTTGAAATTGGACAACTGCGGGAGTGTTAATGAGCACATAGCGATGGGCCTGTTGTCGTTCTATGTCACTGAGGGTGAACACTTTTCCACTTCCTAAAGGACGACCTCCTTGCCCATCAAATGTGATATTACCATCATAATTCCTCACTCGTCGAAGTGATTTGGTCTCGACATCATGCAAATATCTTGAGCAAAATGTCATACATTCTTCCACCAAGTATCCTTGTTCAATGGATCCCTCTGGCTGACTCCTATTCCTCACATATGATTTAAGTGTGTAGAGAAACCTACAACCATAGACCAATGGTAAATGGAATTACATGAAATGGGAGAGAGGATTTGCATTAAAGTTTAGTTATATATGCATCATGGTTCATCTCTCTATTGGATACATCCAGCGATATTGCACCGGGCTGGCAATCTTAGCCTCCTCTGCTAAATGTATCGGCAAATGCTCCATGATATTGAAAAAGCTCGGCGGAAATATTTTTTCGAGATGACAAAGTGTAAGCACAATCCGAGACTGAAGGCAGTCTAGGTCATCTACTTGCAGGAGCTTTGAACATAACTGCCTAAAAAAATTACATATTTCAATCAATGGCCCAGCCACTTTCTTAGGCAATAAACTCCTCACAGAAATCGGCAAAAGTTGTTGCATTAATATATGACTATCATGGCTTTTTAGTCCAGATATAGTACATTGTTTAACATTGACACATCGAGAAATATTTGATGCATAGCCGTCTGGAACTTTGAGTTTCTTTAGAAGTGCACAAAATACGTCTTTCTCCCTATTGTCCATAGTGAAGCATGAAGGGGGCAAATAAAATTTGTTACCCGCTTGTTGTTGTGGGTGCAATGCCTTTCGAATGCCCATCTCTTGCAAGTCTAGTCGAGCATTTAGATTGTCTTTCTCTTTTCCAGCAACATTTAAAAGAGTCCACAATAAATTGTCACAAACATTCTTCTCAATATGCATCACATCAAGATTATGTCGAATCGGATTGTGCTCCCAATAAGCCAACTCAAAGAAAATGCTTTTCTTCTTCCAATTGTAGCTTAGATGAGTCTCGTCATCTTCATTTACCCCATCTAACCTCCTTTTTCGCTTTCTAGAATGGCTACTCTCACCATCCTTCCCAAAGTTGTTTTGATAATTTGACGGAAACATTTGTAACACATTTGTACCCAAAAGTCGAGCTGGATTCATTTGAACTTCAACAGTGCCATCAAATGACAATTTATCTTTACGAAATCCGTGATCTTGACCGAACCAGCGTCGATGCCCCATGTAACAAAGCTTTTTCCCATTTGCCATCCAATGAAAACGGGTGTGCTTATGACAACAAGGACAAGCTAAATTACCTTTTGTGCTCCATCCCGACAAATTTGCATAAACCGGAAAATCATTGATTGTCCATAATAGCATTGCCCGCATTTGAAACATCTGATTTTTACATGCATCAAACGTATTAACACCAATCTCCCACAACTCTCTCAATTCATCCACTACAAGGCGCAAGTATACATCAATGTCATTCCCGGGAGCACGAGGACCATCAATAATCAGTGTTAATATCATATAAGGTTGTTTCATGCACAACCATGGCGGCAAGTTGTATGGCATTAAAATAACAGGCCATGTGCTATGAGAAATACTCATTGTCCTGTATGGATTGAACCCATCAGATGCTAATCCAAGTCTAACATTGCGTGCATCATTAGCAAAATCGGGATACAACTGGTCAAGAGTTTTCCAAGCAAGAGAATCAGTTGGATGTCTTGGTACTCCATCATTTCTTCGGTCTGTTGCATGCCATTTCATCAATGATGCTGTTTTTGATGACATAAACAATCTCTGAAGTCTCGGTATTAAAGGGAAATACCTTACAACTTTTTGCGGGATTTTTTGCCCTCTAATATTTGTTTCATCTCCTTGACCATCAATTTGTTTATATCTAGATGTTTGACATTTCTGACAGTCATTCCTAGCAGCTGTCTCCTTCCAATACAACATGCAATCATTGGGACACGCATGTACCTTAATGCAATCTAGACCTAACTCTTTAATCAACTGCCTAGTTGCATAAAATGAAGTGGGCAACGTGTTACCCTCGGGTAACATATCCTTTAGTACTTGAAGTAACATTGTGAATGACTTGTCGCTCCATCCATTAAGACACTTGATGTGCATCAATTGAACAACAGATGACAGTGTCGAAAACTTGGTACATCCCGAATATAACTTTCGTTCAGCTTCACTCAACAGTTTGAAAAACTTTTCTATCGCCTGATCTGGCCCTTCTCTACTATCCCTTTCAGGTTCTTCACTACTCATTCCACAAACTGCACTTGGAGGTGGAATCCCAAATGCATCATGCAACATTTCTTGAATTTCATCTCCCGAACTAGAGTCACTTGATTCATTATCTCTAGAAACCGAAGCAAATGAACTTTCCCCATGAAAAATCCAACGAATGTAACTCTCGAGAAACCCATCTACAATCAAATGCTCTTCCAAAAGTTCCACTTTTACCAATCTAACATTACGACATTTTTTGCACGGGCACGTGAGTTCCAGTGCATTTGGTTTATTGTCACATGCAAACTTGATAAAATTCTTAACTCCTTGTTCGTACAACGGATCCAGTCTATGTAAATGTATCCAACTCTTATCCATAAACGTATTCCAATATGATATGTTTGCAAATCTGAACCATCAAATATATGCTGTTTCAAGATACCAAAATAATCGAACACAAAAAAAACAAGGAAAAAAGGGAGTTGGAAACTCGCCAATCCTATACTGTATTTTTTAATAATTAAGTACAATCAAATTCATGACACAGCGAAAAAAGAGCTAAAACACACAAAAGACATGTAAATTACATGAGGGCATTTTAACATGCATGCCAGGGCAATTTCAACATATATACATATCGTTACACCCACCTGTTTGTTTCCAAAAAGAATAAAAGTTGTACAAGGCCACTTAGCAATATTCTTCTCGTATAATAAAATAAATAAATCCATGGAAATTACAGTCACAAGACCCATAACTAACATTACACAGGTATCATATAACACTTAGTGTTTTAAAAGAGCATGCTATAAGGATGGGAAAAAAGCCATCAGAACAAGCAGCCCCATGTTTGAAAGAATAACTGTTATGCCCCAATACTCTAAAAGCTATGCATTGATGTAGATGATCTAAGAAATAACCTTATAGATGCTGCCAAGATAATTTCATCCCCTCTCTCTAAAACAGCCGTGTAGAAGCCACTGTAATTCAGTCGCCTAAAGTTTGACCTGGGAACAATTTTCAAAAAGTAACCACAATATTATAGAATCAGAATTTATCTTTTTGCTGATTTTGTTCTCAAATGTTAATGCAATAATCCAATCAACTAATTAGAAAAATGATCTCACTAAGCTTAACGGAGTGGTGTGGATGCCAGTGTTTTCTCGAATTTCCAGTAAACAGAAATCTATAGCCAAAAAAAACAAAACAAAAAAAAAAACTGAACTCAATTTAAAGGCAACCGAATCCTTTAGTTCATATGTGCAGAAATATGAGACAGTAAGTCGAGACCGAAAATTTTTAATCGGAGATATAATCCTTTGTCAGCAGATTTAACTCTTTCAGGCATTTTCTCAAATAGGTGGAGGGTGGGGTGGGGTGGTGTGTGAGTGAGATTTGCTTGAAGGAGACAGAGGGAGGCAGGGAAAGAGATGAGATATTGATGATGATGATCTAGCTCATAACAAATCTTTCATTCCATTCTACATGAAAAATAGGTACATAGAAATGTATTGTCAAACACTATCGGCATCAAGGAAGCAAGGATTGATCGAATTAATATTAATTAAACCGCCATAAATCTGACCTGATTGATCGAATTAATCCCTCTCAACTGCTTGAGGATGAGCTCCACTCTGTAGCTTCCAAAATACAGGTTTGGACCCCTTTTCTTTGGGCGTTGCTTCGATGTTTAATGTCAAAGCTTTCTGTTGTTCATCTTCATCGTCAATGACAATCTCCAGAGCACCAATGCCTGAGAGAGAGCCGACGAGGAGTAGTAGCCTCAGAGAGAACCGACGAAAGCAAGAGAAGTCGCTAGACTAGACGGCCAGTCCAGAGAGTGAATTGGGGAAAAATTAGAGTGAATGTTGGTGGAGGAAAAAAAAAGTTTTTTATTATTTTTAATTAAGAATATATGGCGTTTGACTTAAACGCCAGAAATTAAGCGAATTTTTTTTTTAATTATTTTTATTAATAATTTGTAGCGTTTGACTTAAACGCCAAAAATTAAGCTAAAAAAAAAAGATTTAGTGGCGTTTAAGTTAAACGCCGAAAATTAAATGCCAGATTTTCCCACTTTTCTTGTAGTGAGACAAAGAGCGGGAAGGTAATGATCAGTGGAGGTTGGCAAGTCGATCAATGCATGTATGGTTGTTGTTTAGTTCGGTGAGGGCAGATAGGCAGGAGAAGAAGCAGAATGGTGCTTGGGGGACTGAAAGTAGTGATGGACTTTGATTTCATAGATTGGGAATGGTTAGAGTCTAAGTGGATGTGCTTTTGGAGGAGTCGCATGTGGGAGAGGTAATGAATAATGACTACATGTTTTTAGTGTCTTATCTTTTGGTGTTTTTATTTATGATAATTTTGTGAACCTCTAAAATCTGTTAATGACACTGTCTTCTCACCATATTTTGATGTAGAATTTGTATCATATATGCCATCTTCCTACAGGTTCTAGCACCAAAAATGCCATAATAATGGGGCAATAGTGAAATTTTTAGTTTCCAAAACATCATAGTTTACTAAACATATGTTGTTTATAATTTTTTTAAGAAGGTAATAACAATATATTGTTTCATTTCCTGAACTTTAGTGTGGCAATATTAATATACTGTGTTTCATTACACATTTGTTCACGCACAGCCAAACGAAATGTTGCAGTTTTTGGAACCTAAATAATTGTATTTTTCTTGAAGGAAATAGCCTTTATAGTTGATATGTTTCCTATGTCTAACATTGGTTGACGAATCATAATGCTTTACTTTGTTTTGGAAGTAATCTTAAAGATTTATTTATGTTTTATTTGGGGATTTATCTAGTTAGATATTAAATGGTAAATGATTTTATTTATTTACTAGTATTTTAATTTGCTCTCATGGTTTGATGGTTAATAGATAGTTAATATCTCATTGTGGATTTTGGGGCGTTAAATCACCAATCCACAAAATTGTGATGCCATTTAGAGCCCAACCAATAATGCAAACTTAGGATATATATATATACATGGAAAGTTTCTTACCCAACCAATGTGGGATTGGTGTTAAATTCCACATTATCCAACCACTATTTCTACATTTCAACAATGTTACTTTGGAGTTTATTTTCTCATTCACCTCTTATTCGATTTGAGGAAGTGAATATACTGCATTATTCTCCTCACGGAGTAGAACACGAACTCACGAATAAATGCATTACAGGTATTTTAATGAGGACTTTAACCCTTGGCAAGAGCAAGCCAACTCAAGTCTATCTCCCACAATAACGGTTGAATAGTGCATTATTTTTTTGTTTGCTTTCAGCTGGGCTAACAAGAAACAAGAAATGATCTGTAAGTAAGTAATGACTTTTCTATAAATGGGGGTAAACCTCAGAGGTAGGGAAGTCCCGATATGGGCACTCGACTCCATAACATACACACATTTGTATCATTTTTCTTATTTTACACACTTTCATATTCAAGTATTGACTATAATACTGACTTAGGCATTAGAGTGTCTTTCTCTGGCTCAACGTCGAGGGTCCCTCTAACATTTTATTTGTTTTGCAGCTTATGAATCTGATGATATCGAAGATTAAGGGCAGACCTCAACACATTTCAATGATTGCTGGATTTTCCTATGCAAAATCTTTTGGGATCCTACTACTTGTAACTCAATTAGGAGTTTCATCGTGACGTTTTGATTGCGTCATCAATACATTACTATCTTATTTAAAAACTGTAATAATTGATTCTTGATTGTAATAATGATCAACCGACCTATATCAAAAAACACAAAAAAAATATATATATATATATATATATATATAAATGGTGCTATAAATATTCAAATTAATAGTGGCCTGATAAAGTAAATTCAAGATCATAGTTCAAGGAGAGAGAGTATAATTTATCTACACTTATATGTAAAGGATCATGTCGAATATATATTCGAGAGATTTGTATAATCTCCATTTTGTTTTCTCTGATTTTTATCCTTTACAAAGACATGACAATATTTAGTTGTCCTCGAGTGATTATGTACATTTTGAACTTTGCTGTTAGAAATTTTATATAAGGTATGGATACTAAAAGAAGTTAAATAGTATTTGGGTTAATGTTGTAACGCCCCAAAATCATCCTTGGACGGCATTACTATCTAAAATCATTCACATCATGAGAGCAACTAAATGAACTTCATAATTAAAGAGAATTTCATTCATCATCCACAACATATACAACATCATCCAAAAGAATATGCCCAACTATGACAATTACATCCCAAAAATCAACTATTATCTTGCAGTGGAATAACGAAAATATTAGACTTCACATTGTCTCAAAATGAATCTCCTAGTCTAGAACATAAGAGAATATAGCTCTAAACGTCCACCTCGGTATCCACGTTCTCATCTATTGGAGCTTCCCAATGTACCGGCTCATCAACTCCGAGCTCCTCCTCTAGACCATAATCTGAAAAAGATATTATTTGTAAATGGTGAGCACTAAGCTCTGTAGGAAAATCCTCTCAAACTCGAACAAGGTTTCAAAAGCATATAAAATAGTATGTCTCATTTTACAAATATCATATATATAGCTTTTGAAGGAAAACAAAGATTTTTCATTGGATCTCAAGTTTACACAATAGCAATAATTAAATGAAAAAAAAAAAACCAATTCCCCAAAATAACCATTCCAACACGTTACCATTTCCACAATAACCATTTTCACAATAAACTCATTTCCACAATAAATCATAACCAACCATTTGCACAATAAACAATAGCCCACAATTTATCTCAAGCCACAACTTGTATCTGTATACCATATTGTACCATTACCCACACTTTGTATCTCAGGTATGATGTATGACATCGCATGAATAAACACATCGAGAATATTCTGGCCCACACATACACACCCAATCCTCGCAAGGATATCCAACTTTAGGAAGGGCATATACCAACGCATTGGCAGCGACGAATCCAACTCAGAAATAGTATACTAACCCTCAGCCTCGGTACCACGTGAGTGAATATTGGTTTGGTCCTTGCAAGGCACCAACCCCACTACGAGTGGTAGGAAAAATTCAAACCCTCACGGAGTAAGAAACGCATCTACCCACTCTACGATACCTGGTCAATGGCCACCCATGGTCATCCAAACATCCACAAGAGATACAATACAAACTCATTTCCTCAAATCACAAGCAAATCCAAAAATTTCCAAATTTCACGTGTATTATTCCAATAGAACAATTTAAGAAAAATATGCAAGAGATCATCAAAAATATCATTTTATTGTTCAATACAAAGCACTAGAGTTTTGAAATCAATAACAAAGGAAAAATCAAGAGAAAAATCAATTTCTCTTGAAAACTAGGGTTTTCAGACAAGAAAAAGAGATTTCATGGCTATCCAACCATAACTTTGTTCAAAACATGGTAATATTTGCTAGAGCATCAAGAAATAATGATTTCATAGCATATATATAGGATTGAGAGTCAAAACATACATATATATAAACCTTAACCTCAATGAACAACAGTGAAAAAAAATCCCTACCTTGATTTTGAGTGAAAACTTGAAGATTTGATCTTTTCCCAACTTGAATCAACACTTTGATCTTTTGTTTTTCCCCTTCTTTCTTCTTCTCTAAGCCTCTCTAGGGTTAGAAATGTTGAAATGAGGCTAATGAAAGTGTACTTAAGTATTTATAGGGGGTGAAATGGTTCCCTGTGTGCGAATCTGAAAGTCAGAATTCGTAATTCACGTTCGAACGTCATTTGGCGTTCGAACGTTAGTTGCTCCCAGTACTTTTACTTTTCATCAAAGCTCTATCAGACACAAAAGTACTGCGACGAACCGTCGTTCGAACGTCCATTCACGTTCGAACGGACTCCCAGTTTTTGCTGAAACTTCTAGTGAAGCTTTGGCTTGTTTAGAGGTCGATTTGAAAATTTTTGTGAAATACTCTTTTGTAGCCTGGAAGTCTACTATATATTGTCAAAATTTTAGATCAAATGGACATCAGGATAAAAAGTTATGATCCAAACACTAGGGCTGTATCAAAACTCCTTCCTACTCAATTTCTCTCTAAAGTGTGCTTTCACTCCGAAATACTTCCAAACTTCTACAACATACTCTATTACCTCAACTAACATTTTTATTTCCACTCTTACAATATTCATAGTTCATGCATACATCATTACATATATTAGCATCTAAAAACATAATCATATTACTATATAAAAATACGAATGTGGGGGTTTACAAATATATAATTATTGAAACTACTTATAATAAAGTATAGGGAGTCAATAAGAACATTAACTTCTTAAAAGGATGAAAGCGTATTTAATGGGGGTGAAATTATAATTAGTAATTAAATAATAGCGCGAGTTAAGTGTAATTATTGCACTATGAGCCAAAAGTCGTCAAGGTTGGTGGAGAAATGAAACAAAAGAAGAAAAAGAAAGGGAAAGAGGAAAGAAAAAAAGGAAGGTGGGGTCCATATGTTTATTAATAATTGTTAGTTACTGTGCAGATACTTTTTATGTTAGGAAGAATCGTAAGAAAATAAAATAAATAAGAAATGGGGCCACAAGTTCTAATAATTCCCGTTATCGTAAATTACACTCACACCCCCTAACATTTAACTAAATGACACAGAGACCCTAAAATTTCTAAAATTACATTGAGACCCCTTCTCGTGTTAATAGGTGACCCGCGTTAACATAAGTAATAAATGACTATTTTAAACCTTTAATTTAATTTAAAATAAAATAATACATAATAAATAAAACATTACCAAAAATTAAATTAATAAGTCAAAAAAAAAATCTCTCTCTTGTTCTCGCATCTCACTCATCCCTTGCACTACCTGACCTTTGCCACCACTCCTCCTCTCCTCTCTCTCTTTCTCCACCAAATTGCAACAAACCCCATTGCACCCAACCCTCCTAACCCAGCTGCCACCACTACTACTCCAAACCCACCTCTCCCAACCCTTTTCTCTCTCTCTCTCTCTCAGGGCCCCCCTGCCCTTCCCTACAACAAACCCCATTGCACCAACCCTAGTTGCCACCGCCGTCATCACCACTCCAAAACAGTCACTCTCAACCCCATTCTCTCTCTCTTTACCTCTTTCTTCTCTCTCCCTCTCAGATACCCCAGACCCTTTTTCCGGATAACAAACCCCATTGCACCTAATCCCAACTGCCACCACCACCACTCCTAACCCTTCTCTCTCTCTCTACCGCTCTTTTCTCTCTCCTTCTCAGATTCCCCAAGCCCCCGTCCCCCTCCCTACAACAAACCCCATCGCACCCAACCCTAGTTGCCACCACCATCACCACTCCCAACCCCTTTCTCTCTCTCTATCCCTCTCTCCCTCTCAGATCCCTTAGGCCTCCCACCCTCTCCCTACAATAAACCCCATCCCACCCAACCCTCCCAACCCAAATGCCATCATCACCACGACTCTAAACCCTTTCTCTCTCGCTCTCTCTCTCTCATAGATTCCCTAGACCCTCCGCCCCCTTCCCCTCACTGCACCCAACCTTCCCAACCCTAGCTGCCACTACCATCATCACTTCAAACCCACCACTCTCAATTGAACTAATTATACTAGTTGATAGTAATTTTTGATTAATTTTAATTAAAAAGTAATGGTTTAATGTTAATATTTGATTATTTTTATAATTGCATAATTAATGTTGTTAAAATGATAAATTATGATAATTAGTGGACAATATTGTCTTAGAAAATTTTGGGCATGTTATAGAGGGGTAATTTTGGAATTAGATAAATTTTGTTCCCTGACATCACTATTTTCTATTAGTCAGACTAACGGCGAGAAGACGAAAGGGGTGCTCGTGTCATGATTTTTAAATCTCAAGGGGTTGCCATGCAATTTTAGAAATGTCAGGGAGTCTCTGTGTTATTTGGTCAAATGCCAGGGGGTGTGAGTGTAATTTATTCTTTTGTGAATGCCAGAAAAACGGGGAGGAAAGAGGGAGGAAGGATAGGAAGGAATCAGTGAGACTGTGAGAGTTAAATACTAATCTGCTATCTAATTTTCAAGAAATTTCAGTATATTGGTGGTGGTATTTCGAGGTACTAATATGTCAAAAAGTAATACTAATCTACAGCTAGGAACACACTGATGTTTTCAAAACCAGCTGAATGCACACATCATGACTCACAGGGTGACACTTTTGTGTAATTCCCTTTGTGAATCCCAAAACAAAACCTTTACGTTTCCATGGAAGATAAGGACTACTAAGGCATTAGTGTCATATATTACACAGAAGAATCTTATCTAGCCATAAGTTTTTTAATTGGACAAATCACTTGCAAACTATTGTGACTTCAGAATTTTAGTTTATAAATATTAGAAGTGATTAAAGGTATATGGGAACCATTACAAGAAAGTCTAATTGATTAGTAGTGGACTAAAAATGACTGATGTTTAAGTTTTCCTTCCTTTCCCTTCTTTTGAAGCTCGTACACACTGTCAACTATCACCTTCTGCTGCTCTGCATTGAAAACACCAGTGTGCAGCTCAAGTCCAGCAACAACGTTCATCATTTTCTCACTAACAATCTCTATTCTTCCAAAGTCTTTCTTCTCCTTGATCTCCTGAAACCGCATATACTCGCTTTGCTCCACATGATAGTAGCACCCTTGACCAATCAGCAGGCACTAGTGAATCACTCTTTTGACTCATTAAGGGCTCAAAAAGGGTCTCCGACCACCCATTCGCTCCATCCTCCCAACTACCCAATGAATTCGTATATATGTTCTGCACAAAAAAAAAAAAAAGAAGAAGAAGAAGAAGAAGATGAATTTATGTTTGTTGTAACACTCGTATCCAACTATGTCTTTTCGACTCTCAAATGGATTCCTGTGATAATATTCTTGATTGTCATTATATTCATTATAATCCATATCCTTCGGAGTTGAGACAATAATATAGTAAAAAAGTCTGATGATACCCTAAGCCGAGCACTTAAGCCTCATGGAATTTTCTTTAAATCCTCAAACTATATCTATAAGCAACTAACTTAATTTGAAACAAAACTACTCATCACAGACCCATAATTGTTTCTGATAGAAGAAGATGTCGTATTTCATGCTTAGCATTTTTGGCACTTCAATAATGATAGAAGCCAAATGAAACGCATCATCATTGCAAATAAGTTAATCATCAGCAGAATGTAAAACACTAGTTGCAAGTAAACTATTCGACTCATGAATTCTTTTGTAGAAATGTCATACGACTCATATCTGAGCACGAGGAGAGCATTTCTGGAAGCCACAAGTGCAGATCCAGTCACCATTCTGCCATCCTTTGGAAGCGGTTACAAGTTGATCTGCTTGGTTTGAATTACAACAACGCTATTCTTAAGAATTTGATTTTACCACCTTCGCCTTACCAACTCATATAGACAATTGGATTAAGTGGTCCCATTAATATCTAATGATTGTGGTTGTGCTGCGGCAAGTGTTAAAAAAATTGGTGAGGAAAGCTGGTTAGAGCAGCATTTTTGTTGCTATTAGTTTGAACTGATTTAGTTTTAAGTTTGGGGAAGTCTAGAGTCAAAATTTTTGGTCTAACTGATTTAGTTTTAGTTTTAATTAGTTTTAAGCTCATATAGGAAATACTCGGGTAGAAAGTTTCTTTGGGACAAAGTAAATTCCTTTAACTAAGTCCTATAACTATATATCTGCTCTTAAAAGATTGAGACTATGTGTTTCTTTATTTTTTATTTTCTGTTGCTGTTCTCATAGAATTAAGCCTATCTGTGGGAAGTTAATTATTTTGGTCTCTATTTGCCGAAACGCTAATGTAATGGTCCTAGTCCTTCCTAATCTGAAAATTCAGTTTTGATTCATATTTTTGTCGTATACATCACCAATCCACTACAGCTTAGGTTTCTCACTCCAAAAATCATGAGGGTCATCATAATGTAACCAAGAAACCAACCTGTCATACACAAGGGTGTTTGATTAGATGTACTTGATTTTAATGGAAAAATGAACCTAGAAATATTATTGATTGGCTGCTCTCTAGTGTGGACAATTTTGTCGCTTGGCATGAAGAAACTGAAAGGAGAAAAGGGGCAATTGAAATGTGATGGACAAGAATTCAAGAAGCCAACAATATAAGGTGTGGGAGAGAGGAAGCAGCTACATGAGATGTGATAAAAAGTCTTGTAGAAGGTAGATTCCTTTGCATGGCCTACCAACTAAAACTATTCGTGCTATTTCATCGACTTCAACAAGGTGATGACAGTGTTAAATTGACTAAACTGAGAAGTTTTACGAGTTGTCCTTGAGGGCAGAAGTTTATGAAGCAGAGGAAGTCCTTACAGCAGTTACGGGCAGATCAATGCATTGCTATCCACGATGAGATGGCTGGTTTTAGACAAGCTTGTAGAGAAGACATATCAAGTTGCTTCAAAGAAAGATCAGAAATTAAAGAAATAATCCATGAGGGAGGGAAATAAAAACAGGGTTGAATTTCAAATGCTCTTTTCAAATCATCATAACAAAGCATACCTTCACTGAGAAGATTGACACTAAAAAATAATTAATTCAAAGGTAAAGAGGTCATTCTCACAGGCCCGGCAGTACCCAAGTCTGGTCCACACGACACCACACGAAGGCCCTTTTACTCCAATTAAGTCCTT
Organism: Ilex aquifolium; assembly: GCA_951799425.1. Lineage (NCBI taxonomy): Eukaryota > Viridiplantae > Streptophyta > Magnoliopsida > Aquifoliales > Aquifoliaceae > Ilex > Ilex aquifolium. The sequence continues at coordinate 48,861,835 of OX637392.1, read as the reverse complement.
GAGAGAGCCATTCATAAGATGTGTCTAGTTTATGGAATCTAAAACAATTGAAATTCCAGAGTAATATTATCCTAATTTAGTCCACATAAATTACACATCCAAAACTTGCCCACCATTGTCGGAAGTCCAATGGCCAAACTACTGCGGCAAAATTCTACACGATGCGAACAAGACACAGCCTATTGACAGCCCCACCATTAACCACAATGCTCAAAATGAGTGATTTCATATCAGATTATTGTATCAAAAATTGTCAACCCTAATTATACAATGTTATCACAGGAAGGATTTTTCGTAACTGCGAAGGGCATTCGTCTCAGTCGTCTTCGTGAGATTAACCATTGAAACAGTCGTAATTGGCAGAAGTTTGGTTTCATCGTCCTTTCATCTTCCTCTTCACAGACCTCTCTTAATGGGTATGTGTTTTGCTTAAGAAGAGAAACAGAGCTGATCACCCTCTTGGAAGCCTTCAAAAAACTGTACTTGGCGCGGTTATAAGTAGGTGTTTAGAGAAAATTACACTTTGACCACCAAATTATGCCCCTTCTATCACATTGTACGCTCTTTCTTAGGGAACCCCGACCCAACCCGAACTTTTCAATATTTGGGCTGAGTTTTTTAATGCTTGAGTTGGGTTTGGGCAAAAAAATTTCAACCCGAATTGAATTTGGGTAATGCTCGGATTGAGACTTCGGATTGACACATTTAGAATCCACCCCGAATTTATAAATTGGGGTTCAACATGAAATTTGAAAAAAATAAAATAAAATTACAAACAAACATACATATATATAAAATGTTAAGACATTTGCCCCACACTCCTTATCCATTGTTGTAGATGTTTTAAGCCTTTTTTCAATTTGAATTTTGATTTAGAAGAAACTCAATTTTAACTCGAGTTTAACCCGAATTGTGTAACTTGAGCCCAAATATAAAAATTTCATCATAGTTGGGCTCGAGTTACAGTTGCTTGGGTTGAGCTTGAGTTGAGTTGGATTCGGGTAGAAAGTTTTGTATCTCGAGTTGAGCTTTGTTAATCCCTCAACCTACCTAACCTGCATGAGTTACACCTCTACTCTTACTTAGTCATTTATATTTTTCTAATGTATTTTCCTGCATTATACTTTTAATTATGATTGTTGGTTTACAGTGTCCAATAATATAAATTAGAGACATGTACTACACAATTGTAGATTTTCTTTTTAAAACATGATGTACCTTTTGTTTTTGAAGATGTGAAATCACTTCTAGTAGTTAAGAGAATAACAAGGAAAAATCAATAATTAAGAGGACAAAGTGAGGTGAATTCATAACTGAGGAGTCTTTTTTTTTTTTTTTGGTTGAGCCGCTAACTGAGGAAGTTAAAATCGTGTAGATTTCTCCAATTTAATAAGTAGGTTGACACCATTTGGTTATGTATAATACAAAATTTGGCTAGACATGAATTTACATGATTTATATAAGATATGAACGCGGCATGACACGAGTCAATTATACTTGCATATAAAATAAATTGGGTGTAAACAAAATAAATTTTAACATAATAGAAACTCAATATGACCTTATCCAATGCCCCAATGATGTTAGCCAATGTTAATTGATGTATTTATAGTAGACTTAATGCTAGGTCTGATTTCGTAGATATTGGCGACACTATGGAGTTTAGAGAGAATTAAATGTATATATCTTTATTGTGTTCTCAACCACCAAGATAAGCACATTCCTGAAGCTTTTTGAATTGGATTACCAACGAGGAGAAGCACCTTCATAGGCATTTAGGTACTTGAAGTTTTGTAATGTGTCATTATTGAGCTTGTTATAAACAACAACTTTAATTTTCACCTTACACTTCTTTTTTTTAGTATTCCTGTTTGTTTAAACCATGTAATTAGACAGTAAAGACCGATAGCCTACAAAGTTTTAAAAATAAATTGAGATAATTAAAAGTTAGCAGTGTATTATAAAGCTAGTTGTATAGTATTTTTTTTTTTTTTTTTTCATATTCGTAGATTAGATCACTCTTACAATCGAGAATCAATTATAACTTTCGAATAACACATTTATAGGAGATGATGTAGCAACAACATTCCTAAATGAGCACCATACTTCAATTTCTTTCATCAAGTCTTAATTAGTTGCTAATTGAGCATTAATGTCGCTAGCCAAAGTCAGATATAGTCAAACATTAATGAATGCCAATTTTTCCCCACTTTCTCGTACAACAATTGCACACGGAAGTCCAAATTTTGGGTGCTTATAAGGCACCAGGTGGCAGTGGTATTTGGTGCCTATACCCAATGAGATTTTGCCACACAACTAGCTTGTGGGACACAAGTTAGTTTTTTCAAAAAAAAAAAAAAGAAAAAGAAAAAAAACATCTGGTAAAGTGATAGATGACAACTATTCATTGGACATGTATAATTTTTTGTTGCTGATGTAGACCACATGACATTGCCCACACAATATCGACATTCATAAATTCTAGAATGACGTACGATGTATAAACAGATCTCTTGCTAATACACAACACACTATCTATCATTAATTGAAATTAGAAAAAATGCATTGAGCATAATCTCAATCTGGGATTTAGTGCCATAAATATCAACATAAAGGACATCACTTAAGAGATACATAAATCCTCTACATGTACCACTAACTTCTCTTGTGTTCATTTCCTATTTCCCCTAACACAAAGAAAGCTTTTTCTCTCTCTCTCTCTTATGTTCTCTACGTATGGAGGGAAAGAAAACCCAAGGTCGAAAGAAGATTGAAATGAAGATGATCAAGAATGAAAATGCAAGAAGGATCACCTTCTCCAAGCGTCGAACCGGGCTATTCAAGAAGGCAAGTGAGCTTTCTACTCTCTGTGGAGTAGAAATTGCCATTATCGTCTTCTCCTTAGGAGGCAAGGCCTTCTCTTTTTGCCATCATAGTGTTGGTTCTGTAATTAACCGGTTTCTTACTAAAAACCACCACCCAACTGAGAAGACCTCTAGGCATCTCGGGACTTGCCCTGAGGCTAGACTTCAGGAACTCAATCAACAGTTTAACAAGCTGAGCAAATAGTTGGCAGTGAAGAAAAAGAGAGGAAAAATGTTGGAGAAGAGTATTGCAGAACCAAAGTGCCAAAATTTTGAAGAGTATGTTAATGTACTTGGTCTGCATGAGCTTGAAAAGCTGAAAGGAATGATGGAAAAGCTTAAGGAAAATGTGGTTAAAAAGGTTAATCATGAGCTGCACTCAGAGGCTCCAACTGCTCCCAGGGATTTCAAAGCAGTGGATGTGTTGAATGTTTGGAAAAATGGGACTGATCAGGATCATCCCATTCCAAAGGATTGGTTGAGTTTGTGAGCGATTAAACTATTAGTACTAGTTACTTTCTTTCTTTGATCTATGATCTATGGAATTTGCAGAAGAGTTACTAAGATTACTCTATAATCTTTGTTAATTAATTTTCAGTAGTATTAGGATTTTTTTTTTTCTTTTGTTAATCGAGAATGGTCTCAATTACACACTCTTTGAACTTGTGAGTGCAACTTGAACTAGATCAGAATGCATAGGATCACTGGAGAAACCATGCACATTTGCTCAACCAAGATATTTCTTGTGAAACTCGAATTAACAACTTCAGGGTAGTTAATCAATAGTATCTAAACAAGAAATAATTTAGAGAAAATCTCTTCAAGTTTCTTTGTATTTGAGATCAGTATATATAGATACAAGTGTAGCTGTACAATGTAACGGAAATACAAGATTTTAGGAGCTAAAAATTAGTGCACCAATTTCTAGAGAAATATCCTGCATTAATCTCGTTGAAGCTGGTAGCAGATGATCATGCCGTTGGAGGTGGCAATCTTTCCATCATGCTGTTGGAGGTGGCAATCTTTCCAAATTTGATATCTAGGCATTATCTCTTATACACCCCCGCAAGATGGACGTGCCGTTGAGTACGCCTATCTTGGATCTTAGAGAATGAAAGCGAGCTTTGGGAAGTGCTTTGGTGAGAAGATCAGCAAATTGGTCATGAGTAGAAACATGCCGAACATCAAGAAGACCTTTGTTGACATAGTCTCTGACGAAATGAAGATCAATGGCAATATGCTTCATCCGAGAGTGCATTACTGGGTTTAGACTGAGTTGAGTTGCTCCTATATTATCACAGAAAATAAGTGGAGGTTTGGAGAGTGGTAAATATAATTCGGACAGCAGGGACGTGATTCAAGCAAGTTCAGAAGTGGTTGCTGCAAGAGCTCGATATTCAGCTTCGGTGGAGGAGCGAGCAATGGCCCGTTGCTTGCGGGTACTCCATGAAATTAAATTATCACCCAGGAAAATTAGATAAGCAATAGTACTTGACCTGTCAGCAAAGTTGTCGGCCCAATCGGCGTCGGAGTATGCTTGCAATGATAGTGCACTGGTACGAGTAAGATAAAGCCCATGGTGAATGGTATTTTTGAGATACCAGAGTATTCTTTTGTCAGCAGTCCAGTGAGTAGCCGTTGGTTGATGCATGAATTGAGCTAATTTGTTGACGGAGAAGACAATGTCAGGTCTAGTGAATGACAAATACTGAAGGGCACCAATGACCTGTCTATATTCAGTAGCATCAGTAAGAGTTGAGCCATCTTGAAGTTTGAGAGTAATGCTAGTGCTTTGAGGAGTTTGGACATCTTTGGCACCATCCATTTGCATGCGATGAAGAAGACCACGAATGTATTGATGCTGGCTGAGGAACATGCCAGTAGATGTCGGTATTATTTCAATGCCAAGAAAGAAGTGAACATAACCCAGGTCCTTGATAGAGAAACGTTCGCTGAGCTTGTGAATAATCTCAAGAACAAGAGAATTGCTGTTGCCAGTAATAAGTAGATCATCAACGTAAACCAGGAAAAATAGAGTATGACCATCTGCATGATAAACAAATAATGAGGACTCCGATTTGGACCGAGTGAAGTTGAAATCAAGTAGAGCGCCTTGAGCTCATTGTACCATGCACGAGGGGCCTGTTTGAGGCCATAGATTGATTTCTTCAGCTTGCAGACATAATTGGGAAATGATGTGTCAACAAAACCTCTCGGTTGCGCCATGAAGACATCTTTCTCAAGAGTACCATGGAGGAAGGCGTTATTTACGTCGAGTTAGCGAATGAGCCAATGATTCATAAGAGCAATGGAGAGAATGATCCGAATTGTTGTAGGCTTAATGACTGGACTAAAAGTTTCTTTATAGTCGAGGCCAGGCTGTTGATGAAAGCCTTTTGCAACAAGGCGAGCTTTGTATCGATCAATGCTACCATCAGGTTTCCTCTTGATCCGGAAGATCCATTTGCACCCTATTAAATTCTGAGAAGAATGAGGAGGAACTAAGTGCCATGTGCCATGCTTGACAAAGGCCGTGAACTCCTGTAACATGGCGTGCCGCCATTGAGGATGTTGAAGTGCTTGACTGACACAGGTTGGCTCAAGGGAGTCGGGTAGGGAGTGTTTGGTGGCAAGGTACATGTGTTTCGGCTTGTAAATATTGTTCATAGATCTAGTAGTCATCCTATGAGAGGGAGGGGGTGCAGGTGGAGCAATGGAGGAGAATGTAGTGTTGGGATCAGAGGGATGGGTTGACATAGAATCGGAAGGAAGAAGAGATGACATACCTGGTGCGGCTGGTGATGGATCTAAGGATGCGGCTTCAGGCAATGTGAGAGATGGAGGCACCTGAGTCACTTGCGGGACGTCTGGAATTGGGCCAAAAAATTTTGCAGCAGGATGAGGCCGTGGGTTGCTGGCAGAAAGCATAGAAAGTTGATGATCACCTGAGGTGGAGGAAAGAGGAAATGTGTGTTCATCAAACACTACATGACGAGATAGATAGAGACGATAGGTCTTTAGATCAAGACATTTGTAAGCACTTTGAGTGAGTGAGTAACCAAGAAAGACACATGGAGTGGATTTTGGGTCAATTTTGCTGCTGGTATATGGTTTGAGCCATGGATAGCAGAGACAACCAAAGGTGCGAAGTTTAAGATAATTTGGGGGATGAAGATTGAGGGATTCAAAGGGAGTTTTGCCATGCAAGAGAGGAGTAGGCATGCGGTTGATGAGGTAACATGCTGTTTCAAAGGCAAAGGACCAGTAGGATAAGGGAAGTTTAGAGTGATGTAGAAGAGTAAGGCCAGTTTCGACTAGATGCCGATGACGACGTTCAGAGACTCCATTGTGTTGGGGCGTGTGAGGAGGGGTTGTAAGGCTGGTGATACCGTGTTTAGCTAGGAAGGGTCGAAGTTTGAGGTACTCCCCACCATTGTCTGTGTAGAGGTGTTTAATGGTTTTGTCAAATTGATTTTTGATGTAATTGTTAAGATTAATGAAAACAGTTTGAACATCAGATTTATGTTTGAGGGGGAAGAACCAAGTGAACTTGGTGAAATGATCAATAAAAATAACATAAAAGCGAAAACCAGTGACAGATTTTATTGAAGATGGACCCCAGACATCCGAATACATTAATTCAAATGGTTGAGAACTAGTCATAGACGAAATGGAAAAAGGTTGTTTATGACTTTAATTACATTGACAGGAAACACAGAGACTGGGCTTTGTAACAGATGATTTTGCTAGAGGTAAGCCATAGGAACGAACAACTTGAGTGACAACTTTTGTGGAGGGATTACCCAACCGTGAATGCCAGCCATCAAGGGAGGTGCTGACACCAACAAACGCCACTGGTGATTTGCGCAAGACTTGAGCAGATTGAGGCAAGTAGTAGATGCCATCCTCACATTTGCCTTCAAGAAGATGCACCCCCGTGTTTAGATCCTTCACAGAGAAAGAAATGGGAGTAAATTCGATAGAGCAATTGTTAGAAGAGGTGAATTTATGAACAGAGATAAGATTACGATTAATAGAGGGAACACAAAGGAGATCTGTAAGAGTAAATGATTGAGATGGTGTGGAGAGGTTGGCAGAACCAACGTGTGTGACAGTCAAACCTGTGCCATCCCCAATGACAACCTCATCTGGTCCCTCATATTCAGAGTGGAGAGACATATTTTGGAGTTCAGATGTGATATTATGAGAGGCCCCGAAGTCCAACATCCAGCGATTATTAGCAGGTTGAGACATTATAGTACAGTTAGCTTGAGCCAAAACGCGACGGAGCTTGCGGCATTCAATGATAGTGTGACCACTAAAGCCACAGAAATGGCAAGATTTGGCTGGTTGACGATCCCGTTGAGCAGAGTCAACAGAGGGATTGTTGGTGGGCTTGTATTGGAGGGAGCCACCAGAATTATTAGACCCAAAATAGGCTGTTTTCTTGTCATGCTTTTGGGAAGAGCGATTATTGTACCTGCGTTGAGAAACATTAGCTGTAATAACAGGAGTATTAGAAACATTGTCCAGACGTTTCAAGTATCGCTCATAGCCAAGGAGTAGGTCATGGAGTTCTTCAAAGGTGAGAGAAGTTGCACGTGTGAGAATAGGGGCAACAATCTCACGGTACTCCGAGCCAAGACCATTAAGGATGTAGAGTGTAAGATCGTCGTTTGTCATAGGGGCATCGATAATGTGACGCCCCAAAAATCCAGGGGGTCCGTTGATTACCCATCAACCCGCGGAATACCTATAGATACCTAGTATCTCGATATCACACTGTTATGCCCCACTTACCGGGGTCCATAACTGACAAAATTTGGGCAGAGTCTCCTTTGTATGGGGAGCTCTACCCAATACCCAACATGTGCAATACACAATTACCAGATTCATCAAATCCTAAGGAGAATTCACACATGTAATTCTCTATAGTTAATTTCAAGGTTGAATTTGTTATGAATACTTTCCAAACACACTTCCTCATCCCAAATTCATGGAACCATGCATATCTATATATAAACCTACATATATATATATATATATATATGTATATACACTTATCTACATCTAGAACAAGAATAGACCAAAGTAGGAGAACCCCTACCTCTTAGGAGTGTAGAAAACCCCCAAAACCCCCAAAACCACTCCAAAACTTTGAATCTCTCAAGATCGCCTCTTTAGATCTTCGGTGAAATTCCTTGTTTTTGGTGCCCACGCGTAGCCCTTGTCGCGTAGATCAACTTTGCCTTTTGAATCGACGAATTCCGACGGACGGAACTCTCGGAATCGGCGAAGGAAAACTTAAAAACCCACTTTTTCTCTCCTCTCTCTCCAAAAACGTGTATACTGTTTTTTTAGCTGAAGAATCTGAATAAAATCATATATTTGTTCCCTATTTATAGTCGCAAATGAGCGGTCCACATCGCACCGCATATTTTCGACTTTCGGGTCCGTTTTTCGTCCCGAAACGACTCATTAAATCCCGGATTAAGTCCAAATTAATTTTATTGGAACTTTAATCCAATTATAAGGAAATTTTATAAAATCCATTACTGGGGACCTTTAAAAGATCCATCGCCACGCAGTCGTCTCGAACTACGTGCAAAAATCCGACTATCTCGGAATTCGACGAATTTTCTGGTGGTTACTAGATTTCGCGTTGCGAATCCAACGACGCACTCCGTTTCCTCATCCGAGGTCTAGAACATATGTATTTTAAATACGCTCAGTAGTGGCAAATGACTATTTTGCCCTTTTGAGAAAAAAATTCAAATTTTCCCGGGTTTCACATTCTCCCCCCCTTAAAAGAATTTCGTCCCCGAAATTCACATACACATATACATTTAATAGCATGCATATGCAACAAGTAATGTACTCTCAATACCAAGCTGTAAGTATGAAAATGTACCTCTATCCTCAAACAGGAAAGGGTAATTGGCACGTATGGTGTCCTCACGCTCCCATGTTGCCTCCTCTACTCCCCGGTGCTGCCAAAGCACCTTCACTAGCCTCACGGTCTTGCCTCGCAAAACCTGTTCCCGGCTATCCATGATACGCACTGGTCCCTCCTCGAAGGTCCCATCAGTATCAACCACAAGCTCGCCCCAATCCACCACGTGAGTAGGATCTGGGGTGTACTTCCGGAGCATAGAGACATGGAATACCGCGTGAACACCCACTAAATCAGGCGGTAACGCCAACCGGTAAGCGACTGTACGCACCCTCTCAAGTATCTCAAAGGGCCCGATATACCTCGGTGACAGCTTTCCTCGCTTGTCGAACCTGACCACTCCTCTTGTAGGCATCACCTTCAAGAAGACATGATCACCCACCTCAAACTCCAGGGGTCGCCGCCGTCTATCGGCGTAGCTCTTCTGCCGGCTCTGAGCCGTGAGAAGACGCTTCCGTATCAAGTCCACCTTCTCTGAGGTGTCTCTAATCAACTCTGGACCCGTAGAGGGTCTCTCTCCAACCTCCGTCCAACAAACCGGAGATCTACAAGGCCTCCCATATAATGCCTCATAGGGTGCCATCTGTATGCTCGCCTGATAACTATTGTTATAGGCAAACTCAACCAAAGGTAAATGATCTTTCCAGCTACCCTTGAGATCTAGGACGCATGCCCGCAGCATGTCCTCTAATGTCTGGATAGTCCTCTCTGACTAACCATCCGTCTGGGGATGAAAAGCAGTGCTCATCATCAACTGAGTCCCCATGACTCGCTGGAAACTCTCCCAAAAATGAGATGTGAATCTGGGATCCCGATCCGATACTATAGATACGGGCACCCCATGCAATCGGACAATCTCTCGTATATATAACTTGCAGAATTCCTCCAATGTGAAGGTCATCCGCACAGCCAAAAAGTGTGCCGACTTGGTAAGCCGGTCCACTATCACCCACACCGCATCATGTCCCCGCGATGTCCGTGGCAAGTGAGTCACAAAATCCATCGTGACATGCTCCCACTTCCACTCAGCTACCTCCAAAGGCTGGAGTAATCCCGCTGGTCTCTGGTGTTCAGCCTTCACTTGCTGACATATGAGACATCTACCAACAAATTCACCAACTTGTCCCTTCATCCCACTCCAATAATACTGACGACGAAGATCATGATACATCTTCGTGCCCCCTGGATGAACCGCAAAACGGGAACAATGAAATTCCCTAAGAATCTCCTCTCTTAGATCCGCCAACTGAGGAACCACAACCCTTCCTCGATACCGAAGACTACCATCCGAGTGAATGGCCCAGCCCTCGTCACCTGTACCTGCCTGTACACGGTCCCGGATGGACAATAGCTCCGTGTCCTGACTTTGGGACTCAATAACCCTGCTCAGTAGGGAAGGTGTAGCCACCAAACTCCCCAAGGTACCCTGAGCCTGCCCCATGTAATGTAGCCCAAACTGTCCCACAGTCTCGAGCATTTCCCACTCTCGGGAAGCTACACTAGCCAAGACTCCCCGTGACTTCCGGCTAAGTGCATCAGCCACCACATTTGCCTTATCGGGGTGGTAATGCAAAGTGAAGTCATAGTCTTCCAGAAACTCCATCCACCTGCGTTGCCTCATGTTGAGGTCCCGCTGTGTAAAGATGTACTTCAGACTCTTGTGGTCCGAAAACACTTCAAACTGCTCACCGTATAGGTAGTGGCGCCAAGCCTTCAAGGCAAAGACAATGGCCGCCAACTCCATATCATGTGTGGGGTAATTCTGCTCGTGATTCTTTAGCTGTCGAGAACCATAAGCCACGACCCTCCCGAACTGCATCAAAACGCATCCGAGCCCGTCCTTAAAGGCATCACAATACACTGTGTACCTCTGTCCCCTCTCTGGAACTATCAGGATAGGAGCTGAAGTAAGCCTCCTCTTCAACTCCTGGAATGCCTTCTCGCAAGAATCATTCCACTCGAACTTGACCTCCTTCCGAGTCAACTTCGTCATAGGCGCAGCTAACCTAGAGAAGTCCTCGATAAACTGCCGATAATACCCAGCCAATCCCAAGAAACTACGTATCTCAAAAACTGACTTCGGCCTCTCCCAATTCATAACTGACTCAACCTTCTCCGGGTCTACGGATACACCCGAAGCCGACACCACATGTCCCAAAAATTTCACCTCAGTAAGCCAAAATTCACACTTGCTGAATTTGGCATACAACTGATGGTCTCTCAAGATCTGAAGAACGACCCTCAAGTGACCCTCATGCTCCTCCTCAGACCTGGAGTAGATCAAAATGTCGTCAACGAAAACCACGACGAACTGATCAAGGTAGGGTTGGAACACCCTATGCATGAGATCCATGAATGCCGCTGGGGCATTCGTCAATCCGAAAGGCATCACTGTGAACTCGAAATGCCCATAACGCGTTCGAAACGCCGTCTTAGGGATATCTGTCTCCCTAACCATCAACTGATGATAACCGGTGCGGAGATCTATCTTGGAGTAGACCCGCGCCCCTCTCAGCTGATCAAACAAGTCATCAATCCTCGGCAAAGGGTACCTATTCTTGATAGTAACCCTATTCAACTGCCGATAGTCTATACATAGTCGAAGGGTTTTGTCCTTCTTCTTTGCAAATAACACCGGAGCGCCCCAATGTGAGGTACTCGGTCTAATAAACCCCCTGTCCAACAATTCCTGCAATTGGACCTTGAGTTCTTGCAACTCAGCAGGCGCCATCCTATGTGGAGTCATAGAAATGGGCGATGTACCTGGATGCAACTCAATAGTGAAGTCTACATCCCTATGTGGAGGTAATCCCGGTAATTCATCCGAAAAAACATCCTCATATTTGCAACATATCCTAACCCCTAGGGTTGAATTTCCCCCTAAGAATACTTCCAGGATGCGATATATAAAACCACATCATGCACAAGAACATGAAAATAATGGTACATAATACGTTCATATCAATTAGCAGGTGTATCATAAACAGGGAAAACAAAAAAAATGTACCCTGGATAACCAACTGATCCGCTGGTTCAGTCGGTGGCATCGTGGTGTAGACACGTCCTTAGGTCCCTGAAGTCCCGGCTTGTGTGTCCTGGCCTTGACCTCTACCCATGTCCTGGCCCACCTGGCCTGCTTGTGGAGTTCCCGCTCGGAAAGTGGTAGTAGGCGCTTGTGCAGCACCCTGAGATTGGTACTGGCTCCTTTGACCCATGGTGGGGTAGGGAGGAACATAAGGTGTCTGTGTGTGCCCCTCTGAAGACTGGGACTGGGATGCCCCATAACTCTGGGATCCCTGCCTCTGAGGACAATCCCGCTTCATGTGCCCCGGTTGGTGGCAATGATAGCAAGTCCGTTGGCCCCCCTGGTAAGAAGGCTTCCGTTTTCTCCCGTCTTGGAAGGATTGACCCACATCCCGACTCATCCCGCCTAATTGCAGAGTCTCCGCACATAAAGGAGTAGGAGCTTGGATTGCACCCTGTGGCTGGAACAAATTTCCCTGGTCTGTAGTGGGACAGGGAGGAATAACATGTGCTTGTACGAGTCCCACTGACGACTGGGTTTGAGACATGTCGGAACTCCCTGAGGTTTGCCTCAAGGGGCAACTCCTCGTTACATGGCCTTGGGATTTTTGTCTTTGAGGACAATCCCGTCTCTTGTGGCCTGGCTGGCGACAATGATAGCAAACCCTCTGACCTGCCTGATAACCAGGCCTCGATGTTTTACCCTTTTTCCATGAGCGTTGATGTCCCACGGAACTCAGACTTTGTTGGATAGCTTGAGCCTCTTGGCTCAAATCTGCACTAGCCTGTACAATGGCAGCAGCCGCTGCACTGGCTTGCGCAATGGTAGCAGCCGTAGCACCAAAAGCCTTCACGAAGGCTTGGTGGTCAATGACTGGTGGTGGTTGGTTGGTTCTCCCACCGCCTCGACGTCCCCTTCCTCGACTAGCCATCTACATTTGTCAGATAGCAAACAAGTCTCACAAGGTATCCCAAAAATAGGGATCAAGATTGAAACTTTGAAAATTCTTCTCATTGTCTCACTAGCAATGCTTATGCCACCCACTAGTAGACATTTATACCATGAACCACTCTGTTCATCCCTTATTCCGAACCCAAGGTTATGTTTTCTAACCTAATGTGTTCATTTACATATACATTCTACAATGCATATAATTCACATGCCATGTAACACATAACATATAGCAAACAACCAATTAACATGTATGCACATGAAATGCAATGGTCTAAACCCATTGCCCGACAAGCCCAAGGTTTATCGTAAACCTATGCTCTGATACCAAGCTGTGACGCCCCAAAAATCCAGGGGGTCCGTTGATTACCCATCAACCCGCGGAATACCTATAAATACCTAGTATCTCGATATCACACTGTTATGCCCCACTTACCGGGGTCCATAACTGACAAAATTTGGGCAGAGTCTCCTTTGTATGGGGAGCTCTACCCAATACCCAACCTGTGCAATACACAATTACCAGATTCATCAAATCCTAAGGAGAATTCACACATGTAATTCTCTATAGTTAATTTCAAGGTTGAATTTGTTATGAATACTTTCCAAACACACTTCCTCATCCCAAATTCATGGAACCATGCATATCTATATATAAACCTACATATATATATATATATATATGTATATACACTTATCTACATCTAGAACAAGAATAGACCAAAGTAGGAGAACCCCTACCTCTTAGGAGTGTAGAAAACCCCCAAAAACACCAAAACCACTCCAAAACTTTGAATCTCTCAAGATCGCCTCTTTAGATCTTCGGTGAAATTCCTTGTTTTTGGTGCCCACGCGTAGCCCTTGTCGCGTAGATCAACTTTGCCTTTTGAATCGACGAATTCCGACGGACGGAACTCTCGGAATCGGCGAAGGAAAACTTAAAAACCCACTTTTTCTCTCCTCTCTCTCCAAAAAAGTGTATACTGTTTTTTTAGCTGAAGAATCTGAATAAAATCAGATATTTGTTCCCTATTTATAGTCGCAAATGAGCGGTCCACATCGCACCGCATATTTTCGACTTTCGGGTCCGTTTTTCGTCCCGAAACGACTCATTAAATCCCGGATTAAGTCCAAATTAATTTTATTGAAACTTTAATCCAATTATAAGGAAATTTTATAAAATCCATTACTGGGGACCTTTAAAAGATCCATCGCCACGCAGTCGTCTCGAACTACGTGCAAAAATCCGACTATCTCGGAATTCGACGAATTTTCTGGTGGTTACTAGATTTCGCGTTGCGAATCCAACGACGCACTCCGTTTCCTCATCCGAGGTCTAGAACATATGTATTTTAAATACGCTCAGTAGTGACAAATGACTATTTTGCCCTTTTGAGAAAGAAATTCAAATTTTCCCGGGTTTCACAGATAAGTGCTAACTTATCTGCAATATTCTTCACTGAATGAAGGTAGTCTGTAATGGAGTGAGACCCGCGTTGAAGAAGAGTAAGATCTTCCTTGAGTTGCATGACTCGGGTGCGGGAACGACTGGCATAGAGTCAAGTGACTGTGTTCCATGGATGTTGCAGCATTAGCAATAAGAGAGACAACACTCTCAGAAATACCAGCAAGTATGGCGTTGAGCAGGAGCTTGTCCTGACGTATCCAATGTGAATATGCAGCTTTAACAGAGGCCTGATCAGTGGAGGAGCCACCACTGAGGGAAGGGCAGGGTAAGGTACCATCAAGATATCCCATAAGATCATAACCAATAAGTAAGGATTCGAATTGACACCTCCAAGCAGGAAAGTTGATAGGTGTCACTTTATGAGGGAGTTGAGCAGCAACGTTTACAGCAATGAGAGGAGTAGAGCTTTGAGGATTGGAAGAGATAGTTTGATTGGTGGTGGCCATAGTGAAGAGGATCGGCTCGTTGGAGCGTGTGATGCTATGATACCATAAACAAGAAATAATTTAGAGAAAATCTCTTCAAGTTTCTTTGTATTTGAGATCAGTATATATAGATACAAGTGTAGCTGTACAAAGTAACGGAAATACAAGATTTTAGGAGCTAAAAATCAGTGCCCCAATTTCTGGAGAAATATCCTGCATTAATCTCGTTGAAGCTGGCAGCAGATGATCATGTTGTTGGAGGTGGCAATCTTTCCATCATGCCGTTGGAGGTGGCAATCTTTCCAAATTTGATATCTGGGCATTATCTCTTATAGTGTCTTCCAATTCAAGTTGCAGTGTTGGGTTTATATTTTCATTTTTAATGTTAAGCGAGCATGATGGAATTCGAATGATGGCGTCCACTTCTAATTTCGTGTGAGATTAACAAATTACGTTTTAAAGAAAATTAAGATAAAGGGCATGCACCTGCTATAACGGTTTTGGATGATCATTCCATTTAATTTGGATGAGATGCCCCAATTTTAGAGTTCAAAAAAAAACTAGAATTTAAAACTTAAGAATTTTACATACTTGAACTTGGACAAGAGAGTCCCCATCAGTTCGTTTTCATTTCGTTCGCTGTAAAAAACAGACGAAGATCCACATCTCGAATATTGAAACTTTTAGGAAAAGACAGAATCTCGATCCGAGCCTTGGTTTAGAGTTTGACGGAAAAGTAGAAACGTAGGGGTTTTGATCAACCCATTCTCATTTTGTTTGATGTGAAAACGGAGGAAGACCTAAAATTCAGATATAAAAATTTGTTGAAAAAGACGGCATCTCGAACCGTGCCCCTATTGGGGAGTTTGACGAAACGTTAGAATCATAAAAACTTAAAGATTTTAAAACCTTGAACTTGCCGATCAACCCATTTTTGCTCTGTTTTGTTGTGAAAATAGATGGAGACTCACAACTCGGATATTAAAACTTGCAAAAAGAGACATCTTGATCCAAGCCCGGTTGGGGAGTTTGACGAAAAACTAAAAACAAAAATTTAAGAAAATTTCAAACCTTGAACTTGTACCTAAGGATGCCAATGGTCCTGTTTTTACTCCATTTATCATAAAAACAAACAAAGATCCACAATTCGAGAATATGAAAACTTGAAGGAAAATAGGGTGTCTCAATCCAAGCACCATTTGGGGAGTTTGATAGAAAACTAGAAACATAAAAATTTGACAATCTCAAAACCTTAAACTTGGACCTGTTGGACCAAAACAGATTTTTGGTCGACTTTGAGCCTAAATTAAAGTGGGACCCGATTATTATTTTAAATAATATTTCGTGGGTTCATATTCTACTCCATGAGGAGAATAATGTAGTATATTCATTTGCTCAAATCGAGTAAGAAATGAATGAGAAAATAGGCTCCAAAGTGACCCTCTTGAAGAGTGAAAAATAAAGCAAAGTGCAATGTGGGATTTGACACCAATCCCACATTGGTTGAGGAAGAGATCCAACATGGGCATATATATGTCAAGTTTGCTCCATGGGTTGGACCCCAAGGGGTACCACAATTTTATGAGCGGAGCGAGCACCTACATGCCTTCGGTTCGACCACACGCGCGCCGCCCGCCCGCCACGACCACGACCCGACCGGGCCAGGCTCGGGTACGAGTACGGGTGTGGTTTAGACCAAGCCTAATTTTTTGGACAAAATTCGTTTAATTAAATGGATTTAATTGAACAGTTATTCTCTTGGTGTCTACTGGCTGTTGATTTATTCCTAGATTGCGTCTGTTAGAGTGGTGACTGTCCGGAAAATCACCAAAGGGCCAATAACTACCCAAGATCATTACCATTCATAATCACTTAATTCATTAGGTCATTAGTTAGAGAATTTTAGGCAGACAGTACATTGCATTAAGGCAGTCTGCATTTCAGCATTAAGGTAGTGCATTTGGAGAGTACACAACACAAGTTTGGTTCGCTGGACAGATAGATTGGAGTGCTACTTCTATCTGTGAAAAGATCATTGTATCCTGGGAGGCAGGCGCTTGATATTCCATAAGCACCGTCTGTGGGGGCGAAATCTGTCTTAAGGACATAGTGTCAAACACCAGCCTTGATCTATCTAAGTTCAATATCAGTTCCTGTTCTGCAATCGGGTTAGTAATCGGATTGGATTATACAAATAGTTACTTTTTTGATTGGTGCATCTCTTTACTGCATCTCTTTACAGTATCTCTTCCGTGTAACTATTTCGTTTCTGTGTAACTCCTTACTGAATCTCTTTCGTGTTACTCTTTCCTCTCTGTGTAACTCTTTACTGTTACTGTTTTGTTAGACTAAATCTTTACATGTTTTAAATTAGAAATTTTTATACAAGTGATTTTACTATATTAGAAATACCACACTGTTCAACAATCTTAAGACAGATTTCTCCTTAGTTTAATTACTTGTTGTGATTCTGATACATGTTTTAGTATTCTAAAGTATTGCAAATTGTTAAAAACTTGTTTTTACAATCTGTGATAGTTTGAAGAGGTTTGAAAAATTTTCTAGGAAAATTTGCATGTTCTGTTTATGTGTTTAATTCAACCAGTTGCACCAAACTGTTACAGTGACACCAAACAGTGACACCATATAGAAACGTTAAATCAGTAACTTCAAAACAGTAACATTGACTATCTCTGTTTTAATAACTTACTGTTTTCCTATTTTGAATGATTTGTGATATGTGTTTATTAGAAATGGATGCAAATGATAATAATGTTTCTGCTACTACAAATCATGTTGTGCCTGTGGTGCCTATTTCTGTTCCAACTCATGTGTCTCATGGGGAGAAACCCGAAAAGTTCAATGAGAACGATTTTAAGAGATGGCAACAGAAAATGCTGTTCTATCTCACTACGTTGAATCTTGCAAAGGTTCTTCGTGAGGATGCTCCTGTTTGTAGTGAGAATGAGACCGACCGCCAAGTTGTTGCTGCGGTAGATGCATGGAAGCATTCTAATTTTCTGTGCAAAAACTATATCCTCAATGGATTGGATAACACATTATGTAATGTGTATAGTCCAATCAAGACGGCTAGAGAGCTGTGGGAATCCTTGGATAGGAATACAAAACGGAAGATGCCGGAATGAAGAAATTCGTTGTGGGCAGATTCCTTGACTATAAATTGGTGGATTCCAAGACTATCATAAGTCAAGTTCAAGATCTTCAAGTGATCTTACATGAGATTCATGCCAAAAGGATGGTGCTTAGTGAATCTTTCCAAGTGGCTGCAATTATTGAGAAATTACCACCAAATTGGAAGGATTTCAAAAATTATTTAAAGCACAAACGCAAAGAAATAAAACTTGAAGAGTTGATCGTGAGATTGAGGATTGAGGAGGACAATAGACTCTCCGAAAAGAAGGTTGGCAATCATTCCATGGAGTCAAAGGCACATGTGATTGAAGAGGGACATAAAACCAACAAGAAAAGGAAGTATGTTGGCCAACAAGGGGCCAAGGGTGGTGATTCCAAAAGGTTCAAAGGCAACTGCTTTGTGTGCAATAAACCAGGATATCGTGCAAAGGATTGTCGAAGCCGTAAAGCACAAATGAACCACAAGAGGAAGGCTGCCCAAGTCAATATAACTGAGGTAGAAAAACTGTCTGATAATGTTTCTAACTTAAGTTTTTCTGTTGTAGTATCCGAAGTCAACTTGGTGGGAAATACCAAGGAATGGTGGGTGGACACTGGGGCCACTAGACACATATGTTCGGATAAGAAGATGTTCTCTTCATATGAAACAATTAATGATGGAAAACAATTATTCATGGGAAATTCCTCTACCTCCAAAGTTGAAGGCAAAGGAAAGGTTATATTGAAGATGACTTCCGGAAAAGAACTTACTCTCAATGATGTGTTACATGTTCCAGAAATTCGAAAGAATCTTGTGTCTGGATCGTTGTTGAGCAAGAAGGGTTTTAGGTTGGTTTTTGAGTCCGACAAATTTGTACTCACCAAGAGTGGGATTTATGTAGGCAAGGGATATATGAGTGATAGGCTCTTTAAGATGAATGTAATGACAATTGTATCAAAGTTTAATAATAAGAACACATCTTCTGCTTATATGCTTGAGTCTTCCAATGTATGGCATGGTAGATTAGGACATGTTAATTTTGATACTATGCGTAAATTAATGAATTTAGAATTGTTGCCTAAATTCAATATTGATGCAAATCATATATGTGAGACATGTATAGAATCAAAATTAACAAGAACATCATTTCATACTATTGAAAGAAGCACTGAACCTCTAGAGTTAATACATAGTGATACATGTGATTTGAAATATGTTCAAACTAGAGGTGGGAAAAAGTACTTTGTTACTTTTATTGATGATTGCACAAGATATTGCTATGTATATTTGCGAAGGAGTAAAGATGAAGCATTAGAAAAATTTATGTATTATAAGAATGAGGTTGAAAATCAACTTGGCAAAAAGATTAAGGCAATAAGAAGTGATCGAGGTGGTGAATATGATGCACCTTTCGATAGGTTCTGTCAAGAACATGGTATTATTCACCAAACTTCTGCGCCTTATACACCTCAGCAAAATGGGATTGCTGAACGTAAAAATAGAACATTGAAAGAGATGATGAATGTCATGTTGATTAGTTCGGGATTACCTCAAAACTTGTGGGGGGAAGCTTTGCTTTCAGCAAACTATATTTTAAATAAATTACCCCACAAGAAATTAGACAAAACCCCTTATGAATTATGGAAAAGTCGGAGTCCTTCCTACAAATATTTAAAAGTGTGGGGGTGTTTGGCTAAGGTAATGGTTCCTATTCCCAAAAGGATTAAAATAGGACCTAAGACTATTGATTGTATATTTATTGGTTATGCAATAAATAGCAGTGCATATCGTTTTCTAGTGCATAAATCTGATATTCCTGATATACATGTCAATACAATCATTGAGTCAAGAAATGCATCATTCTTTGAAAATATCTTTCCTAGTAAAAATGCATGTGATGGGAGTTCTCTTAAAAGAACTCATGATACTGCGACTAGTAATATAGACCATGAGTCTATAAATGAGGAAAGTGAAGAGGCATTTAGACGCAGTAAGAGGGCAAGGATTTCCAAGTCCTATGGTCCTGATTTTCTAACATATTTGTTAGAAAATGAGCCTCAAAGCTTCAATGAAGCAATGTCCACCCCTGAAGCACCTATGTGGAAAGAAGCTGTGAACAATGAAATTGAATCCATCATGCAAAATCACACCTGGGAGTTGGTAGATCTTCCTCCAGGAAGTAAATCATTGGGTTGTAAATGGATTTTCAAGAGGAAAATGAAAACTGATGGATCAATTGATAAGTACAAGGCTAGACTTGTAGCTAAAGGTTACAAACAAAAAGAAGGTCTTGATTATTTTGATACATATTCTCCCGTCACGAGAATAACATCTATTCGTATGCTCATAGCTATTGCAGCATTGCATAATCTTGAGATACACCAAATAGATGTGAAAACGGCTTTCCTAAATGGTGATTTAAATGAGGAAATTTATATGGACCAACCCGAAGGGTTCATTTCTCCGGGACAAGAGAAGAAAGTGTGTAGACTTGTTAAATCACTTTATGGTTTAAAGCAAGCACCAAAACAATGGCATGAGAAATTTGACAAGGTAATGATGTCAAATGGTTTCACAATTAATGAATGTGATAAATGTGTCTATGTCAAAGACACAAAATAATGGATATGTCATTGTTTGCCTATATGTGGATGATATGCTTATTTTGGGTAGTAATAATAATATTATTACAACTACCAAGAAAATGTTGTCTAGTAAATTTGACATGAAAGATTTGGGTGTTGCGAATGTTATACTAGGAATTAAAATTTCTAGAACATCTAGTGGACTTATATTAGCTCAATCACATTATATTGAGAAAATACTTGAGAAGTTCGACAAAGATGAAAGTAGCATTGCTAGAACACCAGTTGATATAAATCTTCATTTGTGTAAAAATACTGGTCAAAGCATATCACAATTGGAATACTCTCGTATCATTGGCAGTCTAATGTATGTCATAAACTGCACTAGACTAGATATAGTATACTCAGTTAGTAAATTGAGTAGATATACAAGTAACCCAGGAGTAGACCATTGGAAGGCAATTATCAGGGTTCTTAGATATTTAAGATATACCCTGAATTATGGATTGCACTATACAAGATATCCAGTTGTACTTGAAGGGTATAGTGACGCAAACTGGATATCTGATATGAAGGATACAAAATCCACAAGTGGTTATGTTTTTACACTTGGTGGTGCAGTTGTATCTTGGAAATCCTCTAAGCAAACGTGTATTGCCAGATCCACAATGGAATCTGAATTTATTGCTTTAGATAAAGCAGGAGAGGAAGCAGAGTGGCTTCGTCAATTTCTAGAGGATATTCCAATATGGCCTAAACCTGTGCCAGCAATCTGTATACATTGTGATAGCCAATCTGCAATTGGTAGGGCACAGAGTGACATGTATAATGGTAAGTCTAGACATATACGTCGTAGACATAATACCGTTAGGCAATTGCTCTCAAATGAGATTATTTCTATTGATTATATAAAATCAAAGGATAACCTAGCGGATCCGCTCACTAAAGGTTTAACGAGAGAGCAAGTAAATTGCACATCGAGGGGAATGGGGCTAAAGCCTATGACATAAGAGTCACCTTAATGGCAACCCAACCTAGTTGACTGGAGATCCCAAGATCTAGGTTCAAAGGGACAACCAAATTATGCGTGATTCAAAAGAAGCACTAAGGAGATAATATCTCCTACCTATTCCTATGATAATCTAGTGCTGCCTGCAGAGTTTATTAGGGTAAGCTATGCTTTTAATGACTTCTATAACTTGGGAAATCCAAGTGGGATATTGCAGGATATTCTTAATAGCAGTCACCTATATGGGTGTGAAGGGGCCGCTTCTGTGAGAATTTGTAAAGGCTGAATTCTCTAAAGCACTCATGAAAACCAGGAGTTGTTCAGGGCCAAAATGAACACAATCATGAGAACCAATTGTGTTAGGAAAGAGACTGTGTGAAGTCTATTCGATCTGATTTATCAAACAGCTGAATAGTTCAAGACATCACGTTCACTATTTAGCCGGTAAGTCCGATGGACTTTCACTAAGGAAGGTTCAAGGCCAAAAGCTACCTATCTCGATGCATGATCTTTCCAAAGATGTACTCTCTATAGTGTGTCAGCATTTTCATTTGCATACTAACAGCCAATTTTCCATTCATGTGGGGGATTGTTGGACCAAAACAGATTTTTGGTCGACTTTGAGCCTAAATTAAAGTGGGACCCGATTATTATTTTAAATAATATTTCGTGGGTTCATATTCTACTCCATGAGGAGAATAATGTAGTATATTCATTTGCTCAAATCGAGTAAGAAATGAATGAGAAAATAGGCTCCAAAGTGACCCTCTTGAAGAGTGAAAAATAAAGCAAAGTGCAATGTGGGATTTGACACCAATCCCACATTGGTTGAGGAAGAGATCCAACATGGGCATATATATGTCAAGTTTGCTCCATGGGTTGGGCCCCAAGGGGTACCACAATTTTATGAGCGGAGCGAGCACCTACATGCCTTCGGTTCGACCACACGCGCGCCGCCCGCCCGCCACGACCACGACCCGACCGGGCCGGGCTCGAGTACGGGTGTGGTTTAGACCAAGCCTAATTTTTTGGACAAAATTAGTTTAATTAAATGGATTTAATCCGAAATTGATTGTATCTGTTCAAGGTGAACAGTTATTCTCTTGATGTCTATTGGCTGTTGATTTATTCCTAGGTTGCGTCTGTTAGAGTGGTGACTGTCCGGAAAGTCACCAAAGGGCCAATAACTACCCAGGATCATTACCATTCATAATCACTTAATTCATTCGGTCATTAGTTAGAGAATTTTAGGCAGACAGTACATTGCATTAAGGCAGTCTGCATTTCGGCATTAAGGCAGTGCATTTGGAGAGTACACAACACAAGTTTAGTTCGCTGGACAGATAGATTGGAGTGCTACTTCTATCTGTGAAAATATCATTGTATCCTGGGAGGCAGGCACTCGATATTCCATAAGAACCGTCTGTGGGGGCGAAATCTGTCTTAAGGACATAGTGTCAAACACTAGCCTTGATCTATCTAAGTTCAATATCAGTTCATGTTCTGCAATCGGGTTAGTAATCAGATTGGATTATACAAATAGTTACTGTTTTGATTGGTGCATCTCTTTACTGCATCTCTTTATTGTATCTCTTCCGTGTAACTATTTCATTTCTGTGTAACTCCTTACTGAATCTTTTTCGTGTTACTCTTTCCTCTCTGTGTAACTCTTTACTGTTACTGTTTTGTTAGAGTAAATCTTTACATGTTTTAAATTAGAATTTTTTATACAAGTGATTTTACTATATTAGAAATACCACACGAATCAACAGGACCTAAGGTTCATGATCAACCGGTTTTTGCTCCATTTGTCGTGAAAATGGACGGCGACCCACAACTCGGATATAGAAATTTATAAAAAAAGATTATATCTCGATTTGAGTGCCGATTGGGGAGTTTGACAAAAAATTGAAAGTGTCAAAATTTATGAATTTCACATCGTTGAATTTGCACCTATGGGTTCCAATCAGTCCGTTTTCGCTCTGTTTTTTCATGAAAATGGACTGAGACCCACAACTGAATATATAAACTTGTTAGAAAGGAAGGTCCCTCAACCCGAATCCCATTTTGAGAGTTTGAAAAGAAACTAGGAATGTAAAAACTTATGGTTATTTTTCCTTTTTTTTTAAGATATATGCTGCGAGAACAGGTCTGGGAAAGACTTACTAGCTGCTTATATCAAAATTGGAGTTAGCATGTATATGCTAGACAGTTTTTTGACGGAGTAATGGATGCATATTAATGTTTAATATAATGTAATGAAAAAGGAATATGTGCTATACATATAGATTTTTTATTTCTTTTTTTTTTTCTTTCTAAAACTATATTTTCGGTTGTAGATTGGTACCAAGTAGTAGAGTTGCTCAGTTCCCAATTCCCTAAAGAAATAGTGGCTAAGGAGACTATTGTTTGGATGGACCCATCGGGAGAAGTAGAGTGATAGATATTGAGACTATATTTCTAAAAAATTTGTGGAGAAAATGATAAAATTTGATACTTGTTTGGCTAAACCGCTAAAAGGCAGACCCACTGTTAGGCAGACAATTGAAAGAGTTCTTCTTGGTCATCTATTAGTGTATGTTGCAGGGAATGATTCGATTTCCTTTCATACAATATTTTTCCCATGTCTATCCAAAACCTAAATTACCACAAAGAGTGTACCATGAATGTAGATTATTTTTCCCTTAAAGACCAAATGGAGATCCTACGAATTTATGACCCTCGAAGTTTCAGTCAAAGATAGTGTGCACAAATTTATGTTCTCTTCATCTTAATAATGGACACCAATAATACTAACACAAACTATCTAATCTAAACTTACAAAAAAAAAATCATTCAATTGGAGGTTCAAGTCATATGCACACAAATACAAAAATATTCAGAAAGACTTGCAATTCGATATGCTCAGAATTCGTTGAAAACAAAACAAACAACTATCAATATAAGATGAGAGTACATAGAAAATTAAAGTTTTGGGTTAAAAAAATCCATAGAATATAATTATATTTTAGTCTTTAACATATAGTTTGATTCATAAACAGTATATTCAAAGGATAATTTAAACAAGATAATAAAAATAAACTATAACCATAACTAAAAATGGTTCACGTGCAACGTACGTGGGCACCAACTAGTATACATTAAATGTCACTTCTGATGTCTCAATATGAACCGAATATAAAACTATATTTGTTAGCAGTTGAATTATTATCAAATTTTATTCATTATTCCGTTGTCAATGATTAACTATCAATTGACTTATTTGGTTTTTGAATGTCCGTATTTTTATCATTGAGCATATCATATTCTGCCGTATTGTATATTTTTTCACTTTTAATATTTTTCAGAATGATCTAAAAGGTAAACACCAGAGTTGGATATCAAAAAATTGAAGATTTGTAATTTTTTTTCTTTTATTGATGTAATATTAAATTTGGAGAAATTCGTATGTATATTATGGAGACTTTAATTTATTTTGAAGAAATTAGAGTTTTGGCCTTATATTTGGAGATATAAATATGGTATATTGTGATTGATTTATTAGTTAATGTGACCAAGAAATCGATGCGTTACAATTAGTATCAGAGCCTAGGTTTTAGATCTTAGATGATATTTGTGAGAAGTGGGTTAACTAAATTTGTGTTGCTATGATGTATAAGTTTGTTAAAGACAAACTTATTGGTTTAAGATTAAATTATTTCAAATGGTATCAAAGTGCACAGCGGTTGTAATTACTAGCTGCAAGTTTCGAGTATGAAACTTTATTTTAGGGGGTGGATTGTTAACATCCCGAAATTTGGGGTTAGAAATTTTATATAAAGTATGGAAACTAAAAGTAATTATTTGGAAAGAAGTTAAAAAGTATGTGTAAATATATAATTATTGAAACTAATAAATTATAGGGAGTCAATAGGAACATTAACTTCTTAACAGGATGAAAGCTTATTTAATGGGATGAAAGTATAATTAATAATTAACTAAGGGGAACAAAGTGTAATTATTGCATTATCAACCACAGTGTCTACAAATACCTAAACTCGTTAGCATTTTGCATCAATCCAATTAACTCATTCATCAGTCTATTAAGACAGACATTATTACATTGCATTTCGGCATTAAGTCAGTAAGCATTTGGAAAGTATACAACACAATTTTTGTTCGCTGGACGAGTAGATTGGAGTGCTACTTCTGCTCGTGTAAATATCATTGTATCCTGGGAGGTAGACGCTTGATATTCTATAAGCACCGTGTGTGGAGGCGAAATCTGTCTTAAGGACATAGTGTCAAACACTAGCATTGATCTACCTAAAATTCAATAACAGCTCTTGTTCTGCAATCGGGTTAGTATTTATATTGGTTATACAAACAGTTGCATGTAACTCTTTTGTTTAACTCTTTCATTTAAAGACTGTTTATGTGTAACTGTTTCGTCTTTGATTGTTACTGTTTTGTTATACATTACATGTTTCAAATCAGAAGTTTCAATAAGTGATTTTACTATATTTGGAATACCTCATACAACACCAACAAAACTAAAACCCATCAAATGCCAGTGCTCTATATGGTTATTGTAAACCAGAGAAAAGTAACATTATTAGTTCAAATCAAAATCAAATATCATTTTATCATTATTTCTGTAGCATGGTGAGAGTTGTGCTCTGTATTGCCCAAATATCCAATTGCGTGTGTGTGTGACTGTGTGTGCATGTGAAGTATGCGTGTGTGAATCTCTCTGCCCGTAACTGTGTGTGAGTGTTGCTGGTGTGGTGTGAGAGTGTTGTGTGTGTGTGTGCATTGTGTAGTGCATGGCGTGTGTGTGTGCTTGTGTGTTGTTTGTGTATGTTGCAACAGAAGAGAAAGAAAAGAAGAAATAGGGGAGACAAACCAACCTTAGAGGTTTTGCCAAACTTGCTGATCCCCGGAATATTTGGGTCGCCGGAGTTCGACTCCAGAGAGAAGGGGAGGAGACAAATTGTTAGAGAAATGACTGAGATACCTGGGTGTTGAGCAGTGGGTGGCGGTGGATGTCGTTTGGGGATGAGTTTGGAAGGCATCGGATGAGATTGAGATGGATTCCATGAGAGAGATTTTGGGAAAGATTTGAGAGATTTTGGAGGGGAGAGAGAGAGGTGTGAGGCAGGCAAAAAACCCTGATAATTAAAAAAGGAATTTTGTTGGGCAGAAAAATAAAATTCAGTACTCATTGTAGACCGTCGGATCAATATTTATGAGATGATCTGAACCTTCTTTTCTGTTAGAATTACGTTATCCGTTGGATATGTTTATGCTTTGTCTCAAAACGATCTGGACCTCTTTTTGTCTCTAAAATTCAAACTTAGCTCTACTTTATTATACTAGTTGGTGCACACGTGCGTTGCACGTGGATAATTTTAAAGTATAATTTTGTTTCTTATTTGTTATGGCATGGAGTTATAAATTTGTTTGTACAAGGTTGAGCATTTTGACACGAGATCTTAAAAGGTGATTTTGTGGTATTTGCCATTCAAAGAAAAGGATTTGTACACATTAATTGAATTTAAGGAGTGAAGTATACAACTCATACATTCCTAATTAAAAAAAAAGTATATGACTCATATGTTATTAACTTAAGGACTCAAAGATAATATATAAAGACACCGGAGGATGTTTGGTTGAAGATCGTCAATGGTCAGGTCAAAGGACATAAGAGCGAATAGTTGAGATAAATTTTCAAGTAAAAAGTTCAATCCAGAACAAGATTCCTAAACAAAGCATTTAAAATCAAAACCTTAAACCTAGCTCATAAGAATAACTATCAGTGTCACCAGCACCCTTCCAAGCATTTGAATGACATTTTGTCCTAACAATGAAGAATTAAGTCAAGTCATGGTTGCAAGAACAAAATAGAGAACTGGGTCAACTTGTTCTCTCTAGTCTAGCTGTTATGAACAAAGAAGATGGTGAGGCAACTTAATATAATAAGAGGAGGTATGTTATCTCTCCAGAATCCCATTTGATTTCAACTGTATTGACGCAGCAACATGATGAGCTAATTTTTATAATCTGGAAACAAAGTGGGGAGTAATGTTTTAGGGTGGTATGCCCAAATGCCTTATTAGTGAACTTTTTGGCTGTTCTTTTTTGTCTTGTCGCAGTAACAATTCAAAAAACAAAGCAGAGGTCACCCTTACTTGAGTCTCTGGTGAGCAGCCTGAACAATAGTTAAAAGTCAGATGAATTTATCACACCTCCTGAGGGGTCAATACTCAGCTGCCTTGCAATAAATTAAATTAATACGAAGATGGAAAAATGCCAAAGATGGTAAAACTGTAAATAGAAGTGTCACCAATGTCAATTTTGGAATAGTAATAATATTCCCAAACTCTCTTCTGCTTGGAAGCACAAAACCAAATCGCTAACATTAATGTATTATATATAGCCCTCTAGCCCCATGGCACGTAACAACCAAATCTTTAAATTTTCCATACATAACAATAATGAATTCAAGTATAATGTCAACAAAAAAAATTGAGAATAACTAATTGAGTACTTGTGATATTCCCATCTATAAGCCAAAGATATAAGTTTGGTCCTAAGTTCTTATAAAATTTTATATATAACAGAATGTATGTGATATTTTTTTTAATATAAAAATGTATAAATACAATAAGTTGGAAACATCAGCCCCCCTTATATTCAATAGTACAAATTCTATATATGTTCCGAACACTTGCAAGGAAAAATTAAACTATGTACTTTATAAAGTGCTTAATTCGTGAAACATATAGATGTTGTATCAAACCATTTGTTCTTCTCTTCATTTCCTTCAAAATCACTATAAAACCAAGAGTTTGAAAAGCAATAATTTAAATATCAAATAAATACTTGATTATGACATTGGCCAAGAAATCTTCACTGCGATGCATCATAGAATCTCCTATCATGTCCATCTTCGAATTGCTTCAAACTTGTAATTAACAGTTAGTGTAAACAAATATTACTGCATATTAGTCAGTCAAAACATCAACAATAAATAAACAGAAGCATCATAGACTTCTTCGGTGAAATGAGATGATTTTATATTGATTCTACATCACTATGTCCCCAGTCATATTTAATAGGTCAACCACTCGGCTTCGTTACAAATCTACAATCAATCAGTGATCTCAAAGTTTTAACTTTAAAATTGTAAATTCCTCATGCTCATGAGTTCAGCGTATGTTTATACTAATAGGCTACTATTGAAATATAAGAAGTGGTAAAAACATAAAATGACATAATAACGCATGTCCCTATAAAAAAAAAAATAGACAAAAAACATACAATTTTTTGGGAAAAAAGAGAGAGAAGAACAAGGACACATTGTGAGAGAAAATAAGAACATAACAAAGACATTTCACACCAATTGCTATAACAATCACAGGAACTGAACCAGCTCCTTGCTATATGATTCATAAACTATAGAATGATACACCAAGACACAGGAAAAAAAAACAGACCAGAAAACATACGAGTGGCTGCAAAACTCAATTTGATAAAAGGAATGGCATTCTGCTTCCTTCATTGACTTTTGGCTGCGCTTGTTTTTGCTATAAGATCCAAAGTTCACTTTGTTTTCAACAACGAAAGATTTGCCAATCCTCAAAACTAAATCGTAGATATAATGAAGCATAAGCATATAAAAATTAGCACCTTGTTCTTTTTACATGCACAACTATATGAAAGGTTGAGATACGAGTAATTTCTTCGGCTAGCATCCAAAAGAGCGACAATCTTCCAGGATTGGCATTAAACTTTTATCTTCTCTTCAAGAATTCCCTCAAGAGAATAGATTCTTGTTTTGGCTAGTTAACATGGTAGATTTCATGCAACAGAAATTACCCAAACCAAAAAATTAAAATTAAATTTTAAATTCATGATAGCATAGAAAGAAAATGGAGAAACCAAAATAACTGTATAATGAACATATGAGAGTAAATTGGTACTTGTTCAAGCAGCCTGCTTGTTGTGTGTGTGTGTGTGAGAAAGAGAGAGTTTGGATGGCTAGGGGATTGAGGATGTATAGATATACGACAATATGTTTTTCTTAAGGCTTTTAAGTCAAGATAATTTATGGATAAAAAATGTTTTTAAAATTGCTTTGGGACAAGTTTACCTCCCATTCCCAATCCTTTTCAAATTCAGTACTGGGCGAAGCGACAAGACATTATCCTGGTCTCCAATTTTTCCAACCGCGTATCTGGTCGATGACATTCCCGACTAATTCTTGGAACAAAGGAGATAAGAAGATGCTTCCTTTTTTGGGATAGCAAGTTGAATATGCCGAGTCAGAAAGCAGACTGCATATGCGAGTTAGCTATTACCGAAAAACCAAGAACATGGAAGATGAAACAGTAGACTTCGACAAATAGATATATTCATTAAATAGAAGGGGTGTAGTCTCAAAGTGGTAAATGTACATCAGTTACATTAGCCATCATTGAAAATGCTGAGGTAGAAGGCAATACGAAGAAATGAAACTGTAAGAGTAAATAGCCATCTATCACAAAGTTGTAAATATAAATCATCGGTCACATAAGCCAATTATCAGGAAAAAATTGTCATTATAGGAGTAAATAGGGCTAAAATTGGAAAATAAAAGTTTTTCATACTTGTTGCCTCTTATAAGTAGTATACATAGATAGATAGATATAGATTATGAGTACCATTTACATGTTGATTATATTTTCAAATGCTAGAAAATAGTAACGTTAGAGCTTATTCTTAGCACTCTGAAAAACAACCTGCACCCAAATAATCACAACAAATAATATCAATAGGTAATCTTTTCTTTGTATATTGTGTGCGGTTATGTCATGCAAATTTTAGTGGGGTTAGAGAGTGGTATGGTTGATGGTTCAAAGGAATACTGGTTGTCTAATACTGAACCTGTTCCAATTTTCTATATAGTGCGTGCCTCCCTCTCTGAGAAATGGTTCCTCCATTCTTCATAAATGCCCGGAAAAATACAAAACTGAAGTTGTTAAAGATGTTTCCATTTCACTGTCACTGCACCCATTACAAAATAACAAAAAAAATTAGTTCGGACACAAAAGCACAAAATCTATTAAGTTAGAAAGAAGAAAACAAAGAAGAGATCATAAATTGCAAATAGAAATTGCAGAAACCATTAAACTGGAAATATTATTTCAGAAAACAAACAATGGTTATTGATGCAAAAAATACAAATGGAGTATGAAAAATAACAATGCAGAAAATCAACAAACAAATGGAAGCTTATTGATGCTTTGGAATTGTCACTCCAACCTTGCTTTTCTTGGATGTCCCATCACTCATTGTTTCACAACATATATGATACGATGGGTGTATTGACAGAACCATTGAAACTTTCAGCTCTTGCTTCAGCTATCAATTAACACTTCTGCGTTTCGCATAAAATGTTTTGTGAATAAGGAAAATTAAACCAAATGTTGAAGGAAAAGAGGCCAAAAACAGATACGAGTTTTTCAATCAACGGCTCAATCTTTGTACAAAGAAATACTAATCAAGAGAAGAAGTTATGAGTGGGGCAAAAAAGGTAAGAAACAACTGAGTTGTTTTAAAGAGGGGGAAAAAATAGAGTTCTCTGTTTTCTCAGCTTCTAAAGAGAGACCAACTGAGGGAAAGAAGAAAATCCCAATTTCTTGGCATTTTGGAATCAAACACGAGCCCAATCCAAAGAACCAAGTTCAGGTATTTTCTGTCTCTCTCTTTTCTCTTCTTTGTCAAGTCCGGATTAACACATCGAAAAAAAAAGTAGAAACAACGAAATTCAAAGGGCAACAGGTAGAGTGGGACAACACCAATGAGTGATTAAAACTTCATGCGTGAAAGCTTCTTCTTGATCGTTAATATGGGTGTTAGAGAGAATCCACACAAATTGATAAAAATCATGAAAAGAAATTCAAGCATATAGAGTCAATACCAATATCTAATTGGAGGTGTAATCAGTGTGTTTCAATGTCTGCCTCACCGTCAAACGAAGGTCGAATTAGCCCAGGAATCGATCGGCTTTTCTTGCGGGATGAATGGAAGATATTGAGGAGACGTAAGTATACGTTGCCTGTTTGAGAGAGAAAGAGATTTGAAGGGGTAAAGTAACGGGAGAGAGAAGGGGGTGGGGGTGGGGATGGGGGGAGGGTTTGAAGGGGGTGAACATATATGCACCAGTCATTATGTTTAATGAATTTACGTGTCTGTTTAAATAAAAAAAAATAATTTACGTGGAAGGGTAAAAGTTTTCCAGAATAGATAGATAATATAGGTATAGATGATGTATTCGCTGTTTGTCTTTTAAACTTCCAAAATGTAAATATTGAATTAACTGTAATTTAATATTCAGCTTGAGAATTTGTAGGATTATTAGTAAATCATTTATGGTATCTATAGATGATGGATGAAATTGAAAAAAAATTACTTATTGAGGGTAAAATAAGAAAATAAATGTTTTTCTTTGTGACATTAAATTTGAAGGATAAGTATGTCATAGTTATAGTGTTGAAGGGTAAAAATGAAAAAAAATATTTTTCATATATATTGATATTTTAAAGTAGTATAGATATAGATTAGTTTCATACTAAAGGAAGGAAGACCAAAAGACATTGGGGATATGATTGACTTTATATCAATAGTTGAGGATAAAAGTGGAATATAAATATTTTTCAAATATCCCCACTTTTTAAGTAGTATAGATAGATATAGATATAGAATAGATATAGATATAGATTTAAATAAAAATTTATAGAGTATTTAAATGCATTAAGTTATATAACATTATAAAAACGATCTTTAAGTATGATACAACTTTTGTAACCTAATATTAACTTCACTACCTTAACTCTTCTTCGCATTAAAACATACAAGTAATATGCGAAGTACTAATCATAAAAAAATTATCCCATTAATTTTTTTGAGAAACATATGGCTTCTTAAGAAATTCATTGCCTGGTTTGAAACAGTCTTGGCCAAGCGGCTGAACTCCTCATTCATGACAAGCTTGCTAAGCAAAGCAGCAGGCTTGCTCTGCTTCTTGGTCTTTGTTATGGCAAGCAATATTGATTGATGTTTACCATCCAACAAAACTAAAACCCTCCAAAGGCCAGTGCTCTATATGGTTATTGTAAACCAGAGAAAAGTATCATTATTAGTTCAAATCAAAATCAAATATCATTTTATCATTATTTCTGTACATGGAAATAAGTAGAATAATCATATAACTAAAAAATTATGCACTAAGATTTATAATAAATCCTGAAAACTAAGCAGCAAACAAATGGAAGATCTTGTTAGACCTAAGTGGAGAATTACTTATCGCAGCGGAATAGAATCCTTACCTCCCGTCGTGTCGTTTAAACCTTGTAACCTTAAATTCTAAATCCCAAGCGTTGTTGATCAAACACTCACAAGAAAAAATAAGCACTTTCACTAATACTTTATGGAGGTGTGGGAAAATGGTTTCCAACTTGGCCTACGTTCAAAATAGACTGTATTTCTGATGGCATTCACAGGTCTTTATTTATAGGCAAGTCAGGGACCCCAATCCTTATCGTTTAGATAGATTGACTTTATCAGGTTTCTTCTATCAAGGACTCTGAAACTAATCTGATAACCACAATCTTATAATGGCTAGATTTACATAATCTCAATTACCAGATTTTGACTCAAAATTATCTGCATAATTTATAAATATAATATTATCATAAAAAACTAATGTGATATGTGGGCTACCTCAAGTCTCTTAATGGAGACGTGTTAATATTCTCCCGCTTGGCTCACATGACACATCTTAACTCTTTATTGGTAATTGAAACTAGACACACTGAATATGACCAAACAATAATTTACCCAAACTTTATTGAGATACATAACACATGAATCATGGCGGTTATGTTGTTTAGAACGAACACTTCCTTCCATGTATTAATGCATCACTTTCTCAAAACTTTTGTGGTATTACACTTTATGAATAATTTTAGTTGTTTTTAGAGAATGAGTATGATTATTTGTTCACATAAAGTTTGTTTTTATCCATTGGGATTGATTTGTAGTCCGTTGGCGCTATAGGTCCATGAGGACCGTTGGACCCGAAATGACTTATAGGAAAGCATATTTAAGAAATAATTTGACATGAATTTAAGGATTTATTTATGTCATGAATTATGCTACATAAAGATGTCATATTGACTTATGAGTAGCCATAGCATCTTAAGTCATGTTGATTAGTCATTAATAAATTTTGATCACATAAAGATTAAAAAAAAAAAATTATATATATATATATATATATATATATATATACTACTAATAAAAGTCTCTTAACATGAAAAACTTTTATTTTCCTATTCCACCCCTAATTAATCCTTTAATGTCAACTTTATCCTTTGATGCTAGAAACTTTTATCACACATGATCATTTTCTACTATACAATTAATGAAATATTTAAAAGGCCACTATTATTTATCTCCATAAGACACCCTTCAAAAAGATGATCAACTTTTCAACTACTCCGACTATGGTTTTATGGTGAGGGATCAAGGAACACTATAACAATTGATTTCACATCTCATCAAATGTCGACACTCACACACATACACACATATACACATTTTCATATGAATATATGTAAAATACTATATGTATATGTATAAATTGCACACATAAGACATCTAATTGAAAAATCTTGGATTTTCAGTTTTACAATTGATTGATATTCTAAAGTCAATTTTATCCTGAACTAATAACTGCAATATAAATTTGAGTTTGGGGGTCCAACCATGGTAGTGAAAAGCTATGATACTAAAAAAATATTGTCGATACCATAGTTGGTTTTAGGAGCTGATAATTTTGCGATGAATAGTGAGTGTGCATTAATGGAGGTGTATCACTTGCCAGAATTGGAGCGGTCTCCTATTTTCTGTGTTTAATAGTATACGATGAAAGTCACTAACATTTAGACTCTACATATTCTTACAATAAATAATCAATAATATTAGTAACTTATTGCAGCTTCAATCATTTCTTATTCTCACGTTTGTCATAGTTTGTCACTGGGAACATAGTTTTTAGTTTTTAATAAAAATTATATATGTTTTGTAATGCTAGCCCCATAGGATTCTAGAAGTCTTGGTATTGCTACAGTAGGTATCCAGTCTTGTTATAGAATTCGTATTACTTTTTTAATTGCCTTTCTTGCAAGACTTCTTTGTGTAGCAGCTGAACCAATCTTGGGTTTTCTTGATTGTTGGATGCCACAGCCTTATTCTTCTATTCAACTTTATGTTTCGTCTGGTTGGAGACTTGGAGCTCTTGATTTTGCTTTCTTGATTTATTTCTTGTGTGTGATATATTTACTTTGATTATTTTTTTTTTTAGATCCTACAAATATAATTCTCAATTTGTAACATGGCTTAGGCAAAAACAAATTTGTCTGGAAAAATGTTCTACTTTTATACCCTTTCTTAGGGACATTGAGATCTCACCCAAAGTGGCTGGCTTCTTGATGTATTTTTTCGATCTCCAGAACTCTTGTTCTTTTCCGATTTTCATTTCCGATCCAATCAGTTCCCATGAATTTACCCGTGGGCTACTATTTGTTGATCTAGGTAGTTGTTTACAAGATGTGTGATCTTTGGATGACTAGAATTTCAATTCAATCAATTGAAGAAATTAGGTTGCACATGGATGGTGATTGATAGGCGATGCATGTTTCACTTGGGTACTTCTCAAACATGTAGATGTTGTTTGTCAACCTTAGTTTTTTCTCCAAAACTTCCACAACTAGCGGCACTTTTAATTGGTGCATAACTTTTTTTTAATTTTTGAATTTTCAATATCACCAAAAAAATAATATATATATGTATATATAGTCCAAAACAATGTGAAGAGGTAATGCTTCTTAACCCAAACTTCTAAACATTGTTATGTTATCTGACTTTACAAGTGAAGAGGATCAATGCTGTTACTTGATCTATTACTTCATAAGGCACTTGCACTCAAGGTCGTGACTGTTATAGCACCAGAGAGAATTTTCAGGGTCTAAAGTCTTATATACAAAGGTTCTAACCAAAACATATGGTGATTTCACTTGCAGGCATGGAGTATTCTTCTATTTACTCATACAAGAAAATAACTATGACATAAGTAAAAAAAAAAAAAAGGGCCAATGCTTATTGTTGAAGTATTTCTTAAAGAAAATGCTAAATAGAATTAAAAAATTGATTTAAAAATTGGGCATGATGAATCACTACCATTGAATAGGTAGCGGTGCTCAATAAATACTGGGACCCACAACTAAATCAATGACAAATATAACAACCACATCATCAAGTCAAAATTTTAAGTCAATTTTTTTTAAATCTATGTTGCATTGCTCATTTCTTAAATCCATTCCCCCATCTTTTCCTCATGTTTGTTTGTCGTGATTGTCACTTCTCTAATCTAACGATTAATGAATAGGAAAAACAACTCATCAGCTATTCAGTTACAACCATTTATCTCCAAATACTTACGGATTTATTATGTTTAATCTTTGTAATGTTGTATATCAGTACATTTGGTACACATTAGAATTCCTACAATTTTGTGTCCTATGAAAGATATTTGTCTTTTTGGTCATAGGTTTCTATGACAAAATATAAAAAGGTTTAACGATTCCCCGTTTTGTTGTGCTCTTTTAATGTTTTTAGTGTCAAGAATGAGATAGTTTGTGCACAAGTGCAAACTTTAAACGTTTTGAAGCAAGACCTGAAGTAAAGCATGATTAGCTAGGTGCATTTCCTTTGGCAACTAAGTTGCAGCATACTTATGTATATTTACTGGCAAACAAAGCTCCTCTAATCATGTCTTGTGATGTAACTTCATAGACTTTTGTATCTCTTTTCTCATTTGCAAATCTTAAAATGGTTCTGTTCCTTTTAAAATGTCATGTATAAAATTCATATCATACTTAAAATGGTTCACGTGCAACGTACGTGTGCATCAATTAGTATATATATATGTTGGCATCTTCATATTGCAATTAAGTTTGTATGAGTAATTGCTTAGCCCCATAGGGAGGTAATTATTTTGAAATACTTAGTTGGAATAAGATAGTGAATTAGGTACTATGAGGATTGGATGCCCTATGCCCACATGTATGTGTTCTTTTCTGCTTAGTATTCTAAAATTTACTAGTCTTATTATAAAAGTAATAGCAAATTTAATGCATGTTGCGACCTCTGTACATATGAAGATTTAAATTTTGCTACTGAATTTGACATTAATTGATTCAGATTATAGTTAATATTTCATAGCAATAATGTATGTGTTTTCTTGGTTATGCAGTTGTTTCTACTTATAATGATTCGTCTCATATTCCTTTCCTGTCTGGTGATAATTTTTCCGACCGGAAAGACAAAGTCCTCTTAACGTTAGGGTGCATGGACATTGACTTCGCTCTGCGTGTGGACGAACCAGGTGTCCCCACAGAATCAAGAACGCCATGAGAGAGCTATGTATAATCGATGGGAGCGATCAAATCACTTGAGTTTAATGCTCATCAAGTCCCACATCAGCATAAGCATTCGGGGGTCAATTCCTGAGTGTGATAAGATAAAGGACTTCATGAAGGCTCGTGATTCAGAATTTAATGTTACAAGGTTTGAACGACATGGCGGGAAGTAAATATTCTATTCTGCAGCGATAAGTAATTCTCCACTTTAGTCTAACAGATCTAACATGTTATCAGTAATCAAACAGATTCTACTAATAATGGAATGAATCACCAGAAAAGAAAATGATCTAATGCAATAGAAGTACTACCAGAGTGCTTGTAGGAGTTGAGGTTGTTGGGTTGTTTGCGGAACTGCACTTTGGCAGTAGTTCCATTACCGTTCATCAGGACAGAGTTCTTCGCCATCTCACACATCGACTGCCCTGTTACTGTCACCATTTCTTCATTTCTCGGCACTCTGAATCAACACAAACAATTCATTCAAATATATATATACACACGTAGTTTTAGAGAGAGAGAGAGAGAGAGAGAGAGTTACCTAACCCAATGCATTTCTTTATACATTGGAGAAGGAGTGTGCATGAAAATTGACTGGGAATTTTCATGGGCAAAAAGTTCTCCAATCTGAATTAGCATTATTAAACAGAAGGTTAGGAAGAAAGAAATTGAATTACTCTTAAAACTCAAGAACAGGGCTTTTCTCTTATTGGGTATTAAATTGACTTGGAACAATAACAAATACACAGCTTGAGTTAATTAGTTTAAAGGGAAAAAAATGAACTTGATGACAGGTATTATAGAATAGACCTTAGTCTCAGCTAGAGGTGGTAAATGGGTGGATTGAGGTGGTTATGGGTTGGGTTAATTAAGATGGCCGTAAAAGCGGCCAATCTTCCCAATTTATCAAAAATGGAAGAGCAATACCGTATCAATTTGTTAAGGCAACAAAAGGCTGGCTACATGAACTAATTCTAAATTCAAGGTTTGTTTTACCACAAGTTTTTAAGACCTATGAGAAACCCGCAAAACCAAAAGAAGAAAATGATAAAGCAATTTCAATTCATAAAAGAAGAGGTTTCTAAGATCTAATGGGTTTACAATGTCAAGTTAACTACCAATCCTTATTCGTGCAAGATGCACATATCATAAATCGAAGACGGCCAAGTGCAATCAAAGAGTACCCTCTAGTTTAGGGAATGCAACTGTACAAAAGTATGTAGCTAAGTTCTTTTGCCCGAGGTCCAGACTTTAAATGCAAAAACTACACTCACATTAACTATCCCACAATTCCCAATGCCGGTATTACCTTAGAAAGATTTCGGAAGACTATCCACGTCCTTCTCTTCACTATTACTGTCAGCCACAACTGAAGAACTCCTTACAATATTCCCATGGATTTGTATTAAATCATCCAAATCCCATGGCTACAAAAAAGAAATTCACAATTATAATGCATAATACTAATGTTAAAATCCTCGGAAAAAGATGACCAATTCTCCCACCAACAGCTTTAGCCCTAGAGAAATATAATAGCTATTTTTTTTTTTTTTTGGTCACAAAAATAATAATTATTCAAAGTGATCACAATTACAGTATTTTAGTTTGAGCAAAATGGGTTGAAATAGATCAACATGACAAAATACGTTTGTTGATTCAATACGTATTTTTCATAAATAGCTTATATTTTCCTAGGACCACTACGCAAAAACTAAGTACAAAACCAAAGCCATAATGCTGTGAATTTGTTGCCAAGCAATCAAGCATATATAAGTACAAAGGGGAATGGAAAATGGGGATTTAAGCAATCAGAAATATTGTCATGAAATCAAACGGAAATACAATTACTGTGAGTCTAAAGGGTCAAAGAACAAGAAAAAGAATAATATATTTAAAAGATTAACCATCAATTAGTATCCCCACGAATTAGCAATCCAACACAAAGTTCAGGGTTATTCACAGCCCAATTTTAAATTATTATTTTTTTTGCTTTTTTAAGTCACATTTACTTTAGGAGGATACATGCACATATATAGACAAATTATGCATATAGATTTTTTTTCCTGTAAAATAGCATCAGAACAGGCTTCTGTGTTTCTTTTTTTTTTTTTTTTTTGGCAAAAAATAAACCAACACTACACAATTTATTCTAAAAAATAAATCAAATCATGTCAATGTGCAGTTTATTTATGTTAAGTGACAACTTGTACAAATATTTTTTTCGATAGGAAACACATCTTATTAAGAATATAAAGGATGGAGTACAAAGGGACAGAACCGGTGAACCAGTCCTCCAACCAAAATGCAAAAACC
The DNA here is from genome assembly GCA_951799425.1 of Ilex aquifolium. Classification (NCBI taxonomy): domain Eukaryota; kingdom Viridiplantae; phylum Streptophyta; class Magnoliopsida; order Aquifoliales; family Aquifoliaceae; genus Ilex; species Ilex aquifolium. The sequence goes on along the minus strand of OX637392.1, from coordinate 48,822,603 downwards.
ACAAAACATCACTAATATATAAGCAAAAGCCAGAAATAAAGTAAATAAATCATTCACACGCAGCAGTCTAATTCGCCAAAATTCAGAAGAGAGGCATGTTTAGGATCCTCTGCATTAATCTAAGGCCTTCCATATGTGCATCCATTGACCCTCAATTATAGGAGCTTGTTTAACTAATTATTTCCATTTATTTTGTAATCAACATTTATGTGTAATTACGCCGTTATACAATCTGTAAATGAATATATATATATATATATATATATATATATATATATATATATATATATATATATGAAAGGCTCTCTGATGGGACATTTCTGAGATCAGAACACATCAGGACACGTGGCATCGGCATTACGGGCGTCTTCTTCCACGATAATGACACGTGGCCTCGGCGTCGATGATGCTGTCATCCACGTTTGGGACACGTGTTCTCGGACACGACGTAGCCTCGATGAATAAGGGTTATTCAGCTTCCCTGACTGCGTACCCCCGGCGCCGAGAGTACACTCATCACAGGGTCACCATTTTCCCTCGACGCTGAGGGATGCTAACTAAAGCTGTGACCCTGACGCATGACTCCTACTCCTGAAAAAGTCACTAACAACTGTCTTATCTCGACTAGACTAGGAATCATGAGGGCACTCTGCACAAGAGAGTCAGTGCGTCAGGGCCAACAGGACGCCCCTCCAAGGAGAGCAGAACACGTGGCAAAAAGCGCATGATTAGTTGCAGGCGGACGAAACCGCCCCTGTTGATATACGGCAGTCACAAGCAAGTATTTAATGAATCCCCGCCTGATGGGATGTCTGCAAAGACACAGGAAACCGAGAAGTGATGGGCATTAAATGCTCCCGCGCCGAGGCAGTTAATGACCCATCCTCGAAAGAAGAACATTAAATGCCTCGGAAACCGAGCATTCAATGTTCTTGCATGAAGGGAAGAGCTTTGATTACTCGGGGATCCGAGCAGTTAATAATGGGGTCTTCCCCATACGGAATAGGGGGCACATTGCCCCACCTCTGAACGCTACCTACTTTCTAGACTATCAGTAATGATGAGTCCGGGTAGGTATAAATAGCTCTCAAAAACACATTGAAAAGGTCCGCAAGAACGACTCTCAAGAACAAATAGTGTTTTCTTCTTCCCCCTTTCCAAAAGAACTGACTTGATCGTTGGAGGAGATACGCCGGAAAACACTCCGGCACCCTTTCTGACCCGTTTTCTGTGTACCAGGAACCCCTCCAGGCTCGCCTGAGACGTCGATCGACTATAACAACAATTCATCACCACTCCTTAGGCCCCTTTTGGCCCTCTCAACCTTTTCCTTGATGCGGAATACAGTCTCCCAGGCCGGAACCCTCGTCGACCCGTCAGAAGGATCGAGGGACTTATAGGAATAATTCATCACCACTCCATCAGGCCCTTTGGCCCTTTCAACCCTTTCCTTGCGGCGGGGTCATCGACGTGTTCGACCTGCGCGGGTTCACCAAGGGAGAGATCTGCCTTCCATAACCATTGTGCGAAAATCTGTGCACACAATTTGGCGCCGTCTGTGGGAACGTGATTCAAATGGCCCGGATAAACAAGTATTCTCGGATAGAGGATGAGGTGATGGGGATCAAGGGAAAAGCTCCCATCCCCAAGAGAAAGGAAAGGGAGAGAGAGGCAGCCCCTCCCCAGAGGGGACTTGGGCCCCCGTCGGGAGAATCTTTCAAAGGGGTTCACACCCTATTCAAGGAGCCCATTTACAGGCTTCTTCGTAAGATTCAGGGGGAACCTTTCTTCAAATGGCCCCCCAAGATGCAAGGTGATCCCTCCACCCGAAACCAGAGAGCAAGGTGCTCGTATCACCAAGATTTTGGGCACCGCACCGAAGATTGTAGAGTCTATAAGTCTTTTTTGGAGAAGCTGGTACGAGACGGACATTTGAAGGAATACATCGAGGGCCCGACTCCTGTGGAGAATCAGGGGGCGAATGACCAAGTCGTCGCCCGACGCAACGTAATCGACGTCATTCACGTCTGCCCCCTGGAACACCCAACGTCTAGAACCCTCAAATCCGACCTCAAGAGGGTGGTGTTTACAAGAAGGGTAGATGAGACAAACGGAGGGCGGTCAGACAAGAGGCCTCGAACTAGCAAAGGGGACATCACGTTCTCCGACGCCGACTTGGACGGCGTGGTCCTCCCCCACGAAGATGCCTTGGTGCTAACCTTAAAGATAGGCAAATTTGACGTCAAAAGGGTGTTGATAGACTTCGGGAGTTCTTCCGAGGTGATGTACCTTGAAATCTTGAAATGCATGGGACTCAGTTGCTCGGATCTTGCCAAAGTCAGCACGCCCCTTATTGGATTTAACGGCTCATACGCCGTACCCTTGGGGAAAATCACGATGCCGGTTATCGTCGGGCCGGTTACGATTAACACGGAGTTTGTGGTGATCGACTCAGATTCGCCCTACAACGTCATCATGGGACGAGCCTGGTTGCATGCATTAGGGGCAGTACACTCGACTTATCACCAGAAGTTGAAGTTCCCCACCCCAGAGGGGATTAAGGAAATCCGAGGAGACCAAGCGTCCACCAAAAGTTGTTTCTATTCTGCAGTAAAGGTAGGGGTCGCCGGCAAGGAGAAGGAGCGGGATCCCGATGAGGTCTTAAACAAATTGCAATTACAGTCCAGTCGGCTGGGGGTCGATGAACCACGACTGGACCCGGCAGATCGCTCGGTGGAGGATCTCCACAAAATATTCCTGACAGACGGAGATGAAGACAGGAATTTCTTGATCAGCTCCTCTATGCCGGATGCTGAACGAGAAGCAATGGCTGGTTTTTTGAGGGAGAATGTAGATGTGTTTGCCTGGGAGGCCACTGACATGAAAGACATAAGTCCTGACGTCATGACTCATAAGCTCCACGTTGACCCCACTTATAAGCCGGTAAAACAAAAACCCCGGCGGACGGCCCCGCACCACGCCCAGGCGGTGAATGACGAAGTGGACAGGCTCCTGGAGGCTGACACCATCCGAGAAGTCCAGTTCCCGGAGTGGTTGTCCAACACAGTTTGCGCGAAAAAAGAAGGAAGGTAAATGACGCGTTTGCGTGGATTTTACTGATCTGAACAAAGCCTGTCCCAAGGACGACTTCCCTCTCCCAAAAGTGGATCAACTGGTGGATGTCACAGCAGGGCATCAGCGCATGTCTTTCCTTGATGCTAGGGCGGGCTATCACCAGATCCCCCTCCATCTTGACGACCAGGAGAAGACTGTCTTCATCACCCCGAGAGGGGTCTACTGCTACAAAGTCATGCCTTTTGGCCTAAAGAACGCAGGGGCCACGTACCAGAGGCTCATGAACCGAATGTTCAAAGAGCAAATTGGGAACACCATGGAGATATATATTGATGACATGTTGGTTAAAACCAGGGACGAGAATGATCATCTCACAGACCTAGGGGTCACCTTCTCCACCCTCCGAAAGTATGGGCCAAAACTAAATGCTGCTAAGTGCGTCTTCGGAGTAGGTTCTAGGAAGTTCCTCGGGTACCTCGTCAGTCGTCGTGGAGTAGAGGCAACCCCCGAACAAATACAAGCCATCATGAATGTACGAAACCCCTGAACAATCCGTGAAGTTTAAAAGCTCACGGGGATGCTGACAGCATTGAACCGGTTCATCTCCCACTCGTCAGATAAATGCAGGCCCTTCTTTGAAGTCATCAAGAGGTCTAGGAAGAATACCTGGGACAAAGAATGCGAGGACGCACTTGGCGGAATCAAGGAGTACCTCCGGATTCTCCCAACTCTATCTGTACCAACAATGGGAGAGATGTTGTTCTTATATTTGGCGGTGTCTAAGTTCGCGGTTAGCGGGGTGATGATCCGCGAACACGAACGAGAACAGAAACCGGTGTACTACGTGAGCAAGGAACTGCTAAGCGCCGAGACCAGATACCTCCCCCTAGAAAAATTGGCATTGTCGCTTGTTACAGCCGCGAGGAAACTAAGGCATTACTTCCAAGCGCACCCGATCACGGTCTTGACTGATCAGCCACTGAAAGTAATCCTGAGAAGGGCGGACCTCTCGGGAAGAATAGCCAAATGGGGGGTAGAGCTAGGAGAGCACGAAGTACATTTCAAACCTCGTACTGCCATCAAGGGGCAAGTACTGGCTGACTTCATAGCCGAGTTTTCCGGGGAACCCTGTCTGCCGGAGGAACATTCCCTTCTTGAGTTACCCCCGACGGATAGTCAAGGCACCTGGAACCTCTGTGTGGATGGATCCTCTAACAGCAGAGGTTCCGGAATCAGAGTACTGTTGGTCTCCCCATAGGGGAGGATCACAAAACAAGCTGTGCGACTGGGTTTCAAGGCATCTAACAACGAAACGGAATACGAAGCCCTGATCTCTGGGCTCAAGCTCGCTGACGCAGCGGGGGCGGCCGAACTCGCTGTGCAATGCGATTCCATACTAGTGGTTAACCAGGTGAATGGGGAATTTGAAGCAAGGGACTCTCGGATGAAGGCCTACCACGGTATAGCCATGGCTCTACTCCAAATGTTCAGGAAGGTGGAGGTTAAGCAAGTCCCTCGAGACAGGAATGCCCATGCCGACGCCCTAGCATGCCTGCTTCGGCACTAGACTCTGATGCCACACGAAGAATTACAGTGGAGTACCTTCCCAACTCGAGCATAGACGAAACATCTCAGATAGCAACCATCCAAGAGGGTGAGGGATCGTCCAGCTGGACTGATCCGTTGATCAAGTTCATCCTTTCGAGGGAACTCCCTGAATTCCCCAAGGATGCTAGGAGGATAAGGTTGAAGGCCTCGAGATTTTGGGTCTCTCCCGATCGAATGCTGTATCGAAAGTCATATTCTGGACTCTATCTCCTGTGCGTCCGCGAGGATAAGGTTGAACTCCTCCTGTTTGAAGTCCACAAAGGTATATGTGGGGGGCACTCAGGCGGACAGTCCATGGCCCACCGTATCATGTCCCAAGGGTATTGGTGGCCGCGAATGCAAAAGGACGCTCAAGCCTATGTCCGGAAATGCGACCAATGCCAGAGGTTTCCACCCGTCATCCGACAACCGGCCAGGGACTTGCATCCATTGACTAGTCCTTGGCCATTTGCTCAGTGGGGGCTTGACCTAGTCGGACCCCTCCCAACGGCTCCTGGGAACACGAGGTTCTTGATTGTGGGGACTGACTACTTCACCAAATGGATAGAAGCAGAGCCTCTCGCCCGTATCCGAGACACAAACACCAAGAAGTTTGTCTCGAAGAATATAGTCACAAGGTTTGGAGTCCCCCGTGCGCTCGTATCAGACAACGGGACCCAATTCAACAGCGGGCCTTTTAAGTCCTTCTGTGAGCATCTGGGGATCCGAAATTATACTCCAGACCCGCGTACCCACAGGCCAACGTACAGGAGGAGTCCTCAAACAAGACTATCATCAGTGGAATCAAGAAGAGGTTGGAAAAGGCTAAGGGGAAATGGGTGGAAGAACTTCTAAACGTTCTCTGGGCATACAGGACTACGCCGCGAAGGTCAACTGGAGAGACGCCTTACGCTCTCGCTTACAAGGTAGAGGCTGTCATCCCTCTAGAGGTAGGCCTCCCTACCATAAGAACGCAAACCTTCGATACTAGAGACAACGACCGCCAGCTCAGCTTGGACATGGACCTCGTAGAAGAAAAAAGAGAAGTGGCAGCCTTGAGACTGGCCAAGTATCAGGAAGGAATATCCAGACTCTACAACCGAAGGACCAGACACCGGGAATTCCAAACTGGCGATCTGGTACTCAGAAGGGTGGTAACAAACAGCCGAGACCCTGCAGACGGGAAAATGGGACCTAACTGGGAAGGACCATACAAGGTCACATCAGTAGGGGGTTCCGAGTCATATAAGCTGGAAGACCTTGAAGGGAACGCTGTAATTCGCCCTTGGAATGTAATAAATCTGAAGAAATACTATATTTGAGAATGAGTACTGTTGTGACAAATGAATAATCACGAAAAGGGCAAGGCCCTAGAAGCAGTCTCTAACGACTTCAGCTTCCGAATAAAGATAGGAGCCCGCCTCCTGGAAAGGGCAAGGCCCTGGAAGCAGTCTCTAACGGCTTCGGCTTCCAAATAAAGACAGGAGCCAGCCTCCTAGAAAGGGCAAGGCCTTGGAAGCAGTCTCTAATGACTTCGGCTTCCGAATAAAGACAGGAGCCCGCCTCCTGAAAAGGGCAAGGCCCTAGAAGCAGTCTCTAACGACTTCGGCTTCCGAATAAAGACAGGAGCCAGCCTCCTAGAAAGGGCAAGGCCCTGGAAGTAGTCTCTAATAACTTCGGCTTCCGAATAAAGACAGGAGCCAGCCTCCTGGAAAGGGCAAGGCCAAGGCCCTGGAAGCAGTCTCTAACAACTTCGGCTTTCGAACAAAGACAGGAGCCCGCCTCCTGGAAAGGGCAAGGCCCTGGAAGTAGTCTCTAACGGCTTCGGCTTCCGAATAAAGACAGGAGCCAGCCTCCTGGAAAGGGCAAGGCCCTGGAAGTAGTCTCTAACGAATTTGGCTTCCGAATAAAGATAGGAGCCAGCCTCCTGGAAATGGCAAGGCCCTGGAAGCAGTCTCTAACGACTTCAATTTTCGAATAAAGACAGGAGCAAGCCTCCTGAAACTAGCCTGACCCAAAGGTCGCGACGCGGGAATCCCAGCCTTTAGTTCATATGCAGGGGCATTCCCCCTAAATGGAATATGACCCTTACAAAAGGGTGCGCTTCGACCACTGCTCGGCGAGAGGTGCCCCCGGGTGCCCACTCGGATGTTGAAATCGACCCCTGAGGTATGCTTGCACAAGTACATGGGTGAGGTAAACTAAGGTCGGCATGGATAGAGAAGATCCTTCCACAGAGCGCCTGATAGGGAAGAAGAAGCCAACCGGAGTGAAAGATTACCTTAGCTCGGCGTGATCTCCCCTAGGGCAGATACCCTCGGCGCCACTGTTTACGGAGTTAGTCAGCCAAGGAGGCTCTAAGACCGAGATACGTGAACCCTCTGATAGCTATTGAACCCCGAGGGACGGCCCTTCGAAAACAATGGGAGTTCAGAGCTAAAAGATGGAGTTACTTGTCTAAAACGCAAAACGACGACAGAATATTACAGGCAAAAACTAAAGGAAATGCATTGATGAGACAAAAAAGTGTTTCCATTCCAAAAGAAAGGGCTTTGCATCCCCAAGCTACAACTAAAAAGAAGAAAACAAAAAAAAAAGGGGTTTTGCGTCCCCAAGCAAAAAGAAAATACAAAAGAAAAGACTCAAGTCCCGGCTGCTGGAGGTGGGGGACTGAAGATTTTGCCCCCATCGGCAAGATGGAGCTCGCTGTAAAGCTCTTCCACACTGGGAGAAGAGGCAGCATTGGGAGCATCAGCGGCGGGCTTTGGCGGGGCAGGGACAGGAGGATTAGCCTTAGGAGGGGCAACTGCAACAGGGGTCAAGGCAGCAGCAGCAGAAGGCTCCCCCATGACTTGAGCTTGGGTGTTGGGAGCGTCTTCAGCAGCCACCTCCTCCATAGCACACAGCATGTCCTCCGACGGCACATACTTGTGCATTTGGAACAGAGGAGAGTCAGGAGGGACACCCGCTGCCTGGAGCACCTCATCCCAACCCTTCTTGAAGAACTCCCTCTTATTCTCCTCCAGGGCGGGCATGACATCATCAGCAAACTCCTCCTTAAGCTGCTCCACCGTCCTGTAGTTTTCCTCCATCTCTGACCGGACCTTGTCCAACTCCTGGGTAAGAGCCGAGCAAGTTTGCCCCGACTCCTCGACCTTGGCTTCCGCTGAAGACAGTCACTTGGTAGCCTCAGTTATCTTCTGCTCGGCGTCGACAAGGGCTGCACTTAGCTTTTCAGCACTGACCCTCGCCGCCTCACCATCCTTCAGCAATTGCTCAATTTGAGCCGCTTGGGAAGAGAGTGTCTTATCTCTAGCAGTGACGTCTTCCCGGGCAGTGGCCAGGGCAGTCTCGGCTTCAGCCTTCAGCCTCTCGGACTCTTGAAGGCTTCGCCTCTAATCATGGTACCTCTCGGCAATGATCGAGACTTGCTGGGCGGTCTGTCGAAGAAAAAGGGGTTAAGTCACGCAAACAGAAAAAAAGAAACGACAAAGACAAGTGTAGGACTTACCACTAGAGAGCTCTGGATGATGGAGCGGAAGTGGTGGTTTGTCGGGCGGGTACGATGCTCCTCCATGTCCGCCCTGAAATGGAGCGTCTCACTTACCGCATAAGCAACGATAGGAGACCGGACGATGGAGTCGTCGACCCGGATCGGCCTGTCCTCCCTGTCCCGGGCTCGAGGGCGCCATTTCTCGGCAGTGGATGTCGGCACAGGTGGAGGAGAATGAAGTACTTGTTGCGGCTGCTGGCTGCCGCTTCCCCGGCCAGTTTCATCAGGCCGGTGTCTGAACCTTCTCCCCTCCTCTTGGGGAGGGTCTCGATCACGAACAACAACCCGACCAGTAGCCCTTGGCGGTACTGGCAGGGTGGGAGCAGGAGCAGGTGGCAGAACAGTAGTTGGTGCAGTAGTCGGTGGCGGAGGGACGTTGGCCCTTCCAGTGGGGGGAGGCGCGGCACTGGAGGACCCTCGGCCCCTCCCAGCGTTGACAACAGATCTCCAGTTCAGATAACTTAGGTTGATATGAGGCTGACGCGTCATTGCTACTTCGAGCGCTTCCTCCACGTCCAAGTTCTGAAGTATGTCAAAATCTGGCCAAGTATCCCTTCCTGTCGTACTGGCCTCGGCTTGAACTAAAGAAAGGGTGTCTCTGATGGCGGTTCTCTCTCTCTCAACTCTAGCCACCCCTTCCACCTCGGCCTCAGTAGCCCTGTCAGGGTCGTTCTCTAGATTCTGCTCTAAGTCTTGCTCGGGGGCCTCCGTGAAAAAGTTGGACCACCTGGAGGGGTCGTAGGGCTGTGGAAGCTGAGAAAAGTTCTTGTATCTTGGCCTGTAGTCCAGGAGAACGTGAGCAGCACGTCCATGACCGTCGCCGACGTATCCCCAGACGGTTACAAGATCAGGAAAATTCACTAGGTGACGCGGTGGAGGAGCGGCTTCACGAGTAGAAACGTCTGCATAAGAAAAGGAGACTGTAAGATACAAATTAATATAAGAATTAAAGAGAAAGGAAGAGAAGCCAAGCGAGGGAGCCAACGTACTCTTTGTTTGCCACTCCTTGGGGCAAGACAAGCCGTCGTACTCGGGCCCGGTCCCCCTCTCCCAAGCTCCGCTGAAGACTAGTAGGTCGTCCTTGAATCCCTTGTCGGAATCAGGGAGGTGAGTGACTAGGTACATTGAAGAATCTCAGACCTTATGATAGAAGGTTTGCTGGGGCATCACCCTTATAAGGGCATAGCAAAAGAGGATGTCTTCGAGGCCCAAGTTGACCCCGAGGCGTCTATTGAGCTGTAGCACCCCCATTATTATCCTAAGGGTGTTAAGGGCGCATTGCCCTGGGAAGAGTCAGAATCTGGAAAGAAATCGAAGCAATAGAGGGGGAAGGGGGAATCTAATCCCACCCTCCATGATGGCCTTGGTATAAAAGGGCATGGCCCCCTCAGAGCCAGAGTTATGACGATGGACTTGGGGGTCAAATTCATCAACGCCGACATTCCGAGGAATATCGTAGTGGGTTTTGAAATTCGTTATTTTTTGGACACCCTTGACCTCATACTTCCTCAGCTTAGAGGTCCTAGCCCATTGGGCCTCAACAGAAGGTTGACGCCTTCTCGGCATGGCTTAGGGAAAAGGGCAATGGGGAGTTCCTAACGTCCTTTCGAAAAAGAAAAAGCCCTAAATCAACTACTGGATTCCAAGCGTCAGAAAACAAAGATCCTGAAAAGGTCCTACCAAGCTTGGAAACAACGAGAGAGAGAATGGTGGTAAGAGAAACGACCAGAAGCCGGAGAAGACGAAAAGAACAAAAAAGAGAGGGACAGACTCACCAGGAAGTCGAAAGGGGCGAATGGGGGACTCGAGAGTAGCTTTTCTCCTTTAAAAGCGTGATCGAGGGCAGGATTCAGGGATGCTTCAGGCACAGGGGAGAAGGTCGCAATGGTTCAAGCACAACTCCGATGGTTCTCCGATGCAATCTCAGGGAATCTCTAAAGCGAAAGTCTGGAATTCGAAAGTGACGAAGTGAGGGTGAGGGCCTGTTTATATAGGGTCTCTGGCGCCATCATTAGCGCACGAAACACGAGGACAGGCACATTGAATGCGCACGATCTCCGAAAGGCAGGAAAACGGCTGGAGCATTGATGTGACGGTTATGGCAGTTGAGCCCTTTCACCTTCTGACGACACGACTACCCCAAGTAAGAAGATCAAAGGGCTGGGGGCAGTTGATTGGATATTTCTGAGATCAGAGCAGATCAGGACATGTGGCCTCGGCATTACGGGCGTCTTCTTCCACGATGATGACACGTGGCCTCGACGCCGATGATGTTGTCAGCCACGTTTGGGACACGTGTTCTCGGACACGACGTAGCCTCGATGAATAAGGGTTATTCATCTTCCCTGACTGCGTACCCTCGACGCCGAGAATACACTCATCACAGGGTCACCATTTTCCCTCGGTGCTGAGGGATGCTAACTAAAGCTGTGACCTTGACGAATGACTCTTACTCCTGAAAAAGTCACTGAAAACTGTCCTACCTTGATTATACTAGGAATCATGATGGCACTCTACACAAGGGAGTCAGTGCGTCAGGGCCAACAGGACGCCCCTCAAAGGAGAGCGGGACACGTGGCAAAAAGCGCATGATTAGTTACAGGCAGACGAAACCGCCCCTATTGATATACGACAGTTACAAGCAAGTATTTAATGAATTCCCGCCTGATGGGATGTCTGCAAAGACACAGGAAACCGAGAAGTGATGGGCATTAAATGCTCCCCCGCCGAGGCAGTTAATGACCCATCCTCGAAAGAAGAACATTAAATACCTCGGGAACCGAGCAGTTAATAATGGGGTCTTCCCTATACGGAATAGGGGGCACACTACCCCACCTCTAAACGCTACCTACTTTCTAGACTATTAGCAATGATGAGTCCGGGTGGATATAAATAGCTCCCAAAAACACATTGCAAAGGTACGCAAGAACGAATCTCAAGAACAAATAGTGTTTTCTTCTTCCCCCTTTCCAAAAGAACTGACTTGATCGTTGGACGGGATACGTCGGAAAACACTCCGGCACCCTTTCTGACTCGTTTTCTGTGTACCAAGAACCCCTCCAGGCCCGCCTGAGACGTCGATCGACTATAACAACAATTCATCACCACTCCTTAGGCCTCCTTTGACCCTCTCAACCTTTTCCTTGCTGCGGAATACGGTCTCCCAGGCCGGAACCCTCGTCGACCCGTCAGAAGGATCGAGGGACTCATAGGAACAATTCATCACCACTCCATCAGACCCTTTGGCCCTCTCAACCTTTTCCTTGCGGTTGGGTCATCGACGTGTTCGACCTGCGCGGGTTTACCAAGGGAGAGATCTGCCTTCCATAACCATTGTGCGAAAATCTGTGCGCACACTCTCACCACTCAAAGGTGTGGTGATTTTCAAACATTCTTATGGTATCAGAGCCATACCTGGATTAGCATCCCACGATCCCCAATGGCCTCTGATTCTTCTCGCACCCTCCTTCCCTTCAACACCATGATTCACATGGTTACCATCAAACTCTCCTCCTCCAACTACCTCTTATGAAAGAGCCAACTTCTTCCACTTCTCGAGAGCCAAGGTCTACTGAGTCATATGGACGGTAATCTTGTGCCGCCACCTCCATTTGATCCTCCGACCTCTCAGACACCAAATACCAAACACAAGGATTGGGAAGCCACCGATCAACGCCTACTAAGCCTTCTCCTCTCCTCTCTCACAAAGGAAGCCATAGCTGAAGTCGTCGGCCTCTCCACATCCCGCGGGGTCTGGACCGCTCTCGAAAATTAGGGTGCAAGTGAACCCGAATTCAACCCGAGCCCAATTCAAAAAAAAAATAGGACTTGGGTTAGAATTTTTAAGTGAAAATTGGAAGTGAGTCCCCCTAGATGTACTTGTTTGGAAATAAGTCCTGCAAGGAAACTTATAAGGGACTAAATTCATGTTTAAAATTATATGTAATGACTTAAATCCACTTTTATTTTATCTCAAAAATACCCTTCCTTGAAAGGAAGTTAAATTAATTTCCTATTTTGGAAATTGTTATCCCTTAATTCAATGTCAATTAAAATATGCCAATAAAATCTCCATTATAAATTTAAAATTCAAATTCAAAACTCTCTCTCTATATATATATATGTACCTATATATTATACTTTTAATGGTTTGAAGACTTTCATAAAACTGGATAAATCTTTTATTGTTTTTGCAGAAAAAGAGAGTTCGTGATAGAAGGGTTTATAAATTGATCACTTTGCCATCGAAGACTGATTCGATTTTCAGACGTTTCAACTGATAAATCAGTGAACCTAGATTTGCTTGAAAGCAATATTAAAAAACCGAGAGCAAATTCAACTTTTTCTGTGTCTTTATCTTCTTCTTTGTGTTCGAGTTCGACATCTGAGGTGAAAAACTTCCGATCATTGTCTATAAAAAAGTCTTTGGCTTGGTCTTAATCCAATTCGTTTAATCAAAAAAGACAGACCCTTGCGAATTATACAGTCGTCTCTTGTTTGTCAAGTTCAAATTCAGTGTTGTTTTTCATTTTTGTTGCTCTCTTTTTTACCATCTTTTGGGGTAAACTTTGTGCAATATTGTTTACATCAGCATGTTAATATGAATTTGAATAGTAAAATTCAAATTCATGTTACTATTTTTTTTATTATGTTACTGTTCATGTTACTGCTTTTGTTGAGTATGTTACTGTTCATGTTACTATTATTTTGAGCATGTTGCTGTTTTGTTGAGCATGTTGCTACTATTATTGTCCTAAATATTAATATTCAATGTTACTATTTTTTTTTTTTAATATTACTATTTTTTGTGTTTGAATGATACTATTTTTTGCGTTTGAATTTGAGAGAAATAATTATTGTTAAGTATGTTATAGTTTTTGTTAAGCATGTTACTATTTTTGTTGAACATGTTAATATTTTTGTTGAACATGTTACTGTTGTTATTTTTTAAAAATATTAATATTGAATGTTTCAATTTTTTTTATGTTTAAATGTTACTATTTTTTTGTGTTTAAATGTATTATTTTTTGTGTTCAAATGATAACTTTTTTTTGTATTTGAATGTTACTATTTTTTATTTTTGATGTTACTATATATATATACTAGTTACAACCCGTGTCTGAAGGCACGATAGAACAAAAAATTCGAGTCCTAAAAAATCGATATCACTATATTAAATAACAATTTTTTTCCTTCATTTATTTTATTAAATCATTCAAAATTTATTTTTACCCATTATTTTCTTAAAGATATTGATAAAATTTTCTCAAAATATGTAATTCGATAAATTTTTTAATAGATTTATATTATCGTGTATGGATAATATCTGAAATAAAAATTATGTTAAATTATAAATTAATCAAATATTAAATGGTTGAGCATGTGATAGAAATGAGTGATGTGATGGTTTTGGGGGGGAGAAATGTATAAGGGATAAAATTCAACTTCCTATGTGTTTTATTATATAGATTTTTATAGATATAAGAGAAAATTTCATCTAGACATCTCCTTCCGATTTTAATATTTCACTGTCACTTTCTGTTAGTGATTGTCGGGTTACACCGTTAATGGCAATGGTTAATTTACAAAAAATATCTCCGAATATTTTATAGGGTAAATTTTATCCACACCTCTTATAAATAAACCTAAATTTAACAACACCCCCTGTACATAGACCTAACTTTAACAGCACCCTCTCTTGATTCTGAAATTTCAATGCACTCTCTTTTAGTTCTATTATATTAGCCTTTATTTTGATCAATTTAATATTCAATTCTATCAAATTAATTTTCTTTATTTAATTTAAACTAAATTAATATTTCATCTCATCAAATCAACACAAAATTGATATTTAATTTGATCAAATTAGCATTTAGTTATATTAATTTAATATTTCATTTCATCAAATTAATATTATTTCTTTAAATCAAATCAACATAAAATTGACATTCAATTTTATTAAATTAAACTATTTAATTTATTAAATATAATACTAAATTCCATTAATTTAAAATTTAACCTTATCCAATTAATGTCATTTTTTTGATTTAACACCAAATGAACATTCAAATTTATTCAATTAACATTAAATTCAATCAAATTAATACTAAATTAATATTTAATTTTATCAAATTAAAACTAAATTAATATTTAAATTTATCAAAATTAAGATCAAATTTATTCAATTAATATTAAATTTTATCAAATAATTTTAAATTTTATATATGAAGTATGATGTGTGAGAAGCGGTCGGGCAACGTTGTGGAGGACATATGATAGCAGATGAATTAGAAATGGATGAGATTTTGACATTGACTTTATCAATTGTAATTTTTATTATAGAAAAATCAATTTTAACTATAAAAATTATTATGATAAAAAAGTATAAAAACTTGATTATGTAACCAAATGAGTGATAATATGATGACTAATATTATAACAAAGTTATAATACAACGTTTTAAAATAAAAAATTCATTGGGATAATATAATAATTGAGATTATGTTTGTTGGCTGGCTAGCGCATATATAATGGGGAAAGAATTGATGAAATTTTAGTCTATTTACATAATAAAAGGTAATTTTAGTATTTTCACAAAAATATTTAGTTAAATCATTATTTTATCTACTGATAGAGACAAAAGTTATTGTTATAGGGGTTGTCATTGAATTTAGACTCAACTACATGGTATTTAGATGAAACTTTCCCTAGATATAACATATAAATATAATATGTCTTCGATCTTTGTACTATATATATGTACAGTAAAGATGTGTGTGTGATATGAACAGTAAAGATGGAGAGCAGCTGAATTATGATAGAATTTTGGGGAGACATGTGTCTCAGTTTGGAAAGAGAATCATGAAAGATGAGAATGTGAGAGACAGTCAATGTCTCAGTATAGAAAATAATCCCTTAACATAGGAAATAAAATCAGGGAAATAATGATAAGAGTTGTAATCTGTATTTTAGGGAAAGAGAGACAGAGTTGAGGAATGAGATATCACTTAATTGCCGGATTTGATTGGGTTGGGGAATTAAATTTAGGGATGTTAGTTTTGGAAACTAAAAGTTTTGAGCGGCAAAAAATTTTCAAGAACTAATATGGTACGTCGAGTCGAAACGATCTGAGACGTCAATAGCTTGAGACAGTTTGAAATATCGTTGGTTGTTGGATGATGCCTTTTTTGATCTCAAAATGATCTGAACCGCTCTTTGTCTCTTGAATTCAAAATCGTTCTACTTTATATATATATATGTGTGTGTGTGTGTGTGTGTGTGTGTGTGTGTATAGATAGATAAGAGAGAGAGAAAAAAAAATTTAATGTTAGTCAAACTCTTAACCTATATATGGATATAGATAGATATGAGAGAGAAAATATTTTAATGTTATTCAAACTCCTAAGATTTAGGAGTTTTTAATTTTTAGTTTTATTTCACTTCTAAAAGGAAGGGATAGTATGGTAAAATTGACAAAAAACAGACTTCATAATAAATAAGTTTCTTTGACGGACTTAAGTCCAAACAAGTCCATATAGGGGGACCGACCTCTAAATTTTCCAATTTTTAATAATTGGGTTGGGTCTGGGCAAAAAAATCCCAATCCGAATTGAATTTGGGCAAGCCTCGGGTTATCGAGTTCAACCCGAATATTTAAATCGAGTTCAACCCGAATATTTAAATCGGGTTGAACCCAATTATTAAATCAGGTTGAAATCTGGTTGAACCCGAATATACATAAATATATAAATATATTTAACTATGGTTAGTATTTATCTTCACTCTTTAGAGTCCAGACTTTCACTTCACTTCAAGTTTTCACTCTTGCGCCTCCATCACTCTCAAATCCCTCTAGATCCCTCTCTCACTCGTCATTCTTCCCTCTCTTAGCCTCCCTCTCTCAATCGTCACCCGTCTGAGTCGTCTTAAACTCTCAACCTTCCTCTCTCACTCATCACTCCTCCCTCTCTCTTCATCTATGTCTCGCCCTTCATCTCAGATTACTTGAAAAAATCAGATCTACACTTGAAAAAATCAAATCTATTCTTCAAAAAATCAACCCGAATTAAGTAACTCAAACTCAACCCGATTTTTAACCCAAAATCAGCCTGAATTAAGTAATCTGAATTCAACCCGAGCCCGCCCGAATTAAACTCGGGCAGTACTCGGGTTGAGGTAGGGTTAGGGTTGAAGATTATATACCTAGGGTTGACCTCTCAACCCGCCTGAGTTGCACCCCTATCGAAAATACCTTCAGTTACCGCTCCAAAGCCCGTGAAATACACCTAAAAAATGACCTCCAATTGATGAAGTGCAACACCCGTCTAGTCACTGCCTACGCACGTGCCTTCAAGGCCTTATGCGATCAGCTTCATGCCATCGATCGCCCTGTTCATGGAACTGACAAAGTTCATTAGTTTCTTCGTGGCCTAGGATCCGATTTCTCCAGTTTTTCTACTGCCCAAATGGCATAAACACCTCTCCCCTGCTTCTCGGATCTTATGTCCAAGGCTGAGAGTTTTGAACTCTTTCAAAAGTCTCTTGAGAGTCCGGCGCCTTCAGCTGCAGCGTTCACTGCTAACCGTGGCTCTTCTCAACGCGGGGGTGGCTCATCTCACTCCAGACGTGGCCGCAGAAATGGCCCCAGCCACAAGTTCTCCAGTCATGGACAGAGCTGTGCCCAAACCACTCAAGTTCGCCGTCCCCCATGGTGCCAGATTTGCCGCTTGGAAGGCCACTATGCTGATCGGTGCAAGCAACGCTATGATCGGCACCAGCATGACCCCTCGGCGCACCTTGCAGAAGCTTTCAACGCTTCATGCTCTGTGTCTGGAAATGAAGCTTTAGATTGGTTCTTGGACACAGGGACTTTAGCCTATATGACTCCAGCTCACTCCACTTTGGACCAGTCCACCACTTACACGGGTAAGGATTGTGTGATGGTAGGGAATGGTGCGTCCCTACCCATTACCCACACTGGTAAAATTTCCCCTTCCCCAGATCTTCATCTGTTAGATGTTTTGGTTGTCCCTCACCTCACAAAAAATCTTTTGTCCATTAGTAAATTAACGCATGATTTTTTGTTATCTGTTACATTTACTAATAATTTTTTCACTATTCAGAATCGCCAAACGGGAAGGGTGGTGGCAACCGGTAAAAGAGATGGAGGCCTATATGTGCTCGAGCGCGGAAATTCCGCTTTAATTTCTGTCCTTAAAAATAAATCTCTTCATGCTTCGTATGATTTATGAAATTCTCGCCTTGGACATGTGAATCATTATGTTATCTCTTTTTTAAATAAAAAAGGACAGCTTTATCTTACCTCTTTATTGCCATCTCCTACATTATGTGACACATGTCAACTTGCGAAGAATCACCGTTTGCCTTATTCTTGTAATGAACATAGATTGTCTAATGTCTTAGATCTTATTCACTGCGATATCTGGGGTCCTTCCCCCGTAAAATCAAATTTGGGTTTTGCCTACTATATTTTATTCATTGATGATTATTCTCATTTCACTTGGTTTTATCCATTGAAATTAAAATCTAACTTCTATGATACTTTCATTCATTTTAAAAAATTTGTGGAAAATCAACATTCTGCTCGTATCAAAAAATTTCAAAGTGATGGCGGTGCAAAATTTACTAGCAACTTCTTTAAAGCTCAACTTCGTACCTCTAGCATTCATCATCAACTCTCTTGTCCATATACTCCTGCCCAAAATGGTCACGCAGAAAGAAAACACCGTCATGTGACTAAGACCGGCTTGGCCCTGCTTTTCCATTCCCACACATCCCCCCGCTTCTGGGTTAACGCCTTTAGCACTGCAGCTTATATCATCAACCGTTTGTCCACACCACTTCTTGGAGGTAAGTCCCCCTTTGAACTTCTATATGGTTCCTCTCCAAATTATGAAAATTTTCATCCATTTGGTTGTCGTGTTTATCCTTGTTTTCGTGATTATATGCCTAACAATTTTCCCCCCATAGCATTCCTTGCATTTTTTTGGGTTACAGCTCCTCTTACAAAGGGTTCCGTTGTCTTGACCCTACCACCTCTAGGCTATATATCACCCGCCATGCTCAATTTGATGAGACTCACTTTCCATTCCTCGATACCTCCTAGTCTCAACCCATATCCTCCCTCCAATTTTCAAATTTTCGGGAACCCAGTCTTCCCCCTACAGACATGCTACTAACTTACCCTGCGCCTCATTCTCGGCATATTTCACAATCCAAATCTAACTCGTGTGGTATTTGTACTGATCTAGTGGATAAGTCTTTGCAGGCCAATGATTCTCTTGCAAGTTCATCTCTGCCGCCCTCGGATCCTAACCCCGCTTCTCTTGAGCTCACCACTAAGCTGTCTACCCCTGCTCCTGTTGCAGTTACTCCAATGGCTTCCTATGCTTACACAAGCCAAAGCTAGTATTTTCAAAACTCGCCACCCTGCGAATCTTGCTCTCTTGGGATCCTCTGATCTTCTCTATACTCTACTTGCATCCACTGAGCCCAAAGGATTCAAATCTGTTGCTAAGAATCCTGTTTGGCTCGCCGCTATGGATGAAGAAGTTCAAGCCTTGCAAACTAATCCTTCCTGGATTTTGGTTCCTCGATCTGCCAACACCAACATTGTGGGTTCCAAATGGGTGTTTCGGACCAAATACTTGCCCGATGGATCTATCGAGCGTCTCAAAGCTTGCCTTGTTGCCAAAGGCTATACACAGGTACCTTGTCTGGACTACACTGACACCTTTAGCCCTATTATCAAGGCTACCACTGTCTGTGTTGTCCTCTCTCTTGTTGTGACCAACAAATGGCCTCTCCGCCAACTTGATGTCAAGAATGTTTTTCTTAATGGTCATCTTACTGAACATGTCTATATGGAACAGTCTCCTAGGTATATTGACGCCCGCTTCCCTAATCATGTATGTCTGTTGAAGAAAGCTCTTTATGGCCTCAAACATGTTCCTCGTGCCTGGTTTCAGCGATTCAGCTCTTTTCTCATTCAACTTGATTTTTATTGCAGTCGTTCCGACACATCACTCTTTGTCTTTCACAGGCAGTCTAACATTATTTATTTGCTTCTTTATGTTGATAACATCATTATTACAGGCAACAACTCATCTCTTCTTGACAACTTTACTCCTAATCTTAATTCTGAGTTCGCTACTAAGGATTTGGGTTCTCTCAGTTACTTTCTTGGTCTGGAAGCTACATACACCACTGATGGTCTCTTTATTAGCCAGCTGAAATATGCACGAGACATCCTCACGCGAGCTCAATTACTTGACAGCAAGCCTGTTCACACCCCAATGGTTGTTTCTCAGCACCTGTCTTTTTATGGTCCTCTGTTTTTGGATCCTACTCTTTACCGATCTCTTGTTGGTTCTCTTTAGTATTTGACTATCACGCGTCTCGATATTGCTTACGCTGTGAACTCTGTCAGTCAATTTTCTGCACTCTCCAACTGAAGACCATTTTCTTGCTGTCAAGTGCATTCTTCGCTATGTTAAAGGCACACTGCATTTTGGCCTCACTTTTCATCCATATGCTGCTCCTGGTGCTTTAGTTGCTTACTCTAATGCCGACTGGGTAGGATATCTTGACACTCGTCGCTCTACCTCTGGTTATTCTATTTACCTTTGTGATAACTTGGTTGGAGTGCCAAGAAGCAACCTACTGTTTCTCGTTCAAGCTGTGAGTTTGAGTATCGTGCCCTTGCTCTCACTGCGCTAAAATTCTTTGGCTCACGCATCTCATTCGTGACCTTAGAATTTCTCTTCCACAGTAACCTCTTCTCCTATGTGACAACAAAAGTGCAATTTTTTTGAGCTCCAACCCTGTCTCTCACAAACGGGCCAAGCATGTTGAGTTAGACTACCACTTTCTTCGTAAACTTGTTGTTGCTGGCAAACTTCGCACCCAGTAAGTGCCCTCTCACTTACAAGTTGCCGATATCTTCACCAAATGTGTGCCTTGGCCTCTCTTTCAATATTTTCGCTCCAAGCTCCACGTTTGTTCAAATCCGACGCTCAACTTGGGGGGGGGGGGTGTTGAGGATCCTCTGCCTTAATCTAAGGCCTTCCATATGTGCATCCATTGACCCTCAAGTATAGGAGCTTGTTTAGCTAATTCTTTCCATTTATTTTGTAATCAACATTTATGTGTAATTACGCCATTATACAATCTATAAATGAATATATATATATATATATATATATATATATGAAAGGCTCTCACCACTCAAAGGTGTGGTGATTTTCAAACATTCTTAAGGCATATTTGCAAATTTTTTTGAGACCGATGTACAAATATTTGACAAGCCCAACGTTAAACATGCAGTAAGGCTCAAGTTCAGCTTGATAAGCTGATAATTAGCATTAGGTTCATCAGTTCTTGGCATAACTTTGGATTCGAACACTAATGATTAGCATTAGAGTCCTCAAATCAAATTACTAACCAATCATAACATATAAAATAGGTTACAATCAACTCATTGAAATAATAATATGAATAGTTAGTGTTCAGCACTCGACGGCAGAGAGAGTAGAGAGAAAGATGGGACTGGTAGTGGCCATGGTTGTGCTAGGATTTTGGTGATTGTGTTTGGTGTGGGGAAATGAAGAAGGGGGTAGAGGCGGTGGTTGACTGGGATTATGGGGTGATGTTTAACGGTGGTGGTTTGGCAGAGAGAGTGGAGAGTAAGAGGGGCATGGTAGTAGTGGTGTTAGGGTTTTGGTATTTGTGTTCGGTGGGGGGCAGGCGGAAGATGGGGATGGCTGACGATGGTGGTTTGGGAGTGGGGGTCGTGGTGGTTATGGAGTGGAGTGTTTGTGTTGTGTGTGTACGTGTGTATGTATCTGCTACGAGTGGTGTATGGTGTGTGTGTGCGTTGTGAAGAAGAAGAAGAGTAAAGAATAGAAAGAGAAAGAGAAAGACAAGAGAAGAGGGGGAGGAGAGAGAGAGGGAGAGAAGAAGATCAACCTTAGAGAGTGAGGGTCGGCGGAGTTTCGCCGGACAGATGAAAATTGGATTTGCTCAATGAAGTTGAGTTGGTGAGACTTTATTTACTAGTTATTGCATGTGCCAAAGAGGCACAGAGTAATAAAACAAATGGTTAATAATAAACATTTTTGCATTTACACCCAAAATCAAATCACAAACATAGAGGAGAGAAAAAAGATTTCCAATGCCAGTTTTAGTGGGGGTGAGCAGTGGTACTGGTGGTGGTGGGAGACGGTGATGGTTGTGGTGGGTGACAACGACTGTGGTGATGGTGGCAGTCGTGGTTGGAAACGATGATGGTGATGGTGGATTTTTGGTGACGATTGGTGGTAGTGACAGTAATGGGTGACCACGGTGGTGGTGGTAGGTGTGGGTGGTGGTAGGCAATGGTGATAGTGGTTGGCAATAATGGTGGTAAGGCGAAGACGATGGTGGTGGCGGTGGTTGGTTGTGGTGGTGGGCGGTGACGATAGTGGTGGTGGGCGACAACTGTGCTTCTAGATGACAGTGTGATGGGTGGTGGCGCATGGTGGTGGTGGTTATAGTGGTGGTAAGTGTGGTGGGGGTGGGTGAAAGTGGCTGGCAGTAATGGTGGGCGACGACGGGTGGTGTGGGTTGTGGTAGTGGGTGGTGGTGGGTGCTGATGGTGGTCGACGGTAGTAATGGGATAATGGTGGTAGTGGTAATAACAATGAGATGACGATGGTGGTGGGTGGTGGCGGTGGTGGACGACGATGGTAACAATCGGTAGTGGGTGGTGGTGGGGGTGGTGATAGTGGTGGTGGTGGGCTAGCCGCTGCGTTGGTGGTGATGGTAATGGTGATGTTCGTGGGGCGGTGAGATGGGTGGTGGTTGGGGTGGTGGTGGGTTAGTAAAAATGGTGGTAGGGTGACGGCAGCGGTGATGATGGTGGTGGTGGTAATGGGGATGGTGGGGTGGCGACAATGATGGTGACGGCGACGGTGGTGGTGGGGTGGCGGCGATGGTGGTGGTAGTGGTGATGGCTGGGGGGTGGTGGTGAGATAGTGGAAGTGGTGGTGGTAGCGGTAGTGGTGATTGTGGTGGTGGGTCGGTGGGGGTGGTGGTGGGGCGATGGGTGTGGTGGTAGTGGTGGTGGGGGGGGGGGGGGGTAGCTACAGTGGTGGTGGTTGTGGTAGAGGTGATGGTGGGGTAGCGACGGTGGTGGTGGTGGTGCTAGTGGTGATGGTGGTGGTGGGCTGGCGACGATGGCGGTGGTGGTGGTAGTGGTAGGGCGATGGAAGTGGTGGTGGTGGTGGGGCAGTTCCAAACACTATTTTTTTTTAAGTTGTTATGAGAAGTTATAAGTTTTCGAAACACTTATAAAAAGTCATCACAAACACACCCTTAGAGGCTTATTTTTCCTATTAAATTTGGGGTGTTAATATCAGTCGTCGAATTAATTTTAAAGTAAAATTTAAAGAGATCTCAACCGCAAAAAGTAAAAGTCATTTTGTTTATCTTTTCAGATTTGAATTGTATTATACTTTATTATATAGATTTGATTGAATAGTCATGACTATTAAGAAAGGTTATTATTTGAATAGTTATGATAGAAAAAGTCAGGGATGTGAGTATTGAAAAAAAAAATCTATTTAGAAGAATCATGTCTTTTAAGAAATGTACCTTTTTAAAGGGGTCATAAACTATTAACTAAAAGATACCTCTTTAGAAGGGTCATGTCTTTTAATGAAAATACACATATTCGAAAGGACACTAAGAAGTCTATAAATAGGGTCCTAGACTTCATTCACAACTACACTTGAGTCTTGTATAACTCATCTCTCTTACCCTCTCTCTCTCTTTCAGAATAAAAATAAGATTTCTTTGGAAGTTCTTTAATATTGCTAATTGCAGTTCTTCATCCAAAGGCTTTGTTGTATCCTGGAAGTGATTTTCCAAGAACCCTTTAGCAAACTCTTCGAGAAGGGCAAATATCACTTTAAAAAAAGCGATCTTACGTGCCTTAAAGCTTTGATTCTAATTTTTTTTTTCAATCTGCTCAAAGTAATTTCTCAACAATTTTAACGTGATATTTGCAATGGCTACCGAATCAAGTGCTACATTCAAAGTCATGAATTAAGACTTTGTGAAATTGGATCGTTTTGATGGAACAAATTTCACTCTTTGGGAGGACAAGATGATGTTTTCTCTCACTGCGTTGAAGGTCGCTTATGTATTGGATCCAAGCTGCAACCTATTCCCAAAGAAAAAGTAGAAGACACTGATCACACTATCCGATTGATGAAAGAAGCGAAAAGAAGATGAATATGTCCATATTCTGAACACAGTGTCCGATTAATTGTATGATCTCTATATATCGTTGAAGTCTCCATAGGAAATTTGGAATGCACCGGAATAAAAATATATGTCTAAAAAGTAAGGTACGGACAAATGTCTAATTATGAAATATTTTGAGTTGAAGATGACTGATATCATACTCACCATGGATCAAGTGCGTGAATTGCAAGTTCTGGTTAATAGACTTTTTGACTTTAAAGTCACAGTTCCTGAGTCAATTCAAGTGGGGGCAATTGTTGCCAAACTTCCTCTTACTTGGAATGGTTCTAGGAAGAAACTTCTGCACATGACAAAAGATTTCAATGTAGAACAAATACAAAAACATTTGAGGATTGAAGAAGAAAACATAAAATGTGATATTGTATATTTGAGTTATAAAGTGAACAATGTGTCTAAAAATGAGTCTAACAAAAACCAACAATTTCAGAAACATCTCAAAGTGCGGAAGGGTTCTAGTTTTAAGAAGAATAACAATTCCAACAAGAAGAATGTCTCATGTGTTTCATTGTGGAAAGAAATGTCATTATATTCGGGAATGCAGATACCGTTAGAATGATAAGAAGGGCAGTTCAAATTCCATTACAAAAAACAGCAACTTTAGTGGCAGGAAAAGTCGTCATTAAAACTCTTAAATTTGTCACAAAATTATTCAGTGGCAAAAAAAAAAAAATTGCCACTAGGTTGTCACTATAGATGTGTCACTAAAAGTTAATAGTGACAAGCTATACAAGTTGTCACAAATAATCTAGACCTTTAGTGACGATTCTATATCATCAATAAATCACTCTCAATAGCGACAAAATTTGTCGCCACTCATATTTTAAACTTTCATCACTAAAACGTATGTTTCCATCACTTAAAAATTATTTTCAGCCCAAAAAAAATATTATAGTGTCGAAATATATTGACACTAATTAGTATCCGTCAATCATTAGTGACGGAATTTTTTGTTGTCACTAATATGTTTAGTGACAATTTCAAACTTTCATCCCTAATTAGGGTAAATTTTTATTGCCACTAAATTGTCGGTTGTAGTGACAATGTTTTGATTGTCACTAACAATTTTTGTTTACTTTTAATGGCCAGCTTTATAATCGTCACTAAAGACTTATTCAGTGACCATATTTTCTATTGTCACTATAAAATTTTAAAGTATTTTTGTGACAAATTTTATAGCAATCACTAAAAAACTCTATAGTGACGACTGTAGTGGTTGTCACTCACATAATAATTCGTAACAACTTTCATAAACCCTGTATAAAATTGACCTGTAATTAAAATATCCTAATCTTTCAATATCATTTGAAACAAATCGAAATTCAATCATAGTTTAATTATAAAATCAAAAACTTATGGAATTATCATAAAATTTTAAACAATCCGACGAATACTTCAAAAAAAAAAAGCAATAAAAAAAGTTTTTCTCAAGCAACAAAATAAAAAATTAACAATAAACTATTGGTCTTTGTTCCTTCCATAACCATGAGAAGATCTAAAACAAACTTCATGACGGACAAAAAAAATGTACTCCGTACTTTCAGATTAATTCTGGTTCGAATACGATCTTCTATTCTCATAAAGATGTCACAGAGATAACCACCATAGCAAAAATTAAACACCATAATAGTTGTCACAACTCTTTAATTTTAAATCACATAAAATAGTAAAAGCTTGGGAAAAAAATGCCATCATAAAAATATAGATTTGGTAATGTCTAGATCTTATTTTCAAACTTCTCTTCACTTTATGCAACACAAGAAACAAAACTTCAACACTTATTATCAAAGGTTTAGACTAAGTGATAACCAACCAAATGGTCCTTCTAATCTCTGTAGCACTTTTAGCATTGTTAAGGGAGGTTTAACACAAAAGACTATGGATGACCATCATTAAAGAATACACAATTTCTAATATATATCATGAGGTTCATTACATCAACTACTTCCTATTGTCCACAAGTACAATAGTACTTATATGATTAAAAGAAAAAAGAAGAAATCACCAAAAAGTATGAATCCTATGAAGAAAGACCACCATGTGCTTGACAAACATAAATGTTTTGCTCAAAATGATTGTGTCAACTAAATAAACGCTAATCTTCCAAATATGATAATGAGCTGAATATTTAATCAATAATAGTTAACTCAAACTTAAAGTCAAAAAATTCAACTGTCATATTATTGCCTTATCATCAAATCTTAACAACCATGACAAACTAATTTAATGGATCTATGTTGTCATTGAGTGTCAAGTCAATCACAATATCAATCTCTAATTAATATATCAAAGCACCATAATATCAGCAAGTATACTGCACAATTTCTTCTATAAAGCTCCCGAGTCATTTCATAATTGCAAGTAGAATCAAGAATTAAGAACTGGTTCATAAGTTGTAATACTCCAAATGGGTCAAATTTATCCTAAAAAAGTAAAAATGAGAACACTTACCTAAATTGCAATCGCCCTGGTTGAGCCCCATATTGCTTCCATCTATCATGCAATAAAATAAAGTTTATGACACCTTCAAAAAAAAAGGAAAAAAATCAAAACTAAGCTTTCATTAATCAAGTATTCCACCTACCATGAAAGAGGGTTAGGCGCAGGGGCAGACATGTGTCTCTCATCCTGCATCTGCTTCATCAATGCTTGCAAAATCTCATTTGTCGCATTTTGAGTTACTCCTTGCATCTACTCCACTAGTGCTTGCAAAATCTCATTTGTTACCTTTTGATTAGCCTTAATCACTTTCATGTCCTTTTGTTGAGCATTGAGTTTTTCTTCCAACTCATTGGCCCTTTTGTTAGCTGCCTCCAACTCTGATTTATTGTGGTGCTTAGATGAGGATCGGGTAGGCTTCGGACCATGCCCACGACCACGTATGTACCCTGACTTATGTCCAAGAACTTCTGAGCAAATTTCCTCCTCACAAACTGGTGCTTCATTCTCTCCTACGGGCTGCGACTGAAGCTCCACCATTTGCTCTTAAAGTGGCAAGACATATAAATTTTAAATTACATTAGTTCAATTAATATGACGATAAACGAAATTTTTAACCAAATTGATAACATACATAGTTATGATATGCACGGTCATTCAACCAAGAGTGTTTCTTATTACTATAGTGAGTTATCCTATATAACTCAATTGGCCCAAGCACTTCACCAGTTTGAGCAGTCTACATCAATTCAAATATGTGAATTAGTTTTTAAAGCATATCACTGCGCATATGATACACTATATAACTAAGAATTATGTTGCTACCATTTCAACACCCATCTAGGCAAAAAACTTTGTCCCAGTTACATGAGGTGTGTTTCGCATTGCCCGATTCCTTGCATTTTGAGCACTCCTTTTCTACATTAAAATAGAACAAGTATCTTACATTAGAAATATTTTAAACGAATAAAGGGAAATTTTATTTTTTTTAGTATCTATAGTAAGTTCAAAAACCTTAAATTCATCAGAGGAAAAGTAAGAACAAAGATAATTCCAATCTTCTTGTGGCACGCTTGGTGGTGGATGTTGCATTGCTACTTCTGTCGTTGGGTGTGGCAAGAAGTAGTTCTTGTGTAGCTTATGGCGATGATTCTGATAATGTGTGTTCATTTGGGAAAATGTTATATCTTTTACCTGTTCATCATGGAGATTGAACGATTCCTACAAAAAATAGTGAATTGTTTACATTATTAACAACGAAGACACTGTGAGAAATAAAGGTAACAACAATTGAATTACAAAATAAAAAATAAGTAACTTTGTTTATTGGATGCAAAAGAACTAGAAACCCCCTTTTAACTTTTGTTTCCTATTCCTCCTCTTATTTCCTTGTTTATTTTCTCATACTTGCAACATCTCCAACCTCTATCCAAGAAAAGCACTTACCTTGGCCATTTGGAGTAAACTTTCCCGATCAACTTTTTCATCTTTATTTTTTGCATCCATAGAAATTTGGTTAGAATTCTTCTTTGACAAACCCAATTTTTGTTAATCTTTATTGTGATAGTACTATTGTTTTCTTAGTTTATTGAGGTTCGTATGTGACATGTGTCCATCAAGTTAATGTTTCCCTAACCGATGCCATTGGGTTGTCTGGCTATAGGTCCTCTCAAGAATCTTAGGGAAAAAAAATAGGAGAACTCCCTCAATTCAAAAAGTGAGAATTCACCAATTTTTAGGCTGTCAAAATACCAGCAGGATTTAGATTCTTAACATTTGAACCGAAAGAACATCTTAGTTGTGTAGTTAGTGGACACATGAATATTTTTTTACTACAAATAGTTTTCCCCTATAATTACTAGGAGTTTGATTTCTGCTTTTTTGCTGATTTCTTTAGCTATGAGCTGGTACCTTTTGGAATATTAGTGAGTGATGAACTTGATTTGGTTAGATGATGACAACATGAAGAGAATTGTTGTGTATTTATACTTTGCAAATTTTTACCTGAATCCTATTCTTGAAATGAAGTCAATCAATGCGAGGTTTTAGACAGATTTGTATGAGCAGTAAGTGCTTTGCATGACAAGAATTTGATATAATCAGTGTATTGTGAGTAATTAACTTTTTTTTTTCAAGTCATATATGACCTAAAAAAGAATTTTTTTTTGTCTGAGTGTTTTTTTTTTTTGGTTATATAGTGCCTTCAGACACGGGTATTAACTAATATATCTATATTATAAAACAGCTCATACTTTAAATTTTATCACACACATATTTTCCTCCTCAAAACCATCACCTCTCACTTACCTCACCCATAATTCCTTTGTCAGACGCCATGTCGGCCTTCTCCATCTCTTTTTATTTTTTTTCCTTTTTCCCTCTCTCACTAGTGCCAGAGACATAGCCAGAGCCACCGCCACCGCCACCGCCACCGCCACTGCGCCATAGCCTTCCTCTTCTTTCCCAGGTATCCCTCTTATCGTCTCCTTTCTCTCACACACACCCAAATAACAACCCCCAACTCTCCCCTCTGAGAACACCTCCCCCCACCCAAGCTCTCCCCCTCTTGGAAAATCCCCCCTCTACGTCTGACCCCCTCCTCTTATACACCCTCTGCTCAATCCACCCCCAACACACACAAACACAAACGAAACACACACCACAACATACACACTGAACACACACACCCACACACTCATGGGTTCACTCTCTCTTAGCCTACCAATGCCACCATCACCAGCAAAGCACCACCATCACCGCCATAGCACCACGGTCACAACCACACAACACCACCGTCAAGACCACAACCATCTCCTAGGTAATTCTCTCCATCCCCTCCTCTCCCCTTTTTCTGCCTCCCACTGAAAAGTTTGTTGAAATGCCCAAAACACAGACCCCAATCATAACGCCCATGAATTGTTTGTTTGTAAAACCCGAGCAAATTTGAACTTTTTCTGAAAAAGGGCAAAATGATAATTTGCCACCCTTATGCGTATTTAAAATGCTTATGTTCTAGAGCTCGGATGGGGAAATGGAGTTATCAATTGGATTCGTATCGCAAAATCTAGTCACCCTATCAAATTTCGTCGAATTCCGAGATAGTCAGATTTTTGCACGTCGTTCGAGGCGGCTGCCTGGCGAATGACATTTTAAAGGTCCCCAATAATGGATTTTATATAATTTCCCTAAAATTAAGTTAAAGTTCAAATAAAATCAATTTGAACTTAATCCGAGATATAATGAATCGTTTCGGAACGAAAAACGGACCCGGAAGTAGTAAACGTGTGGTGCAATTTGGACCGCACATTAAGGGGGTATAAATAGGGACAAATATCTGAAAAATTAGATATTTCACAAATTATTCAACCTCTTGCCCGGCCATAGGGAGAGAGGAGAGAAAAGAGAAAAATAAAAAAATCAAACTTCAAGCTTCTCCGTCCGATCCAAGGAGTTCCGTCGCTCGGAATCTGTCGATCCAAGAGGCAAAGTTCATCTCCTCGACGAGGGCTACGCGTACGTACCAAGAACAAGAGATTTCACCGAAGATCCAAGAGGAGTCTTTGGGAAAAAATCAAGGTTTTGGGTTGGTTTTGGTGTTCTTGAAGTCTCCACACTTCAATCTACGCTACAAGATGTAGGGTATTTCCTACTTGGGTTTTACTCCTACCTTAAGGGGCTGTTTTGTTGACTGAAACATGGCTGTATTTTGGACTGAAATATGGCTATTTATAGACTGTTTTAGGGGCTGTTATATGGCCTCTTTTGGGTGGTAATTAGCGGACTGTTTTATGCCTAATTAGTGGATTATTTTATGCCTAATTAGCGGACTGATTATGGCCTGTTTTAGGGGCTGTTTAGTGGCTGAATTTGGGACTGTTTATGGACTATTTTGGGTTGAATTCATGGACTGTTTTGGGTTGAATTCATGGACTGTTTTTAGGCCATTTCACGGACAGTTTTAGGCCATTTCATGGACTGTTTTTAGGCCATTTCAAGGACTGTTTTAGAGCCGTTATGGAAGTGAGGATTTGGGAATAGATTTGGCTTGGACAAATTTCTAGTTTAAGTTTTGTATATGGAAGTTACTGATGTAATTTTTCTTGAAACTTGATATTATGTGGACATTGTTATGTGATAACATGACTTGTTGCCTTGATGGAATTTGCTAAATGCTTATGTGAGATTAAAGTGTGTTGTTGATATATGTTTAAGAATGTATTGACATGGGGGTGAAATTATGGTATTTATATGCTCATGATATAAATTGCCATGGATATGTTTATATATGTGGTTCAAATTGTCCATATGGCACTTATCACATATGGAACACGACATTGGTATTGCAAATGTTCATTACATTGCATATGCATAAAGGCATCACATTCATGGGTATAAGGCATGAGTGTGTGTGTGAGTGGGCATCACATTCATGGGCATAAGTCATGAGTGTGGGTGTGTGGGTGCATGGTTGATCAAACACCATTCTTGGTGGTTGATATGTGAACTCGGAAAAGTTGGATCGAAGATTCGGCTGAGTTGCACGGTTTTATGCATAAGAAAAACTTGTGTCGGGTATAGCAAGCAGGGCTAGACTCTCCCTCGGGTGCAAAACCCGGCCACTTGGTTTATACACTTTCCCGCGGTGAAATTCCAGAAAAGTGTAAGTTAGGCCCACGGAGCCGGCGGTGCGATTCCAAAATCCGTTGCCCAGGAAGACACAAGATTTTGTTATCTAAAAACATCCATTCAATGGGTAGCATCCAACAATGATTTGATTTTATAAAACACATAATTTTAGTTCAAACGGTCATTGGATGTATTTTCCGTCATAAGACGGGTTCATTACACATGTGCATTGCATTGCATTGTGGGAGTCGGCGAGGACTCGGGTTGAAGTTGCATGAGTGAGTTTCATCTCATTTCATGGCATGACATAGGATTCCTATCATTGAATGCATATTCTTGATTGGAATGTTTTGAATGATTAATTGTATGTGCACATTTCATATGCATCTTGGGTGGGGAGTAGCCTCTGTAGGAATTACTCTACTGGGCGTGACTCACCCTATACGGGAAAACATTTCAGATGTGGGATATACGCCGGTGGACGGCTCTCATTCCGGGCCGCTAGGGTGAAGAAAGCCGACTTGTGACTTTTATAACTCTTTTGTAAACCTTTTGGAGCAAACTAGTTTTGGCATGTAACTTTTATGTAAAGAGTTGTAAATTGAACTTATATTAACTATGCTTGATGCATAGGTGTGATGTGTTTATATGTTACACTTTTACAGGCCATGTTACACTTTTATACGCCATGTTACACTTTTACACACCAATGTCACACTTCGTACATTAACATAGGAACCCTGGATTTAGGGGCATCACAAGTATGCATAAATGGACCCGGTGTGGTCATTATTTTATATTGGGTCTCGGATGGGTCATATGATTATATATTGCACAGGTTGGATTTTGGGTAGAGCTTTCCGTACAAAGGAGACTCTGCTCAGGTTTTTTTTTTAAATTAGGGATCCCGGTAAATGGGACATAACGGTGTGATATCGAGTTACACGATATCCACAGGCATTCCGTGAGTTGATGGGTGATCAACGGACCCCCGGATTTTGGGACGTCACATTGTTGACATGCCTGAGAGACACACGCACACACAAACCACACCCACAATGCGCACACACCGCACCCTCACACACCATTCTGTGTTGACACACTACTGTCTACAAGCACATTTCTTTCCCACCCTCTCCCTCCCTTCTTCTACTCTTCTCATACACAACCAGTACACACCCAAACCCCCCCCCCCCCCCCCCCAGCCATCACATATACAGACCCACACAAAACCCCTCAGCCAAATTTGAGTGTCAATTTGGGTTTTTTAATTTAAGTGCTTTCAAATTGGGTTTCCATTAAGGGATATGTGTGTGTGTGTGTGTGTGTGTGTGTGTGTGTGTGTGTGTACTCCCCCTCCACTCTTCTCTTCTCTTATTCTTCTCTATTCTTCCTCTTCTTTACAACACAAACACACATACAGTAGACACACACATTGCACCCCATCGCACACGTAGCACATATACACACAACATCGCACACCCATTGGACACACACATAGAATGCACACAACACACACACAACCGAGAGTTTTATAAGGGCAGAAAATTACATGATGTTTTAGGTTCAAAGGCTATGAGCAAACTATTTGTTGTGTCATGTCAATGTTTATTTTCCATGTTATCCTTTTTAGGACATTGCTTCTTAGGCCTTCTTAATAAGAGGGTTCAATTTGGGCAAAAAATGAAAATCACAAAGCATAGCAAGAGGGTTATTTAGGGTTTTTTAATTGTAAGAATCAAATTTCATGCAATATTTTTTATTCCATCTTTTTTAGTTGGGGCATTTGAGTTTTTAGAATTTTAATTTAATTGCATCCTTCTTATCTTGCTCTCACTTTTTGTTATTGACTTCAAATGCTTATTTCATAGTTTTTGGCCATTGCTTTTGGCATGAGGACGAAAATTTTTGGTCCTGAAAATTTGGAACCATTACCAATTACTCGATGAGATTTAAAAACTTAAGGTTCAAATGAACCCCAAACCTTTGCATTTGCTTAAGGTTTAAAGACTTTGTTTAATGTAATTGGTATTGTAGATTATCCTTCTTGATTCTTGGTAACTGGAATTGATTTTTGTTATGTAACTTTTGTACAGTACCAAGATTTATATATTATCCTTCTTTTTTTGGTAACTTTTAATTGGTATTGTTGATTATGCTTCTTGATTCTTGGTAATTAGTATTGATTTTTATTATAATGTAACTTTTATATGGTATCAAAATTCATATATTATCCTTCTGTTTTTGGTAAGTATTGTAGATTATCCTTATTGTGTGAGATTAGAGCCCAACCTCCTTGGGATAGCCATGGCCTATGCAGGTGGCACCTTTTATAACTTCACACCAATTGGTATATTTTGCTAGAATGAACAGCTAAGGGTTGGAAAACAACTGGCAAGGAGAATGCCTTGATGGGGAGGTGAGCATTGAGTGATGGATTGTGAAAAAGCCCTTTGTGTCGTATATGAACTGCATCCTCATTTGCTGAAATATTGAGGCCGTTACAAATTAGATCATGCATTAATTTGTGCTTTGTATTGTTCATATTTCTTATAATTGATTTTAGGTGGACATCCAATTGTTATAAGTTGTTTCTTTGATTAATTTTTCTCCTTGATGTTCACTAAAAGTGGCCATTTCAAATCCCTCGCGAACTTTGTAGGATTGCCACTCAAATTTTTCTTTGCTAGATGCTTCTTAGCGTTTTTGTTTGCAAATTATTGCAGGTTCTACAAATGGAATCACTGTTGCTAATTTGCTTGAAGTTTGAAATCACAGCCCCGGTATCGAATTGTTTTTTACTGGTAAGTTTGATGTCTGATGCTTATTGAAAATATTTATATTCCTTTATTTTTACACCCCCTGTTTTGCACTGAATTTGCCCAGTCAAATGGTCTAAAACACTGTGTATATTAATTTATTTATCAATATAACTATAATTTTGGTTGGATAAGGAGAAGATTATTGGGTTAATTACAAAATACCCCCTTGAACTATGTGTCTTGTTCCAATTAGCTCCCTCGGGTTTCAAATTCAACAATTAACCCCCTTCATGTTCTAAAATGAGTAAGCTGACTGATGGTGTTAACTAAGATGATGAAATTCTAAAAATACCCTTGACCATGACAACTGAATTTTGCGCCCAAAAAATTAACCATGGTTGGCTATGGGACAGTTGATAGAAACAAAACACTAACCCCATTTTCACGCCATGCCCTATTTTCTCATTTAAGCGGCGTTTCTCGACTGCATTTTTCCCTAAAGTCTCACCGAATGGAGGAACGACGATTGAGCTTTGAAGATTAACCACATTAAAATTATTCATCCTACAGTATCGATTGAGCTAACATAAGTTGCTTGTATATTCTATTCTTCCTTCTTCTTCATTTGTCAGTGGGTTGTTTTCTACTGTCTGTGTGGTTCAGGTGGGTCCATAGGAACTTCATACATGCAAAAACTGATTTGCTTTTGAAACCAATCCATCTTTTTGTTTGTAATGTCTCCAACGTATTGATATGCTTTTGTCTACTTTGTAAAAGTATGACGTTATGAACTAGTGTGATATGTTAACTTATTTTCCTGCATTGCACAGAATGTGTTTTGTTACAATTCTTAGGAATAACTTGTTACTCATGTTATAGCAAGATCATTTCCTTATGATACACATACATGCATGTCTTATACCTCTAAATGTAAGTATCTATGAATAGAATAACAACTATATCTACTATATTTTGCTTCCTTCTTAACCATTTAATCTCGGTCTCAACATCATGAAACCAACTATAATATTCCCCTCCCTCTACGTCAGCTTTGGTTCATACCATTCAAAATATGTGGAAGATGAATTTCCCTACAATTATAAATTATTAGTTAAGATATTAATCAATGAAATTTGTAATGAAAAAAAAGGTCCTCAAAATTAGTACCATTACCTTGTAGTTGGGATGATTGTATCCCTCGGTTTGTAGCACAATCTTTCATTTTCTTGATGGACTGATATTTGGCTTGAAATCATTTCTGCTGTTTGTGCACACAACCACTTATGGCAATATATATTATAGAAAGTTGGGAAGAGAGAGATGTAGTACAGAGTTTTTTTGGGGGGAGGGGGGGAGAGAGGGATAGAGAAAGAAGAAGAAGAAGCAACAATGGGTTGTTCTGCATTTTTTTGGGTTACAAGGGAGAGAATTGTGTGACTGAGCTGTTGAAGAAATGCAGTTAAATTAAATAAGCACACTTCCAACGGTTAAGAATCAAGTCATTTTGTACCTCATAAGGGCAAAATGGTCTTAATGGTTTGCTTTTTAGTTGCACGTGATTTGCCTTAAGAGATTACCGTTACATTTGACAAAAGCTTGTTAATTTTTTGTACTTTTTCAAAAATTCAGAACATGAAGGGGGTTAATTGTTGAATTTGAAACCCAAATGAGCTAATTGAAACAAGACACATAGTTCAAGGGGGCATGTTGTAATTAACCCAAGATTATTTTATCATTTATTTGCATTGTTGCTTTTTTATGGGATTCTAACAATGATACAGTCCTTTTTTCTCCTCCGAATAAATCATGTTTGAAAATTAAGGATCTCTACTTGACTGAGTTGTCATCAAAAGAGTATCTTCTATTAGGTTGGTAGAAAAGGAAGAGAACATTAAATTTTGCACTTTTTAGTATTTTGTTGATTGATCTCTTGAACTTAAGTGAGCTAAATGATTTTATTGAATTTCAAGTTTTTATCTTTCTTGAACTCCACAAATGATTATGATTCCCTCATTGAGTATGATGTTATTAATGAGAAGAATAGAGAAATTTGTCCTTGCATTCCTTGGCGACATAAGTGAACTATTAGTTCTAATATTTTTGGCTTCTCTTTGATTTTTTTTTATTGTATTAGGATTTGTTTTTATAAGGAGCTTTTAGGTTTCAATTAGAAAGTATGTAAATTGTGTATACAGGTTAACATTTTCATAGGTTTTAGAGGAAATGCCTCCAATTTTTTTTGAATTTATTGCAACAAGAAATTTATTTGGCCTCTTAAATGAATTATGTGTGTCAAAGCATATTGTTGGCATTGCTGCAAGAGACCTTTAAAGAACCTCCATTTGTATATTGGGTGGGAAGAGATTGACAAAATTGGTCTCAGAAAAGAGACAAGTGATCAATTGCTACACCATTGAGCAGTGAAATGAAACAAGTATGAATTATTACTACAACATTGATAAGTAATTGATTTCTTTAAATTTTTAGTTTAATGTTTGATTGCATGATTAATAATCTAGCAGTTGTTGTTTTCTCTTTTTGATTGGGATATGGACGAAAAACGCCATTTTGTGTTGAAGGCCAACAGTGAGCCTCAAGACCTATCCACAGCAAGCTGGGACCACTAACAACCTTTACATCTTTGTGGGTTCAAGCATTTGATAGGTGATGGCCCATTTAATTTGCTATGTATTTTACCTTACATACTGATGCTTCTACATTGCTATCGACTTCACACTGGAATTATAGAGGATAAAATGGTGAGGTTTAGAATGTTTGAATGGAAGGGTTACAAGGTATATTCTTGAGCTAGGCTTAGCTTTTTTAGTCCTAAAAAGTCTCACATCTAATCAATAGTCTCTAATAAGAAGGGTGGGTATTTTCGTATTAATCCTAAGAAGTCTCTCAGCTAATCAATAGTCTCTTTTTAAAAATTTTAAAGATAAGATCTTCCATTGTTGTTCCTAAATTTTATCAATGCAATTTTGTTTTAGTGTGTTGTAGTGTGTTGAGTTTTCACTGGTATTTTGTTAACTTCTTGATGTTTTTGTTTGCTTAAGTTGTTAAATGATATAAATTTTTGCATAAGATCTTCATGCTTGAAGAGTGTGTTAGGTTGTTGTTTTATCAGATTTAAGATTGGTGATGGGAGTTTTCTTTGATTTGGGTTTTCTCGACTTTCATGGATTTGTTGATTTTGTTCCCTTCCACTTTTTTGAATTTTTTCATGTGAAACGTTCTCTGAGTTTTTAGGCACTGTACTATGTGGCACCAGAGGTTTTGAAGCAGATTTAGGATCAAGAAATTTGATATATTTAGAGTGCTGGGCACTGTACTATGCGTATGTGCTTCATATATTTATATTTTATATCAAAATCGCTAAGTTATTTAAATTAGAATTCAAGAAGGGTAATAATACTTCTAGAATTTAATTGAAACAAGTCAATCATCAATCTTACAAAATTAGATATTGATTGTAGGCCAATTACAAACGATTTAAATTTTGATTTACGAATTCAGAACCAAAAAACCTCATAAATATTTAAATCAAAGACAAAATGCACAAAACTCATAATTGTATCAGTGAACCATGCTTTCACGGGCGTGGCTTCTCTGCTGTTGGGAGGAAAACAGCACAGTGTGTTGTTAGGATAAACGACGCCGTTTTAATAAAATTTTTCTTTTCAAAATTTTTTCACTTCAAAACATACCCGTAAAACTTTCCTTTGCACAATCTCTCTCTCTCTCTCACTCACTCATGTTCTACAAACCCAAAACTGCACTTAAAAATAAACCCTCTCTCTCCACCCAAATAATCTTTCTTCTCTACACTCTCTTATCTCCTCTTTCCTCTCTGTTCTCTCCTTTTTCGAATCCAAGCAAGCACAAGCAATTTACCCCATCGTCGCAAGCAAGCATGAATTAATCTGAAGTGCAAATATGTGAAAATATTGGATCTTTAGATAGGGGGTTTTACAGTTTCAAAAAAAAAAGGAATTTTAGAGAAAGTGAGCATTTGTAAAAAATTTAGACTCACTTGTTTGCACAAACTTCGTAGTTGGGATATTATTTCCGTGTGAAACAGACGTAAGTCATGGGTTTAAATGGACCTATTTGGGAAAATTCCTTGAAATTGTCGAAGTTGAGAGCTTGACAGCCATTAGAGGAGCTCATGGACAGAAAACTATAGTTTGCAGAAGAGTAATTTATTTGTGTATGTATAATTGCACATGCGTTTGTCGGTGTTTGCCATAGAAAATACACCTCTTTGAATGGGGGGCATAACTATTAATCAGAAGACACCTATTTAGAAGGGTTATGTCATGAGTCTTATATAACTCATTTTTTTCCCCTCTTTTTTTCTCTCTCAAATAAAAAATTGTTCAAAAATATTTATTTGAAAGTTCTTTAATATTTCTAATTACAGGTCTTTACTCGAAGGATTTGTTATATATTAAAAGTAATTTGTCAAGAATTTTCTAGTAAACTCTTTGAATTGAGCAAATATAATTTTAAAAAAGTGATTTTACGTACTTCAAAATTTTAATTCTGATTTTATTTTCAACTTCGTCGAAATAATTTTTCAACGGTTGACGTGAAGAGAGAGAGAGAGACAAGAGCAGAATTAGTCCATGAGAGAGAGAGGGGGGGGGGGACGAGCAGAATTAGTCCGTGATTTCTGTAAAAAAGTTGACAGTGGAAAAAAACTCTACTATGCAAGTCATCATATCTTTTAGGATCTTCTTGGATGTTGATGTGTAGTAGGGAAAAAAATTAAGGGAAATTTGGAGGCCGGTCCCCCTATATGGACTTGTTTGGACTTAAGTCCGTCAAGGAAACTTATTTGTTATGAAGTCCGTTTTTTGTCAATTTTACCATACTATCCCTTCCCTTTAGAAGTGAAATAAAACTAAAAATTAAAAACTCCTAAATCTTAGGAGTTTGATTAACATTAAAATCTTTTCTCTCTCATATCTATGTATATCCATATATAGGTTAAGAGTTTGACTAACATTAAAATTTTGCCTCTATCTTATCTATCTATATCCATATATAGGTTAGGTGCATATATATATATATATATATATATAGTAACATTAAAAATAAAAAATAGTAACATTCAAATACAAAAAAAGTTATGATTTGGATACAAAAAATAATACATTTAAACACAAAAAAATAGTAACATTTAAACATAAAAAAAATTGAAACATTCAATATTAATATTTTTAAAAAATAACAACAATAACATGTTCAACAAAAATTGTAACATACTTAACAATAATTATTTCTCTCAAATTCAAACGCAAAAAATAGTACCATTCAAACACAAAAAATAGTAATATTCAAAAACAAAACAAATAGTAACATTGAATATTAATATTTAGTAAAATAATAGTAGTAACATGCTCAACAAAAACAGTAACATGCTCAAAATAATAGGAACATGAACAGTAACATACTCAACAAAAGTAGTAACATGAACAGTAACATAATAAAAAAAAATAGTAACATAAATATATATATATATATATATATATATATATATAGAGAGAGAGAGAGAGAGAGAGAGGGGGAGAGAGAGAGTTTTGAATTTGATATATATATATATATATAGAGAGAGAGATTTGAATTTGAATTTCAAATTTATGATGGAGATTTTATATATATATAGAGAGAGAGAGCTTTGAATTTGATATATATATATATATAGAGAGAGAGAGAGAGAGAGAGATCTTTGAATTTGAATTTTAAATTTATGATGGAGATTTTATTGGCATATTTTAATTGACCTTGAATTAAGGGATAACAATTTCCAAAATAGGAAATTAATTTAACTTCCTTTCAAGGAAGGGTATTTTTGAGATAAAAAAAAAAAATGGACTTAAGTCATTGCATATAATTTTAAACATGGACTTTGCCCCTTATAAGTTTCCTTGCCGGACTCATCTCCAAACAAGTACATCTAGGGGGACTCACTTCCAATTTTCACAAAAATTAAAGGCATAATTGTGGGTCCCACTTTATTTGGACCCGACTACGGTACAACCAATTGAATTTTTGGTATGGTACCGAAATCCAATGTCCACCGTAGATCTGTCTAACAAGATAACAGAGCCGTTGATTAATGTGTCCTTTCAATGTTATTTAATTTTTTTATTTTTCCAAAGAGTTACCGGTTACCAGTTGGTAGACAATGTCAGATAGTACATATGATTACTAGGAATTTTGTAACATAATGAAAGGAATATTTACAAATTGAATGGATTGTATACCAAATTTTTGGGTATATTTACAACTTCAATGGGAATATTTACAACTTCAATGGATTATTTACAACTTTTATGAGAATATTTACAACTTCAATGGATCATTTACCACTTTTATCGGAAAATATACAACTTCAATGGATCATTTACCACTTCAATGGAGCATTTATCACTTTTATAGGAAAGTTTACAACTTTAATGGATCATTTACCACTGT
This sequence comes from Ilex aquifolium, assembly GCA_951799425.1. NCBI lineage: Eukaryota > Viridiplantae > Streptophyta > Magnoliopsida > Aquifoliales > Aquifoliaceae > Ilex > Ilex aquifolium. Next base: position 48,782,751 of record OX637392.1, on the reverse strand, counting down.
AGTGGATTCTTTACCAAATTTAAAGCAATACTTAACACTTCAATGGATCATTCATAACTGTATTTTTACGATATTTAATACTTATGATCGATCATTAAATATGATCGATCGATCAGATTTTAACGTAATATATGAGTAACCCAAGAAGATATACAATTTCAATGGATCATTTACCACTTTTAAGGGAATATTTACAACTTCAATGGATCATTTACCACTTTTATAGGAAAATTTACAACCTCAATGGATCATTTACCACTTCAATGGATCATTTACGACTAGTAGGGAGTATCATTTACTAAAACAATGGTATTTTTTACAATAGTTTATAGTCCATGATCAATCATTGAATATGTTCGATCGATCATGGCACTCAGGTGAGTTCGTAAGTAATGGATAATCTAATAATATATACAATTTTAATGGATCATTTACCACTTTTATGAGAATATTTACAACTAGTGAGGGAAGCATTTACTAAAGCAATGGTTTTTTTACAATATTTAGTAGTCATGATCGATCATGGAATATGTTTGATCGATCATGGCACTCAGGTGAGTTCGTAAGTAATGCCTAATCCAATAATATATACAATTTTAATGGATCATTTATCACTTTTATCGGAATAGTTACCACTCGTGGTGAGCAGCATTTACTAAAACAATGGTATTTTTTACAATATTTAATAGTCCATGATCAATCATTGAATATGTTCAATCGATCATGGCACTCAGGTGAGTTCGTAATTAATGGCTAATCCAATAATATATACAATTTTAATGGATCATTTACCACTTTTATCGGAATAGTTACCACTCGTGGTGAGCAGCATTTACTAAAGCAATGGTATTTTTTACAATAGTTTATAGTCCATGATCAATCATTGAATATGTTCGATCGATCATGGCACTCAGGTGAGTTCGTAAGTAATGGATAATCTAATAATATATACAATTTTAATGGATCATTTACCACTTTTATGAGAATATTTACAATTAGTGGGGGAAGCATTTACTAAAGCAATGGTTTTTTTACAATATTTAGTAGTCATGATCGATCATGGAATATGTTTGATCGATCATGGCACTCAGGTGAGTTCGTAAGTAATGCCTAATCCAATAATATATACAATTTTAATGGATCATTTACCACTTTTATCGGAATAGTTACTACTCGTGGTGAGCAGCATTTACTAAAGCAATGATATTTTTTACAATATTTAATAGTCCATGATCGATCATTGAATATGTTCGATCGATCATGACACTTAGGTGAGTTCGTAATTAATGACTAATCCAATAATATATACAATTTTAATGGATCATTTACCACTTTTATCGGAATAGTTACCACTCGTGGTGAACAGCATTTACTAAAGCAATGGTATTTTTTACAATAGTTTATAGTCCATGATCGATCATTGAATATGTTCAATTGATCATGGCACTCAAGTGAGTTCGTAATTAATGGCTAATCCAATAATATATATAATTTTAATGGATCATTTACCACTTTTGTAGATGTATTTACCACTTTAATGGATTCTTTATGGGAAAATGTACAATTGTAGTGGATTTTTTACCAAATTTTTTGGAATATTCACAAGTACAATGGATTCGTTATGATATTTATGAGAATATTTACAACTTCAGTGTATTATTTACCACATTTTGTGTAAATAAGTACTAGAGTTAATGTTTTGTTAATAAAATGAAGGTAGTAATTACGAGAGTTGTCAATTTTTTTTTCTAGTTTTGTGAATTTTTTTTACGAGAATTGTACTTAATTTGTAAATAATTTCCAAGTAATCAAATAAGATATACAATTTTGTGAACAAAATTACTAGTGCCGAGCAGTATTTAGTAATTCAATGGTATTTTTATGATATTTAATAGTTCATGATCGATCATTAAATATGATCGATCGATCAGAACACAAAGATTTTAACTTAATGTATGAGTTATTCAAGAAGATATACAACTTCAATGAATCATTTACCACTTTTATGGAAAATATTTACAACTAGTGGGGAGCAGTATTTACTACATCAATGGTATTTTTTACAATATTTAATAGTCCATGCTCGATCATTGAATATGTTCGATCAATGATATCACCCAGATGTCTTCTTAACTTATGACTAGTCCAACAATATATACAACTTTAATGGATTATTTACAAAGGATTCTTTATGGGAATATGTACAACTGTAGTGGATTATTTATCAAATTTTTGGGAATATTTATAAGTATAATGGATTTCTTACTACATGGATGGCAATATTTACAATTTAATGTATTGTTTACGACAATAATGGGATTATTTACAAGTAAAATGGATTTTTTACCAAATTTGTGGGAATATATACAAGTGGAATGGATTTTTTACCATATTTATGGCAATATTTACAATTTGCAATAAAATGATCGATCAATATATAGTTCTAATTCAAAATACAAAGAATTAAATCCATGGAAACACACAGAATAATAAAGTACTATATCATCAAACACATGGAGAATGTTTAAAAATACCATTCAAAATACAAATTCCAGTTATACAGTCCAGTTCTCTTGGATTCTAACTGGAGTTTGGAATTCTGCATGGAGTTTCTCTGTGGATCTGGAGGCTTATGTTTGTATGTGTTGTGGAGAAGGATTTTTTGTAGAAGATGTGGAGCTCTAATTTTCTGCTGGATGGGCCTTATTGGGGATCTTTTGCTTCTGCATTTCCTGGTGGTGGACTGCTTTGTAGGTTTCCTTTCTTTGAACTCAGAAGCTGTTTTAAAAATGCTGCTAGGTGCTCAACTTCTGCTTCGCAGATTTCTGACAAGTCATATTCTACTCGACGATGGTATATCAGATTTCTCTCTGGTACTTCATTCAGGAATTTCTTGGGGAATTTTGCTCTACGGCCTTTATCTAGTTGGTGGTCTGCTTTTCGTTTCATGGTGGAGATGGAGAACCTAAGTCTTCTGTCGTGGATTGAAGATTCTTGGTTTCCTCATTTATAGCAAGAACACAATACTCTTCGTTTATTGTGCCATTTAAGGCACTGCCTAAGGGGATGTTTCTATATTGAAACAGTCTCTTCGGTTTTGAAGAAAGACCAGCAGTCTGACTTGAGATGGCTTTAATATGATCCATGTTCAACGTATTTAGTAGGCTGCCTGAAAGCTGCTTATAAGGTGCTAAGATGGCCTTTCATATACTCCAATTCACGCATCTAGTGGACTGACTGAGGGGATGTCTGCCTTAGGTCCAGCTGGGCATTTATTTTAGTGGCTTCTCTAGATGACTGGGCATTATGCTACATGAATGAGCTGGGGGTTTTGGAAAACAGCCGACTGCTTGTAGCTTCTAGTGATTGCTGAGTTTGTGGAGCACTATTCACTTTACTATTCATGATATTTTCTTTGAATTTCATATAGTGCAATTTACATAGATTTACTTGTAAATTTTTTTTGTCTTGAAGGATTAAAGCCAATTTGTGGCTTTTTTCCTCTTTGCTTCTTGTAATTTTTGAATTGATCAATATATTTCCCTCGTATCGTCGAGGTTTTTTTAAAAAAAAAAAAAATTATATATATATATAGTTCTGATTGATCAAATTCAGGTAATACTTTGATGGATCTAATGTTTTAACGTTCGATCATTTCTTCTCAGTACTTTTATTACTCCTGATTCATATTTCAAATCTAGAAAAATAGGATCGATCAATATGTCTTCTGTGATGGATCAAATTCGAGTTAAATGAATTAGATCGATCAAACATAAATTCTGATCGATCATATTGTCACAGTTGTTTCAATCAGAGTATTAAAAGTACTGCGGCGGTCTGATCGATCGTGTAAAAAAATGATAGATCAAATATGTACAAAACTCGAATTTGATCCATCACAGAATAGTTATTTGATCTATCATTTTTGTACAAGATCGATCAGACCGCCACAGTACTTTTAATACTCTGATTGAAACAACTGTGACAATATGATCGATCAGAATTTATTTTTGATCGATCTAATTCAGGTAATTTAAATTTTTTTTTAAACCCTACCCATTAGCACAATATGATCGATTATAAATTTATTAGATCGATCAAATATTGTAATGGATTATTCGATCACTGAATAATGATCGATCGTGTACATATCAACAAGTTAAAGATCGATCAAATTGTAGTGATCGATCAGTTAGATAGATCTAAATTGGTCACATTCTGAAAGTTAGTGATCGATCAGTTAGTTATTCGATCTATCATTAACATTTTGCCACTTCATGATCGATCATTTATTTTGCGATAGATCAAGGTAGAGGTGTTGCTGTAGCAGAAGAATGGTTTTTCAGTCCCTCATATTAGCGGGTTAAATGTGGTAGGCTGAAACTATTCGATCGATCGTATATTAGTTTGATCGATCGGAAGTTTTTTTTTTTCCCCAGGCTGAACGACGTCGTTAAGTGTTTATTTCCATACCAACCAATCAGGTTGTGACAACTACCTACAACAGTTCCCTCCTATTTCCTCTATAATCCCGCCAAAAATCATTACCCAGCTCCCTCCATCCTCTAAACATTGAGCTCACTGGTCTCCTCTTTCTATCTTCCAAAAAATCACCACTCCCCTATTCATCCGATTCCATCTTCTTTGTTCCGAATTATGTGCCTCCCTCTGCATCACAATCTTTTTATTCCTTGCAATATGGGTTTGAGGTCATAAGTATCCCCTTTCAGTATTCCAAAAAAGGTTTGTTTTGGTCTACGTAGAAGTGTGTACACTCGTCCTCATTTGTCGTAGTTTCGGCTTGTTGTGATTAACGACCAGGAGGAGATACATAATAAGGTATCACAAAATTAGTAGTGAATATATGAAATGTTATTTTTTATAAATGGTATGTGTTCAGTGTTTGACATCTCTGTGTGTGTCATAATTTGAAACATTTACGTAGTAGTAATGATGTTATAGTTGTGAATGAATGTGTTGGTGAGTGAGTGTGTTTAAGAAGGATTTCTGACTGGTTTAGAGAAGTGTATGTGTAGCATATACTTATTTATTTGACCTATATACCATGTGTTATTTGCAGGGTAGTAGCAAGGCAATAGACTTGGGAAGTCCAATTTGGCGATTTTTGTAATGTAAGATATGATTATATTGTTGAATATATTTCAGATTCATCACATTTCAGACTTCATATTATGGTACATATTCCAGGGGGAAGAAGAGGTCACAGGAGTCAAAGGCCGAAGGCTTGAAAGCACAACGTCCACCTAGTGCATGGCTATTTTTCTAGTATGAAAAATTTGTGTATTGTAGTGTAAAATTATTTTGTGGTTAATGTATATTTGATAATGTACGCATTTGTTGTACTTCCATTACAGTAAGGAACAAATGGAGAATATCAAAGGAAACGCTGATCAAAAAGTGACACGCGAGGTATAATTTGTGTTATAACAAGCGAGTATTGTTTGGAATAGTGAATTTAATAATGTCTTCCAATTGAACTTGTACTCATAAGGTGATTAAACAACTGGCTGACCAATGGAGGAAGATGGCAGATAGTGAGAAACAGAAATACAAAGAAATGTCTATACATGCGAAGAGTGAATATGATCGTGTGAAAGATAATTCTGGGAAAATAACAGTACGGGTAATTATATAATTTCGATGCTAATTTTCACAATTCATCGTTTACATTTACTGCACCTCTCCAACTGACATTTCTGTCTATGTTTTGACAAATTATCAAAGGGGACGCTTGGTACAAGGTGTTCGCCTGGGAAAATTGTAAAAATGATACGACTTTTATGTGATGAGCAGAAAGCTGCAATAAAAGAACTTGGTTTTGGAGGGATCTTGAGCCTCAAATGTGGGGAACTGAAGCGGGGTTTATGTGCATGGTTGATTGAACGGTTTGACACTGTGTCATTGACATTAAATGTGTACGGTGAAGCTATTCAGTTATCAGTCATGGATGTTGAATGTGTCATGGGTTTGAGAAACGAAGGCTTGGACGTGGAGACTACTGGGCCCAGTGAAAGAATTAATGGCATTTGGAATTCATTATTCAATGGCGTTAAGGATATCCCGTTGAGACATGTGAGTGAGAGACTTTGTGTACTTAAAGTGGATTCGGATGAGTTTAGGATATATTTTGTGCTATTTCTTATTGGACATCTTCTATACCCAACCATGCGTACTTCAATCAGCAGCGGGTATCTTCACAGTGTTGTAGACGTTCCTTCTATAGGAAAGAGAAATTGGGCGAAATTTGTATTTGATGGTATGGTTGCAGGGGTACGAAAATATCAAACACGTGATCAAAAAAATGTTAGTGGATGTTTACTTGTTCTTATGGTAAGGCATCACTTTATTTTTGTAGTATTTTTATGTTGTGCTTGTTTCACAAAAATTTTACTGAATGACCTCATTTATTTTTTTAATGTAGATAGTATATCTAGAGCGGGTCACACCCAAAGCGGTCTTTGTTAAACAACCGCCATGTAGGAGCAACCCTCGAATTGCTGCATGGGGGGATGAGGAAATTAAGAAACATGTAAGCATGTTGAAAAAGTCCAAATGACTAGCATGTCAAGAAGTTACTTGCAAAGTTTTGGACGACACCATGAATAAACCCCAACCAGTCGCTAGACTAAACCTTAGTAAACGCTCCACCCATGAAGTGAAGCAACCTATTTTGACATCAGATGAAAAACCACCGGTACGTATATACCATGATACTGAAATCACATTGTCCGAATTTGGTATTGACAATTTACGTGCAAGTATACACGATCAACAAGTAATAAAGTGATAAGTAAAGTATCGTTCCCACGGAGAATTATTAATAATAAATTTCAAGTACTAACTTTATATCAATTCAATTTTATTTAAACAATTGGAATTGAACTATGAAATGAATAAATTAAACTAAATCTAAACTTAATAATCAAAGATTGAATTTAACAGATAGAAGAAGTTAAGATTACAACTTCCCCTAATGCTTCGTATAAATCTCCCCACTCTCTTCCCAGTTAATTGATCAAAATAAGTTGTTAACTGAGACTTCAAAAGTATTTATCAAACCTCTTCCGATAGTAAGATAAGCATATCTATCCCAATTAAATTGCTATATTCCTATGCAAAATAAGTTGGAATAGATTCATTAAGTTCAAACTCTCATACAAGTTACACACGGCATATAGGTATATTCTTATCCTATACACAAACCCAGCAATTCAATCCGAAGAAGAATTAACCAGACACATGTCATCATATTCAGATCTAAACCTAGAATTCATCTCCCAATTTCATCTAGGTTATCAAATTAATTGATGGCCAAACAATTATATATTAAACACAAAATATGACAAACAACTCATATATGATCAACAAGAACTAGAAACGAGAGTAGGTAAATTTAACTAGACATTAGGTTCCGTTGCAATCTTAATAAAAACTTAGTTCATAATGTAATTGAAAAACATCCTTCTCAAAGTAATAAACATCTTATAAAATTAAGAAATAAAAGTAAGGAAAAAGAATGAAAACTTAGTTGCAAGCTTCAATCCCTCTCTAGCCTTCAATCCCGATTTTCTTCGTGTGGATTTCTCCAATTCTTGCCTTCAATTCTCTATCAATCCTTTGGTCTTCTTCTCTATATGTATCTATCTCTTTCCTTCAGCCCCCAAAGTCATTATACTTATATCTCCAACAAACCCTAGGCACATAGGAGTCATTAGAATCCAATTTCGGGTCAAAAAGGAGTCATAATTCGCGTCCACTTCAGTAGGGGCGCGCTGGGGCGCTGGTATTGGCGCCTAGGCGCTGGTAAGGCAGCATGTTGGCGCTGGGGCGCTGGATTTGGGCGCCTAGGCGCGCCTCCCTTTTTCTTCAGCTCTAGACCAGTTTTCGTAAAATCGCCATAACTTTTGATCCAACCGTTGGATTGAGCTGAAATTTTGACACAATATAGAAGACATCCAGATCTACAACTTTCATGTTTTTCACTTTTTCAGATTCTGAGTCGATCATGGTCAAAATGGAGGAAAACCGAGGTGCCTGTGTTAACAAACACTAATACCTCCTTGATTTCTTTCACTTTTAAGCCTCCACATCCTTGTTTCCTTCCAAATGATGATTCCTACAAAATAACATCAAAACACACAAAACAATTAAAAGTAAACATAAAATAATTGAAAACTTGCACTTTCATCAAGCCGAAAATACTCAATTCGTAGGTATAAAACCCACTCATCAGTATATCTAGAGCGGGTCACACCCAAAGCGGTCTTTGTTAAACAACCGCCATGTAGGAGCAACCCTCGAATTGCTGCATGGGGGGATGAGGAAATTAAGAAACATGTAAGCATGTTGAAAAAGTCCAAATGACTAGCATGTCAAGAAGTTACTTGCAAAGTTTTGGACGACACCATGAATAAACCCCAACCAGTCGCTAGACTAAACCTTAGTAAACGCTCCACCCATGAAGTGAAGCAACCTATTTTGACATCAGATGAAAAACCACCGGTACGTATATACCATGATACTGAAATCACATTGATTTATAATAATTTAGGACACGTGATTAATTGTGTAAATGTGTAGGAATGGGAGGCCATAATGGTTAAGATGGAGAATGCGATTGTTAACCTAACTGGCATGGTGGGATCAATGGTTAACATGATGCAAATGTTCATGGGTGGATCGTTTCCTAAACCATCAAATTACCAAGACATAGAGAATGATGCTGCTGTCAGAGAAGTTGATGAGAAAAAAAATAAATTTGACTTGAATGAAGGCGTAAATGTCAATTCCCGGAATGAAGTGGATGTGGACTACCGGATTTGGACACCCATTGCCGCTATCCACACCCCACCACCAAAACCATTCCAGGAGGCACGGCGACGGCCAGTGAATACTGACAATGACGGTTACAAACAGAATGACGTTAGTGACATGCAAGAGGCTTCTTACTCATGCACCCAAACATCGTTCCCACCAATGCAGCTAAGAAGAGATTCTAAACGGAGGCCAAGCAAATATGTGATTTCACCATATGAACAACCAAAGGTATAACATACATCAAACTTACTGTATTAATTAATTACATTATACGTTATCCTCACTTATATTTTACTCCCTTTAACCATAGAATCGTTGGGTGAAGAAGGATGATAACAAAGAGGGCAAGGGGGAGGTGAATAATCCCCTGGATCCCATTCAAGAAATGGACAATTCCATGCATAAACAATTAATGCCTAAGGTTCTAACTTCTTTTTTATTATTATTATCCAAGGTTTTGTACATGTTTATGTTCAAATTATCTGTGCACAGGGCGGTTACAACATGAATTGTTATGACAACAAGGCATCGATCGATGTGTACAAGACTCCGCACAATTCTCCTAACAAACTGAAATTGTCTTGTAAAAGTGCATCAGTTGCTGAAATTCATAAGGTATGTTTTTTTCCATTATTGATTATGTGACAAACTTGAATGGTAGTTTAATGACACAAATTGGGGAAACAGATTTCAGATTCTACTTTGGGTATTCCACAACACGTTGAGGAATATGCAAATGTAGACATACTGTATCCTGAAGATAAGCAATTGATTCTGAATTACATATTTGACAAGAATCTTGACATGAGGTATCTTTATTTTTAATGTACCAATTGATAAAATGTAAAAAAAGAATTGCTAAGTGAGCGAAAGTATTTGTATGCTTATCGGAATTGTGTGTAATATTAATTTTTTTTTTTCAAACAGAGAGGATTTAATTAGGTTTGAACATGACCATGCTGGACGCCACTATCTCATGACACTATTACCAAAGCAGTGGTAACTTGATTCTGTTGGAAAATTAGGAACAATTTTTTATTTTTTTCAAATTTTATCCATACGTCGGTACCATAACTTAAACCACTGGCAATTTACTTTTGTATTGTTCCAATGACTGTCACAGGTTGTGGATTTGGCGCACAATTTGTTATCTAATGAAGATAAGACAAATCCAAAAACTGGGTTAGAGAGGTGGTATCTACCCACGTGGTTCTCAGTAATAAAATTGTCTTTATTTGTAGGACCTAATTATTTTATTTTTTTTACAAAAAAAATACATACAATATGTTGATTATAAATTTGTTTGTTGTATTCAGCAACAGGCACTGGCTCGTGCTGGCACGGCTGACAGTGCAAGTAAAAAAGCTTTGCTTCAATCTATGTGTGCTGCGAATGAGAAGTACATAACAGATTTTACATACTGTGACAAGGTCTGTATTAACCATATAATTAATCCTTTTTGATTTCAAAGGTCTAACATTAGTTACATTGATCCACGCTTATTAACAATGTTTTGTTGTGTAAACAAATTTAGATATACATCCCGATCAATGAGAACAACTCCCATTGGTATCTATGCGTCATTGACGTAACTGAACAGAAAGCTCTTTTGTTGGACCCGCTTCCTGGTGACGATATTTCAACTCGGCTGAATGTTGTGCATAATGTGGTCTTTGAATTAGATGATGTCCTTGAAGCTACACAGCATAACTACCAACCTTATTTGGGAACATTCACTTTGTCCGCACCGTCTTGGGCCCCACGTCAGAGGAATGCATATGATTGTGGAATGTTTGTTGTCAAGATGATCCTGGCTCCAGT